>CM022538.1:5881614-7111946 GCA_012273795.1 Dendrolimus punctatus | reverse complement strand
AGGTATGAGAGAGATCCAATTCAACTTCATAGTTGGGTATACAATCTCATCAATACAGTCGATATTAATATCTTATTATAGTTGAGTTCAAATTCAACTTAAAAAGATTATAAATTAATATTTAGTATGTTATGTATGGGTACGTTTGTGTGCGCGTATGATTGTTAATGATATCCCATCACTGGAACTGTGAAAATAAATATTGAATAGGTTATATAAAGTTTACAGTGTTTTCATAGACTTGCTCTTTAAGTTTATAATGTTTTACGTTGAATAAATCTTTAGACAATTTTGAACTTATATTTTTTGTATACATGATTTTTTTTGTATTTCTATGAAAAAAATGGTCATGAATACTTTTTGATTGGAAAACTGTCAAAGGCGTGCTTACAAATCAATACAATTTGTTATAAAAATATTATTATATCTCATCTGGTTATCAGATAGGTGAAGATCGATCTGTAGCGTCTCTTAGACTAATAGAAGTCGAGTAATTAGTAAGAGTAATTAGAGTATTATAATATAACAAATGTTATTATACTCATTACACTCACTAACTAATTACAAATATTTTAATACTTAAAAAAGCTACTCATAAAGTATTCAGTCATTTTATTTAAAGTTTCTCTCCAGATATATGATATTAATATTAAAGATTTATCTACTGTACACAGTTTATCGTATTTCTCTAAGCTAATCAGAGATTTAAGGCGAGAATCCTACCACAGCTGGCATTACATGAAATTATCTCTTTCTAATCTGCCCTCAAATTTTAAGCAAAATTCATTTCTTTCTCTACTACTTCTCGATGTAATGCCAATTCGTTTATCGTAGATGCCAGATGCGCCGCGATCGTGACTTAAGCTTTATGCTTTTGGGACCTCTGTTACGGATCTATTTGGACCTAAACGCTTTGCCGAATCTATTGAAAGGGGTAAACATAGAAAATTGTGTTTGACAAGGTTTATGTGTATTTTTTGTAGCCTTACATTGAATCATGTTTTATCCGCTAACTCCTCCTAAACCACACAACAAATTTTTTAACGGTTTTTATTATCAGATAATTTTTCACTAAAGGTATATATAAATAAATATAAAATTCTAATAAAGTCATAATATGAGTAAAATAAAGCTTCTGCCCAGGGTTTGAAAACTTGAGTATTATATTTTCCTAACTCTGTTAATATTATAAACACGAAATTAACTTTGTGATTGTCTGTTACGCTTTCCCAGAAAAACTATTGGACCGATAAAACTTGGTATATACTATATAAATTCAATATTTAGGATAGACATAGGATACGTTTCATCCCGAAAAGTTATAGTTTTTAGGATAGATTAATGTAACGGTTATTTTTTGTGGTGACATTTTCGTAATTTTCACATGATAAAACAGACTTGTCACAGGTTACTACTTTTAATCGCAAAACTAAACTACAACGGGTTGGAATAAAGGAGGAATGTTTGTGTGGGACACCAATCATTTCAAAATTTCATAGATATAAAAAAATCATCTATAAAGAATGCGATAGTAACTTGGTCTTTCTATCTGTTAAACTTTCATGGAAAAACTACTGGAGTACTGGATCGATTTTGCTGAATGTTGTCCGAAAAGGCACATACATACTCTTCATCCTGGAAGATTGGATAGTTTGCAATATAAAATGAAGTGAATCTTCCGGGGGCAAATAGTAGTAATATAAAAATGTAATAAAATGTAACCTGTACTAATGCTTGCTTAAACAAGAGGCACGCACTAGGGTTTGACCCGCTCCCGCGTGGAAAACTATAGTAAGAAAATAAACCCTTAGAGAAAATACAAATCATACCAATAAGTCGTTTTAAGAAATGAAATTGAACACGCTTTAACAGCCGGCTAATCTACATTAATGATAATGTGGTTAAACACTTAAAATACGAGTAAAACAAACTTCATTTACAAAGTAATACACGCACACTAGATCCGTATCGGTCACAATTTAATTTGGCTAACAGCGACACTTCCCACTCAATTACCGAGGCAAATATAACGAATTGTAGTTCACGACTATGTTGTTAATATTTAAAACACGCGATGAACATTTAGTGAATGAATGTGTAACGGAATTCACACTTTACGGTGATGTTTGACGTCACGATAAAGGTACTAAAGTAAAATTTCACGATCAAATAGAACCAATATTCAGCTCTCCAAATTGAAACCTAACAAGTGCATTCAAAGATATTTTATACCACAAAGCAAGAAAAACATGTTAAAAGAACAAGTTAAATATGTTGGTTTTAAGAAGCGAAATATACTCATGCCTGCCTTGCATAAAATTAGTTAATCATAGTATGATTAAATAATTTTATTTAAAGGCGATGAACGACGACGAAGTGGCGAAATACGTTTTACACAAAACGTATTGACAGTTCTTTAAACATATTTAGCGGCAAATTTTGCGTTGTGCAAGACGCTAATTGTATTAAGGGTGTTAAATACATTTTGCGTTTCTTAAATAAATCTAAGCAACCGTATGCAAGCGACCCTTAATGATTTAATTTAAATTCACTATATCACGTAATACAAACTCGCAAAAATACATTCCGTTTATCTTTGTAAACGCCATATACTCTGACAGCTGACAAATTCACTTAATAATACAAAACAGATCCTGGAAATGTATCGCATCTCCATTATTATTTAATTTTGGCCCTCTAATAACTTTAACCCGGGGTCGGGTCAATAATTCACGGTGGACGGTCATCAAAAACATGCCTAATCCCGAAGGAAATTACTGAAACTTAAACATGAACTGTTGGGACTGGACCTTCTATCTATCAATATGAAACAAGGAAGAACACTGGGAAGTATGCAAGCTCTTGCTTGTACACATCTAATGGAACATTTGATTACATATTAATGTATGCAATAAGCGTCGTCAAATAAAAACAGTGCTTCAATTTTATTGACAAATGTACCATTACATTTTCTTCTCTTCATTTAAAAATTGAATATTTTTTTAACTTCGAATCCTAGATGAAGCATTTTTCTCCCCGATTAGAACTCCTAAAGATTTATCTGTATTGTTATTCAAACTGAAGCGAAGCGCGCACTACTGCTTATTATCGAACGATAATATTATTACGGTATAGTAGTATAAGCAGTTAAAAATGTGACATAACATGAAAACTTTTTTAACGTTGAGTTCATTTATTTTTCAAAAATGGCAAAGCCTCATAATCGCTGTCCAATTTGAAAAAAGAAATATACTGTTTTCGGACTAGAAATAAAAGTTATTAGCTCGGTAAGCAGTTACTACCACAATTAAGTGAAAACAGGCATAATAACGATAGTCACGTGCAAAAATAATTTAAATAACTTTTGCAACACCTTTGCTCAAGAATGCATTTACAAAGCCTGTATTCATTGTTCGAAATGAAAAATTATGCACCATACAACGAAACGTGCGGTAAAATAGGTACTCTCGCCTAAGAACCTATTTACCGCATAGCGTGTAGTAAAATTAGGTTAAAAAATAAGAATTTTAACTAGGAATTTTCAATTACGAGAATGAATAAGCTGAATAATCGAACACCTTGGAAGCGCTTTTGATCAATGCGTATATCTCACTTTACTACTTCATAGAAAATAAAGCGAAAGATGTAGTTCTAACTTTCACCAAGCGTATGTGAACGCCATTTTCACATGTCACAGGCCCTATTTTCAAATAAAAATGTCAAAATATTTGTTTCATTACCTATTGTACTGTTCTAGCAAATATGTTGAAAAAATTTGTAGGTCATACGAGCGGTTGTTGATTTTTACTAAATTGCGACTATGGTAAGCTCTTAACTTCGTTTCGTGCTCACATTCGCCTACTCATTTGTAAAAATAACTTACGGCACAGTTGTTTATATAGTATCATAAACAACTATTTAGGACATTTCAATAATTTAATATTTACTTAGCTGTGTAAAGTAGTAGCTGCAAATAATTTTAATCCATATGATACATGTAGGTATAGTGGCTACCACGGATTATACTATTTTATGTAATTTAATCTTCACTTTTGAATTTTATTTTCTACAGAGACAGATTCACAGATTAGGTGATTATTAAGAATTACAAATTATTAAGGTTGCTTTCTTGGAAACCCTACAAATGCATAATACTTCTTCATTAGCACTAAAAAAAATCATAGTAGAACAATGACAATATAAAACATTCCTAAAATATTATTAAAAATATGCACAATTTGAATTGCTGAGTGGTTACCATAAAAAAACATTATTATTAATTAAAGCAAAACAAAAAGGTCTTAAACAAAAGACTGTAATAAAACGCAAAGTTCAGAAGCCTAATAACTTAATTACTTAGTCAATGCCACGACCTGTGCCTTAAAGGCAAGATAATGAAGTGCTGAGGGTTATTGATCAACCAACCCAGAAATTAGGTTCAGTAGCGCATAAAAATTGGCTTGTTTTCTATAATAATAAACCAGAAGAGATTAGAGGGAAGATTTTAAGTATATGATATAATGCTGATTTAGGGATGAATCTACATTTAGTTTAGGAGAGTATAGTGATATTTTAGACTCGGGCTTGGCGTCATATCTTTTAAACCCTGTAAGATATCAAAACGAAAATATAATAAAATATACGAATAAATTTTTGGTTTTGGTATTCCTTATTTTTGTTATTGAAATCCTTAGAGTCTAGTTTTCCAATTGTAGATCCAATTTGCTACAAACTTTCAGACTGACTGACCGATTAAAATAAAAAACGGTAATTAATAATAAGCGTCGTACATAATAATTTTCACCTCCAAACAAGTAGTTATATTGAAATCGCAAAGAAAGAATGCAATTTTATTCGTGTAAATAAATTATTTTTTGTAATAATAAATAATTGTAAAAAAATATGTTTTGCAACATGGTGTGGTAACTTGTAGTTAACTCTGCACTTAGACTAAGAACTTAGTATAATAATTAGTATAAACAGATTTATGTACTAGTAAGACCTGTTGGTTGTTCTCAATAAATAAATAAAATATCTATGACTGCGCCACCATCATTGTTAAAAATCTATTAATCCCTACAAGGCTTGTCTGGAAGATATCGCTTTTAGCGATAAGGCCGCACCTCGTACCTACTATCTTATATTTCTTTCTTCTTCTGTTTGTATATGCTTTGGTTTATAATAAAGAGTTATTTATCAATCAACGACACTTTAGATTATCTATTATATTATCTGAAATAAACTTTCTCACGACTTTTATCGGTTTTTATAAGTATCCCGTCCCGTTGCCCACGGCAAAAGGGATATTTCTGTCCCCACTATTGGTTATGGATGGTGTGCGCGTGTGTATCTATGCTTCGTCTTATCTTGCTCTTCCTTTAACTGTCTGTGTTGGCGTGGCTAATGTGTGTATGTCATTTCGGTCTAATAATATGTGTGGTGATTGTGATGTGTGTTCAAGTTGTTGAGTTGTGTTATGTGTGTTTAAAATTTGGGTGTCTGATTTGTTTAAAAATACCGTATTTTCTAGTACCTTGTATAGAAAGTTTGTGGCGTGTAACGCTGTCTGCTTCTATAAAAGAGTTATATCCATTTAAACATCTAGTTTTTTCTGTAGATTCTCTATTATGAATAATTTCTTATAATTGAATCAGTTGTAACGGATCGATGAACACAAAAGTTACTTCAGCCATGAATTCCAAAATAGTATTCCAGGTCAAGTCAACTAAATAATTCAACTCAATCGTTATATTTCAAATGTCAAAATGATTGACAGCTACATCAACAACGAGGGACGGAAGTCATCGTTAGACATGCATAAATTATACTTCAATTTTCCGACCTCAATTATAACTGGATTGACAGTTCTTTTATAAGATTCATGACCTTTAGGGTCGAACTTCTTTGTACCTTATTCTGAATCTATTGATTTTTATTTTATACCACTAAGTTTTCTTTAAATAGTTTCAATTGTAACTATATTTTTTATCCACTGTCTTGTGGTCGTTTTAAAAAAAAGTTTTTATTTAAAACTATTTATTATTATAATTTGGAGTTTACTTCTTGAGAATCGATTTTTATATAATACCCTCGGTATGGAAATAATAAGAGATTTAAATAATACAATTGTAACTTAAAACATATTAGCACGAATAAAACGAAAAAAAATTCAAGTCGGTTAAGCCGTTTTTGTTAGTTAATTTTAATATTAATCTGTATGTCATATTAATGTTCACCTATCGTACATTAAGTTTGCTTTTCAAGATGAGTTTCAGCAAAACTACTGTTATATTTCTGTCAAGTCCTCTAATATTACTTATATTTTAATCTTTAATTAATATGTTTGTGAATATGTTTCTTGTTTATATGTGTATTTTCTACTGGTTTAATCTCTCTGTAGTATGTTTTTTTCTTTTATTATTATGTAGTAGGCGTAAACTCCCATCGAGTGTCAGAACTGACCTGACATACCAAGTTTATTTAGTGTAAGTAACATTCTCATTTAAATGAGGTTAGTAATTTACATTGTTTATTATATATTATAAGGCTTATTCTATGAGTATCGTGATTTTATTGCCTGACAGTTAGTGCTATGTATAGCACTAACTAATACTAGAGACTAGAGGGCACTAGGGTAAAGATTGCACCCGGATGCTATATAGGCTAGAACCGCTTCTGTTCGTTAGGTTCGATTTTAATTGGTTCAATTACCGCAAATTTATGAAATGTGATACTTTTTATTAATTTACATATACATTTAAGTTACGTATATAAAATAATATAGAGACTTTCAAAAGCCACTATTATAAAGGATCATTATCTGACTCTGAATTCGGCAGTTAAGTAACTTCTACGTCAATATTGTTATTGTAAATAAGGATAAAAACGTACCTCCTCTATTTTCGCTGTCCGCTGGTTTCACCTGTATTGCCCGGTTCATCTGTAAAGATACAAAAACTCATTAAAACCTTTAATCATAGGCGCATGTAACAGATGGACTGGGTGAACGTGCCCACCCTAGTATGGTCTAGTGGCCCGCCCCAGGGTTACCGTTAAGTAAGTTCACAAAAAACCGTGCGGCCTTGCTACTCGCCAGATCCCCACCATGGGACCTCGAAGCCAGGGTCCTTGCGTCGCTTGCAGTGACGCAAGGAGCCCTTGGTAAGGAGCATGTGAACGGCACTTCAGTAGCCATGGTGGTTTGGGAAGAACCTCTCACACACCTCAGTGCAGGCCTCGGCACTATCCAAGGGGTGAAGCCTGTCTTGCAGGACTGGATTGGATGAAGACACGGCACCGTGACATTCCGGCTGACGCAGGTCCTCTCGGGTCACGGCTACTTCGGGAGGTACCTGTATCGCCTAGGCCACCAGCCAACATCAGGTTGCAATGTTTGATTTAAGGGTTTCTTGATGTGTAGCAGCAGACCCGGTAATCGTGGCAGTATTTGGAAAAAGAGTAGCCGCCGAAATATCAATACACGTTGCGTCCCAAACTAAGAGACGCCCCATCTTCCAAGGTACTAAAGACATTCCGTCAATAGCATGTTTTTCAAAGTAGGAGGAACCTTTTGAGATGTTATTATTATTGGAATGAAACCCAAAAACCAATTTGAAATACAACAATCAACGTGTGCGACAATGCGCATTGTGTCACCATTAATTGATAATTTTACATTTCACAGTTGGTAATGTATTCTAAAATAAATGAGCGTGACGGACGGTTTGCATAATTGACCCCCGGTACCCTGTTGACGAGAGCGGAACGGCGTCGGTCGAGGGTCTGTGATCAAAAGCCGTTTGTGCTAACTTCCATGGGAAGGGGGAAAGTGACGTCAACAGTAAAGGTTGTAAATAAATTTATGTATATGTTTTTGACTACGTTTATAATTTTGAATTAACAAATTAAAGCTAAAACTGTGCCCATCATTTGGTTCGCATAGGATTAGAACTTTACTCACACTTTTTAAACTCTGCAAGGTTTCGAAATGAAACGGCATAACGAAATCGTTAAAGACATGTTTTAATGGGCAAATAAACTCAAAATATACTAAACACTTACAAACATTCAAATCTGAAAAGTTTCTGACAAAAAGCGGGAATTATGATAAATCACGCCTGGTTCCCATCGGGGTAGGCAGAGACTATGGATCTCCACTTGCGACGATCCTGACAAACAACTTTCGCTACACCTACTTTCATTAACCGCTTCATACATGCATCGACTTGCCGTAATGGCATAATGGTTTTAACGGGTTTGAATCCTAGTCGGAAAGTATGCACCGCTTGGGCCGTTTTCTGACATCACGTGAAAATTTTTATAATTATCACATTCTAACGGTGAAGGAAAACATCGTGAGGAAACCTGCACATCGAGATAACCGATGTGTAAATCTATCCAGCTGCCAGTCAACATTCAGAATAAGGATATCACATGTGGATACAATGTGGTTTTACTATAACAACCTATTGGTTATAATACTTTTGCTACGCCTACATCTGGGAAAATGTTAGCGTTTGTGACTATGTCACGGAAATATATCCAAGGATTGAATGCTTCATTTGAGTTAAACGTTCACAGTTAACTCATGTTTATACACTAATGTAACTAATCGTTAACGCGCTATTTTTAACGCTATAAGTAAGTATTTACTCACAGTCAATAACAGTAACACGGGTGGAGCAGAGACATAAGAGATAAATACAAAATGTTAGTCATAATTTAAGTCCATAATAAACATGACAATTTGATGCGACAGTAAAGGTTTAAAACATTCCTTGCTTGTTTATAAATCTAATCACTGACTGCCATGACCTCGACAGTATTAGTAAATTTGGAATCAAAGCAGTTATTATTCGCAAATTTTCCAATAATACCTGCCCTCTATAATTCCATACAGCCGCCATGACTATTTTACCTATTCATGCCTCAACCACATAGCTAAACAGACCAACCACAAAGTTCACGAGCATCGACGATTGTGGTAACACAGCGCTGGTCCAAAATGAATCGGTTGACTTTATGCATGAAATACCTGCCTACATCGTACCTATACATTCAAATTTCAAATTATCAAATACAAAATTACTCTATAATGGATTCGGCGAATGCATCAAATGGATCTCTGTATAGAATAGGCATGGCATAGGGCAAAATGATACCAATAATTAAATTTATGCTGACGATGTCAGCAGAAATTTAATTAGAGAGTTGGTTTGAAAGAGAGTGTCGGGGTGAAGGTAAGGAAAGGAATGCTCCGGCGGTTCGGATATGTGTAAAGAATGTATGATGAGAGAATGACTAAACAGATATACAATGCAAAAGTCGATGGATGCAGAAGTCGCGGAAGGCCACGACACACCTTCTATGATCAAATTGTTCGTGTACTAGTAGAAGGTGATGTCAGCAGCCTTAAGAAGAGCTATGAATGACAAAGAAGCATGTAAGGTGTGTAAGAATAAGCCTAAATGGCGCTCTGTTGTTCGTGCCTACCCCGTAAGGGACCTGGCGTGAAGTTATATATGTATGTATGTATAAATTTAATTTAATCTAATTTCCCGTAATAATACATGCTACTTCAAAATTAGCTTACAATTTTCGATTGTCTTTATATTACGTGTTTAGTGACTTCGGCTGGTATTCTCGCCTAATTATTACGTAGAAACATTAATATATAAATGTGAAACGGATTCGATTTTGTACATGCGTATTCGTTTGTTTATTGTCTTTCCCGGAGTTCAGGGTGAATTGATTAATCATATTTTCGATTACGCATATCAATATTTGATACAATACGTTATTTCAACTCTGGTTTCTCTCTCTGCTGCTCACTACCAATGCATTACTTTATTCTAATTTAATACAAGTATCAGAAGTTTGAGCGTAATGTTGGTGCATGTAACAAGATTTCTTTCAATCAGGTTTCATTGCAGTCTCGGTGAATATTGACGAATTTTAAACAAGTAAATTTTTAACAAGAGTTGCTCCGATTTTTTCTCTGAATTTTCTTCACAAATGTATTAATGTGAACGTAAGAGCGGGATAGCTATACTGCGCTCTGCAGAGGGCGGGGCGCAACAAATAACACACAGTTTAGGTATTACCATTACCTAACATAATTATAATGATTATACCTTTAGTACAAGTTAAGCTAAACTAATAAAATTCCACACATTTCTTATTCATTCTAATATTTCACCATTTTAACGGTTGGTATGAATACGAGTACCTACTACTAATATATCATCTGTGAATAAGTATAATCTATTTATTTATTATGATGATGAGACATAAAATATTATGATTAATAATAACTATAATATAGCATGTTTAACATAAATATGCTTTTCTACTCAATTTTATCAGGAAATATATTTGAAGTATATACCTATATATAAACACTTCTATGTTTATTCTCGTCGACTTGTCACAAGCTAATCAAAAGTCAGCCACACTGGACAGAATTTATTATATCTAACAAAAAATACTTGCAAACTAGCGGTCTTATTCATATTGAGTTAGAGTAAGTTTGAACTTTTCTTTAAGAACCATAAAGAATTCTACAAACTCACTTCGTTAAACTATATCTAATTATGCACAGAGGGCGATCTTACACCTAAAGAATCTCTTGCAGATATGATTGATTCATGCATGGCATGGTTAAAGGAATATTTACAACTTTTACTAATTCAACATTATTTGCAAACCTGAAGGCCTTAGCTTACCTCAAGTCAATGAAAAAAGGAGCAGTAACTAATCAATGTGAAGGCGTATAAATTTTTACGAGGTCCATTGTCCCTTCGCGCCGTGTAATTTGGGGACTGTACAGCAATAAAACGATACCATCTTTATTGTTCTACACACAATGGGGAGGTTCGACGTCATAGTGTATTTTTTAATATTTATTTCTCTTGTTTAGCTTTTAATAGAACATTCTAAATCTCATCATTATCATGGCATTGAATCTCGGTTGCGTGCGGATCGTTTGCTACGAAATTCGGTGTCCACTGTCCTACTATACACACGCCCATATATCGAGGCTTTACCGCAATTTTGTCGTAAGCGAAATATGGACCTAAGTATATTTTTTGGTGCAAAAGGTATTGTAAACTATTATTTTGTTTTAAGTTTTTATTCAGAAGATCCAATCTAACTAAAACTGAAATAATACTAAAATACCTTTAGCATCAAAAATATACCTAGTTCCAAATTTCGCTTACGACAAAATAACCGTAACAACATGAGATATAGTGTAATGATTTTAATACATGATTCAAAGTTGCATTACTGAAACAAGGCGTGGGTGTCTTAGCCAAGTTACCACAGCCCCACTCATTGTGCAACATTTGTTTACATGTTCTACTTATATAGTATTTAAGCTGTTAATTGATAATGTACATTATTTTATAATTGGCTTAAATACATAATCGTATATCATCAAGCAAGTTACGCTATGTTAAGACAACGAACTACTCTGGGACCAATTTCAGGCGACTAGACTATGGTAAATAACGGAAAGTTCGTTTTAAGTTTACCATGTCAAGATTCGTACTTAGATCCTCTAATTTCTAGTGAATTCGGTTGGCAAAAGCTTAGCCTACTTGACCACAGAAAGGCTCAAGAGACGTATAATCACGTCGGCACAGATAATAGAATAAGTTTATCTTTACTACGTTTGATCTAAATTAAATTCAATTTTTACTACCCACTTTTTATCACAAGTTCGTGTTTGACCATTATCTCGCTTGATTTGAGCGGATATATGGTCTAAAATCAAGCACGCTGATCTAGAAGGCACCCATTCACACGAGGCTTGAAGACACACAGTTTGTAGATTTCGGGAAAAAAGGACTCCGGCAGTGAGTTCACTCCTTTGCGGTGCGTATAATGAAGGTGGACTCAGGACCTCTTACACTAGTTATATATAACGAAACAAAGCCCTAAGTTTCTAAAGACCCAAACTTGCTAGTCGCGTGTACAACAACTTTATACCTAATTCGAGTATAACACATGGTATTTCCGTCGATTACAAGCCCACATAGATTGTAATCTTACTACAAATAGCACCTATTAGTACACCTCGCCTCGCGTGAAGGTTCTACAAACGACACGTCATTGCAACTGTCATGTCATTAACGGATAGTGTCATTTGTTAATAGATATAGGACGATATAAAAAGCCACGATGCTTTTATATTACTTTTTATTCTGTCGCTTAATTAAAAAGCCATAATTTTCTTGTTAGTTTAAGAGTTCATTTGTGCATAAAAATGTCAATAATTTTAAAGCAAAAAATACGTTAAAAGTATTCCCTCTTACCATGTTAGGGTATACTAGGAATCTTATATACCAGAAAAAAGATAACTCTGTAAAACTACTAAATGACTAGACGCCGTCAAAGACCAGTCTTCTCTCGCATAGTGATCCTTTACCTATTTCTTATAAAATGACATGTTTATTTAAAACAAATTGAACGTGATTTTTAAGATTTAAAGAAACTCTCAGAACAAAATAAATAATTTTCATGGGTTTTATTTAAGCTTAAATACAAATAATCGATACTTACTATTAGTAGCGTCATATAACAAAATGAAACAAACGAAATACGATACACAACAACGTATTGAGATATTGTAATTATTTCTCCATGCTCTTTCAGATACTACGAAAATTATAAATATTTTATTATTTATATGCTGCTCAATCATATATATTGTGTATATGTACCACATATATTAAGGTACTTGTGTACGTGTGTAATTAAAGCAAGCCCAACGTCCTTAAGGGTATATGGGTACTGATTTTTCTAGCGGAGATTTTATAAACGCGTTAGTTTTTCAGATACAATCTTATTTTATTGTCAATAAAATAAAATAGTTAAAAAAAAAACAAAAACCAAATTATTACTCTTAAATAAAGGCTTAGATATTTTTAAATCTGTTTTAATAAAAATTAGAGCAGTAAAATGGATTATTTTCAATAATTTGGAGGTGATTTGGTGATTTTTTTCCTAACTCATAACCATAGAAAAAATACATGAATTCACACTACATGTCATATCGTGTTGATTTATGATCTTTTTGACAAATTATTGATCAGTAAATATCAACAAAAAGTTATTTCGTTTGCCCCCCACTTTCGACCTTATTAGGCAACAGGGGCGATGCACCATTTATTAAATTATAAACGCGTCGATGTTATGTTCTGTTATGTAAAGTCAGCTGATTAAGTTATGTAAATACTTATGGTAAATAAATTTCGTACTTACGGCAACCCTATGTCCAGCTCTAACCAAAAAGGCGATCAAATAACAGCTTTTAGAGAATAATTTAATTTCTTAGTTGAATCCAATTTGCTGCTTTATTACAAGTAGGGGTTATAAATTGAGAAAGTTCAAATTTAAATATGACCAAAATATAGAGTCGGGTTATTGAGAAATTCAATTACGAATCAAAAATGGTTTACTCCAATTCGCCTGAGTTAAGAAACATTTATCAAGTTTATAATTAAATATTGTCTTACATTTAAAGGTCAGCTCTAAAGGCTTCTCTACACGCTGAGCTCTTTCAGAATTTTTGCATAGCTATTATTATTAATCTCTTTTCATCATCTCCTTCTTCCATTCATTCTCCAGTCTGCACAATCTTCGCCGTTGTCCGTTGACTTCTGTGACTTACTTCACGACGGTCAATCACTATTTTTTTACACAATATAGCATCGACAATTATAGAGTAGTAGAAGATTTAGGCGAAAAGATAATTATTACTAGATAAAATATAAATATTGTACATACCTAAATAATAATAAAAAAACATTAAAGTATTTGAAGTGGAAAATTCTGCATTGAAATCGTACACGTTACAAATACTTCCAATTATTCAATTATTTTGAATAATATTCGTTGACTAGTTTTAGAGATATGGAGTATTTTTAATGAGTGTTTTGTTCCCTGGTCAAATAACGGAAACAGTTCAAGTTCTTCACCTCTACAGTACCCTTCATTGAGCGCGAATTGCTAAGTATTAACCCAATGTTACTTAAAACACCACCTTTATTTCACTATATTTTTTTAAATATTATTTTTATACAACTTATAGAACTATTCTAATTAGGTATGCACAAAGTCTCGGTCTTTGCGTCTACAGAAAGATATCTTTGAAATGCTGGGGCTTCATCTGCGTTAGTGTTAAATATTTAGGCTGAGGCTGAATGCGTCTTATTTAAAGTGTTATAAAAAACATAGTTAACACATAGCCACATTAGTGTATAGCTGTTATATTTTTATACGTTAACTGTCAATATTTAACGTCATAAACAATGTCGCATCTCAAATTGCACATTACACACATCGCCACATTTGCGTGAAACGGCTTATACCTTCTTCATCCCAGATGAAGCTGCACCAACACACCCGTGGCAGGAATAAAACAGATGGGAAATGATGGTAACAAATTTCACAAAATTAGATTCTAAAGCAGTGAAAGTGAAATAAACCGATATATTGATTCCAAATTAACTGATTTAACATTGATATTTTATTATATGCTCATAAATAGGTTTATAATGATATTGAAACTGCAGGTAGGTAATCATAACGTTATTATTGGAACCCATAACAAAAGTCTGAATAGATATTCATTAGATAAAAGCCAATTCAATTTTCTTGTTAAAGTAATAAAAATTGGTCGAATATACCTTAAATATTGAAGCTAATGGGGCTATCATCATTATTTGATACCAATTACTACCATTAACTATTTGATAACTACTGAATTTTATTTTCGATGATATGTTTTAATATAAATCACAAAGCGCTTTTGAATATGTAGTTTAGATTTAAATAGTAAGTATTTAAGATAATAGAAAATAATTTCATTCAATCTTAGTTATATTTGTTTAAATCGATTTCGGTTATAGCGATACGGACTACATCCATTAGACCTGTGATTATAAAGCCGCTCGTGCCTATGGTCAAACTAGTACAAACGGTACTTACGGTAGATAAGACATGTGTAGCTATAAAGCTTGCTACTCTCCTCCATTTCTCGCATAAACTCGAATGAAATCACATTTGGCAATATGCGAATTTCAGAAGACTGCATACCTATACGAATAGTTTATTAGGTAGATACATACGTACGCACATACATACTATATATGCACGTATTCTGACACAGATGCAATAGCCGATAATTGGCAACGCTCGCGCTGGTTCGGGCTTTCTTTTTATTCACCTTTCCTAATATTTTTGAAGTTCGACACTGTACCTGTCACTTCTTTTCATGCTTTCTTATGGCATACATCTTCTACCATACAACAAATCTTCACAGAGAGTTAGTACGTTTAGGAAATAGATTGAAAGTAATAAATAGATAGAGAAGATAGAGAATAAAGACTGTAATAGAAGCAAGGAAAAGTAATAGTTTTAAGTTATGCTGAAAAGAAAGAAAGACATGAAAAAATAAATAAATAAAAAATATCCCCCCTTTATTTATGCCATTAAATTTAAATAAGGAAAAAGAAAAGAAAAACAATAATCTTTTTTTTACGCATAATTGAAAATGCTACAAAAAAATCTTCACAGAATCCATTCACCTTTTTTTCGAGTGGGAGATAGTGGACACTTATATCATATATACATATTCTTTTCAGTTCATACTCCCACATTTAATGGTATAACCACACGTAGTCTATTTTTCAAGGAATCTTCCAAATGCGAATTGCTGTGAACAGGTCAACCTTCACCACAATAAATAAAAGTTACGATCATAACTGGATGTTCTTCACTTCTCTTTGTATCTTCATAATATAACAAAGAGCCTCCACATTGATATTCTATTGAAAAATAATTCCCGATTTTCTGACTCTAGGTCATTTATTTTAGTCATAATGTGAATTTACCTACAAGTAGTATTTATTTCCACAAAAAAATAAATTATGTAGGTGCAATTGTATATATACATGTGATTTTTTGAAAGTCTTACATTTAAAGTAAAAACTAAATTATCACAAATCTGATTTATTGAGACATAAAGAAAAGTGCCTTCAAATTGTTTAGATAGAGTAGCACTGACAAAAGTATGTTTTTTAAAGTAATATGTGTTCTAAGAGATGTATTTACGAATACAATTAAGTCATAACAATTTACATTATAAAGTACGTAATATCAATATTCATACAAACATAATAGAAAACTTCGTCGCAATAAAACGGAACCTATTATAATATTTCAGAAAGTCGATTTACCCTACAAATGTATCCTTAAAAATAAAATAAAAACTGTGCCCCACAAAAGCAATTTGAGTAAAGACGCCAGGAGCTCTACAACAAAAACACCCAAACGTTTTCTTTCAGTAATCAGCGACCAAAACTAAGAAACGAATTCCATGAGATCATTCGCTGAATAAGAAACATTATTGAAAAGAAAAATGTTTTCCTTATAAAAATCGTTAATAAAATAAATATACTGTAATCAAAACCAATAAAAGGGCGTAATCAGGGCTTCTGTGAATGCCATCCCAATTGCCGTAAGGCTCTTAGGTATAATAAAATACGGTAAGATTGAAAGCACCTAAATTATTTTAGGTTAATTACTTTATCAGAATTAACGGGAAGGATTATACCTACAATTTTTAACGCTAAAACTAATATACAAATTTGAAAATGTCTTTATTTGGATGGTTGCTGTTTTTTTGTGAGAGCTTTGAAAAGCATTGTCATGAAATTTAATACATAGGTAATTAGGTATACATATCTATATAATTGGAATGCATATAGAATACCTACATTTTATTACGCAAGATCAGATAGTTTTGGCAATTTAAGGATACGGGTTTATTCAAACGAAGATGAATAAATCGGGCATCATAAAATTTAATTTTAGTGCACTAACTATATTTACAGTATTATGTACTTCTGGGCAAGCGGTTCATTTGTTGGATGTGCATACTTCGCCATAACGACCCATTGATAATTGTAACAGTATTTTTTCATATTAATAATGCTGGTGTTACGGCTGCAACCAGCAACTGGACTGGTTGGCGCGGGGCGTCCGCAGCGGTGGGGGGCGGCGCGGCCCATCTGCCAGTCTTACACATCATACGTCACTTGCAATCAAGATTGGATCCTGCCTCACACGTCAACGCGCGCATTTTATTCATATATTAATGTACCTAATACCAGTAATAGTAGTCGTGCAATAAACATATATAAACTGTTCATCAATCATCAATATACCGTCCAGCAAAGCACAACCGGAGTCTCAAAAGACTCAGGGCTTTATACTGGTTTGACGTCGCAAATTGAGTCTCATATTAAAAGACTTAGAATTAGCAAGAAAATCTTTGAATTGAAAATCTAAATTAAACCTAACAAAAAATTCTAACGCTGATTGCGTTAGAATTTTTTGCGAAAATAAGTAGATATATACGTATAAATATGTATGCAAATAGATATAGAACACTGTCATAATAAATTCGATTGACGTTTCCCATATTTTGTTATGTTGTATGGCCAAATATTTATAGAAGTTTCATTGTGACTACATTCATCGTAAAAAAATTAGACAGATAAATATAACACTCTCTCAACCACTCACTAAAATAACAACGCAAGACATTATTAATACAGTATTTTTAGGCAGAACAAGAAGCGGCTTTATCGCTTAGAACGATCTCTTTTAGGCAGCCTTACTTAAAGCGTTTTCTATGCTGGCGATTTGATTGGTGCATACATTCAGATATTTATAATTTTTTTAAATATATTAACTTTTTAAGATAAATTTATACTTAGATATTCATGAGATATATTTTACTGATACAAAGTTATTTAATATTATGGACTTAACAGAGCTTGAAACGAGTGACTATGTTCATTTAATGTTGTTGGAGAACAATTGTATAAAATTTACTAGCCTCAAGCATTGAATTTCTGAAATTAGTTTTATTATGTTAAAAAAATCCTTACAACACTATTACAATCGAAGTTTATGCTTTTTGTGGAATGAGAAATAAATAAAAATGACTATTTACTAGTGTTAATAGATTAAGCAAATTCAAAGGTTTATCACCACTAACAAATCTACCAAAAGTAATTTCTAGATCAAAAAGAAATTTCGCATAAATGTTCGCTCAACAATTAGCGGGGCAATTTTAAGGAAAAAATGTAGAATTATCTTAATAATATTATAATTCTTAATCATAACTAAGAATAACCATTTTAAAAATCAAGGAAAATAAGTTGGTAAGGTGAAAATAAAACACAAAAGAAAACATATCTTTTTAATACGATATACTAACCGAAAATAACACATGTATAACAAAACAAATAATAATTTCTAAGAAATATTATAAAACCGTAATATACTTATTTTAAGGTGTCATGTCATAAATAGTTAAAAGTACCAATAAATGTTCAGTACCTAAGTAGTATCTTCCCCATGTCAGGTGAATAATTTATTTATATATTTATTGTGTTAAGTTTACACTGACTGAATGTCAAGTTATTTTAAAATATTGCTTTAAATGAATAAAGTAATAAATATCACGCCGCAATCTGTAAAAAGCAAAGAACAAAAGTAAAATAAAGTAAAACAAAATTAATAATTCAGAATATTTATTAATGTCTACTTACAATAATAGGCGGCGGATATTCAACTTTCGCTGAACGTAATATATCTACGAGATGAACCATATGGACAGATAAATAATTAACCGTATTTAGGAACTTAATAAATTTCAAAAAATCTTTCGGTTGGTTAGCGCGAACTCGTCGACAATCACGACAATGAGCGACACGTCCTCACCGTGCAAACATTCACGAGCGACTAAGCGTTTTACGGGTGGAGGTAGCACGTAAGAGGGGAGGTACGCACTCACGCAGCCTTGACAGCCAATGGCGTGCGTGCGTCGCGCGCACCCCCGCGCTCTTACTTCACACCCTCGCCCGCCCGTCAACTCACAATCGATGCCCTATATTGCATTAATTATTTGGGAAACACGCAATAAGATAACGCAAGGTGGCAGATAAAGGATCTCCGTTTTTTTAAATAAATCATCAGGTTGTTTAATTGACCAAGACGTGCAGTCTTGGATAACATTGTTTACGTTTCGTTCTTTGAATGAAGCTTTTTCTTTAAGTAAAATAATGTACTTGTACATTTTATTATCTAAAAAGCTTTGAGTCGTTCAAAAGGGAGTGAGATCTGAGAGTGCTGTTAAGTATACAAGCCGTTTGCGGTTTTGAAACGCATTTTATTATTCACTAGAATTTTGCATACAACTTCACCCGCTTAAATGTGTATATAGAATGTTTTTGGTATCTCGAGTTAAAAAGGAAAAGGCTTTAAATTTTCTAAACTTATTTAATAATAACTATGACAATAAGACATATCTTTACAATTTCACTATTTTATGTCCACTCCCGTAACGGAATAAGTATATATTATATAAAGCCATTTAACAAACAAATATCAAAACAAGTTGATTTTCACATTTGTTTATTAGTATTAATTATGAGATTTTACATGAGTTTCAAATGAGCTTGCCTTAAGTTTATTTTGATAATATTAATGTGGTGCATTTTGAAGCACACATAATCATGTATTTTGTTTTGAAAATTCATAAACACATAATTTCTACTGTTATTGCCGTGTATTATACATAATGGTTTACATGTCAGTGGTGTTGGATGTCCACTATTCTTGGCATTGAGTATGGAACTGTTTAAGGGTTTAATTGAAATTACCTTAAGTTACTTAAAAATGAGGTATTTTATTTTTGTAAAGATATGGATGTAAATAGCAAATTTTTACCGAAACAACAATTTTGGAAAAAAATATATATGACTATGTATCATCGAAAATTAGTTTATAAAATTCTGTAACTTAGGTTCCAGGAAAAGATCGCTTTAAGCCATAGGCCGCTTATTGTATTGCCTAGAATTGTAAATATAATTGTTTTTTGTATTTGTTTTTTTGGTGTACAATAAAGTGTTATCAATCATTTTTTATAGTATTTATAACTACTATTATATTAAATTATTTCAGATTTTTTTTTATCTTAATGATACTTAAAACTTAGTGGGGGCATAAGATATGAACTTCAATATATCTCAATTTGAAAGAAATTCGTCAATTTTAAAAGCCTGTTCCCTAAATGCTAATGCAGGTACTCTGAATTTTTTATCATTTAAACCTTAACTTTATTTAAAAAAACATCGCAAAATTGTTCAGCTCATATAAGACTTATATATTTAATTTATTTGCGAAATATACAATAATTGATTTTCTTAATATTATTTTTTAGTTTCATTTAGGTAGATACATTAAATTATGTATAAATTTATTTTAAAAATCAGTTTCCAATTAAAATAGCTGTCACATAGGGACGAACATGATTCAACTACTAACGCTCCTGTTATTTATAATTTGGCAAGTAACCGTAAAATAATGAAAAAAGTACTTATGTAAAAGCCCATAAAATTGGAAAGGGTAAACAATTCTAAATAACACTGTATTTCATATAACATAACACTGTTTGCCACCTCCTGAACATAGCCTACACTGTACAATGTACATAAACAAAATCTACACTATCCAAACAAAATTTTGTAAGGGTGTACGTAAAAAAATATTGGGAATCCTAAAAAGGTAAAGGTCATCTTGAAGATGCCAAAAATGGCGTTCATTTTTTACACTAGAAATAAATATATAATATTATATAACAACAATCACACCTGAAAACTTCCCACACTTGGCTCAGGCTTCCTGTTTATAGGAAAATGGACTGTATATCTGCCACGCATGTCTAAGGCTGATTGATAGGTTTGACACATCGGTTATCTCGATTTGTAGCTTTCATCACGACGATTTCACAGTTAGCCCGTGATAATTGTAACAACATGCACATGTGGTCATAAAACTTTCTAACTTACGCTTTTTAATTTAGGACATGCGCTAAGTTGTAAGCTGCGCTAATATTTCTATTACGTGCTTTTTTACGTGCACATGGATACTATCAGCGATTTTTGAAGAAGGGTCATCCAAAAGCACTTATAATAAACGTGTGTATTCAGAGATTAATTAAGTAAATGAAGTAAAAGTTGTATATATGTCAATATCGCCCAAGTGACTCATCGTATTTGGCTGAGCCATCCTAAAGATGAGAAATAGTACTCCATGCATAATTGAATATGTGCTTGGTATAAGTTCAGCAGTTGTTCCGACCAGAAGTACTGTCTCACCTTTGCGAGTATACCCAGCTTGCTGCCACTTGCGCTAAAGAATCTAAGTAAGAATCAAAATTAAGAGTTTGAGTCAAAAGATGATTTGATGGTGTATTAATGTGTTAGGGGGGTCAAAGAAGGGTAAAGTTTTTTTAAGAAAAGCAACAACAAAATCGATTATAAGTTTATTACTTATACTTAATGCTCCTAGGAGCTAAGATAGACAAACCATTCAAATCAAAAATTCGTTTTACTCGCCTTTTTTCGGCAAACTTATTTATCAAATCACCATAGCTCAAGACGATTTGAGTCTTTCTAGATTTTCTGCCTCTATAGAAAACAATGACATGTCTGGTAGCGTGGTAGCTGTTTCTGTTCGCCCAGCAGTTATGCTCAAAAATGTTATCAATCTATAAAATATTATAAATAACATTTTAGAAATTTTGCTTACAAACTTTTGCGGCCCGGGTAGCCTGGGGGCCCCGTATCATTGACACGGCTGATACGCCGGTAGCTACGCCCCTGGTATTTATTATTTTCTCTTATATATAAAAATGAATGTTTGTCTGTAGTCCTTTATAGAATCGAAAATTATACATTTGATCATGTGATGATCTTTAGCAAAGTTGTTGTGCATGAGGCAGAGAAGGTTTCTGAGTTGGTTGGCTGGCGCTGTTGTCGGCATGTCGATGGAAGCTTTTCCGGACAGGACGACGTCTGCCGGGTCTGCTAGTTATTATAATTTGAGTGTGGGACATGGCGCGGGGAATGATTTTCGACAGCCTCTGTGATTGAGTAGGCTGTCTTCGCCGCCCGACCTCACTACAACTCAAAGGCTCCGGGTTCGATTCCTGGCATGTTAAATTTCATAAAATGATTTTTCCGTTATTGACTTTAATCTGAGGGTCTGGGATGGGGCCCAGAGTGGTCCCTTATATATTACCCACAACACAAGCGTAACCTAGCTTGGAGATATACAATATGTGTTTGTCTGCCGATTATTATTATTTTGAGGATACTTCGACAACTGTTGCTATTTATCTCAAAGTAAATAGTTTAAGATAATATATGGTACAATTAGGTAAGTTTAAAGTACTTAAAAAAATATTAATTCATAATATAACACTACTAATGACATGTTTAATATACATACCAATAATTGACATGTTTTTCGTACTTTTTTGAGAACTAGTCAAACAGAGAAAAAATATATAAGTTTATATTAATCTTGACAACCCCAATTGCAAGATATGTGACATACCGCGTGAAGAATGGAGGACGTGAAACTTTATTATTCTTATAGCCTACAAAGTTAGTACTTTACGTACCTTTGTTATTTTTTTTATAGCAGTCTTACTTAGATATCTGTCTAAAACCTTCATTGTGATTCGAGGCGCGTACAACAGGTGGCCACATATGACGGCGGCTGGCGTCTTGAATCTTGATGCCAATGGACATTAGGAGGGCAACACACGAATAACTATTGTTTAGTTATACCTACTGTTTGTTATAATCTCATCACACCTTTGTTATATAAATAATGACGGGTGAAACCTCACTAGACTTTCTTATAGAACTTTGATTAGAGAAATATTGGGTAATATTTTTACAGACTAACAATATAATTAAGGGGCTATGTGTTATATAATCTAAACGATTTGATCCCTGATAGAATAAAAACTGTAAACAAATTGTCTGTAATATACTCGTACTCTGCTGTGGATACAGCTGGAATTGGCCTCTAACTTGTCAGTTATATGTCACATTAGCTGTACGCAGGACTTGTCTGTGCTTGGACTTCTTCATCCTCTTCTGCAAGCGGGCGGTTTCCGCAACTCTACGTAAGATAGATGTGGGGTCAGCCCAGTATTTCTTAGGCCTGGAGAGAGGTCCGCATGTGCCCCGCGGGTACCGACGTCAGTCGGGGCCCCAGAGACGCGGATATGCGGATTCCGCTATAGGGGTCTTCCAGCATCTGGGGAGCGGAAGAACCAACTCCCGTTGACGAAGTGAGTTTACCTCTCCTTGGGCATTCTCAAGCACCTATGCGCAGGACTAGTGTAAGTATAGGACAAGTTGCTTGCTCGTTCACGTGGGAACTCGTTAAACACGAAAAAATTCGATCATCGCATAGCTTGTTAAAAGTTTTACTGGGAGAGAGATAGAAAAAAAAACTTTTAATGACCAGATGGATAAGCAGCTATCAAAAAGATATTTTATGTTAAACGCTCACTTTGTATGCGAAAAGAAAATAAATATTTATGTTCCTTACACAAAATAGTGTCTGTCAACACATTGTTGTGAATGAATGAATTACATAATCGTGTGTACATAATATGCACATACGAATGTATAAAATATATTCAAAAAAATAAAAGTAACATATCAAAAAGCTAGTATTAAAATATGTTTTATTTTTGAAAACCTTATTAAGTCCAATATCAAAGAGATTGTAACGTTAACCCGTTTCTGTCTTTCTATTTGAAAGAATCAATCAATATAAATGTAATCTTGAATCATTCAATGTCATTGAATACTGTCGTGTCTTTATTTCTGTATCTAACTTTCAACCAAATTCATTCAATTTGATTGATCCGTCTAATATTACCATTATAAAGATAACGAAGTGTCCTTAGTTGATGGTGCACTAAAAAAGATAGCGAGCATTAATGCACCAATATGTCTGTTTATGATTTGAAAATAAATACCAAATCATAAGTGTTCTTGTTGAAGAGTTAGGCCTAAGAAATACTTTTTTTGAGGCATGGGGAAATACATTTCGTACACTACCGGGTCTTTTACTGGAATTAGACCAAACCAATGAGAGTTATCCACTGAAGATGGTGCGGATAAAAGAGTCAATTGCTGGCTTGTATGGAGACTCAGCAAGGTACCCCCCTTATTAAAGAGGTAACCCAAGTGCTAATACTCTACTAAAACCATTCCTCCCATGTACTTCACGCTCATGGTAGAAATAGCGTGAGACTTAGAAGGTAGTTAGGTATATTGTATTTTGAACATTTTGTCGAAGTTCGATCAGAAACGATCTCTGTTAGAAATGCAGAAATTTAAATATAGCTACTTTAAAGATATGTTTTAACTATGTTTGTTTTGTGTTCCATGTTTGTGTGTTGTGTGGATCCAGCCATTAGCTTTTTCGATGTAACATAATATTAACTGACGTACCTACTTTTTTAAATACGATTCTTTGCTTTAACAATGTGTTTAAAAAATTCTTGAAAATTTAAATTATTAAAAAATAACTTTTGTAATCGCCAAAAACAATTGTATCGAAGGAAATAACTTTTTCTGTCAATTTTCAATGTCTTTTAAAAGATACGATATCATTCGTTTTGATAAAATTCTTTATTTTTTTTAATTAACCACAATTTTACTTTTGTACAACAACATATAGATATATTTGAATATTTGTATTAGAGATAGGTACATTTATATAGATTTACTAGGATATGCTCGCAAGTTCATCCACGCTTGTCTTGAAATTTCCGCGAGATTCTCGGATCATTCCCGGCATAAAGTATCGCAGCATTTAAAAAAGAATGTAAGCTAATAATAAGTAATCATTTTAGTGGGAACTATGTCGAAATGCTAATATTTATGCACCCGAACAATTTCAAACTGCTTACGGGAAAACTTCCGCGAGATTCCCGGACTAAATAGTAGCGCAGAGTGAAGTTGAAGCTGTCAATTATCGACAACCGCATCGAAATCGGCACTATAGTTTTTACGTGAATCTTGAACAAACAAACAAAATGAAAACATATAAGAAAAAATGCATAGTATTCTCCACCGCTTATGCAGTTTATTCAAGTTTTTTCAAAAAGCTTTAATGTACAGACACGGCACGTTTAGAATTTTATAATACTATAGATATGATATTTGACACAAGTGAATACGGTAGTAAGATAGGAAGGTATGTCACTTTTATTTAATTCAATTTAAACTAATTAAATTAATAATAAATTAAATTCAATTTATTTATTTCCCAAAACCAAAACTTGGTATATACAGGTGATAATTTCTATATCTCTCTGTCAAAGAAGCAAGTGAGGTGTGTAAGAATGGGCCTGTGTGGCGCTCTGTTGTTCGTGCCTACCCCGCAAGGGACCTGGCGTGAAGTTATGTATGTATGTATAATTTCTATAATGATTCGAAGACTGTCATTGGTATCAGACGCGGGTGGCTTAGTTACCAATAATTACAATAGTTTTTTGTCCTTAAAAATCTATTGTAATGATTTTCTATTTTTGATTTAGTTGAACAATAAAATGTTATTACCATTATATTTTATAGTTTAGTCCGTAGTTTTAATCTACGGACTAAACCTACAAAATATAATGATATACCTATCTTTTACTCAAAGTGCTATAGATAATAAGTACGTATACATATAAAGTACATAATACTAGTGGTGGCAGGTTGGAGTGCCTTAAGTGAAATTTAAAGAAATACTGGCAGTAAAGTCTTATCACAAGTATTTTACCTTTTATCCTTTTACCTTTTGGGCTCTGAATGCTATAAAAGAACACAAGTTTAACGACCGAGTTAAACCATAAAAATCTTAAAAGAAATACTCAGAGGAGCAACTATAAAATATAATTATCAGATCGCTTTACTCCCGCAAAAACTGTGTCAACAACAGCACAAGCTAAGGGGAAGTTATCTGCTTCAACTATAATAAAATTATAGCCACGGACTAGCCCTTTTGAAATCGTTTCTTAAGCAACATTTATACTCAAGTTTTTGACTGTTTGTAACCATTTTCGCAAACATGTGCATGATTTTTTGTATTCAAATCTTCTCATTTGTTTTTGTATGTCGCATTCATTTTTTGAATTTTTTTTATGTGTATGTATACATATACGAGAGCTTCATAAAAAATTGTCGTATGCGCAAAAATGCCATTTTTTTGTTTACTAAAATCTATGCATGTTTATTTATTAGAAAGTCTTACTTACTACTTACTCAGTATGCAAGTGTAGATAGAAGGGTAATCAATCTAAATTTCACCCTTATACAATCAACTAGTTTTATTTTATTCACAATTTTGTCTGGTGTGTAAAACTGCACTTTTTTCTGTACGCCCATTTGTTATGAAGCCCTTGATATATAGAAGAAATTTAACAAGGAAGTGTATATATTATAGTGTATATATATGCTGTTAAATTACGGTTTAGTAAAATCGCAAATTAACAAAAGACTGCGGATGGCGAGCATGCATGAACTTGAATTTTGAAATACTTTTTTCAATGTACAACACTCGCGCGTGAAGGTGCGCGTGCGCGCTATCCGCACGCACACACACACCCATTCATAAACACACAGAGTGTTTCAATACAGTTTTTAACACGGAAACATCCTTGATAGTTTTTCATCAATTAAAATGCGTCGATTAGGGAATAAAACCACAAACATTTAAATATCTTCAACATTACATAATAAGCATTACACAATATTTGTCTGAATATTAAAGTGTCGTACATAATAAAAATTCTTATTTACATTGTTATGCTGAGTGTACAGTAACATTTTTATTACGATATAAAATTTCCATTTGGCCACGGTAAAAATGGCCAAGTTCTATTACGTCTCACTTAAGTAGACATTTCATAGTTCTGACGATTCACCTGAACATTCTATACATTTATTAGGCCGCGACCGAACTCATAACTTGGTCGATCCGATCATCGTTGTTTTGCATAATCGTCTGTCTTAATGAATTGAACCCGGTCCACTTGCGATAGTGTTAGTGTCAATGACTGTGACCAAATGCGACTTACGTTAAAAATAACGCTTTAACAATGAGCAACATTAGTGTATATACATGAGTTATCTATCAATGTTTAACGACATTAGCAATGTCGCATCTGAAATGACGCATCAAACCCTTAGATACACCTGCGTGACTCACTCAGTAACATTATCTCAGATATAGCAAAGGCATATTATGCACAACATGATTTGTATATTTATGTTGCAGTCGTTGCAAATGATCAGGATGATGATGATGTCGAAGATTGACGAGTACGAATGCAAAGACCAGAAAAGAGATGGATGGATTATATAACGGATGCCATAATGATTTTTGGTGTAACAGAAGACATATAAGAGAATTGACGGCCTCTGTGATTGAGCGGGCTAAGCCTTTGCCGGCCTAACTCACTTCAACGCAGAGACTCCGGATTCGATTCCTGGTATAATACATTTCGGAAACGTATTTTCTCTGTTATTTATTACGGTCTGGGTGTCTGGGAACGACTTTATTTACATCGCTTTATAATTTGTTACTTGCACGGAGGAAAAAGACAAGAAATATTCCAACAACACGATTAGCTAAGATTTTTAACCCTTCCAATTTAGATATAAATTTCATAAAGTTTCGACGAATTTCCCAAAAATGATTAACCTAGTATATCACAAATAATATGTAACAGAAAATTTGCCTTATAGTTGATATCGTGTTATATTATTATTCGCTGAGAGGACAGGCAGCCTAATTAAATTTGTCTTTACGGTGCGACGGATTAATCTCGGTTTACCGAGGCGTCTGCGCGGTTGCTAAGCGACCTGTCGATGCGACATTATGTAATTTAGTTAGTATGAAACCTATACGTATGTTAAGGGCTTATATGGCTATCTTTAGCCTTAATGGACGGCTATTTATTAAATTATTTGATGTAGTTTATAGAGGGGTCTCTAATTCTAAGGTTTTATTAAGTCAGTTTTATTTTCAGTTTGAGCAATGTTTTTCTTTTATTATCTTTTATCACAGTCCCTCTGATAAGAATATCAGAGGGACTGTTTATTAAACACTGTTTACTGTTTATTATATTAAACGGTTCCGCAGAAGCGGAACAGTTTAATATAATTGGAAAAGTGTTGTCTTACAATTTGTGTATATTGATCATCTAACCCGATACGAGGAGTTACAACGCCATATCTTATTTCTATCTATATTTTTCCTATTTGTATTCATAGTACAAAATTTGAAGTTATAATTAATCAATCAATCAATTTATTCATTTGCTCAACAACATGGTACACACTTTAAATTAAGTCTGATTCCAAAGAAAAACGTAGCATAAACGGTGGACTTTTAACTAATAACATTCCAACCAATTTACCTGTTCTAGTCATTACTTAACCTGGGGCCCAATTCTGCTGTTACGATTTCATCAAAATCGCCGGAGACTATCTTTTCAATCGTAGGGCTACCTCATTTCCGTATTCTTATAATTCCAATGGTATGGCTGTGATACGCTTCTCTATATTTATAAGCGAAAACTCACGACATAAATGTTAAAAAATGTTAGTAGCTTTTCGGTTCATTTCATCTAACGCCATTTTTGTTATGATAATATCAATTTTTTCCACTATTATTCTGTCATGACAATATTGAGGGCATATTATGAATTTAGTAGAATACGAGTTTTGACACTATCACAATAGAATCGTACTTTGAATATCTTCGCAACGCTAAGGTATTTAAATAACAGAATTGGTACCCCTAGTTAGTTCGCGACAATCCCTGAACTGTAAAGGATTCCGTATAAGTGATAAACGTTCACTATTTGTGTTATTTGACTATGGAAGTGTAAAAGAAGGATTTAATCGAATTTAAAATTCGAGTCTCCATCGTGGTCAAAACTGATCTCCGTGGAAAGCATTAAAACCATTGAACACTGCCATCAAACTTACAATCTTCAACAATGAGGGAACGACTTCGACGGGAAGGATTCAATCCTCGACTTGATTTTTTTGAGAGTGTTCCACCCAGTGATTTAAAGTTATGGGTTTTACGAGTACCTAAGCCAATATCTTTCCAGCCCATAATAAAAAAATGAACAGAGGAACACTTTTGGCTTTTTAAGTCCTAACCTGTGTCCATACATAAGAAAGATGCAAAATTGTAAGGGGAATAAGCCTTGGTGTAATTCCATTAAGGTAATATTGCTTTGTAAATTGTTATAATCAATTTTTGATGCCTCATTTAAACTACATTTTAATATCACCGTATCGCTAACATGATAAAAGTTCTTTTACTGATTGAGACCTTATTCCGCACATGTAGAGTATTCAATAGTTTAAACACTTAGCAGGGGGTCAGAAGTCCACTCCGTTTCAGCCAGCAGGACCTGTTCACTCGAAAATGAAACCAATTAAGGCGATGGTGCAAATTGATAAGCGTCACTGGTAATGAAACTGTGAATAAGATACAAAAAGGTATATAATAAATGAATATCAATTGACTATAATATTCAATCATCGTAAGTAGATCGTTCATCGTATATAGTTTTCGTAGGCTAGCCTCGGATTTAAGTAACTTGTTGCAATCGGTACTCATATACTACTTTTTATACGAATACTCAAACGTTCCAAGACTCTCGGCTCTCGTATATTGTTTATATATGAACGATTTTTTTATTATGCAGAAATATATATAAAAAAATATTAATAGTAGCAGGACATATAATTATATTATAATAATAATACGGTTTGGGACCAATATTTTATTTATAATTTTGCTCTTTTTATTTTATTTAGTATTAGTATTTAATTTTAGTTTTCTATCCTATAGTTTAGTTTTATTTATTTATAATAATCAAAGATATGTACGCGAATTAATAAAAAATATAATAATACTAATCGGTATCGCATTATATTATATACAAAAAAATATTGGATAAATAAAAGCATTCTGCGTGATAATTTTAAGTTTTTGTAGGTTACGTCAATCAAGTAAAGTAGGTAATATAATTTTTAATTTTTAAATCGCTTCAAGTTTATGACTTACTAAAATAGATTGGTTCCAGCTTACTGCCCACTTACTTTTCGACGTGTGCTGTCGATTTAGAAATTGGTCCTCTAAAACTTTGCTAATAGGAGTCCATGGAAAAAGTGCTGACATACAATTTTGGTTATTTTCGAAGATTACTCTTAAAGGAGCTACTAGTGAAGTCAAATACAAGTACATAGTACAGATATAGAGTACCAGAGGTGCGGCCAATTTGCTTCTGGTTACGAAGGAGTTGTTTGGCGGCAAGACAGGGGGGTGGGTAAATACGCTACCACCAGGCTGTGGGTTGTTTTGTCGCCTCTTACAGGCCACCTGGACGCAGGAAATAGTATTATTTTCCGTTCCTGCACGGAAAGCCTGTATGAAGGCTGTGGGATTCTGCTATTGAACAACGAGATCCATGTTGGCCCCACCGCGATGCTATCTATGCATATTCTTTTTATAAATCTGGCAAACATGTACATGACTCACCTGTTGGAAATCGATTACCGTTGCCTATAGATGGGTGCAACACCAGAAGCGAAAGTCAACCCTTTACGAGTGTTTAGGAGGAGAGGGAATGAGATAGAAAACATTGAATAGGTGAATTATGTGATTTAGTTAATTAGGCCGACATTTGAATGACAAAAATCACAAAATAAATTCAGAAATAGAATTCCTACCTTACGTGAAGAAATGTTTTAAGCTACTAATTTTTCAGGTTCCTAAAGGTAAAAAGCAACCCTTGCTATCTTTATCACTTACCACCATAAGAGACGATGATAAAACGCGAGCCAATACAACGATAAAATCATATTATTTCATTTGTATCAGTTATCTTATATTTTATCTGTATTTTTGATTGTGAAATAAACGTAACCTATATTGTATAACAAAACGGGTTATAACTTATTATATTATATTACTGGAAACATTTACGTTTCCAAAATTTTATGATAACTGTCGTAAATTCTTAGATCTTTATACGAATTGCTTCTGCTCGTTTATGTTTAAGCGACAGGCTAATTGAATTCACCTTTTATTGTGTCTCCGAATGGCCTATAAAACTTCACATGTCTTATAGTCGTATATAATATAACAAAAGTTCTGAACCCTTTCTGTTTTGTTTGTTACGTGCTAAAGTCATGCTGGCATCATTATCTTGATAACAGCTCTAAGGGCCGGCTCAATTGGTGTGATACCACGCTCTCACAGTTTGGTTTTCTCCAGCCAAACTCTGTCCACTGCTGGACGAAGGCCTCTCTAAGTACGAGCCACATCCTTGTCTCACGTCTTCTTTATCCAGCCCCTGCCGGTGATCTCATGCAGGTCGTCAATCCACTGGCCTGACGGGTGTCCTACGCTTCGTTTGCCGAGACGTGATCTCTACTCCAGGACTCGTTTGCTCCATCGGCCTTCGGAGTTGTGACAGACGTTATCAGCCCACTGCCACTTCTACTTGCTAGTTTTGCGAGCTATGTCGGTACTACTATTATAATAAGTATCTATTTTTTTCTAAATAAATATTTTTTTGGGACTAGTAATAATATCAATTTATGTTCAATTCTTTCAACTCTTCCGGTTTCTAATTTCTACGAAATATAATGTATAATTTATTAAAATATTGTCCAAAAAGTATGCGCGCTAAAATATCCAAACAATAGGCGACTGGACCTATTTGCAACGAAACAACAGACAGAACTTTATCCCACAGTACGCTTGTTCCCACATATTTTGGAGTCCATTTTTGACTACACTACAAGTTGAGTTTCATCAACTGCAAGTATCAATTAAGCAGCTTAATTATTAATAACTTAATAAGTCAGAATACTGTAGGAAATAAATTATTTGACATAGAAATTTAATCACGTATAATATAATCCAAGCTAATAAACAAAGGCGAAAAAGACTAATTAAATATTTGTATATGCTCATTTCTTCTCTCTTCAACTTTGAAAATAGTGCGACTGTCATAATATTTATTATTTTCTATCATTCTACATCCGGAACAACAGTAAAAAGGTGAAAACAAATGCATATTATGAGAAAACCATGATGTTTGAAAGTCTCCAATTCGTCATGGCCAACGCGATAGGTGTGCCTTCCATTGCACTAAAATGTGGAGGCCAGAGTCCAACAGTGGGTTGTTTGTAATCTGATATTTAACAAACATTACAACACTGTCCCACAGATTAACCAATAAAAAACCATAATACAATCACTGCGTTCCGTAAATTGTATTATATTCAATTGAACATACATAATTCACTAAGATATTAGCAGTTATGACTTGAGGCGTAAACTTCGATTTAGAGAGATATTCCCCAATCCTACTTAGCGCCGCATAGTCACGTTGTGGAAACACCGCTACTGCTGCTCTCTTCCCCACAAGCACGCACTGTCTGTTCATGTATTATATTATATAGTTTTATAATAATCAATAGCTATACATGACATCAGTTAATGATCTCTCTAATGAATTTCATAAGGATAGTCGCGTTTAATACGTACCGATAACGTGGATTTGTATTCTGGTTGTGAATTACTAATGTGCATATTGTAATAATTATCAAGTGAGCGAAAGAGACAAGCCATCGAGGCTACTGATGTTTGAAACCTTTTAATCCGCCTTTAGTAAATTTAATAATTTGTTAACTTGCTCATCTTATGGATAGAAATAGAATGAAGATATCTGTAAGAAGACCAAGGTAACCGAAAAAGCTTACAAAATTAACAAGTTGAAGTGATAATGGGCAGGTCACGTCTGTCACAGGACCGACGGCTGACGGAGCAAACGTGTCCTGGAGTGGAGACCGCGACTCCGTAAATGTAGCGTAGGATGTCCTCTAGCCTGGTGTACCGACGATCTGCGTCAGATCGCTGGTAGAGGCTGGATCAAGAACGCATGAGATCTGGGTATGCAAATTCGGGGAGGCCTACGGTCAGCAGTTGATATTGATTTATTGAAGAAAAAGAAGAAGCCTTACTATTGAATAAAATTAACTTACAAATAATATCAACTTTCAACTAATGGACAAAAAATATGCAAGAAACTATATAAACCCGGCTTTATACGAAAACCACCCATTAGAAGAAGAAGACCAAAAATGAGCTATTATCTGACTGTGAGTACGGTTAAGACGCGAATATATCAAGCCTAATTTTGTAAGTAGGTCAATACACAGTTCCAATGCAATCAGTTCCCGGATTGTAATTTGCATCCACTAATTGTTTTCGATAATCACGTAATTCTATTAGTAGATGTGCTTTGTTGTATGGAAAATTCTATTGATTTTGTAATCTCATTAGTTAAACTAGTATTATTCTAATTTTGTTATTAACTTATTAAATCTAATGACGTTCAAAATGCTCATGCTTATTTTAAAAGCAATGAACCATGACCATATGCATATTTTAAAAGATAAATAGGGAAAGTAATATTTGACAGTTTTTTTTTATTGCAGTAGTCCATCAGACAGACGGTCCACTTGATGGAAACCGGTAACCATCGCGTATGGACCAAAGGTGTTTTGTTGTATCAACATTTGTCACTATATGTATGACCATGGTGGGTTTACGAGATCATACGTCGTTTTTTTCCAGATTATCAGATGATAATTGCTAATCCCTAAGCGGTACATGCTTTCATCAAGCTATTTGAATCAGACGCGTGTGGACTGAGAAACCACTTCTCATCTTACTGCTGATAGCCGACCGTAAGTGGGCAAAGCTATTGTCAGAGAAAAAAGAGGGTACTCGTTTATAAATCGTATTTTTTTAAACGTGTTTCTTCTACTATAACGCTTATTTGATAATGTACGTACATTTGATTACACACTACGATTTTGGCATAGTAATAATTAGTCACCCTATACCGCTACTACGGCATGTGCGTCGGATCAAAGCCATGTGAAATTTGTATATGACTGAAGTGTTTCGTCTGCATGCTTTTATGTATATTCGAGAGATGACAAAACTAGCTGAATTATGCAATAGTCGATTCAATTAACCTCTAATATTATCTGCTCAGTAATCCAACTGATTAACAATTATACAACAATCTAACACTACTTAGAAGTGGACCATCGAACTATGTTTATTATTACGCTGATATGTATTTCACTGGATAGCTTGCTTCCATGTCCACCGAATTTGTCTTGAAGTATCGAATACTTTAATCCAAATGTAAAGGTTAGGTGAGCTCTCAACCATCCGACATAAAAAAACCATACGAAAGTGTCAAACAGAGGTGCGGCTAAGCAATCAATTAACTAGGCCCCACCTACTGTTACGGTATATGTTTACAGTCGGTTTCCCTCATTACTTACTGGCCATGTTTCTTCTTTATTTATGCCTTATTAAAGTAGCCTTTAAGGTCTTTCAGGATAATTCAATGTTTTGTATTCTATTTATAATATTAGACCACATACCTCCAACTACGGGGCTCGAGTCTTTGATGAACGAAGATTGTGGGTTTTCACTCATTGATAATCCGGAAGTGCCTAATTCATTTTAGTGCATTTCCTCGGTACGTGATGACATAAACGTAATATGGACATTATGCAAAAATACTTTGTTACTCATCTTTATATATAATCCAAAACTGGGTACTAAAATAGTAACATGAGGTATTGTTAATGGTATTCAGTATCTAGATGAGGTGTATTCTGCAATATGCTTGTTAAACATAAATGCATAGTTTTAACAACAAACGAAAACAGGCAGTGACGCAAAATCTAACGGAAATAAATCTAAATAATTAACGATTGCCTTTAATCATTGTAAAGTATCCATACGAAGTGTAAGAGCATAATATTCCTCCCTAAATACAAGTGACATGCAAGAAAAAAACGAGCTCTAATCTGACAATGCATTTTATTTATTTATTAACTTAATGAACTTAATAAAGAAAAACATAAATTTGCTGTAACCTGCATGTTGCTTAGACCGACTTAATATATATTTTGAGACATATGACACACACATACATTAGATGCTTTAACACACATTTATGATTGTCATAATTAAACTAAGCACGATTCTCGAATTTATTTATTTTTATTTATAATATACGTACTGTATTACGAAACGTAATCTACAAGCCTCACCTTTAACGCTCATAGAGAAGCAGAGCCCTAAAAAGCAACTAACTGATCTCACAGGCCTAAATTTGATATCTGATAATTAGAAAATCCATAATATCAAAGTACATCCATAAAAAAACATAATTTCCTATATAGTTTCTCGAAATTTTGAAATCGGAATATGAATTCCGATTTCAAAATTTTGAGTTATGATTCCATTTATATCTGATTGTATTATTATTACAAACTTTAATGTATATCTCTCTCTTTCGCACGTTAATAAAAGCATTACCCAAAGCCCGGTGAATTCATATTCACGGGCCCGTGGAAACGGGCGTGTGAAATAATGAAATTAATGTCTTAATCTTTGAAATTTATTCATTGCAACCGCTGCGGCGGTTTGTAATATGGCAAGGGTACGAGCACCGTTGAGCTTTGTACTGCGGATATTAAAGAAAGAGCTAAAGACATACATGACAGATTACACAAACTTGTAGATGTATTGGATAGTCAAAACAGAGCCAAGTTTTACATTTACGTAGCATTTTCGAAAAATCGGAACCCTTAATTCTATTTTTCTACAAAACTTCTGGGTTGATGAAATTGAATGGAAAAAAAAATGAAATTTAATAGAAAGGTGTTATATAGCTATGCTACACAATCTTGTAGTAGAATGGCGAAGAAAGAAACAATTTGCGGTTCTTTTACCCGGGCGGTCCCTTACAGTCTTATTCATATTGAGTTAGAGTAAGTTTCTAGGCTTCTTTAAGAAGCTTAAAAATAAGACGGTTAGTATATAATATTACATTTCCGGTTGTTTTCATAAAAATATTTTTTTCATAAAATTTGTTTTGCATAATATTTCTACAATATAATAATTTTAAAAATAATAACACAATAAAATAATAATTTTGTTTATTACATATACTTATTTAGCAATTATAATTGAATGTTTTAGTCACACCTGAATTTAAAATCTTGAAAATTGTAGGCGTAAGTCTTAACAGTTGAAGGTAAATGAAAAATATTTGAATAAATAAAGGATTTTTCCAACTTGAAATTTTTACCTTTTTTGTTTGTAATACGGACAACATTCTAATAATAAAACCATTCGTTAGCGAAGTTTTATCAACGAAGACAATTTCTCTCAAAGCGTGAAATTGTATCAAAATTTAAGAAAATAAGTAGCAAATTTAATTTTCTGTATAATTAGTACCTTGTTTTTACAATTACTGAGTTTTTCTTTGTCCTTTGACAATATAACTTTCTAATTATTACATTTTTGAAAAGACTTTTGAGTCTCAATTGAAGTCAAATTTTAATTAGTAACGATGCGAGGCTTTTGTAGCATTTTTTGATCATAGCAGTTAATTGCATGTAAATTAATAAAGAAAATCAGAGAGGGAGCCGGTAAGCGTATCAGTTACTAATTGGAGACAGTTTAATACGTTTTGAATTGCACCAACAAAAGTTAAACTTTGATAAGTTCGATTGATATACATAGAGTAAAGTGAAACCATTACAGAGATAGACGGATTTTTGAAGAATAACATGATGTATATGATAGAGAATGTGTCAGAAAATACAGAATTTTGGAAAAAAACATACTGTATTGACCATCAGCAATTATTAAAAAAAGGTGAAAAGAAAAAAGATGGTGGAGCAGTTATGCCGATAAATACAGATCTATGAAGACATTTTATTATATGGATGTGGTATAAGAACGATGTAAAATGTAAACTATTCGAGAAATTTTCTCAAACAAGGTTTATGTAAATCTGCAAAACAATTAAGGGTGAAGAGGGAACAAACTTACTGTCACGTTCAAACATTGTTGAATATTTTGTAGAAATTAAGTCTATTCATTTATTCATACTATATGCTGTCAACATTCCTATTGTAAACTTCGTGGTATTAGGAACAAAGCAGTTGTAAGAAGATTTGCATCGAACACAAGAGAGCAGGCGAAGCGTACGACAATTCTAGGAAGGATTTTAGCTAGCGCTGTGGGATATTATTCGCAATGTGCTCAGTCCGCTCAATAGCCCCGTTGAAGCACGCTTTGATATTCACGAAAATGTCTCGGAGATAGAAACTAACAAAACTTTTAGTATACATAAGCTAGTTTATTTACAAATTTGCGAGCTTTTATTCTAATATAAAACTTACCGTACTTAGATTCCGTATTCCGTAGAAACTATACTATTCCCTTGCAAGCGAACAGAAAGGCTATATATCTTGTATGTTCGCTAGAAACGCACAAAAATACCTTGACATTTATAATAGCGTCTAGATAAATAGCGGAAAACATCGTGAGTAAATCTGCACATACAAATAATCATGTCTGAAACCTACCAATCTGCTTGGTACTCATCATAACGGCTTAACCATCCCTTACTCCAATAATAGGAAGACTCGATACCAATTGAACCTATATAGGGTGACATAAATATACGCTTGTTGTAATCTCTACTTAGTTCGTACGGAGCTTAGATTTCATATCAACATCTGCTGTACCCTGCAAGATATGGACATAAAAAAATGAAGACGACTTCTGTTTCAATCCTAAAATTTTCATTGAAATTCATTGCAGTCGTACACTGACGTTATATATCCATTCCTCTGTCTTTCAATCAGGATAAATCAACCAAAGTGATCCATGTAAACATAATCTGGAAACATTCAATATAATGATATATCATATCCTTTTAGTTGTGTGTCTTTCAACCACTTAATATCAGCAGTATTGAAGCCGGAATAGTCGGAGCAAACTTTCAGTGAGAAACAGCAAAATTAAAATCTGTCACTTATAATCTCGCTTCAATTTTGGCTTTTTAAAGTTACAGAGACTTTTTCTTTTTAGAAATAATATTCAATAAACTCAAACATTGTTTAGAACTGAAAATAGGATCTTATAGTATGAAATAAGAGCAATAGGAACAGAAGCACGACTGGCGCAAAACAAGGGAGCGATATCCGTGCGACTTCCAGCTTTAGATGAGTTTGTAATTGCACAATATACAACCAACTGACTTCACTTCCCGAACAAAGTGTAGGCTGATTGCAGAATAGTTAACTTAAGATTTACGATATATAAACTTTAAGATTGAGGATATTGCTTTCAGTTATAACTTGCCTTGTGTACTTCTACAGCTGTACTTTGGAAAGTTGAAAGATTAAAGTTGTTTTTGTGTATTTAGATTCAGGCAGACTCGCAAAACCATTTATTGTGAAATTTGAGAACCGAGATAGACTAGATCAAGTAAAAAAAAATTAGCCACACGTGTTGCTTTGGAGTTTCTTACCATTTGTTCTCCTTAAATAATAACACGTTACGAAACGGTGTACATAAAATATAAAAAGGTAGACCTATTTTTAAGTTATATGTATGCTCTTCGAAAAATTTGTGGTCCCGGAGTCCTGCGGGAATTTCATGTCAAGCGTGGACGAAGTCGTGGGCATATCTTAGTATATATGTACATATATATAGAAGAGTGACGTGTCTGCACTGCAAAACGTCACTCTTGAAGTGTCTGTCGAAAATTGTATACATTACCACTTCTGAGTTGAATGCTTTTCCATTTCTGCCTCAAGTCTGTTACATACTGTAAAGTAAGGTTTAGATTACTTTAATCAAGATCAAACAATTCATATAATTAAAAACCGTTTTCTCATAAAATCAAAAAGAATTCGAAAGTAAATAATTGTCAGCTCGACGGCTGTAAGAATTTAACTGACGTCGATAAAAAAATTAAGTCCGAAACTCTGAGAAATTAATTAACGCTAAAAACCAATCAGTCCGTAACATTAAACAGCAGTTATTTTTCCAAGATCGTTAATTTCCGAATTCCATTCGCAGGGTTGTCTGTTTGTTTACATAAGATTGTTTCTAATCAGCGTTTACACGAATGGTCGAAAACGCTAGTCTACCAATGTCTGTACCCAAATATAACTTTAGTCCGTATTTTAAGAATAACAGTCATTCATACCCCAATGTGAGAATCCATTCTAAACGTGGCTTTGCATCGCTACTGCGTCAAACTAGTGTCATACATTTAAGAACTATCTTCAACTTAATAAGGACTCAGCAAAAGCCAGACTTATGTAACCTTCAAGTTTGAGTTAAATTGTAGATCTTACATTTATGTCAATCAAAGGTTTTAGCAGCTCTAAAATTAATATTATATTAAACAATTACGATACTCCACAAGCATAATTCCTGAATGAAAATAATTAAAAAAAACTACCTGGGTATTCTGAATTTTTAAGAAGATTCATAAAATTTTTTTTAAATAAAAACAAAGAAACGTGGTGCGTCTTGGAACGCCCGACAGAAGTGATAACTTGCGTGAGGAAAGCGAAGCCAGACAGACTGGCGCCGTAACGCGTAACGTAACGAAGCGGTTTACCCTCCGATAAAAAGTTATCACTTCAAAACTTCACAGCAAAACCATCATCGCTCAAGTTGGCGTGGAAAAACACCCATAAAACGTCAAATGTGTCAAAGTTATGATCGATACGCTTTAGTTGCTGCGTTCCAAACGCTCGTATGAGACGTGATCTAGGTATTTGAATTTTTGGAACGGGGTACCGTTAAAGTTCAGCTACTTGACTGAAGCAACTTCAGGCAACTTCGCAGCAACTTTTATTAGGATACTTGTAAAATTTCCGCCTATTCCACTCAGAAAGCGCTCTCGCCTGATTAAATAAGATGAATTTATTGACTCGCCCACGACATAGAATTCTTGTGAATTTCTGCAAACACACAATTTAAAAGGGTCTTCGTTTCAATTTTAATAATTAAGCGGTAAAATAGTTTATAAAAATTGTCGAGTGTACTGTAAATAATTATATACTTATTTATGTACACTTTAATTTAAATACACACGAATGATACAGATAAAATAATGTATTTTTTTAATTAATATTATATTGATTTAAAAAGAACTTGAGAGATGTATGATAGTGAAGTACATTCATGAAAATACTTTAAGTTGTGGTATAAAAGTAAAATTTTAGTCAAGTTCCCTTGTTTAAAAAGGTATCTAAATAAAATAATTTAAAAGAAATAAATATGCATTTACAAAATACATATAATATGTATTTTGTATTAGATAAAGCGTTTTACGTCAAAACATGAAAGCGTAGAGTAAACCACATTTCTGGGACACTGGCATTCAGACGGTTGAACGAGGTGTGGAGTGGCATGCCGGCAGTACACGAAGGCGTGCGGCTGACGAGCGCTGAACTAACACACGCGTGTCAGTAAACATTGACAGTGTGCGAAATACTACTTAAATATGTTCCTTCATTTTTTTAATCTGTACTATAATTCATGTACTAACATGAAAGTAAATTTTATTTTATTACTGTGTTTACACGTGCCTTTTTCTAAGTTATAAAAGTGGATCTAACTGATTGTTACGAAAAGTACTTATACTTTTGACACCGGGGCTCAATAGCTTTATAACCTCGAAAAGTTAAGATTTTCTACAAGCGTAACCAACCACGTGGAAAGATTTATATCACACATTGAGACATACCATTATAATTAAAAATAGTTTATGAAATTTTTGTAACAGTAGTTGCTGACGCTAAAATAATTTAAAAAATAAATTCACTAACTAATTCGTTGAGATAATCAGCGTCATTTTGGAATAAGCTTTAGCTGGTCTACCATGGTTTAATTTACTGCCCGTGCCATTTTCGACTTCTGCAAACAGTGACGGAAGGAAGACCGCGAAGTATTAGTGGATATTTCGGCTGCTAGGCAGATGGGTCCCACGCTTTATCCCTTTTTTTTAACGAGGGGAAATTCGATTGAGATCTAACTGCCGCAAGTGGAACGAGATGGGGTCGTGTGGGATTCACCTCCTTGGATTGGCATTATAACCCCCGAAGAGGTATTGCAACCTGCGTCGGCGATGTATCTTTCTTCGCTGGTCCTGCAATTAGTCGTTATGGTTATGAGTTATGTAGTGACATCTAGTGAGACTCAACAAAGCAACTTTTTGAATTATTCAATTTTGTTCACCAAACACATTTTTAAACGACAACCTCTAGAGCGAACTACAGGCTGTACGTGTACAGGCTATGTGGTGTGCACCGCCACTCACAAAAGTGTTACATGTTGAATGATTGTAATTGAAAAACGTCAGAAGCAGCGGTACGCCCCGCGGAGCGGCTCGGATTAGGGTCCCCTGTCAAAACACCAACTCTGTTTATGTGGTAGTATAAGTTATAAGAAACATTCTAATTATGTTTATTTTTAGAATATTTAAACTATATGATATCGTAACATTACGGAACCGTACGTGTTTATGTATGAACGTATATAATAAGCCCTTATATGTGGTTGAGGTCCTATTGATAACTATTGATTTCCTCGTTACTAAGAGGACGAATGCTACACCGGGAAATTTGGTATAAAATAAACTATAAACCGTCAAAAAGCGAGACACGAATCTCATGTGGTGTCATCAAGTCATGTATGTACAATTATATGGTGTTCGGAGTTACATTTTTATTAATTGGCTGTCATTTTTAGTAAAAAAAAGTAATATATATTATTAGGAATAAACTCAAAAATGTATTAAATAAAATATAATTTGCAATAATTTAAATAGCAATTTGTATTACGTGAAAATAATCTGCATAGCTTTGAGGTTTAAAATTGAACTAAGTGTCAAACGAACATTTTGACTATTCAGAATTGTATACCGAAGTTTTAAACGCAGTTATAAATTTAACTAAAAGAATGATACTACTACAAAAACCCAAGTTTTCTACTTGGCTGTCCAGCTTTGAATAATTAAAATAACCAATTGAGCCTGAAACGTACACTTTGGTGAGTTCAACTAATTTTATAAATGGCCTATGAACACAAACAGTGATACCAACTTGTAAAAATCGAGTAACTATAAAAGGAGAAATAGAATAGAATGTTATTCGTTATTGCATACAAGAAATCAGTACATATCAGAGTTTACAAGAAATCATTTTCAACTAGTACAATAGGCGCTCTTATGACTAATAGCGACTTTTTCCAGACAGCCTCCTGGAGATGATTGTAATGATTTTAGAAGTTTATTAAACTAAGATATTAATCTAACTATAAAAAACACAATTAAATATTAAAAATATCTAATGTATCAATAAATTCAAAAAAATTATGTAACATATCGCTGCCCGAGGGAAGCGTGCCCAGAACATTGGCTGTCTTACCACGCTGCATGGCATTGGTAATTTGCTACGCGAAATATTGACCAGCCTTCTGATCACGGGTGGTATCAAAGAGTTTCTTACTTTCTTTGAAGAAATCCTTTGCCGTAAAAAGTGACATTCCGTCCGGCCTCTTGCCATTACCTCTAGATAATATGAATATATAAGTTTCCAAAGAGTACCTATATAGGTATTTACATAATAAGGGATATTTATAGTATATTAGTTATAATATACATCTAGATATTTTACTATTTATATTTTGTTGCTAAATTTGTCAGAGTAAATTTGGGACAATCTCTAGTAATTTGTAAGTCACATTTCCATCGGGTTAATTTTGCATAACCTTAACCTTACCGCTTTGTTAGGATATTAAAATTTTATTTGACTATCGAAACGTATATCTTAATTATTTCGCCATATCTTATAACTTGAGCCAATCGGCAAAAAGGAAATTATTAGGCCATGCTCGCCCTTTGCAACCTTTGACAAAATAGAACTAGCTTATCAAGACTTAATTTTTAATCATAAATGTCGTTCGCATAAAGAGATCTAACAATATTGTCAACAACAGCATGGTATTTAAATATCTTTTATAAGGTAATTAATGGCTATTTTGTTTTAATAGACTGGTAAACAAGTGCCTTTTGGACCAACTTTTTTCAGCAGTCTCCGAAAATTATAAATGAGGTGTCATTCGATTCGGAATGGCATCTAGATGATTTTTGAAAAAAATTAAGTTCCGCTTGCAAAAATTGTAAAAGTTATTAACAATTAACTACAAAAAAGGGGGGGTTTAGTTTTTTGCAATACCTCAAAAAGTAATAAAGATTTTTCAAATTTGATAAAAGATTCAAATAGAGGAGGACTAAAAAAAAGTCTTGACTCCCGAAACTGTAAGATCAATATTTATAATTTTCTCAGAGGGATGAAAATACGGCCGAAAACGGGTACTCTGGCTTACGCAAGCCACACCCACATCAGCCCTTTAATGAATAAATATTATTTAAACATACTAAATATGAAAATAAAAAATTGAAAAAATTCAGGCACTAACTGAATAGATGAATGAACAATAATCTGCTTGAATTTTTTTTTATAACAATATTTCATTTACTTATTCAATAGTTAATAAATAAAATTTTGTTGCTTGAACATGAACATTGCAAGTGTGATAATTGTTAAACTGTAAATTTAAGATTTTTTTCCTTTCTTGGAGAAATTCTTCAAAGGCTTTAGAATAGAACCCCGTTGGAAAAATTTGAAAATGTTTATTTTTCATTTTTTTATTAATAATTTTCGTTGTTTTAAACTTTTAATTTTGTAATCAAATTTGAAAAATCTTTATTACTTTTTGAGATATTTGCAAAAAACTAAACCCCCCTTTTTTTAGTTAATTGTTAATAACTTTTACAATTTTTGCAAGCGGGACTTCATTTTTTTCAAACATCATCTCGATGCCATTCCGAATCGAATGACACCTCATTTGTAATTTTCGGAGACTGCTGAAAAAAGTTGGTCCAAAAGGCACTTGTTTACTAGTCTATAAAGGAATTTTAATTATGTTCGTTAGAGAAAATACCTGTTCCATATTTAAATATATAGGAGTAATATTATATTATATAGTGTTCTATTAATGATATTAAAATATAACTAACTATACATTCAAGTCAAAATTAATGATTTCCTTTATATACACCGATACATCTATTTTCCCTAGTGTATTTTTAAACCTTCCTACTTATAACCTAGTACCAGACCGCTATTAGTTGGAAACGTGCCTAAAAGACTGACCATATTACCTCGTTGAATAATATTGCTAATGCGTCACCCAAGGTATAGATCAGTTTTTTGGTCACATGAGACATCCACCAAACGTTTGGCTATGTCTCGACAGAGCTTGTGCGCCTCAGGCCCCCATAGTCCGAGAGTCTCGACCCCAAAAGCCGCATAAACGAGAAAAAATCATGGGATGTAAATTCGGACCAGGAAATTCCGAAATTTCAATTTTTGAATTTTTGTCTGTCGGTCTGTTAGAGTATTACGTAAAAAATAATTAAGAGATATTAATAGAAACGGAGCTAACTTATATTACGGGGCGTAACATAGGATACTTTTTATTCCAATAACTGATATCTTTTCCGTGGGATAGACGAAAATAGCGATCGACTGTTTTTGATTGTTTGAGTGGACTTCACGATGGTCACAATTGAACCAAGTAAGAGGCGCTGCAATCAGGGACCAGGACTTAAGTAAATTTCAAATTACTTTCAAATTAGTTTTGTGTGTGTGTATTATGGAGGACAGAGGTAATGAGAATCATCACATATAGGAAAATAGTTGAAGAAAATGTAAATAACCGTTCAAAAACCGTCTACAATGGCGATGATTTAGACAACAGGTATGGCATGAATGTAGCTGTTGTAGACGAATTGAAGTATGCTGAGTTAAAAAAAAAACTAAACTAGAGTAATTGGTGACAGTACACTGTTATAAAACGTCAACTATTTACGTAGTACAAATTAATTTCGTAAATATAACCTCAAAGAATTGTTATGTGTAAACGTGAAGAGTCATTCACTGTCGTGAATTTTGAATAATAAGCTTAGTGAAATTATAACGTTTAATTTTATATAACTTAAACACAATATCTAATAACTTTTGGCGCTTTCTTTAAAATCCACCCTGATGCCTAAGTGGCGCCACCATAATTTCAATTCGATAGACACTTCTTCATATTCAAAGATGGTTCTCCTTACCTCTATCCTATATAGTGTGAATGGATCTTGGAGTGGTTTAGATTCAGAAATGGATACGATATAAGGCGCTGAAATCGGATTGGATTTTTATTGTTTAAGGGGCAGGACAACGTCTTGCGGATACAACTAGTATTATATCATAATTAAGCTATCTTCTTATTTTATTCCTCTATGCTACCTTTTTGTCTTATTTCAATAAGCAGAATGTTGTTTATCACAAAGTTACTGAAATGCTCTGCTCAGCGACTCGAAGTCTTCAATTCTAATTAATTAATATCCAGTTGGACAAATAAAGCAGTGTATACGCCAAACGACTGCAAGGCAATAAAACAATCGAAATGTTCATCCATCCATGAAACAGTCTGCCTCTTTATTCCAACCATTCGAGACGTTCTTTAACAAGTTACCCTTGTTTCTTGCTCTTACCTTTTCACAGAAACAAGTATTCTTTAAAAAAATAATAGTTTTAATAAATGCATTTGAAAAGAACTTTTATTAGTGTAATACGTGCTTTTCATTAACTGTGCATTTAATTAATGTTTTAACTGTTTTTACAACATGAAGGTGAAAATTGTTATACTGCAAAATCACTATCTTATCTTTCATTGTATTGCGACCATTTCTCTTTCATAAACGCGTTAATTACGTTTTAAAATCGCTTGATGAGTCACTCCCAATTACCTTGCCAACTCTATTTGAGTTTGACTGGAGTCGTCAAGCAATTGAGCAATGCTTCTAATCCCTCATTCTCAAAAACTTTCGCTTTTCTACTCCGTTCCTAAAGAATTAAAACCAGCCTCGACAAGTTCTTTCAACCATAGTTAGGTAACCCTATATTAGCAACTTTGATTGAAGCTTTTGAATTTTATGCCGTCGTCTGTTTTCCATCATCGGAGGATCAGACGCAGGCACGGTATATAATTGATATACCATGTATATGAATAAAGCGCTTTGCGTCCACCTTCATTGTGCGCACCGCAAGGGCCTACAACCCGCGGGTCTTCAAGTCCCGTGAAAAAAAGTACCTTTTAGGCAAAAGTGCTCCATCTTAGGCCATATCTTCACTCGAAATCGGACGAGATATTGGTCAAACGCAAACCTATAGTGAAATAAAAAAATCATACGAGATTTTATCAATATCCAATTTTCTTTTATACTAATCACGCACCGATAGCTGCGATACGAAAAATATACCAAATCAATGAGTGCATAATCAAGTTACCAGTCACGGAAACGCGGTAATGTCAAAATTGTGACGGTCAAAGGGATTCACAAAGGTACAAATCCGATTTAACTCAGCTGTATTTCGACTTTCATAGGCATGTCTACAGCCTGTGCCAATTAAACGACGCGGAAAGTGCGTTGGTCCTTTTAGACCCCTTTTTTGATCAGCCGTATCTATCGGTCCGGTCAATATGAGACTATCTGACCCACACATGAAAGTGAATTGAAGGTTAATTTTGGGTTTAGATTTTAGATTTGTGTGATGTTGCTTCAGTTGTTACAATTCTATTATTAAGCGGCTGAAATGAATCCGTGACAAATATAAAATTTATTTGCAGTGCCTAATGCAATTTCATCATACCAATTCGTACCGATAACTAAAGGAACATGCGCGGCTTCTTTTACTTAAATCTTAAAGCAATTTTTCGTGGAACCTATCTCTTAGCTACCTGAACCTGAAAAAAACCATATGACGTTGTTTAATGTGACTTCGCACAGATCGTCAAAATCCTCATCGTGAAAGAAAAACTCTAAGCAATAACAATATGAAGAGAAGCCACTGAAATGACTGTTGAGATCTTATTAAAATCTACTACGTTAATTAGCAGAAAACAAATAAGTTTTATACATTACGTAAAATCATAGAAGTTAAAGAAATGTTAATTTCGATACCATATACCTAGAAGGCAGGCAGGCATATTTAATCAACGAGTCACTTAATTGGTCTTTAAGCGCTTCTATTACAATTTTTACTTTTTAAGGCAATTATACAAGTGGCACATAACAAGCCGAAAATATCAAACTAGTTGACACATACAACCGTTTGAGTACGTGTTCCTTTTTATGTAAAACATAACATTATGAAATGTTTAACTCTCATTAATCATTACGTGATGCGGTAGGTAGTCCAGTAAGCCTGTAAAAAGGGTTGACAGCTTACGCTATAACTGATCTCAATGTATTGTTACTCATGTCCCACAGGTGTGACGTATTATGTTCTTGCTCTTTGTTGGGATAAAGTAGGCTCTAGATGACATGTTTTTTATATAATCAATTAATATCAATGTCATGTTATAATACGAGTAATATCAATTTTGGCAAGGCCCCCACCTCCGTGCTTCATCTATACAATAGCTACTGTCCCAAAAATATCTATACCATAAAGATATTATTTTGTTATAAATCAAATCTTACGCAAGTGAATCCACGTGGAACGCCATGATGAAATTATAAATCATGATCTAATTTCTGTCGTGAGATGAAATTCGATCAATACCTACTCACTGATTCGAATAATCTCAGATAAATGAACTTGCAAACTATACGTATATTAATATATAGGTATAATACGCTCTCAAGGATACAACAAGCTCGTAGTTAATCCCTGTTAACTTGATATTAGAACGTATTTATGCAAATTGGAAGCATCTGTAAATAATTTTAGTAAAACTGCGTTTTGTATACAGAATGGTGTCAAATTGTACTTTTATATGCCCGCTTGCATAACGATCGCCTTTAAATAAAATTAGTTAATCATATTAAACTGCCTAAATACGTTTTACACAAAACGTATTGACAGTTCTTTAAACATGTTTAGCGACAATTTTTGTTGCGTTGCATTGTGCAAAACGATAATCGTATTTAGGGGGCTAAATGCGTTTAGTGTTTCTTAATTAAATTTGAGGAACGTTAAGCAATTGACCCTAAATATGATAAAAAGATTCAAGCTATTTGTTTTAAAAATTCTAACACAACACATTACATCCAACTGCTGATTGTGCTATAATTCAATAATTTAAATCTACTTTTATAATTGAAGATAGTGGACAAAGGAGTTAGGTACGTGGACCCAAAATACATCAAATCCTTTTATCCACTCAAGTCTTCAACGAATTATCGAATAGAGATAAATTTCACTATTTTTATTACATTGTTATTAATAAACTTTGATATTTTTATCAGATAATTCTAGTTAAAGACATCCATCAATTTTTGCAAGCAACAATGTATATATATATATATATATATATAACACTTAATTGGGCATCAAAATATACACTTACCAAAAACAGACCATATTTACAATAGTTTCTAGGCAATACCATAGGCACCCTTACCCTTATCTCTCAAAGCGATCTCTTCCAGGCAATCTAAATGGATTAAAAAATGAATCAAACGAAATAGGTGTTTTTTTTTTATTGCAGGAGATCAGCAGACAGGCAGACGGCCCACTTGATGGACAGCGGTTACCATCGCCTATGGACATTTGCAACACCAAAGGTGCTACGAATGCGCTTGCAGTTTGCTGTACTTTTAATCAATTCTACTTTTTTGGTGATTTAAGTTAGTTACTATTAGTCCTTAAATAATCATTAATGAGCAATTATAAATATCGAATTAAAAAATCATTAAAAATAACTACGTTGAATATTGCGTACTCAGTAACTCTCGTATGAACTATAAAGTATGCTGCTATCCCAGGCCTATCGTTTGTTAAATCATAAACGACTTGCGTGAGTTTGTTTAATCCCGGACGTGGGTCTTAGACACGAGATTTCTGTAGCTACAAGTTAATTACGTCACGTAGTGAGGATTTTCCTAAGTCCCGAATAAGCCCGGCCTAAACAGCATCGACAACACTCCCTCTGTTTCTTTCTATACAAGTTGCGCATAAAACAAACATCTTGTGTGCCTCTTCTACAGCTTAAAAAGTTGCGAAGCGATCGTCATAGAGTAGGTATTATACTTAATTTTTAACTCATATGTATGGACCTTCAAAAAATATTCTCCAGGGAAACTTAGTTACCTTACATATACACTGCACTTAACTAAGGTAACTAACTACCTTTACTATATCTGTCAGTCACGTTAGTCTGTCTGTCAGTCATACAGAGTAACATTAAAATTTCAACTATTAACTCTGTGCTAGAATTTTAAACTTATCTAAAATCGTATGAGAATTAAATGGTATACTGCAATACATTGCAGTTTAAGTTGCAATTCTAAACAAAACATTGTTGCTTGCAAAAATTGATGGATGTCTTTAACTAGAATTATCTGATAAAAATATCAAAGTTTATTAATAACAATGTAAATAAAATAGTGAAATTTATCTCTCTTCGATAATTCGTTGAAAACTTGAGTGGATAAAAGGAATTGATGTCTTTTGGGTCCACGTACCTAACTCCTTTGTCCACTATCTTCAATTATAAAAGTAGATTTAAATTATTGAATTATAGCACAATCAGCAGTTGGATGTAATGTGTTGTGTTAGGATTTTTAAAACAAATAGCTTGAATCTTTTTATCATATTTAGGGCCGCTTGCTTAACGTTCCTTAAATTTAATTAAGAAACACTAAACGCATTTAGCCCCCTAAATACGATTATCGTTTTGCACAATGCAACGCAACAAAAATTGTCGCTAAATATGTTTAAAGAACTGTCAATACGTTTTGTGTAAAACGTATTTAGGCAGTTTAATATGATTAACTAATTTTATTTAAAGGCGATCGTTATGCAAGCGGGCATATAAAAATACAATTTGACACCATTCTGTATACAAAACGCATATATATATATATATATATATATATATATATATATATATATATATATATATATATATCTCTCTCTAAGTGCCCCCACATGTGAACAGTTCCCTAGAAGTGAAGACCATCTATCGCTTCCTGTTATTTAATTCTGAAACGCTAAAATAAGTTATCGAACCCTATGTACTAATATACCACCAAAGCTATTTTGCCACCCTTTTATTTCAGTGTTTTCAATATTTCAATACACTATAGTGTAGCAATATAGACATCACATATTACAGGAAAATTTCACCTTTTTAGACAAAGTAGGTTTTGAAGAAATTGCTGTCATACAGACAAACGGGTATGATGATTTTACAAAGGATCCGTTTTTAAGAGAATGGGTACAAAATTTTAAAACTTGTTTCATATACACTATCTTTCATAATACAAGCGATGGAATAAGAATTTTATGAAGTTATTGTGCATACATTGCAAATCTTCTCTAATTTAAAATATCCTTGTGTACCATACACATATAAAAAGAGTTTAAGTTGTAAAAAAAGTAAATCAATACGAACGAGTTATTTTCCTAAATTTGTTTACGAAGACGTTTGTCCACAAGTTCGGGACATGTGTCAATTTATTGTTCTTGCTAGCCGCGTAACGAGGTGCCGAAACGAACCTATATTGTTAGGGTTGAAAGATTTTTTCTTCAGATGTAATTATAATAATCAATAGCGTAGCTTTTTTCGTATAAACTTAGAATTACTATTGTACAAAAAATATTGTATCACTTTAAAAAGTATTCTTCGTTCATCACCATTATCAAATATAGACTAAAATCAAATTTTATGATCATTTATTAATCCTTAATGACCGCAGAAATATTCGTCACAGTCCGGACTCGCTCTTAGCTAAACACTAGCTGCTCTGAGGCAGTGAAAAAGGCAGAAGCAAACATTGAAACAAATTCACTTGAAAATATTGTGTGTGTGTGTGTATGTGTGTGTGTGTGTGTGTGTGCGTGCGTGCGCGCGCGTTTGTGTGTGTGCGTGCGTTTGTGAATGCGTGCGTGCGTGATTGCGTGCGTGCGTGCGTGTGTGCGTGTGAGTGTATGTGTGAGTGTGCAGTTCACACGCAGTAGAATGCAACAAAGTGTGATAAGGGGTGGGAGGGATTCTAAATTTCGTCATATCACTTTTGATATATTATATCAATTTTTGAAATTTGAAGTATGAATTAAAAACTTCAAAACATTTCCAAGTCTATGTGTGTGATTATAGTGTTTAAAGTTTTAAATATAATGAATTCCCTTTTTAGTGTCACTTTTCCATTTCATTGAGTTTCAAATCACAAAGATTCTAAAGAAGTTTCACTTCTATTAAAAATTATTTATATATCTGAATAAGTAAAATATGTAGTCATACATTTTTCGCAGAATATCAGAATATTTTTCAGGAACATCCCTAGTAGATATCAGGTTATATGCATGTGTATTTGTGAACATATATGCCTGAAACGTAGACAGATGTCACACTGTCGTCGACTAATCACGCAACCCGCAGACCCGCTAACAACATAATATCAAGACATTACGTGTATGTTATTAAATTATTTGCATAAAGTATGATACAGAAAGCTCCTAAATTTAATTTTAGTTCTATTATATATTTCGTCAATTACCTACACTGATTTACAATTATCCAACATTTTATTCAAGAAAATACTGGCTACCCTTTTCTGTAGTAAATCATATTGGCAATTACACTGGCGTGGGAATATTGCAAAACCGCTACTAATTACCTGAAAGCTTTCAGTGTGCACAATAACGCCTGTATCCTACTTAACGCAATATACATTTTCACATGCAATATCTATTTATGATAAGTCGATGTATATACCTAAATACATCGAATATAGTTTTGCACATAGCTGTGCTTGTTTGAATGTGTGTCTCAGGGAAGCTAACCGGTTTTTGAAGAGAAAATATTATGTTCTCTATTCATTCCCGTTGTTGAAATATCGTAATTATTAAAGTTTATTAAAATGGTATGTTTTCATCAGAAACGTCAGAAAAATCAGAGTTACTTTACACTGTACTGCAAAATGTATGAATAGTTTAATTCCATGTACAAGATATAACATTTCTATATTTTGTGAAACAAATGAAAGAAAAAGGTCTGATGACTTCTAAGTATAGAAGACTAGACCTTAATCTTATATAATATTGCGCAAAGGTTGCAAATACATTATTAACACCATATAGCATTCTCATGATTTTTTTTGCGAATAGAAATCTGATTATGGACTTACTACCATAGGGTAGGGGCATTAATAATGCAATATTCAAAACATTGGCTTAATTATAGAGCCCTAGAGGAACTGCTCAGACACACCTGCTAAACTCCTCGATACTCTATCCTTCGCCTAACGCCAGGATATATGGCCTTGCCACTCCGTGGGCCCTAGCAGGTGGCGGCCCATCGACCGCTTCTACTGTCGGGGGAACCAACAATATTTTCATCTTGGCTAACTCTCAAAAAAGACACACAACATCAACAACCACAAACACGCCTAACGCCAGGATATATGGCCTTGCCACTCCGTGGGCCCTAGCAGGTGGCGGCCTATCGTCCTCTTCTACTGTCGGGGGAACCAACAATATTTTCATCTTGGCTAACTCTCAAAGAAGACATACAACATCAACAACCACAAACATAAAAACCAAAACAATTCGCTTTTCAATTTATATAAATATATATGTATAGATTTATAGACACATAGTTTAAAATTAAGGTTAAAACCGTCCACTTAAACCTACATCTTTCGAAAGTGGCCCATCCCTCCGAGCACCTTCGCAAAATTCATTACGGTGCGCTCTGGTCGCACTCGGCACTGTTTGAATAAAATATACGCACTGAATAAAAAGAAGCTTTTATGTTTTTAAAGCAATTGTACAAATCTTTGCTCTTTTCAAAAAGAGAATGTGTTAAAAAATCTCAAGATTTTTGAACGAATGATGCGTTTGATGGATTACTTGGTGGTAATGTAATAAACATAATTTTCAGTTTTTAATGTAACGAAATAAAACTATAGACGGAGCCTACGGAATTGAAACATCTTTTTATACTTGTGCTGTAACATTGATATAACTTGTAGTATAAACGTAGTTTGCGTTTGTGTGATTAATTATAATGTATCCATAGAAACTATTCCACCTTTAGCTGTACTACTTCCTACTTCCATTAATTTAATTGGATATAATACTCTTCTCGAGATAAGCATTTTATTCTAAGATCGCCAACTTATAGCCGGCTTTACTTTTAGAATCCACTAGACTACATCTTTCTGTTCATAGTCTAAGGTTATAAGATATATCTATCAGTTTTGCAAGAACATTTATTTACTCGTATAATTTTTGGAGCAGTATCATACGAGAGCTATATAATTTTCTCCATAAAAAAGGGTTTTTTTTCAATTAAAACTCCGCAATATGGCAATTAAAATAACTTTTTTTATGATTTCTCTATGGAACCTAAACCTGCCAGTGTGTAGCGGCGTTTGTAAACACCTTCCTGTTAAATTTAAACTGTTTAAACTAGCTTAACGGGCTAGTAACCAAGGCATAAATTAAAATAATCACCCATTAAGATCAATCACGTATTGACAAAAATGACATAAATAGATAAAAGGAGAAGGCGAATTTATAACATTCCTTTTTTGTAAAAATTCGTATCGACTCTTAAATTAAAGACGAAGAACAACTACATACAATTCAATAATATTTTATTCCAAATATTGAAAAACACTTAAGAGTTTCGTTCTTTTCATTTTATTATTTTTGAATTACAAAATAATAACACTATACTGGAGTGATATTTTCCATTTGCACTATAATTATAACAATGAAATATTGCAGGTAATACGCGTGATTTGCATTCTTAGTTTGTGACGTCACCAACCGTAGTTACGTAATAAATCTAATTAATAGTACTTTAATCAATCCTAGCCTAGAAACCTTAACACTGCAATATACATTTACTTGCCGTGAACAATTACACTGTTACGAAGTAATAGCGAAGTTCGATAATAAAAATATAAGTTAATACGTAATTAAGACTATGCTTTAACGGTTTTAATTGCAGTATTTTATTTGATGTTCTTTTGATGTTTCGGCCACTTTTCAGTAGTCGTGATTACATCTTTCATGATTACAGCTATTGAAAAGCAGCCGAAACGTCGAAATAATCCGCGCAGGAACGGAGAAAGAATACATTTCCTGCGGCCGGGCAGCCTGTCTTAAGAGGCGACAAAACAACCCACAGCCAGGTGGTCAGGCATTTGCCGGGCTGGATGGCTATCACCCCTGGTCTAGAGTATATCGCCATAACAACCATGGGTTGTGTTCTGGCATTAGTGGCCAGGCTCCTTTAAGACAGCAGCAGCGCATTTGTAGCACCTTTGGTGTTGCAAATGTCCATAGGCGATGGTAACCGCTATCCATCAAGTGGGCCGTTTGCCTGTCTGCTGTGTCAGGTGTACGTCAATCAAACACAAGCGATCGAGTGGAACTGAACTTTATTTCTCATAAAACACATTCATTCATTCTCATTCACTCACATCCTCCTCTCAACAAATATAACACTTTAATCACACAAAAAAAAAAATATTTAAAAACAAAAACATACATAAGTAGCACAATATTTGTAAACAATTATCATTATTATTGAATTATCATTATGAGTGAATACTTAAATATTAAATTAAGTAACAACATAACATTCCTTACATAATAAAATTAGCATTTTTGAAATTATGAGAAAATTATATAACTTTATATTTGTTTATTTTTGTAAACAATTATCATTATTGTTGAATTATCATTATGAGTGAATACTTAAATATTAAATTAAGTAACAACATAACATGCCTTACATAATAAAATTAGCATTTTTTTTAAATTGTGAGAAAATTATATAACTTTATATTTTTTATTTCAAGAGATTTATGTTAAATTTCTTAATCAATTTTAGATACACATACATTTGTTAAACAATTTTACATAAACAATGTTTTTTTTTATTTATTTATGACTAAGTTATGTATTATAAATAAAATAATTATATAATATTAAAGATACTTATTTCTATCATGCTTTGACTTCATTCTCGATTGGGCTTATAATCTCCACCTATCCGGAGGCCTCACTGTCCTGCCAAAACGAGTTACATAATAATCACTTGTGCCACGAATATTATTGTTGTTACTTTGACAGGGAGAATGACGATTGGGAGCTGTGTCTGATGACATGCCTGACTCATTGGATTGAAAAGGGTTAAAATCATCATAGTCTACATCATAGGTTGTCCTATGAGGCCACAAATGAGGAGAATCAATAATTAAGTGACGCCTATTCCTAACAATTATTCTTCCAGTTTGCAACCTTATTTCATACTTCCTATTTCCTAAGTATTTCGTTATTACTCCTGATTTCCACATCTTTTTGGTTTCATCTCTCACTTTAACTGTTTGCCCTATTGTAAGCATTGATAAATTTTTTGCATTCCTATCATAATATAATTTATACCTTTGTTGCCTATGATTCAATTCCATATGCAAGGGGTTATTATGTGATTGTTTGAATTGATTAATTATAGGAAAAATGGTGCGTAGTTTTCTAGTAAATAATAACTCTGCTGGAGAAGGTAATTTGTCATTAATCGGTGTATTTAAGTACTCTAATAATGCCAACCTAAAGTCTGTTTTACTGTGCAAACTCTTCTTTAAAATATTTTTAACTGTTTGCACGGAACGTTCTGCCTGTCCGTTTGATTGTGGATAGCGCGGCGATGACGTCACGTGTTGAAAGCACCATTTTTGAGCAAAATCACGAAACTCTTTGGATATGAACTGGGGCCCACAATCAGATACAAGTGTCTGGGGTATACCTAAACGACTAAAAGTGCATTTTAAATGTTTTATTACAGATTCAGAGAGAGTACTTGTTAGTTCTATAACCTCTATAAACTTACTATAATAATCAACAATCAAGATATAATTTATTCCTTTAAAATAAAACAAATCAACACCCACTTTAGACCAGGGTTCTTTGGGTATATCATGAGGACATAATTCTTCTTTCAAATTATTTTTTCTATATGTTAAGCAAGTTTGACAATTCATTATTAAATTTTTAAGTTGATTGTTTAATTCTGGCCAGAACAATAGTTCTTTAGCTCTCAGTAAACACTTTTCAACCCCTAAATGAGCAAAATGTAATTTATATAACATTTCACTTTGTAAAGATTTGGGAATTATAACCCTGTTGCCTCGCCATAGAAGTCCACATGCTTCTGTCAACTCATTTCTGTATTTCCAAAATGGTTTGACTTTTGAATTTATCTTATGTGTATCAGTTGGCCAACCCTTTTTTGTATAGCGTTTTAATGTTTGCAGAGTTTCATCCTGGGATGTTTCTTTTTGAAGTATTGAAAAGTGTGAATCTGTCAATTCGTTTGCCACAGTAATGCTGCGTATTGCTTCAGTCATTTCTTCTTGCAGGGCATTGTCAACATGTCCAGTTGTTACACAGGCACGTGACAGAGTGTCTGCAATATATAATTGTTTTCCCGGCTTATAAATCAACCTAAAAGTGTAAGGTTGTAACCTTAATAACATACGTTGTAACCTAGGAGGAGTGTCAATAATAGCTTTTTTTATGATTGTAATGAGCGGTTTGTGATCAGTTTCTATGGTAACATCATTACGACCATATATGTAACCATAAAATTTTTCACATGCGTAAAGCTCTTTTTCTATCTGAGCATAGCGTTGTTCTGTTTTAGTCAACGCTTTTGAGGCATAGCAGACAGGCAATCCATCTTGTAATAAAACTGCTCCTAACCCATTTTTACTAGCATCAACTGATATTGTAATTGGTTTATGCATGCTGTAATATTGTAAAACCGGTTTTTTAATCAAACATTCTTTTAACTTCATGAAAGACTTATCATGCATTTCTGACCAATGCCATGATATATCTTTTTGCAATAACTCCCTTAAGGGTTGTGTTTTTTCAGATAAGTTTGGTATAAAATTACTAACATAAGTAACCAACCCCAAGAATCTTTCTACATCTTTGACTGATTTAGGTTTTGGCATATTAGCAATAGCTGACACTTGGCCTTCATCCGGGTATAGACCATCCTTTGTAATCTTGTGTCCTAAATATTTTATTTCACTGAGACAAAATTTACACTTACTTTTATTTAATTTTAAGTTAATTTTGCGACATCTCTCTAGTACGGCCTGTAATCTATTATCATGTTCCTCCCTTGTCTGTCCATAGATAAGCAAATCATCAATATATAGACATACCCCTTCTAAGTCATCAAAATTTTCATGAACTTTCTTATGAAAAACTTCACTAGCAGAACATATGCCATAAGGCATCCTTAAGAATTTATAACGACCGAACGGTGTATTAAAAGTGCAAAAGTCAGTACAACTGGGATCTAATTTTGTTTGCCAAAAGCCATTTGAGGCATCTAAAGTACTGAAATATTTAGCACCTGAGAGCTTAGACAAAATATCATCAAGTGTAGGCAACCTAAAATATTCCCTTTTTATAGCTAAGTTAAGTTCTTTTGGATCTAAGCAAATACGTAATTCCCCATTCGCTTTTTTAACTATAGTAATACTATTAACCCATTCTGTAGGGCCTTCTACTTTAGCTATTATACCCTGTTGTTCCATTTCTTCTAATTTCTTCTTAACTTTATCTTTTATGGGTATGGGTATCTTTCTTGGAGCATGAACTACTGGCTTGTATTTTTTGTCTAATTGTATTTTATACGTCCCTGGTAGACAGCCTAAACCCTCAAATACCTCTCTATAATTATTTAATATATTTTTATATACATTACTTTCACTGTAGACATGATACATACGTTTTACTAATTGCAGTTCCTCACATGCATTTTTTCCTAAAATTGGATCAGATTCAACATTTGCAATTTTAAATTCTAAAATAAAATTATGTTTTTTATACATTAATTTTATGAAACACTTACCTATAACATTAATGTGTGCGCCAGAGTATCCTTGTAATTTTGTATTACTCTTCAGCAAGTTATATTTTTTAATATTTAATTTAGACAAAAACCGTGCAGGCAAGACATTGACATCAGCTCCCGTATCAATTTTAAAACAAATATTACAGTTATTGATGTTTAAATTCACAGACCACTGATCATTATTGCAATTACTATTTACAAAATAAATTACCTGTTCATCTGATTCTGCTATATGGTATACTTTACACATTTTGGAGAAGTGATTTAAACGTGTACAACGACGGCATATTTTACCATAAGCTGGACATGAGAACTTCGGGTGTGCTAGTCCACAACTGTTACACTTTGAAATTGAGCGGTTTTTAAATTTCATATTCCCACTGTAACCGCTCACGCCAACTGGGGAGGGCGCAGATGCTGATGATGCATTATATGCACGCATTCGGCCGCCGGCACTGTAATTGGCCGTACCCGAACGTCCCATACGCTGATCATTGCGTGCAGGCACGTCGCCTCGATCGCTGTAGACAACCCGCCTTTGTGACGACGATGCATGTCGGCCACCGTCACTCGCGCCACCTTTTGGATGCGTCGACTCAATCCTGTGTATGCTGCCATTATCACTCATGTTTTCTTTGTATAAATTATACATAAACTTAGTCGCGTTTTGTGTACAAATTTTCTCTGAGTACGATTTTGAAACAATAACGGCTTGGCAAATCTCAATAGCCTTTTCAAGGCTTAAATCAGCTTCTCTTAACAACCTTTCTCTTATTCCGTCGTCTGTTATGCCACACACTAGTCTGTCTTTTATTAATGATTCACATAAAGTGTTAAATTCGCAGCTTTGTGCTAGTTTTCGGAGTTCAAATACGTATTGCTCGATAGATTCGTTCTCACTTTGATTGCGCATAAAAAATTTGTGGCGTTCCACCGTCACATTTTTCTTCTGCGTGAAATAATTTTTGAATTTGCCCAAAATTTCGTCCACTGTTGTGCAACGCACATTAAACTGTTCGTATAACTCACGACATTGTTCACCAATTACGTGTAAAAGTATATTGACTTGTATTTGTGGGCTCTTTTTTGACAACTCACACGCCTCGAAGTATATTTTAAATCCTTTGCTCCATTTGTTCCAGTTTAAACACAATGTACCACTGGTAATATTTACAGTATTTTGGTCATAATAGAACGGTTCTGGAGGGGTTAACACTGTTTCCATTATGATGGAGGCACAAAATATGTTTTGAATTGTATACTATTTAGGTACTAAAAACTGTTTTGACAAGATGGCGTTACCGGCTGCGCCATGTCAGGTGTACGTCAATCAAACACAAGCGATCGAGTGGAACTGAACTTTATTTCTCATAAAACACATTCATTCATTCTCATTCACTCACATGCTGAACTCCTGCAATAAAAAAATATATTTACAAAAACTAATAAAATGCCTCGTTTGAAACAAATTAGTTTTAATTATGTATACTAGTCTCAAAAACTTAAGAAAATACTAAATTAATCACATTCAACATTGAAAAGTCACTAAAAGTTAGTGTCCTGTAAATTTTCAATGTACCCGTAATATTTTCCTCTCGTAAGACAAAAATATTCTACCCAAAAAAATCCCTGAGCATTAGTGAAGAAATGTTTTCTGAAATCTCCGCGAAACACTAAACGGTCTGAAATCAGAACATAATGAACCGAGGTGTAGACATTTGCATTAGAAATGCGCACCTTGTCCTGCTATTTCCCTTTTATCCCACTCTTTTTTCCTCTTACGTTGCCACCCTTACGAAGGAACGAAATGACGTCACCTTTTGCGCAAATTGTATCCGCGGCAACACTCGTGCCCGCAGAGTTTGTCAAAAGAACGAGTCTTTTTAGTCAAGCCGTCTGGATTTAATATAACTAGATGCGGCTCCGTGAAAACTTCTATGTAAACTGATTTTTGAGTGAAACTTCTTCATCGGCATTGGCAAAAAAAATACCGTCACGTTTTCGGTTACTCATCACGTCATTTTTCCACTTTTGTTGCTACGTAACGAGTTGTTGATGGATGGATTGTGAGACGAGCATTGTAATATTTCTTTACTTTGTGTTTTAATTCATATACAAGTTTGATGATTTATAAATCATTTATTTAGTATCTTGAAAAACCCAAATTTACAGTAAGCCACTTTTAAAATTTCAAAAAAAGATTTTTGGGTAAAATCTTACATATTTTACACTTTTTTTGTATATTTTTTTGTAAATTTAGTGTCAATTTACTAAGCTTTTTGAAATATATGAGAAAGTTGTGATAATATGATACATTTAGCAAAATATAGTGAGTGAGTGAAATAAATAAGTATTGGGATATGTCACGTTATTGAAGCAAAGAAGCGATATATTAAAGTGATCAGCAAAATCATTATTTAACTTTATCTAACCAATTTCTGTAAAGTTGCATATAGTAGATCATTTTTCGAAAAATAATGTCATAAAGCAGTTTCAATTGTTACGTGTGCACTAGTGCACGCACACATGCTTTTTTATATCACACATCTTTGTACATCTATGAAACAAAGCTGTCTAAATCGATTTTGATGATTACAACGTATTTACAGGTGTTCCCTAACCGCGAGCATTCGTATGTAATGCAATTATATAAGATTCGATTTTGAGCATTACGCTACACAAATACTGCCTCCCTGACTGACGAGCATTCGTCTACATTTAGTGATTCGATTTGGAGCATTTTGTTGATTCCACAATCTCACACATAGCGGTCGTTGTATTACAAGTAGTATCGAAATATTACATATTGTAACATTGGAGGTTATGCACTATAATTTTTGGTTCTTCTCCCTCATCAATGTAATGTTCGAATATATAGCATTACAGGTTGCGCACTATAATTCTCGGTTCACCTCCTTCATTAACGTAATTCTCGGATCTGAAATGTTACATTACAGCCATATACTCGCGGTGAGGGAGACCTTACTAACCTTATGAACATTAATATATAGTCTATTTTAACCAGGAATGCGATATCACTGGTCAGATCATAACATCACCATATTATGACAGTAGATATTCTATACTTATCTTCACAATCTAAAGGACTGTTCATTAGTAAATAAAGCCGTGAATAATAAATAAATTTGGAACATATACAATCGTTTTACTAAATAAGTTTAAGGGTCGCTTGCATAAATATTGCCTTTAAATAAAATAAGTTAATCATATTAAACTGCCTAAATACATTTTACAAAAAATGTATTGACAGTTCTTTAAACGTATTTAGAGACGAATTTTGCGTTGTGCACGATGCTAATCGTATTTAAGGGTGTTAAGTACGTTTAGTGGTTCTGAATAAATTTAAGGAACGTTATGTAAGCGTCCTTTAGATATACAATTGAATACTTAAAGTATATGTCGTATCTGGATATTTTATGCAAATTGTCTTTGTGACGTGCAAGCTACAGACGGTAAGGCGACATACTTCACCCGTACTTACCTACACAGCTTGATATAAAAATGAAATAAAATCACTATAGAATTGCTAAAATCAAACACTCGGTTATCAAATACAATTTTAAAAACGCATGTTTATTTAACATTACAAAATGCAAAACATCAACCCTAAGTTCTATGTGGAAGACAAGAAACCTTAAAAATAAGGTCACAACTAAAATAAGTCATCGATAACTATAATTATCGATATATGTCAAAGAAGCAAGTGAGGTATGTAAGAATAAGCCTGTATGGCACTCTGTTGTTCGTGCCTACCCCGCAAGGGACCTGGCGTGAAGTTATGTATGTATGTATGTATGTATGTGAATCAAATAATACTGAAAGACTTAGAGAAGTGTTAAAGAGGGGTCAGGTAAAAACCATTTCCAATAAACGTACATGTATGAAGAGCATAATGAAAGTACATGAAGCGAAAGTTCTTTGTCGGAATCGTCACAAGTGGAGATCCATAGTCTCTGCCTACCCACCCTTATTGGAAACTAGCGTGATAATATGTATGTAAATGACTTACACGATGAACCAATTAAAAATAACTCAACCCTCTACAGTTATACAAAAATGTTAACATAATTAAAAAAATGTATGTGTAAGTGCAATTCACACGCAGCAGAAGTGAAACTCCAGATAACATACTCACAAATAATAATTTTATAATTTTTATTTAAATATAAACATAATTCCTTCAGCCTGCATCCGTCAACATATAAGAATTCAAAAAATTCAATCTGGAATACACTTTAATTTACTGATATAAAGTTCAAAATTCAATTCACTGTTACGCACAATTTCTATTGATCCACGTATAGCTAAATTTCATGTAACAATTTTCAACTATTACTTAAATTGAAAATTATCACTAATGGGTAAAGAGAAATGTGTTTTATATGAAATAAAATAAGGGTGAATTTATTTGTTTATCTTTTTTACTGTCACTTTCGTTTCATCGAGTTTCAAATCACAAAGAATCTAAAGAAGTTTCACTTTAAAAATCTTAAAATCAGGCTTATCTTTGTACAGGGTCCAAGAATATACGAAAGCATACTCGTCTCCTATAATTATAATTGTTTCATTACCAGGGCCACATAGAAGAAATAAACTGATATAAAAATATACAAGCAACCGAACCACATTTTATATACATAGAAGTATATAAATATCTTGAGAGTTTTCTTAACAATAAACTATTCTTTTTTTTATTTTCGGTTACTATCCGCATTGTAACCGGTGGCGTAATTCGAAAACATTAATTTTCCTAATGGACTAAGCCCGGCCGGTAAGCCGGCGACAGCAAACGAATGGTCCTCCAAGGTGTCTTAGTGTAAACAAAGGTGTTGCCAATACAATCTGCAGTAAAGAAAAAAACTAGTTCCGATACGAAGAATTTGTTATATAAGTTCGTAAACTGGCCAACTCAGCTTTACGTAAATATAAAAAAAAGGAGATATTGAGAACATTGTTGCGGAATGGCCTTCTTGATGCGATGACAGCGTGCTTAAAATAGTCATTCACTGGCCTACATAATACTTTAGGATGCTAAAACAAATTAAATATTTTTTATTGATCTGTTTGATATCTGGCCAGTTATATCTTGTAGAAGGCTATTGTTTGTTTAGAGTTTTGAAAATAGAACACACATCTTAAATTGAATAATTTTATTTTGGTTTTAAATTTGTTTGTTTTTTCGCCGTATTGTTCCTTAACGGGAAAGCTTTTTTTGCTTTCTTTTTATACACCATATTTTTATTTCAATTTTGTTTAAATAATGTGTAAATAAACATCTAGTAGGTAATTTATTTACAATTATTTTCTCGTATATTATTTTGTATTATTATTTTATTGTTGGTGAACTTCTAATTTTGTCTATATCTATGTTAGTTTTACGTTTTTAAATTTGTTCAAGAAACTCTTTCTTATTTTTAACACATGTAACATTACTACATTCCTATATTGTTGAAGTGAAACTTCTTAAGAATCGTTGTGATTTAAAAATCGATGCAACGAAAAACTGACACTAATAAAGACATACAATTCAACCAAATAAGGTTGAATTTTATATGTTTATCTCTTCTTCGAAATAAAAGACACTTCTCTTTACCCGTTATCGTTAGTTTACAATTTAAATAAAACTTAAAAGATTTCAAATGATTTTTAACTCTATCTATATCTACTTAAGGCAGATATTATTTTATACGTAGATCCAAGGAAATTGTGCGTAACAGTGCATTGAATTTTAAAGTTTATGCTAGTGATTTAATGTGTAATTTTGATTGTTTTTTAATGACAATAAAATATGTTGTATTGAATAATATTGTTGCAAGCCGATACTATTACCACTTTGAATTTGAGTGATCTATTTATTGTTCATGGTAATCTCTTTGTTTTCACGCTGCAGTGAGACTTCATTAAACCTTCTCTCCTCTGTTGGTATCTGATATGAATTCTGAGAAGCCATTAAGCCGACCATTCAACGATTTCATGATCCAGTGGGCGGTATGTTCCTAGGAGGCCGTGTCTTATTTATAAATGGATAAAGGTCGGTCGGGAAATGCGGTAATCGAGTTCTGACTGCGAACGAGGCGTGACCTCGTGCACTTTTGGAGCAAGTATCTTATAACGACGAACGCACAACGCGCGGCGCACGATTTATGTAATAACAATTGTCTGCCCTACGGTTTGGTTTTCTTGTATTCAGTTATGTTTGTAAGAACTAGGAATTACATATGTGTACTTCTAATAAACTTTTTGATTCGAACGGAATTTTCGAATTTACATCCTACAAATCCTTTACAACTTCGTAACAATATGTTGACGGGAGTAGGCTAAAGGAATTATATTTATATTATAAAAGTTAGAGAAGAATCTGTGAGTATTTTCTCTGAAGTTCCACTTCTACTGCATGTGAACTCCTCACACACAAACACACAATATTTTTTGTATCCTTGTCATCATTAACTTACTATTCGTGAATATTCAAGTTTTATATATAATAATACTAGATTCTGCCCGCGACGGGAATAGTTAAAAAAAGGAAGTTAAAAAACCCCCCCGACTTTAAAACATTCTTCATTGGTGCTCCGCTCCTATCAGTCATGGCGTGATGATATATAGCCTATAGCCTTCCTCTATAAATGGGCTATCTAACACTGGAATAATTATTCAAATCAGACCAGTAGTTCTTAAGATTAGCGTGTTCAACCAAACAAATAAACTTTAGCTTTATACATTAAGTATAAGATAATTTTGAAGCAAAAAGCTCAGCTAAATTATGTCTTCAACTGACGCCAATCGAGTGCATTATTGTGGCAGCTGTATTAATCACATTTCACTAAACAATTAAATGAACTCAACCACACAAATAATTATTTGTTAAAAATATATGAATATCCTATTATGATTCATCATTTTAAGCAATTGAAGATATAATACATAATACAAATTAATTTATTCTCTTTGTATAAGTTTGACCTATAAAATAAGTTTAATTTGTAGGCTAGGTTTAGTGACCCACAAAGTATGTTTATGTTTTAAACAGATGTGTATATATTTACTAAACTCTGTCCTATCTTTTGTATCATATTCTCTCTCCATCCCAAGGTGGTCTGGAAGAGATCGCTGCCAGATTTCGATAAGGCCGCCATTTGTGCCTAATTTTGCTGTTTTTGTGCTATAGCACATTAAAGTATATTCTATTCTATTATTCGCTCACATGCAGTTTTAAAATGTATCGCCTTTATGATGTATAGTGTAAAACTGTGATATTTTTTGAATATTAAATAAATAACTAAACTATATAGCTAAACACCACTCTTCAAGTTCTCACCAAAAACTCTGTTTCTTTATTTTTCACCATTTATAATGAAGGACTGTGTGTTACGGTTTAAATTTCAAAATCTTCTAACTGCTAACATCTCAACTGGCAGATGTAAGAACACCTGGCAACACAGGTAAACACTGACTGTTGCGCTTCCCCCTTTGTCTCCGTGCCCCCTCATTTCTCTTCAACACCCTGCTCAATCCCCCCCTCCCCACATTAATTAATTAAAATGCAAACCACCGACTATAGTCAGTTTAATTCCTCTCACCGCGTGGCAGCGATTGCCACTTTTGATTTACGCTTACCAAAGATTTATTGTAACTTTATGGGTTTGTTTTAAATCTTACGTACCTTTTTATGGTATTATTATTCACGTAGACTTTACAAATATATCTTTAGTTGAACTTCCTCCTCCTCCTAACTTCGTTCATGTACATATTCAGTTCCTATTTAACGAAATGACCCTATAGAGTGAGATTCCAATCACACCAGACTTATGTGATTTTAGGAATGATGAATTTTTTAGGATCTGTAGATCAACTTAAACTTTTCTAAGTTTGGAGTTTTCTAAGTTAAGAATGGATACTCGCTAAGCTGAAAGCGGGGCCGTTTTTCAGATAACAGGTATCAAAGGTGGAAAAAACCACGCTGACAAACGTCAAAGTAGCAAGGCTGGTTTTTATATATGACATTGTAATTAACAAAGCTATATAGTCGCCCGACAGTTCCTGTGAGACTTTTGACAGAGACTTTAAAAAAATGTGGGAACTTACGTCATTTTAGAAAGGCGGAATATTATAATTATATATTAAATATAAAACCAAAAAAAGTGATGTGTAAGTAATCATTTACCCCGTCAAGTGAACAAAAATAATTCGCTTACACAATACACAGCCTAGTTAGGTCTAGGGTAAAGACAAGTCGAACAAAAACAAAACGACAAAATAATCACAACTATAGCTTATGTAAAAGGTAATCTATGAAAATAATAAAACGCAGTTTTATTATGTATACAAGTCGCTATTAATATTAAATAATAGCGACTTGTATACATAATTCAATATCAAAAATGCACTTATATAATGTCATCGCATTCCCAAAATGACTTAGAGCGGCGCCGCATGTTCGCCACACATCACGCGTGGCAAGAATGTGACACACCATTATAAATCTCATTGAAGATACTCACGCCATCCATCAAGCAAAGGAAATGAAGAATCCCAACACTGAATCCCCGCTTCAACTTCAACGAGAAGCGAATTATTTTGTAAACGGTTATTACTTACGTCGGCAAGGGTGATTTTTATTTACCTTATTATAATCACTCAATACTTTGATGTTGATCTGTTTAAGACTAAACGACTGAACAAATTTTCGTGACACAAGATTGTGTCCTGCCGAAGTCTATAGGATATATTTCGACTCAAAAATAACCTGAAAAGGGATGGAATAGAGAATTAATATGTATATGGGCATACAAAAATTTTTAAGTTAGGTTTGAGACAATTTATATAAAAAGCCAATATGAAATATAGAAATAACTACGTGTTTCAGCGTTTTTACAAAATTATTCCAGAAGAAGGTAAAGTAGAGGATTAAAGTTATATGGCATTCTTTGGATGGACTTCACATATGCAGTGTAAAAAATGGAGTAGAAGGCACAGGTGGTAATCTTTTTATTGCAAAAGTTCAACAGACAGGCAGACGGCCCGCCTGATGGAAAGCAGTAACCATAGCATCTAGTAGCTAGCTAGGAATATATAATATGTCACTTGTTTTGATGCTTGTTTCATCTGCCTAAGCCTTAGACCCTAAGGAATGTTGATCATGTAATTTAGTATGCATGTAAGCATGTACTTTCAAGGTACGTACCGTCGCGGTATATAAAAGGTTTACCAGTTTTCAAATTGATTAATTCAACGTTCCACGAGGACATATTACCTTTTCAAACTAAATCACAGAACACACACTATTCCACAAAAAATATGTTTAAACGTTTGACACTAAAGTTCAAAATTAATTAAATCATAGTTGTTTTCATTTTTCACGTTTCTATCTCCTTATATATAAAAATGAATGTTTGTCTGTGTCTTTTATAGAATCGTAAACTATACATTTGATCATGTGATGATCTTTAGCAAAGATGTTGTGCTTGAGCCAGAGAAGGTTTCTGAGTTGTTTCACAATTGGACCCGGTAGGTGGCGCTGCTGTCGGCATATCGATTGAAGCTTTTCCGGAGAGGACGACGTCTGCCGGGAGAGCTAGTATTTTATAAACGTAACCTTTATTAAAATTTTGGCAGTACTGTTTCTTGTACTCGTGAAAGCAAAAATCGATTCGAAGGTGACGAACATTTTCATACCACGACTATACATGCGTCTAATATCAGCGTTACTAAAAAAATATTATGAACTGGAACAGTAATGTCTATTTGAATGGTACAACAAACAGTACACAAAATAAGAACCTAATATCAAATAAGTCTCTGATGGGAAAACGTACAGGTGAAGCACAAAATAACAAATTTTCTATATAACACGTAAAAGATTAATTGTCAAAACTTGTTTCCCAGTTGAATGAGCATTGTACGGAGAGTGGTGAAATAAAATCATGTTGCGTACGTACCTTAGGGGCTCGGGGGACCGCTTACCTAGTCGGCCAGGTTAATGCATAAGTAATGCTTGCGTGCCGGCCTTCGCTTCTTATGGCTGGGCTTTTAACAAAATTCTCCCTATCTCCCTTGACGGGTCGAATCGACCTAATGCACATTAGGATAGTTTTAGCGCTACCCTCCAAAAGAATATTACTGTTACTTCCACCAATCACTTGTACAAGTGTTGAGAATATGACGAAAACTATATAGGACTAAAGGTATTTCGAAAATGACTTTAAGAGCCCGGTGTAACGATTATGGTTGTTGTCTTGTATTTATATACTGTCGTTCGTAAATTATTTCAAATAGGCTATATGACCCAGATGCTATTACACGACTGGAAATTCAAATACATAGTAACTAATGGTTGTAATCAAAATCAATTTAGGAAGTAGTTCTTATTATTAGGTATCTAGAAACAGAACAAAACCGACAATACATAATTATATCAGTCAGGCCGCTCACATAAAAGGAACTTGTAGAGTTGACGAACGACAAGTTACTTATTAAGACGCTACTCAACATAAGACTGTATACATTTTGTTTATACTAGCCTTTTGTTTAAAGTATATTTTACGCGGTACCTTAAAAGGTAAACCCAAGAAACTTAGTTATGATGTCGTGATGATTTGCATGACAGTGCCAGTTGCATCTACAGAGATTATCAAAGACAGCGTAAAGAAAATTTTATTAGAAACCCGAACTCAGCGTGTCGTCATGGACGTTCTAAACACAACCGGGATTTATCACTAACATGACAAGTCAAGATTTGGCTATAATGAGTTTGACTTATTTAATTTTACAGCTTTATATAACTGGTGATAAATAAGATACAATTTGTTTGAATGGCGGCAATATTTATATTCAATTCGATGAAGTGATATACAACATCGTAAATGAACCACGGACTCTATGGGTGATTGAAAGTATTTCTGTGTCATTTCAAAAATCCAAACAGCTGTTATGAATTTAATTGCATGAAAACAAAATACTAACCAGAAAAAATACAAATTCCTAAACAAATATTTTTTGCGACTCATACAAAATTACCTGTAAATAGAAAATATGAAAGACGATTTCCGGTACGCCAAAGAATATCCCGAGTAGTTTCCGGTGGATACAATATCAGTAGGTGCACTTGAAATGATATAAAATATTTTTTGAACAGCATGTTGTACATGTATGTGATATGACGACATCCCTATTTAATATTTACAAATATAGTGGAAAATGTAAGAATTATATATTTATATTTTTCGGCTGCTGCCTTAGATAGTAATCATTACTTCTTGTTAATTTTGAAATTTCGGTTTTAATTTGATAAATATCTACTTCGGACAACGGATCAGTATGGCGATCCAGCGAGCAAATGTAGCCAGCCTTCTGGGCGCCTTATCCATTGAAGACGGTGATCTAGGTGATCCTAGTCCCTATTCGACTTATAGTCTTGAGTAACTATGAGTACAACACAATATAATGGAGATAAGTATTCTTTCATTGTATTAGTTTATATAGTTATTGTATTACTAGATTAAAACAAAATATATAAAACGTAGTTTATTTAACAACGTAGAGAATGTTATACTTTTTAAATATACAAAGTTTCTCTTGCTAATAATGTGGCATCGTCCTTAAGTAGTAGTAATAGAGTCATTAATTAAGTCAGCATTTCATGGCAATCTGGGTCAAATTGCAGACTGTTCAAATGACTTTTGTGCTGTTGTGCTTTTAATAAAGGAGTTGGATTGCTCTTAAATTAATCGTTTTTTAACCTTTATTAATGTAGACGAATGTAAATCAATATTTTGCGACAGCAATTTACAACTTGCAATTTCTGTTGTTTGTTGCGTAGTAAAAGTTTCGAGACAAAAAGTCGAGTGGCCACAGAACTTCTGTAGTAAGTTTGTAAAACAATTTCAAGAATGTTAATTACATTATTTTATAGACATTGTATACCTTTTACAAATTGCCATACAGTATAATAAAAAAAATTCTTCAATGCTGGGATTCGTGGCTGCACTATAGTTAGAGCCAAATGTGAGCGTTTTTACTTAGCGACAAGCGTATTGTTGCGAAGACAAGATAAGATCTTGTATATTGTGTATACTGACCTAGAGGTGTGATAACGTGATTGGACGTTAAACTTTAGATTGGGATATATTACAGTGTGCAAAAAACTCAATTGCGGCTCGAGAAGTTACGCCTGTGTCTACGCTCGTCCAGTCAAGTATTAGGGTTTATTATGGTGGTAAATATAATTATCTTAATAAGGTCTAATGCTTATATCTTTAAAAAAATACATAAAAATAAAAGGTTAAAAATTGACAAAAATCGCTGATCGCTTGTGCGTTGAACGCTGCGCCTGCGCTAGTGATCCAAAGTAGGCACGAAAACGGAGTTATTAAGGAATTGGTAATACGTGCGAGCAGTACGACAAGTGTGAATGTATTATTATTTTTATCGCACTCATTTTTCATTACCATTCCAACACTAAACTATCTATAACGTTCTCAATTTAGATATGCGCATAAGATACTATTTGAGTCCAGATAGCGGTAGAGCGAGTGTGCCATAGTCACCCCTGTGAGCGCAATAACTCCATAACACCTCATTAGCCTTATAATTGTGTTCTACGTGGTGACGTGTACGAAATTCAAGGACGCACTTAAGTTTTGCTTATACCAAAGGACTCAATATGACCGTTAAGAGAGATATAAAATGACGAAAATTATTTATAAGCTTGTGTGGAAGGATGACATTATTTTTAGTGTAGAATGTAGTTTGTCTGCAGATTGTACGTCGTGTAAGTTATCCCAAATATGTCCGTCATAGAGTGAGCACTTACAGAAATTAAATGTCAAAATGTTTTATGATCGTTAGGTTAATGTATTTCTTAGTAGATATTTAGGTGCTATACAAACGAGGTCGTAAGTGTCTCGTTCATCAAAGGATATATAATATAATATTTATGTAAACTTTGTAGAACTAGGTGATAAATTTCAAATTTTCATATAGGATAAGTGAGGTAGGTTAAACATTTAAAACCATAACCACTCCAAACAATTTTAATAGATTGAAGTCCCTCGCAAACGATGTGGCGCACATAGCTAGTTCTCTACAAAGAAGTATAGTTGAAGCACAATTATGTGTGTGAGACTTTAAGCACTTACAAAATGGACGTTGTAAGTAGAGTTTTACAAAATTTACGAGGACTCGCATCCAGCTAGTACTTTGTCCGGTTTAATTAAACCTTACCTTGTACATTAATATCAATTATGGTAATCCAGACCGAGTGGATACAGGCTCCGACCTTACTCGGGCGGGTCAGACTGAAGTATATGTAAAAAGAGGTTAGCGATTATTACTTCATAACAGCAATTTCTTGACCATATATTTTCTCCTTTTCTTCTTAACCTTTAACTAGTAGTTTGAAGCTGGCCATATAATTATGTCTCATGCTTTTTTAGGTATTGTTTTTTGTCCGCTATACTCATAGGTGAGCTACTATAAATGCTTATATCATTCTCTCTTCATACAATCCTATTGAATTGTGTTTCATTTAAATAAAAAAAATGTTTTTGTTTATTCATTTTTAGTGATTTCACAGACTGTGAAGTTATAGTGTAGTTTTAATGAAAACTAGCTTCTGCCCGCGACTTCATTCGCGTGGAGTAGTTAAAAAAAAACCCGCGATTTTGAAATATTGTAACAATGAAAAAAAATTCAAATCAGACCAGTAGTTCCTGAGATTAGCATGTTCAAGCAAACAAACAAAGAAACAAACTTATCAGCTTTATATATTATATATATAAGATAATACTCTCTCACCGATACCACACCCTGTCAAAATATCCGCTTCTATTATGTTACGTTGCAGAGAAATTACTTTTAGTAATTACAGCTTTTTAGCTATCCCACTGGAACTCTTTAATTTTTCGGGATCAAAAGTATCCTATACGATGACCAGGGATATAAGCTATCACCATACAAAATTTCATATAAATCGGTCCAGTGGTTTCTGAGATTAGCTGGTACAAACAGACAGACAAACAATAAAATCTAAAAAAATCTAAATTAGTTCTTTCTTACATCCCCCTGACTCGGTTTTTAGCATCTTTTTCATTGTACAGAAATTCGACCTCTACAATTTTATTATATGTATAGATTATTAAATAAATGTAGATATGCAGTAACTATTGTAGATACAAGCGGGTTATTAATGTTAGAAAAAAGATGTATTTATCACAAATATAAACACATATATAATTATATCCATCAATATTTTAGTTTAATAAACTTTTTTATTTCACGGCATTTATTTCTATTCATTATATTTACAATACCATTTTTTTTCTATAATCACAGATCTAAACAAAGTGAGATATATGTTTCAACTTATCCCTGGCAAAACTACAACAAACCTGTCAAAAATGTTAATTTGTGCTCGCTTACACTGTCTTGCATTTATTCACGTTAAATTGCACGTAGTCTATTAGCTCTATTTGAAGAAGAGTGTGATATTACAACTAGTAATTGAACTGATTTTGTAATCTGATTACTATCTTATATAATTATATGCAATCTTAGGAAGCACCAATCCCATTATGCATGGAATAATTTATTAACTATTGTACTTACATTAAACTTCAAAGTACAATAACGAATAAACTAAAACTTAAACAAATAATAAAACATTAATTTCTGAATTGTTGTCTTATATTATATTAAATATCATCATTTTAGCGTAATAATACTTGTCGAAATTCAAGGCAAATCGCGTACTATTTGCATAGCCGCTTAAATGGCTTACTTTATACCAAACAAAATTTTAGAGGTAGTACAATATTTCAGCGCGCATAAAGGTGGGTAGTACTTTGAAATTCCGCCAGTCCAAAGAAACAGTTTCTTTAAGGGCTTCCCATGCCCTTTTTATAAAGCAATCACGGTACGCTTCTACAAACTTTACTGAACGTTTGAATACCTACAATTACGAGGTAATAACTCGTTGTGAAATTGATTCTGTGGGTTGCTACCCTGTTTTTGTTAAATGTGTACAACAGCTTAAAGCATGTATTCACGCATACGCTAAGATTCGTGTTGATTTGAGGATTCTTTGTCAATAACACCAATGAAATATATTTTAACTACTTTAACTAGCTGCGCGCTGCCCCGCGGTTTCACCCGCGTAGTGATCGAAAATCGTTATATTTTGGATAACCCACACTATATCTTTATAAATTATAGCCTATGTGTTATTCTGATGACTAAGCTATATTATTGGAAAGTTTCATCAAAATCCATTTAGTAGTTATTGCGTGAAAGAATAAAAAACATACATCCATCCATACATCTATACATCCACACATCCATTCTTACAAACTTTTGCGTTTATAATTTTTATACAGATATAGAGGTTCACTTTAATAGCCTTTTTTGTACATATTAACAAAATAAAAACATGGTTTAAAGTAAAACAAATATACAGTTAGTTGATTAGAGTAAAATAAATAACTTGATGTTTAAATAATGTATAAATTAAGTGTAATATGTTCCAATTTTAGTTAGTTTAAGCTACTAACTATTATTTCTAAAAGTGTTAATTTCTCATTTAGTAACATATTTGCGTTTGTATTTTAACATATTTAGCAAAAAAATAAGTTGAAGACTGCAAATTAACTTCCAGAGATAATTTGTAATTAAAAATTGAAATTATATTATTAATTCTTTAAAATGTTTGACTCTTAATTAACATTTAAACTTTCTGAGTATTCTACTACTATTCTACTAGTTATATAGAACTAGAATACAGAACTAATATTTAAGGGAGACTAAATGTTTTTTACTTTGAATTTATTGATAAACTTGTACTAACAAAAAAAATACTCTTAAGTTTTCACGAATGACAATAGTTTGTATATTATATAGCCAGCCATCTCTATCTTACTGTAGCTGTTTAAATTAACAGTATGTTTACGCATACACGATATGGTCGTAACAAGAAACGTTTCGAATGTTTCTTGTTAAGAACAAAAATGAGAAAAGTCATCAGAATAAGTGTAACATGTCTTTATAAGTTCCAACTCATTTTATAGCGGTAATGAAACGCCCGCAAGATTTTACAGTTATGGACACATTTTCTCCTACGCAAGACGAATCCAAAAGGCATTTTCCCTCTCTGTGTCATTTCTATTTTTTATACTCAATGACATATTTGTTGTGAATATATTCGAAATTATTACATTCGTGACGAATTCACTTAACTTCGTATTATATTGTGACGGGTGTAGACGTAATTACCTACACAATATGTGCAATATTGTGGTGGAAACGACCTGTCAAATTCAATGTTACCTAATACATACGTATAATCTAGATGTATCCTTGTACGTTCAAATTGAATTTGTAGAGTATAAGTCTAGCTGTGATCGCAGTCTTGTTGACGCTTTTGAGATGTGGCGCCGGAGAAATATGTTGCGTATATCCTGAAGTGGATACCAAACCAACGCATCTAATATAAATAAATAAAAATACATAGCCGGAAAATTCAGAATAAATAATGGTCTTTAACAATATAAAAGGAAAAAGATCTCGAGGCTGTGGTTCGATGCGTGGGTCCGACTAGATCTGCACCACGCTCAACACCTCCGTATACTATGCACTGCATATTGACGCTGATCGTCTCAATGGTAAAAAATAGTACAAGAAAAAGTAGCATGCAAATGTCACTGCCTTTAGGAATGATAAATATGACTCAAGAAGTAGGCTTAGCTGTGCAATTATATTTTCAAAGAAACAAACAAGCATATATTTTATACACTCAAGCTGAACAATTTACGCTTGCTTTATGGATAATAAATATCGGACAACTCAGATACTAATTCCAGTCAACTAGAGCACATTGAAAAATATTTTTTCATTTACGAAACTTACTCTTCCAGAAATCAAATGCGGGTCTTATACGTAAAATGGTAAAGACAACTATATCATATACAAGTTGACACTATCTATGCGAACTACATTTTAATCATACAACATAAACATCAATACAAAAAATCATCCATAATAGTCGTTTTATATACAAATACAACCATTATATTGCCATTTTGTTACAAGTACATAACCATTTTGCCACTATTGCTTTAACAGACTTGAGACCCTGGAGTAGTTTAGACTATATACGTAGATAGAGTCGATTTTTTTTGAAATGATGCAATCAAAGTGCAACTAAGTTGGCAACAAACAATAAAAAAACAATGACGAACACAAAAGTGAATAATATATACAGAAATGTCGGTCTATAAAAATATTAAGGAGCGATAGTAAAAATTACATTGTCAAAGGGCAAAAAACAATAACCCGTGCCTTTTGCCACACAAAAAAGTAATATACCTGCGACATTGGGTTCATAATAATAAAGGTTGACAGTGTGACTCAGGCTTCCTTTATTAGCGCTCATCCCAGTTTACACTGACGACTTTTTTATTTCCTGTATCATACCCACAATAAAACTGAGATGTTACATTACATATATGAAATTGTGGCAAAAATAACCGTACTTCATATTTTATTCAAAATATTTATTTAGGAGTGAAATATTAGATCCGTGGAGTCCATCTGCAAAGGGTTTCAACATATAAATTTCCTAGAGTTTGCACTGAGGCTACTCCACGTGACAAATCCTAGGCACATTAGCCTTTTTTTACTTAAATAAAATCTTAATTCGGTTGTTTACAACTAATACAATAAAATGTGATGATAATAAAGAAACTAAGTCCACACAATCTAGACAATAGCCTAGCATAGAGGTAGGTCGAAGCTCCCAGGAAATTCCCGCGGGACACCCGACATAACAAATATTACACATTTTATTATTTTGCTATTGATCAGTAAAGAAATCCCACTGGAATTCAGAAAAATTCCTGAGGAATTCCTGGCTTATTTTTAGAGATAAAATAAGCCATGATTTTAACTCTAAAAAATGCTGTAAATTAGTCTCTACCCTTGCAGGAACGGAGAAGTAATAGTACCTACGGCCGGCAGCCTGTCGTAAGAGGCGACAAAACAACCCACAGCAGTAGGGCTTTTGCCCCACTGGATGTCTACCACCCCTGGTCTAGAGTACGCCGCCATAACAACTTTGAGTTCTGTTCCTGTTTCAGTGGTCTGGTTCCAGTTTCTTCTTCAAGGCTGGAAGCACATGGGCAACAGCTTTCGTATTGCTAATATTCATTGGTAACCACTTTCCATCACAGTTGGGCCGTCAGCCTGTCTGCTATGTGTCAGCAATAAAAAAAAAATAACAGCGATAACTGCATCGAAATGGGCCCAGCAGTTGTTACGTAAACCCCAAAAAAAAATTACATCGTGTATCGTTTATAGTCTATTCCATTTTCTTTAAATAGCTTCAATGGACGAACAAGGCATGTTTAGAATATTTATGTACATTTTTAGATTTCTTCAGTTTGTTAAGGATTTAAGTAAAAACTGTTAGGCCAATTTCGATGCCGTTTTCGTTGGTTTACGGAAAATTCCTAGACTTAAAATCTGCGCAATTTTTTTATCCTAAGAATCGCGCGAAAATATTTCTGGGAATGATTAGAAATGGCCAGTTTGAAAAAAATGAAGTCAAATGAGATCTTTCACTGATCAATTGCAAATTTTATTTGATAAAATGTGTGATATTTTTTTATCTTGGGAATCCCGCGGGATTTCACAAGAGCGGTTTGAAGTTGGTGGGGTGCCTGAAAAATTAACTTATTCCGACACAATTTTCACTAAAACGACAGCTTACATTCTTATTTTAAAATCCCGCGGGAGTTCCAAGTCAAGCGTGGAAAAAATCGAAGTGAAGATGCTACTTGTCATTGGAAAACTGGTTTTATTACATCAAGCAAATCAGCATGGAAATTCAGCGTGGCAATGCAGCCGGCTTTCTGGACACGCTGCCTATTTATTTATTTATAATTAAAACTCATTAAAAGAACAAGACATCTTCAAAATTGCATAGTGCCTATTGTGTACAAATAAATTGAATAGCCCGTCTACAAAATAAATACGAGCACTTAAGTAACATAAATCTATCTATAATTTTGATGCCTTATGATATGACCATTGAGAATTGTTGTCCCTCTAATTTAAAGTTTGTCCCGAATAGACTTGGGAACAGCGGAAAGGATTCCAGGGAAATGTTAAAACAGGGATTCTGTCTGAAACTTCCGAGTTTCGGTTGGATATATTGATCATAGAATGCAAGTATGACTTGATTATGGTTAGAAGTACGGCGAACATACCTACACTTGAAAAAAGAATTAAATTCGATAAGTCCACTGTTATTATTAAGCTTTTAATGATAAGGTACATTTAAATTCCTGATGAACGAATTTAAATTTACCTGAAACGAAGACAAATATGGTAGTCACATTAGGAATAGAAAATAAATATTTTGTCAACAACCTACGTGATTCCAACGGGTCCACTAAAATGTTAAAACTAAAATACAGGCATTGTTTTAATCTGGCTTTTCTTTACTCTGGAATCGTTCAACAAATCACAAAACTCATTAACAGTACGCTGGAACACCTTAATTTCAATTTAACTTGAAAATTTTGTTTCAACTGAGACAGAAGTGGAAGTAAAACGAGTCAATTCGAGACTCCAGATTAAAACTGAAACCGGAAACGGAACGCAAACAGTGAAACACCATTAAGTCACTCGACTCCAGGGCTGCTAACATTAGACCAAAAATCTTCAAAGACTGAATCAATAACTAATTATTGTATGTTACAGCTGGTAATCAAAAAATATCGTCTTTGATCTTGATATGTATTCCAGTGCTCTAACAGAAAGACTGACAAAAAATCTAAATTTATCTTCTCTTCGGCGTCAGAGGAAAAACTTCTAACTACATTTTTGATTACGGTATTTTTTTGTCTAATTATTATGTAATAGGCTCGTAATATTTAACCATTTTGCCGAATATATTAATACCACCAAAAAATGTAGTTCCAAGGTCCTGCAATGACGTCGATATTTAAAATTTTCTGGTCCGCATTAGGCCCTTTGGTCATTTTTAAATTCACTGTACATACCAAGATATTAATTACTTTATAGTTTGGAATCTAACACTTATTTATAGATACTATACAATTCCCATACAAACCAGTATAACATTTAATTTCTTGTGCAGTACTCCTTTAAACAGGATATCCCACATGTAAGTCAAACTTCACTACAACTACTGACAATCGAGCAAGTTCGCGACTACTCAAGTAACGCGATCAAGTGGAATTGGGCGATTGAACGCCAGGATTGATTATATCTAGTTTATCATATACGTACCCAGGTTGTATTATGTAGAAAGACGGCGCGCTGTATCGGACAGTTCTCTTGACAATACCGTAATATTACGAAATATTCAGTTACAGAGGCGATTCTGAATACCTATAGAATATTGCACCTATATTGCTTTTTTATGTAGGATATTTTCGTTAGTATTAGATTACTTAGACTTTTCCAAAAACCTATTTCCGTATATTTCAAATTGGTGTCTGGCAGAAAATATCCCATTTGTACATTTTTATGGAAATCAGATTATTGCCATGACTGTGCAGCATGAACAAACAAGCGCTAAGGCCGCCTTTTGTTTACTTAAGCCCCACGTCTATATCTTGCACAGGAATATAAAGTACAAATATCGCACGAACGAAGTGGTAGATACACCTTAGTAGTATTAACACACATCGATACTGAGTTTCTGTTAGCTACCTTACTTCGGAACTAGGACTAACCGGTTACTGAAATTGCAGTTGCTTCAAGGTCTTCATTTGGTATAAGGAAACTTTCAACAGTAGCTAAAAACTACTAATTAATACAATCTTCAATAGCTTCAAGGTCTTTACTAGGTTCTTGGAAACTTTCAACAGTAGTTAAAAACTACTAATTATAACAATCGTCAATAGCTTCAAGGTCTTTACTAGGTTCTCGGAAACTTTAAATAGTAGTTAAAAACTACTAATTAAAACAATCGTCAATAGCTTCAAGGTCATTACTAGGTCCTCGAAAACTTTCAACAGTAGTTAAAAACTACTAATTAATACAATCGTGTCTATTTTCATGGACCATTGACCGACAGTAGGGACGAAGGGAATCGAACAAAGGGCAAAGTTCTGACATGACTAATGAGCGAACCCTCCTTTTTGATAGACGTATCAGGAAAACCTGCCTCGTTCAAATATAAAAGTTCTCGGTTATATTTCAATTCAATGTAAGTACCTAAATTTATATAAACAAAAATAAATATTTGTATGCTTGTCCTCTAAGCCATTAATCAGATTGTGATTTAATTTTGAGAGTGACTTGAAAACTTCCTCAACGATTTCTAGTCCAAAAACCAGAACATACAATCAAAGATTTGTTTACTTTACTTGGTTTTACATATAACGCATGGGCGGGTGCAGCTAGTTTAAAAATAACTTCTATAACAATTTACATATAATTGAAAATCAATTTACACGTCGGGAAATACATTAGCATTGCTATGCTATAAAAACGAGATATCGCAGTCAGTTTTTTTGGGAACGTTTTCCTTTGGCAGCGGTTTGACACAATTTTTTTTAGATTTGTATGAAATCAAACTGTAAATTCAAAGTTTATTTTTAGATTAAATTGTATTCTACATTAATATTTTACATTATTGTATAATACTGTTAATCCTCAAGTGAATGTGTACCAAACTAAAGCAAAAAGAACATACAACACCCCTAGTTCCAGTTCAGCCAAATTGTATGTCAGAGGCCAAACAGCGGAGTTTTATTGGTAACTCTAAAAGCCATAACCCACTAAAAAAATCTACAAAGACATAAAACTTTTTAATAAAGCAATTAGTATCCTGCTCCTGTTATTATTTTTTTATAAAAATTAAAGGTAATAACATGTTCACTGTTGTTTTCAGTTACACAGCAAAACACTTCTAAACGTTATGGCGAAATAGCTTTGAAATTTTGAAAAGTTAGTTTAGTATGTTGCCATATGATATAAAACTTAAAAAATCGATGTGTTGATTATATTTTGTTTTGTGTACCTAAACCGAATAAAAGCAATAACGCTGAGAAAAAATGAATTCCTAAAAAGTACATATACACATTTTGTGAAATGTTTAAAACTAAACATGACCTTTTTCTCTTAAAATCAAAAACCACACGCAATTCGGAACTCGAATTTTCTCATTTAAATTAAAAAATCTAATTACAAAGAACGAGGCAAGCGTTCCGATAGGATTTGCGGCGCTTGATTACATTAACAAGCAGTAAGAACATTTCCGGACGGAACAGCTTTTACCGGTTTAACTCTGACCGAAACGGTACATGCGTCAGTGTTGCCAAGTTTGAACTTATTAACTCTGCGGTTCATTTATTACTTGGAATAAAATCTGCGAAATAAACTAAATTTTGAATGTCAAGGGCTTTCCTCGCAGCTTAACTTGTATAATACGTATTATCTTAGCACAAAAAGTACTTATATCTGGTCTTCATAGAACTTTTAAAATAAAATGCTATAAGATTTAATTTTGAAAACAGAGAAAGACAAACAAAAATGATTCTAACTTAAAAGTTTAAACAATGAAACTAATATGCTATCGCAATTACTATAAAAACGAGTATTTGCAGAGCTTAGTTTAATAATAAACTTCCATATATGAGATTCTATATTGGAATTACTTGGTGGCTATACCTGTTTAAACCCTAATAATTGTAATGATATGACAGTTTTATATTCAAGTGACTGACAAATTCATAAAAATGTATTAGTACATTTGGGCAACACTTAATGTGAACATTGAATATTTTAAATTTATTTTCTTGAGACAAAAGAAGTCTAAAGCAACGTTAAGTGCTTACTCTGAAAGATATGTCAAAAATGACATTAACAATTGCAGTAGAGCATTATTCGCGTTCCACTTTCCAATTATTTTCTACAAGAATACAAACAGAAAGAAGATTTTGAATTATTTTACGGCAGACTCTGAAAAGAAAAGGGAAAAGAAAAAAATGGAGATTGTGATATAATCGATGTGGTAGCAAACATTGCATTACGATACACCATCTTTTTGACAACGATATATCAAAAATAGAAGTACATTCACATTTAAAAAGTGTATTTTGGTTAATATTGACGGAAATTTGGCAACACATTAATTTCCTACTATAGTTGGGGGTTACAACCGTATGTGTCGGGCTTAATCGTGTTTCGTGGTGGTGGTGGAGTAAGAGAGGCGTTCGCTGTAAGTGAGTACTATAGACGCCAATACCTTATTATAATTCCATTCGTAGTTCTTAATATTGTTTTAATTGCGTGGCTGGTGAGCTGACAAAGGCCCAGATTAGACCCAGAAAGTGGTTACGATCGCCTATAAGATATTTGTAACACTCGGGGCAAAGCCAACGCGCTGCCAGCCCTTCGTATGAGCTTAAGAGGATGGAATGATTAGATAAAGTGATCAGACAAGAGGAATGGGATAGAAAGTATGGTATAAGGAATTGGAATAGAGGATAGGACAGGAGAGGGAGAATTGTAATAACAAAAGGAATAATAATTGTATATAATTTATTCTTAAAATTTGCATTTTGGGTTATTTTCATTACCATTTATGGTTTTGTAATCAGAAATAGAAATAGATTTTTTTTCTTTTACTACCCGTATTTTTTATTGTTTTTGTAATAAATGCAGCATAATTAACAACATTAAAATATATTTATTAATTTGAATACTTTTTTGTGTTAAATAGTCTAATTTACAATTTTATAAACCACAGTAGCTTTGAGTATGTGAAGTAAGGTAGTAAATTAGTTAAAGTAGATGCATCTCGGTTTTCGCCAATATTCCTGAAGTAAATTTATACGTCGTGCTTTATGGCTTCTTAACAGTGGATGGATGTACGTTTAGTGTAAACGAAAACTAAAATATTATATATATTTCGTCATTTTAGTATAAATTAAGCTTACCCATACCCAAATTCTAATATTATTCAGTTCCTAGCCTAGAAATTAATAATAACTTATAACCTAAACTAATTAAAACACATAAAAATAATATACGAAATATTATGCCATGTAATTACGGTTAATTTTAAAAAATATCAGCATCGAAATTCAGAGTAAGTTTTTCACTTCTTTCATAAAATAAATCATAATATAAAAGTTAATAATTATTTTCTTTGAAATTGTTAAATTAAATGTTAGAATTAAATTATAAACCTTTTTACATTTTTGGCGTTTACTTAAAAAGAAAAATTATGAAAAAAAAATTAGCAAGATGAGAACTGTTATAATATCTATATGTGGTGGTATATATAGAGTTAAATTTCACATATATATATATATATATATATATATATATATATATATAATATATATAGATATACTCATAAAATATGTACTAAATTTCATACTAATAGCTAAAATAATCTAGAAAGACTTGGTTGTTACACAAAGCCGGACAGATAGACTAGATTGAGATCATAAGTGTTCCTTTTTGCCCTTAGATACAATAGCTCGCAAAACAGAATACGTGGATTCGCGTAATATTAGACGCTGGCACTTGAAATAATATCTTTAGTATCTCATTCACGCAAGCTAATGGAAAATTATGAAAATGTTAATCGCTTTACATTATACAAAATTAATAATTATTGTACAGGAGCAATTAAACATAAGAGATTGTCGAGTAGTTTATGTATTATTAAAATTTTCATATACGAAAATGTTTTACGTAATATTATTGTTCTTAACTAAAAGTTAAATATGTAATTTCTAAACAATAATTTGACTTGAATCTACAATTTGAACTTGACGGTATATTTTTGATAGATATGTAGATATACAATTTTCCCTCTGAAAACAATTTGAAATCTACCAAATCCGTAAGGGTTTCGTAGAGATGACGAATGTTTATTGTTTTCTCGGTTTACTACGAACCCTAAAATCATCAATTTGAAATACTTCAACCCTAAAAGCTACTAAACGGATATTACTGAAAAAAAGATAAACACTTGTCGAAAAATTATAATAATGTACCTTCTAATCGGATCAAACTTTGAATCCTAGTTCTATTGGTTATATAATAATGTAATAGTCATTACTAGTGATCGGCCATGCTCGAAATTCGACCATAATAATTAATGTCAAAGACTATACTTCTATAATCACAGATTTTGCCAAGACTACACTGTTAATTTGACTTTAACAATAAACAAAAGAGTATATATATCCGTGTGTGTGTGTCAAATACATGTTAGTGTGTGCGATTTTTTTTTTATTGAGATAATGTATTTTTTATTGATAATTATAAAAAAAACATTAGCATTCGACGCTTCTTATTTACATGAACTATAAATGTGCGAAATTTCATATTCCTCGGTTCACGCAGTTCTTAAAAAGGGGTACAGTTTTTGCTTCACGTATTAATATATAGATTACGTAAGTCATATGAAAAGGGAATGTATAGAATTACCAGTCTTAATAACAAAATCACTTCCCCTGTGAATACGGAACAATGACGAAGCGAAACGTGCCCACGGAAATACCTACTAAATAGAATGACTAGAAAGAATTCACGTATGAGATGTAATCTGGCTTCAGTACCAAACTAGGACCTTCCAATGTATATAGAGGGTTATTTATAGTAGTGTAGGTAGTTTTATTTTTTATTTTGATGTTCTCTTATTTTTAAGTTTTTATTGTGTGCGGAGATTGCAGAATATTACAATATAACAATAAAAATTGAAATTCAATATCTCAAATTACTGGTACTCATTTTATACAAATACTATAAAATGCAGAGATAATGTCCCCATCTAATACATATAAAACACTTTATTCCGTGTAAATGGAAGCAATTAAACCCTTTTAATTAATTGGATATATCAGATCTCAATCCTTCCAACTCCTTTTTTATAACAAAAGAAGGGTCTGCGTTGGGACATCTACCTGCAGAATTCGGATTGGGAACCAACCAATCTACTTAACGGTTCAATTAAAATATCGATAGGTAATAGGTTGTGATTCTACGTTTGTATAATTAATGTAAGCTACAACAAAGTGGTATCTTAGAGGCTAGCACACGCGACCGAAACTCAAAGGGCGCGGGTTCGTATCCTAGCCGGACAACATGCGCCACTTAGGCATTTTTCTAACCTATTGTGCATATTGTTACAATTACCACGTGCTAACGGGGACGGATAATATCGTGTTGAAACCTGCACATCGAGATAATCCGCGGACAAGCGTGGCGAGTATACCGCCCGTTTTCCTATAAGTGGGATGCCCAAGCCCAGTAGTGGGACGTATGGGCTATTTTATAAATAATATTCATATGCAATATGTGCATAATTTAATATATCAATCTAAATACAATATTCCCACTAGTGTACTCCACGATAACACAAAATAGCAGGTATAGCTGTAAGGTATCCCACAGTTGAGTTAGCTAAAAAAAATATGTCGCACCTCCTATTTTATATTTCTTTAATTTTTTTTAATCAAATCAAATCAAATTTATTTGTTCAAAACATGGTTAAGCAGTTGGTATATATGTCACAGTATTCACATGTTATGCTCCCATACAAATATTTATAAAAAAAATATATTATTATTTATTTATTTGGTTCGTTTACAGTAACTACACCATAACATTGTAGGAGACAATTTAAAAGTTCAATACTAAGATTACTGTGTAACCTATTACAAACAAATACAGCTTTGGTTGAGAGTAAAAAAATATATTTCTATATTTAACTAGAGTTTTATGTAACAACAATGTGTAGATTACATATTTGTACTAAACTCCATCCATACAGTAATAGAAAAAAAATTGTGATATTCTAAGACAAGCGGATATAACGATAGTTGTCGTTTACCAAAATGGTACAGAACTCTAAAATGACAACTATTGATTGGTATATTAGTAAAATGCCTAAAACGAGGCAATATAAAGCAGTAAGTGTAGATATGTGATGACAAAATCATAGCGAGTAAATCGACGTCATGTATCTATACTAATATTATAAAGCTGAAGAGTTTGTTTGTTTGAACTCGCTAATCTCAGGAACCACTGGTCTGATTTGAAAAATGCTTTCAGTGTTAGATAGCTCATTTATCGAGGAAGGTTATACGCTATATATCATCACGCTAAAACTATTGGGAGCGGAGCACCAATGAAGAATGTTTCAAAATCGGGGGGTTACTATTACACCCGAACGAAGTCGCGAACTGAAGCTAGTGATTCATACATGTTAAGTTCGTTCGTTAATTAATCTTGACTAAACGTGGCAAAATTATCAAATATAGAGCTTATCCCAGCAGTGTGAGAGAGAGAGAGGTAACTCTTTATTCCACACCAAAACATACAATTACAAAACAGACAATATTACAATATTTTCTAGGCGATACAATAGGCGGCCTTATCGCTCAAAGCGATCTCTTCCAGGCAATCTAAATCGAAAACAAATTTGAATCAGGCGATGTAGGTGGTGCAGGAAAAAGGCAATGGACACATAAATACTCAAACTAATTTAACAAATAAATATACAAATACATACATATATACAAAGTCATAAATATAATATACGTAGCAGCAGCAGTGGAATATTTACGAGCTTATATAACATAAGCATGTTATCTTATGAAATTGTTTACATGAAATTTTGAGTCGATACGATGTTAAGGTTACCGGAGTACGTTCAAAATCAAATTTTCCACCCTAATTGACGAGTTTGCTTTAGTTTGGCTTCTGGCTAACAATAATTCCGGCAACCTCAACAACTGCGCAAAATTTTGTTATAATAGTAATTTACTTACCTGCACGGTTAGTGTACTTTAAAGTGGGTCTTTCAATATAGGTCACAACTCTAACTTTGTACTGAAGTAGCATGTTTCATGCATATTCCATGAAGAAATCAGTTTCCTTTTCAGGACTAAAGGCACACTAACTTTATATTCGTGTCCGCCATTAGAAATATATATATATATATATATATATATATATATATATATATATATATATATATATATATATATATATGTATGTATGTGTATTAGGGTAGTCGTTAAAAATTAAATTTCTTGCGACGCCCTCTAAAAAGATTCCTTTTAATGAAAAAACACTGGGATTTTTTTATAATATTTTCAAGTCAAGACAACACGTGCCTCAAGACGATTCAAGTTAATTTTTGGGTAATATCATGTTTTTTAGGAAACTTCTTCATACTTAGAAGTAATAATTATTTTAAGATTGGAAAAGTTTTAACAATGAAATACCTTCCGTATTATCATTCTCAGTGATGAATCTCAAATTATAGTTTCAGAAAACGTTTAAAATTCTTCGTGATTCAAACTTATCTTTCAATTTTTCTTATATTTTTAGTTGTAACTTGAATCGTCTTGAGGCACGTGATGTCTTGACTTGAAAAAGTTATAAAAAAAATCTCAGTGTTTTTTCATTAAAAGGAAGCTTTTTAGGGGGCGTCGCAAGAAATTTAATTTTTAACGACCACCCTAATGTATATATATATATATATATATATATATATATATATATATATATTTATATATATATATATTATATCGGATATATATATATATATATACACTATTAACTAGGGAGTAGTAATATGTATAACCGAAGTTCCAAAATTAACGCAATATGTTTCCAATACTGAATATTTTCTGATTTTAGAAGTTCATATTTTTTTATTAGGTTATAATTAAATTTCAAGGATCTAATAACAGGAACAAAAATATTCGTAAAATAACCAACATCTGCATAGTTCGCAAAACTCGTCGTGGGCTGGTCACGTCAGTTGCAAGATCAATTGTCAATGGAGCTGATGAGTTCTGGATTGGAAAGCTCTTGGTAAACGCTATATTAATAACCCTCCACTATGATTCAGTTCGATAACCTACATGAGGTCTCCGGTAGGGCTGATTGAGATGAAGAAATCAGGAACTAAACTTGGATCGACCACGCAGTATAAATAATGTATACATACACTAACACACACACAAGTAAACATCTATTTTTCAAAATTAATTAATTTTAGAGATTAAAATTGTAAGTCAGTCACACACGTACTTAGTGTCTTGCGATACAGTCTAGTCATAGTGTAGAACCTATGTAAGCATTATTTCTGTGTAATTTTTTGACAATACATTGATTTTGATTGATTTGATATTGATATGTATATATTGTAAATGTATTTATTTTGCTTTCTATATCTGAAAGTTTTTTCTTGCTTATTCGTTTGGATATTCAAATTCAAGTCATTCTGCAAAAAATCAACTACGTGTTTTACGTAACATTACAGAAAGTGTCCAAACGCAAGCCTGTAATAAATATATTTCAGATTTAATCGATGTCGAGGTAGAATTACATACCACTACACTCAAATTCGGTTCTCAAGTCGAAGTGATACATTATGTGCGGCAGAAATATTTTTCTACGTCAAAACCTGTTGCTTTCGATGTGGGCGTAGGGTTGCTAACAATAAATAAGTAATGGAATGAGATTGTAATATTGAGAAATGTAGGTGGACGGCGTGACAAAGGTTTTTTGTTCTTGCTTAGTGTCATATTCAGTTTTTCAAATGTTTTTCAAAATTGACACAAATATAAAAGCCATTAAAAAATAATTTTTCTTATTGTTTATTCTAATTCACATTCGTTGTAAAATGTTATATGTAATCGAAATCATTAGCATTCGTGTAGTATTTTATTATTACTTTGCAACTTTTGCATGTAATTAAACCTATTTTTAATACAATACTTGAATTTTTAATTAATTTATTTGTAATATGTTGGAACGTAACCTTTATACTAATAATTCGTAAATCCATTTACAAGCTTAAAAAATAGACATAAATTTTAAAGCCCTCTTAATATCCAAGTAAATATTTAAAATACTATCCTTCAAAGCCGCCCACTCAAAATTCAAATTCATTGAAATCGCCAATTTATAAAGACACAAGTTTTTCTATAAAAAAAGATTAATAAGTATATTTATTTGCGTATATAAAAAAAAGACTTAAATGCTGTAGTATTTGTAGTGTTGAGAATTTGTACTTTTAAAAGCCCATACACATTACTAGCACTAACATTATTTTAGTATTATAAATTACGGTTAATAAAATAAAACAACGAAATATTAGCACAATAACTTTTACATAAATAATACGCGGGTAAAAAGTTTCAGTAAAAAATCCGGACTAAAATCATCTCAACCCAAAACGAATAACTGTTACAGTGCATTACATTAAACGTAAATGTTTTAAACAAAATGTAATATATTTTTCAAATTCATACAGTTTCAACTCTCAGATAACCTCTATACACGTTGTTTTCTAACTAATAATTTCATTTGAAGTCGACCAAAAAGGGTAATTCAGAAAAGAGAAAGAAACCAAATTATTCTTCACTGATTTATCGACGTGTGTCAGAATATGATTGTTAAAATACAAATATTTGTTAAATGTACTTCTGTATACCCAAGGTGGCCAGAAAAGTGACATCCCAAAGGAAAAACAATTAGTTTACATGAAGGGGTACGATTTACCCTTATGTATGTTTTAACAAAAAAAATAGTTTTCGAGTTATTAATTTTTTATTCAAGAACGACAATGACATTTTTTTTTAATAAAAAAAATAACTTGCCAGATTCCCACCTCAATACGTTTGAAGTCCTGAAGCAAAATGGCCTATTAAGGGTATAACGTTTTTTTATATTATTATAAAAGCTTAAATTCTTGCGCAGTTTTTAAAAGCACTCCGAAACTTTGAAATTGCCTTTTTCAATTTTTAATTTAAGATTAAAAATTCGAGTCTAATTATTTTGAAATAGTTTTTTATACTTTCAAGTCCATTTTTTTGGTACTTGTCTTAATTTTATGGTTCTCATTGTTTTACTTGTAAAAGTACAATTTATCAAAACTAAGTTACATAATAAAACTCTCTAATAATCATACCATAAAATTTGTTAAAAAAAAATTAAGCTGTTGTGCTCGCAAATTCTTTAATTACTAATAAATTAAAAACTTTAAAACTTAAACGTTGGCAGGGCATATATGGGGGTGATCCGGGTACTTCTTTACGTATACTAACTAAACCTTTCCTTCGAACGTCACTGTTCTGGCTTCCCTGTATTTTTTTTTCTTATGGTATTATTACCGGTTTTTTTTTCAAAATACATTTAATGTAGCGCTTTTTAGGAGCTTACACAGCACTTACTAGAATTTTCGTTAGTGCGGCTGTTGCCGCGATCAGCTTCAATCCTGTACATGTCTTGTAAATGTCCTTAATTACATTAACTTAGGAATAGAAGAGGTTTGCTCAACTGCTTAGTTTATTTATTATTGAGTCTAATTTGTTTTTCTCTTAAAATAATAAATAACTTTTAGTCACCTGCGGTCAGAATAATAAATTTAATTATTCTATTCTGTTATACGTCGTTTATCAATCACAATACTCTTTTCACCTTATTCTTTCTCTTAAAATCACAGGACTTATCTTGCGATTCATATTTCGCTCGAGTCGCGACGTTTCCTGTCTATCACTCTGCTAATCAACTATGTATATTAATATAGTTCCCAAATTCTTGTTTATAAGAAAGAAAAACTAGTGATGTCAATCGTTTTATCGATATTTCTATAATTCAATAGCTCATAAGAGAGCTTATAAGAATTATAACACTGCATACTGATTTGACTGCCACTGACGACTTACCTGAAACAAAATAATGTTATACCTTAGAATTTAGTTTATTGGAATAATTTAAATTACATAGTCAAACATCTTGAATATATGTAAGGTACTATTTAAAACTACGTTTCAAAGGATTTCATATTAAATCCAGATAATCCGTAAATATTCTCATATAAATCATTTGCTTTTCTTAAACACTAAAAGTCAAAGTAAAAATACAAAACTAAAGCTATTAAGCCAACTGATTAATTGAAGACGCAAAGCACCGGTTTAATCTCTTTATTTTAATTATGTATCATGTAATACTACATACCTACACATAGTTAATGATCACTTGTGTACTTCATAAATCTTTCAACAGATTTATTGTTCATAGTATATCCAAAAGTATTTATTATTACGGTATATCAGTTTTTGAAATCCAGTAAAACTTTAAAAATAAAAGTCGTAATTAAAATTCTCAAACCACGTTAGAAACAAGAACCAAATTAGAATTAATATTCTTATGAAACTTATCGGAATTAGATTTCGAGAAGAGTTCGAAACAGTGCAGCCGAAATAAAATAACGCGAGAGAAGTATTTCGAAAGCGATTCGACGATTTTTAGGTGACAGGTAGACACCGTCGCTGGGGGCGACCGAAGCCGGGTAGTAATCCTATCGCACCGCGCCGCCCGCCGCAAACATTAAAAAAAGAGGCGAAAATGACATTTCCAATTTTCTACTGTTGCTCCCGGGCAAATTCATTTTATTTGTAGGCTCGGATTTTATCCGTCACTCGGTGCGATCGGACTGCTTAGTGATGTGATACGTGCATTTTAAATTCGGCCAAGTTAATAAGAACTGTAATGCTGCTGTTAGTGTTAACGATATAGATTGTAGCCTTATGGATCTTATTTGAAGATTTGATTTTTTTCATTGTGCAGAAATTCAACCTACAGTTTTATTATATGTACAGATGTTATCAACTGTCAACATTTAAGGTCTTTAACAATATCATATCTCCAATAACGCATTAAACCCATTCCATATCTACGTAAAACGGCCTATATCTATAACACTATCGTAAATGAACACCTTTAAAGAGAACAAAGTAATGACAACATTCTATCCAATGTACTTATAAAAGTTCACTATTTATAAATATATTTGAACAACTGAAGCTAGAACAAAGACTTTATTTTAGATTGATGAGAAATTGTATATATAATTATAAACTTTTTTACTGTTACACTCACAATATAATTATCTTGCTACAAAACTACTTAACATTATTTTCTTTTGTCTCATTCACTCACATGCTTCAAACTTATTTTTAATTTCCCTGTATGTATTGTAAGTAATTGACGTTCTTCTTAATTATAAGCAGTACATCTGGAGCCTTAAGAACAGACGAGCGTGCATGACAAGAGCTATGGATGTCAAAGAAGCAAGTGAGGTGTGTATGAATTGGCTTGTGTGGCGCTCTGTTGTTCGTGCCTACCCCGCAAGGGACCTGGCGTGAAGTTATGTATGTAGTACATCTGTTCATCAAATTCAAAACTATAACATTGTTAATAGATTTTTATGTTGGTGTGTACATTCTTTATATTCCATGAGGAATAAAAAGATTAAGTTTAAGTAGATATCGATGTGTCGAAAAATCGAAATACAGTAATAGTACATCACTATGCTAAGCAATATTTCACTCCCATCAAAGGAATTCCTGCAGAGCGTACTAGGCGACTTTATTAACGTATAATTTGAACTTCCTTTACGAAAGCGAAATTTTTCTCAAGAAAATTAAAGCATTTGCCCTAGCCTTTTGATTGTCACATTTTTATATACAAAAAAAATAATGGCTTGAGTGCGATGAGAATATTTTTACTCAGTTTTTAAATTTTTATAATCTTCATTTACCCCTTTTTAAGAATTCACTTCTGGAATGTATTGTTAATACCATACCAAAATTTTTGTATTAATTTAAAAGCTGAGTGATTTCCTAATTTCACTCAGCAAACTTATTTTAAGGTTTCACTATTTTTTCCATGCTCCAATTCGGCGTTACAGTAGCCTTGACTTTTTTTTAATTATAAAATTAATACGCTTAGAGCCTGAGTAGGTGCCAGGTGTCAGTCCCGGCAGTCCGCAAGACAGTCTCAGTGTGACGAGCTCCAATACTCGTTGTTCCAATTTCTACTTTTTAGAAATATTCTATTTACTTGCAACATTATTTGTGCCTTTGGTGCGTGTGAGCGAAAATAATTACATGGGGCTCACGCACACATCGATTGGTTTTGTGCTTCAACTATGAACATAATTTTGCAGGAAACTGTCATTCTAGATATTGTTACACGCCGACAAAAGTGAATGCACACCTGCGGTTCATTACCTTTTTGCCATTTGGACTTCTATTATTTACTTTGTGTTTAAAATTTGTAATTAGAAAAACAGCCTATTGTGTATTGTAATCCTTTATGGTAGGTATTATCCTGGTGTGATTGTTGGATAACATGTTATGCGGTCGAGTATTGTGTTGACTTGATATTGTATTGGTGCAGTATAAAACAATGCCCCAATTGCGAGTCGAGCAACCGCAAGCGGAAAGAGACTTGTGTATATTCGGTAAACTATTTAGTGACGGGTTGTATTTGTACAATGTTAGTTGTACAGAGGTTGCGTAAAAAGAAACTAAAAAAATAATTATACATTTTGGCAATACTCGACAAGCATAATGTATAAGAATGTATTTTGTCACGTCTGGCATCAAACAAACTCAATGCATAAATATGGCGGCGACCAGAACACATGACTACGTAAACATACGAATTTGAAATTCGAATCGCAGAAATATAGGTAGTTCAAGTTCTCAGCATGGATTTTAACATAGATGATACACTATATATATAAATAGGAGATTTTAACTACGGCGGGCCTCCGCTCCAAAGTATATTATGTTCTTTATCTCATGTAGACATTTCAAATATTATAAACAGAGATAAGTATAGAAACAAACATTGAGACAAATGTGTAATATCTACGACTTCTAACAAGTCTTGCGGGAAAGGCATGGCTAAACGTCTGTGCCCTACATAATATGTAACTACTAAAACGTCACTGCATCAATGTAAGTGAATTCCAAAGATATGTCTAACATAATTATCACGGTCATGAAGAAGACCACCACTATCGAGTGATTATTGCACTTATAACCGAACGCTTTGTTGCCAGGAGGGTTTGCATGTAATGAAAACTAAGAACACAACATGTCATGTGTCATCACCCTTTTAGCTACCCTCATGTTGCGTGTCCAATGTTGGGTAAGGGCAAAATCTTGAATTTTGCCACTGGGTACGTTTCCTGTAAAATATTACAAATAATTCAACAGAAAAATAATTTTATTACTTTTAAACAAAAAAATGCTCTATACGTCACTTAATTAAAAAAGTACAGCATTCCACGGGTAATATCTACCTATACTCTTATTTTCTATTTTACAAAAAATATAACTGCGTTTTGAATTCCTATTCAAGCGACTTATTAAATATTTAGATATTCAAATGTCATGGACATCTCAACAATTGAATAAGTTTGTGTTAACTTATTTTTTAAGTAATCTGTAATATGCAATACGTAACTTGAACTCGGTAACCATCAAACTTATGAACAACATATTACACTTGCAGCATACAACGTATTCAATCGACTAAGTTTTATTAGAAAAGACTGGTAACTCACAATACGCTATAACGTGAAATGCAAAAAAGAATATATTCAATGAACCATTTTCAATGTTGGAAAGAATTTAAATAAGCGCTCTTGAAACGTAATAATGCTGAAATGTGGGTAGGTATAAGCATAAATCATTTCCAACAATAGTAACGAGTTGCAGAATCGTTGAAACAGAATTCAAAGGTTTATAGGAGAAATATTGCTCGATGGTTTCATAAGCAGACATTTATTTATAACGGAACAATAGTTCGAGTAGAGTAACTAGGTGTCATTTTGGTTTATAACTATGAATCATAAGTAAAGGGAATTTAAAATACAATGATTATCTCTATATTTTAAATTCCCTAAATTTTATCATACACTTATTAAAGGTATAATAAATTTTGATAAACATTTTTTTAAGTTTATGATATACGTTTTATTTTCATTACGTAACCCATTAATACGTTAGAAATAACTTGTCTAGCTAAGGAAATGGGTAACGATAAGACTGAGTATTTCTACAAGAATAATCCCGTGAGCAGCAACATCTTAGACGTATGCTGGGAATACGAATTGTAAAGAAGTGTCTAAATCTAAATACTTTACCTGCACTCTAACTTTAACCAATAAGAATACTAGCGAGGAAGATAATGATATTCACAGTCAGAATTTTTAGATTTACTGCCTTCGTAACAAGGGACTTCAGTAGGTACATAACAAGGAGGAAAAGTTATTAGTGGTCAAAAAAGTTATAATGATTTAAAATCTAAGTCCAGTTAATGGAATAGCGTATCAAAAGAGCACATCTGGACATTTATTTAAACTGACATAATTAAGGAAGAGGCATGTAATAATCAGAGCTTTCTTAAACATTTTAAATAAATAATATAGAGATTATCCCAATAGATAATCTTTTTATTATTAGGCAAAAATATCAATTAAACATTTTGAATTATGTAAATCGAATTCAAAAATGACTAAAATTAATTTTAATTATGTCGTAATAGTCCTGAAAATTTAGGACAATGCTAAAAAATAGTATAGGTATTACATTTTAATACAAATTTATGTGAAACTAAATATTACGGGTATTAATACTACTGTAGCTCCGGTACGGTGTGCTGAAGACTCGCCGGGGAAAATAACCCATGAATTTAACATGAATCTATTCAGGTGACAGCGTTATTTTCCAAGAGACGGTTGTGAAATTTGTTCTCTGGGCTACCAAGGTTGCGGTACAAATAAATATATTTATAGAATATTTCCTTCAATGCCATTTATATTGTAATAATACAAACTTATGAAGATCACATTCTTCGGCTTATACCTTTTTATTTCAGGAGAATGGACAGTATGTCCACCCATCAAGCATGTCCAAGGTAGATAAAGTGTAGCTTCCTCATTATGTTCTTAATCTTTATCACCAACAAATAATAAAAGCTATGCATTAGGGCTGATTTGCATTGATCCAGCCACTTACTTCTTACGAAGCCAGTGCAGGCACTGTGAAGTGACTTTTGTTCATTTGGTTATTTATTTACGTTGTACATGTTGCTGAAGTCAGTACCATTCGTACAAATTAATTGATTCGAATATTTTTTAACTGCTGTTAGACGAGTTAAAAGAATTGTTAGAAAAAAAAGATTATATAAAAATATAACTTGTGGTAAGAAATTGGATAGACGATAGGATTAACCATAGAGGTCTGTGCTTTGTGGAGAACAAAAACAATGGAGATTTAAAAATCCTGCAAAGCGCAATCATTTAAACAACAAAACAGAATCTTAAATCGCAGCAGGCTTCAATTGGCGATACGACGCAACGGCATCCTCCAAAACAGTAGTCGGCTTACTACCGACTTAGTCGTTTACACGAGTTCTTAAATCAGAAAAACCTGAGGGACACTTGCTGTCCAGTCAGGATTGAATATGTATCAAAGCTGCCATAAAAGCTATGTATTGTGTGAGTATTACGTGAGGATGGAACTATTAATTACAGTTAATGCAGTACGTAAAATTAAGATGATATTGCTCATTCGCAAAAAGAAAACATTATTTGACCATACGTGATATTGTGCCTTGCCAGGTGAGGTCCAGTTATTGTAACTGAATTTTTATATATGTCCTAAATCTAAACATCTAAAAGTAAATATTTAAGACCTATAATTTATATATCAGTGACATTAGTGCAGGACCTTGTACCCGACCTTTGGTGAAATTATTTGTTTGTCAAAATTGTTACATACCTATATACTATATGACCGAAAAATAGATCGAAAACAATAATTTAACCAAGAAAGTATTGCTTAATATTTGCTAAATATGCATGGGCAAGTACCACTTGAGATTAATTTCTGCCAGTCTTCTGGGCACCTTACCCATAGAAGACGGTGATGTAGGCTCAGTTTTCTACTTATAGTCTTGAGGGACTATGTAGTATGAAAACATATGTAGATACTGTTTTTAATACTTAGATGTATTCATATAAACAAGTGAAATGGAAATAAATTCCTTCCCGTCTTTCTTTTTGTGTTACTCATTCACTCGCCCAAGAACTTTAGTCAAAGCCCTTTCAGTTCGCTGACTTTTATTTTATGATGTTATATCATCTAATGTGCGGTTTCTAAATGCAGAATTATTTTGAAGCAATATTTCTGTTTTTGTTTAATAAAATTCTTCATGTCTTTAGGATTCCACTGAAATTTTAGCAAAAGTTCAACCTTTGTGTTTTCGTCGTGACATGTCGTCGTTTTAAAAATATGTGCAGTATTTATTCAAAAATGTTTAATTGAAATAAACCTAAATAAATATTTTAAAATAATTTGCATTATTGAAGACGATCATTCAAGTTGTGAAAGAAAAATTTGAGATCAAAAACTTGATCCAAAGACCTAACATAATATTATTACAATTCTAAAATAAGATTGAATGCTTGATTGCTTTGTTTCAGTTATGATAATAAAATATAACGAAGCAGAATTATTTAATATTATTCAAGTTTTCTCAATTAAATTTATTAACCTCAACGCAGCACTGAATTTTGTTGTTAAAAGTTAAGATAAAGATACAACGGTCACTTTTCTATCTACCGGTCAATAGCGATGTGGATACATGACATCATTATAATAAATCCTAATATTTTTATCTTTAAATATCAATTCTAATTTTAGTGTACATGTCACTGAACTCTTACTAAAAAAATTATGATAGAAATAATTGTCATTACTGTATAAGTTATGAATGTGTAATTTTACTGCTTTTACTTGTAATACTGACGTCATAAGTATGTAAAATGTATCTGGGTTAGAAATAGATAGCATTGGAGAAGAAATCATAAAAATATTTCTTATCTTAAAAATTTTAATGTTTCTGCAAGCTAAGGAGCTAAAAGCTATGACGAAAGCATTAATTAGTTAACTTTCTTAATTTTATTGTATATCTGAATTATATACCTTAAAGGAAGGAATTGATTATAATAGAACAATTACATATTATTAATTCAAGCATTCGTAAATCGCTGAATGAGGACAATTCTGAATATTCCTTAACTCGATCTTACACCTCGACAGACTACTAATTGCATTTGCATTCAGCACCTTGCTGCAGTTAGCACTCGAGTTTCTGGTCACTTGAATACGCTGCCAGGTGAATGAAGATGAAAATTTAATAGCAAAACGTAATTTTCTATCGTAAGACCAGTTAAGTTAACCCTTCGTAGCTACTGATTAACGCTTCGCGTTTCAAATGAAGTGTCAATTCGTACTGACCGTGAAGAGAAATATCGGGATAAAACCTCCACATTTATGCTGATATTAGACGGATCCAGCAAATTGAATCAAATTGTTCGAAGAGAACTGGAAAGACAGGATGGTATTCAATGACATTAAATTATTCAAATTAGTGTTTATATGGATCACTTTGTTTGATTCAACCGAATTGAAATGACATGTCTAATATCGCCTTTAGATAATCGTTGAGGAGATCCAACTTTAGTAGTAATAAATGCATTAATGCGTTAATAAATCGAATCGGTCATACGCTACGCATATTAATCATCAAAGAATCAAATAAACTTTTACATTTATAAATCTACTAGAGCTTTCCCCGCAGCTGCGCCATGGATCAAACCCTAGTCTATATGCTTCTTGTTTAAAGAGCGAGCATTATTATCCGTGCAGGAACGGATAAAGAATACCAATTCCTGCGGCCAGGCGGCCTATCGTTAGAGGCGACAAAACAACTTAAAGCCAGGTAGTAGGGCATTTTTCCGTCTGGATGCCTACCACCCCGGGTCTAGACCATGCCGCCATAACAACCTTGAGCTATGTTCCGGTATTAGTGGCCAGGTTCTAGTCCCACCTTCGAGTCGGGCAACACGTTGGTGGCATCATTAGCATTGCAAATGTTTATAGACGACGTTAACCATTTTCTAATACAGTTGGGCCGTCGCCGTCAGACAGTCTGCTATACTTCAGCGATAAAAAATATCAATAATAATAACCCGCAAGAGGCTGTGGCGCAGCCTTAGATGAGTAGCGATACCTCGGGCCTGACTCCGGGGGCTCCCCGCCTACGTGCTTGCCTTAGCCAGCCGGTACGGAGTGGAGATCGTTAGAGCTAATAATCAAGCTCCTGGGGTGGAATTCATAAACGGCATAACGTTGTGAGTAGCTTCGGAGAACCTGAACCTGCAACCCACCTCTCTGCGCCCCTTAGCCAATCACACCCATGTTGGGGCGACATCTCTATGGCATTTTTTTGGTGTCCATGCAGGGAGTGGCGAGTCACTGTCTGCACATTTTTCATGTTCCGCGAACATTGAGACGGGCAGACGTCATGGTCCCTATATTTCCAGACCCCGAGTACCGAGCAGTTCACCCCAATAGCCCGGTATTTTTGTGTTCACATTTCACACAATAGTGCTGGCTACACTGGCCGGGGCTTGTCCTTGGGTGCATTATTATATGGTGTAGACAGGGATAATTGGCGGTCAGTGTCACGCCACATTTACATAACATTTTTCAAGGGGCCTATATGTATTGGTCTTTCCATGGCCCCAAGTAAGCCATTGAAAAGTCGGAGTCATTTCCGAATGAGACATCACAAAATACCTATCCTAATTTCTGGGATAACCCATCCCAAAATCTATCCCTTTCTCCGGGATGAAAATTATCCTACGTCTATCCTACATATTTAACTCACATACATACAGAACTCAGACAAAACGGTGGATTCGTTTTTCCATAAAAGCATAAAAGACAAACTGAAAAAAATGTTTATCCCAGAAACTGTCCCATTTTTCAGAATAAAAAGTATCCTATGTCCATACTGAACATTAAAAATATATATGTACTGAGTTTGAACCAAATCGGTTCAGTAGTTGCAGCGTAACATACAGACGAACAGATTTACTTTTGCATTTATAATATTAATAGGGATATGCGTGCACATTAGTTTATACTGATTGAACAGGAGTTCGTTAATTAATCTCCCACTAATCCCAACATCCCAATATATGCACAGACTAAAGACAGGTTTGTCTAACATTAAACGCTAATTAATTGGTAATCCGCATACAAAGCAAATCAATTAAGACTAATAATTATAACCTGGGCATTGAAGGCACGGCATGTAACAGGTCCTAATATAGACCGATCTATATTTAGACCAAGAAACCATCGACTTGTAATAATTATTGTCTAATTGTTACAATTCTATTCAAGTATAGCAGTGCCCGCCACTTTGTTTGCGCAGGACTTGGACATTCTAGAATTCCACGACATAGAACAATTAAACATGTTAATTATTAATGTTACGTACATGGAATAATTTATTGCTATATAATTAGCAAGGCTAAACTGAGTAGTTCATGTACGGGCTAAAATCTGTCAGTACAGAAAACTTTCGGAGATGCATCTACGAACATGTTTAGGTTTTCCATATTTTCACGTAGCATTTAAGATTTCTGTACCTATATACAGTCTTCAGGTTAATGTTAAAATAAAAAAGGAATAATTGGATCTATAGTATGACATTCGTTGTCTTATTTTGTACTCCCCTCTAGTGGTTGAGCCTAGCTCCCGCGACAATGGACCCGTGGGCTCTCGCCAGTGATGCGTCACCCGATCCAATGGGGTAACTATCATCAACGCACGATGCATATAATAATAAACCCTTACTAAACATACTATATAATGTAAAATGAAATTTGTATTTAGATTCTTAAGGATTTAATAAAAATGCGTTGTTTCGGAGTCTACTAAAGACAATTTTTCAAATAGACGCAATGACAAAATCGATCACTTATGGCATGAGGCATGAAATAATACAGTTCTGACTAAATTCAGGTATTTATTTTGTAATCACAGATACACTTAAATATTATTTATTGTTATCGATTATGATAGTCTATTAACGTCCCATTGCGGAGACCGACTTTTACAATTTTAGGAAAACGGATTCGTTCGGTTTTCTAAGAAACCTAAATTAATGTATTTAAATTTTTCACCAAAGCAAATTATGCAGATTCATTACTTTAACAGATGTTGTTGAGGTAAATATGGCATGTAAAATTAAATAATTTTGTAAAAACAATAAATGATTAATAGACTTAAACAGAGAAAATCCAAAACATCAATAACGATAATCCAACAGGCCAGATCCTGTTGGAAACATACTTGGACATAAATAAAATTATGTCTTATAAAAAAAATCTACCTGTAGCTATGTATCTGATTATGGTGCTGTATGTTAATGTATAAAGGCTACAATTCCACTCTTACATATATTTACCTTTTAAAATAACGCTGATTGAAAAAATAATGCACAAAAGCTCGACAACGACAACAAAGTCAAAAGAGATGAGATTGTGAGCGGCAACGTAAAAACAATGTAGATAACAAAAACATGCTAATGTAAGGCATATTATCATGAATAATAAAAAGAGTACAGTTGAGTATCATAAAGTGATGTTATAGAAGTAATGGGGGGAAAAGCGCCCCGAGGGGAGAAGGTGCGTACATTCACGTATAAACCACGGGAACAAAGAAAATTACATATCTGGAAGAGAAGCTTAACATTTATAAAAAACACTAGACACAAATTATAAAACAGAGATGAATTTTGTGTGGCTTAGACATTTTGACTTGGTACGGAATCCATGAGTCTCAATGACACTACATACAAGACTAGAGTCCAGCGACTGGTTTTAATACTCGATTTTTCTAGTAAAAATTCGGGTATCACCACAAATAGCACAATGGTTTACTGTCCAGCCCTAGAGACTGGGATGAGCATGAAATATACACACTTCGTAATCAAAAAGGTAGACGAACTGATTACTATGATACCACCATATTTTGATAAGAAAATTAGGATATATGTACATAATTATGTATAATTAAAATTACTTATACCTATGTATGTTAAATCTTATAAATTAGTTATTAATATTAGCGGATAAAATAAATATTCCAGATCTGTATTAGTTTTAGACCTCTATTACAGGCAAAACAACAAGCAATTCCACCACACTTATCCAAGGGATTACCCGAATCCACAATTCGAAAAGTTAACCACTTCTCAAAAGGTTCCCTTACAACATTACCTTTAAACATCACCACATAATGTAACAAAATTCACCGTAGTTCAAAAAGTGTTTAAGAAGTGTATGCTTTATATTAAGGTTTGTCAATATTAGTAGTCCTATTAGGAATAAATCCTCCTTCAGGACCTGGCAGAAGCTATAGCCCCAAAACATGCTAGGTTCACGTTGTGAAATATTATATGTATGCCATTGACCTCACCTCCTTAAACGGCCAAGATTACGCGAATTAGCTCTTACTACAATACTTTTTACAGCTTTGTCGTCATCAGCCAATTCCAGACCATTGCTGGCCGTAGGACTCTTCAAGTAGAGCGGCGTGCTCATCTTGGTCCTCCGCCTTCTTTATCCAACGCGTACCGACGACCTTGCGCAGCTCATCAATCCATGGGGCTGGAGGGCGTCAAACTAAATAAAACTGTGTAAATCATTGTTGTAATAAATCCTTTTGTCTGTTCCATTGAAATAAATCTCTGTCCGTAGCATATCTATCTCAGCGGGCCCGTAAGTAAATTCAATCTGTGAGCCGCATTCCCAAATCACCTGAACGCTTCCACGGAGGCATTAGGTTCCCCTGTAAATCTAATTTGGATATATTTTCTTGAGTTTCAAAAGTTACCGGCGATACATATGTGTCGTGTTAACAGTTCAAAATTACAATAAGGAGTTATGGATTATGAATGTTTTGTAATCTATCTTATAATAAATGTAAATGTTTTGAATCTGTACAACGTGTTTAAAAATTTGAAAAAAAATAAACAGGGGAACTTATTTGAGCCAGCAGAATGAATTCATTCTTCATCCAATTTCTTTTATCAAACATGATCAAAAATCACTATCATTATTTTCAACATATAATAGGGCTGTAAGTGCTTCATACATATTACTCAAAACGTACAGCTGTATGCTCGAAATCAAAATTGAGCGAACTGTAATGGCTTGAGCTTCGTACAGTCATCTTGCTGTATCCTATTCAGTTAGTGGAAGCCAAAACGGCGCTGGAATACAGATGTGTTATTTTTAAAATTTATTACTATAGTCGTCTAGTGTGCTGCTAAAATAGTATGAACTGTAAAAAATCTAAACAGATATATTTAATTGAAGTGTCTGTTTGCAATATCAAAATAATAGCTTTTTACAAAATGCATATGATAGTATATACCTACGATATATATTACAAAAAACCAATGTATATTTTTTTGTCTATCTGTCTGGATGTTCCGACTACCTGAAACGGCTGGACCGATTTTGATGGAACTTTCACTGACAACTAGCTGATGTTATTGTAAGAAGTAACTTAACTACATTTTTTAGGATTCCGTAAAAAGAAAATGTTACGCGGCCGCCAGTAATGATATACTATCAAATCTGTACAACGGAAAGTGTTCCGAGGAACTGTTAGGTTTGGTGCCAACACTTCCTTATTGCCGGGATGTTCACCCCCATTTCCTGAAGCTTCCACGCTGAACTATACAAAAATTATCTAGAACGTTTGTTCCGCGTACTAAAATGAACTGTAGAGAACTTCCCTATGAGGTTGTCCCTCTGCACTACGACATGGGGCAGTATAAGAACGGCGTTATACTTTTTTTCAGAGACCGGCAACGCTCTTGGTGTGCAAACCTCCATAAGCATAGTAACAACCTTCCATCAAGTAGGCCATCCGCCTGTTTGCCTGATTTAGGCAATAAAAAAAGCAAAATAATGATCATATAGAAACTTCACTAACTCGATATCGTCATAGCGTAGTGCGCGCCTGCTTTTGTGTTGGTCGCTTTATTCCAGTTTCGCAGGGCAGCAGGGTGTTTATGATGGTAAGAAATCCGTGAAATTGTATGTACATATTATCTTCCCATCTTATCGCTGAGAGTTATAAGGCCGCCTATTGTTTAATAGTATCTATACTAGGTTATTGGCTAAGTCTAAATTTACGGCGAACGATATAATAATTAATTGTGCATTCTTTCATTTTCTGATTATAAAATGATAATGTCCATATATACTGTACCATATCTCATACCATATCTCAGTAGTTACTTTAAAAAAATAAGAATCAAACATAGGTATATTCAAAAGAAAAAGTTATCTTATCGACACTACAGGGAACATCCTTAGACACGGCTTGAATAAGAAGTAATGAGTTTTCTTTTACCACCGCCGCCACCTGACTTTTAGTCTGGCAGACGCGTCTCTTCACTAAACAAGATTAGAATCATTTTAAATTTTTATTTCTTGACATCGTCTCAGTTCGTGTTTCTAATGGAGTTGATATTTGCTCTTAAGTTCGAAAATAAAGAGTTTCTTGGATATATAATAATATGTCACTTGAGTCCATCTTCTATTCAAGAACACCTTCATATGAAAAATAATTCTTATCCAGTCTTGATTTAATGCTTTAAATATAACGAATAAATTATTTTATTTTATTTGGAGGGCTAACAGCTATCATTAATAATAACTAAAAATAATATAGATTTAGAGAATCTATTAATAATCCTCCACAGACAACAGTAAAACTAAAAAGAGAAGAAAGAAACAATAATAAAATGTGCATAAGGTACTTAAACTGAGAAATTGGACTTTGAATAGCATTGGACCAATTTTGCGCTAAACAATGCTACACTATTAGTGATTATGTTTATACGTTACAGAAATGTATAGAAAATTCATACTAATATGTAAATGCTAAAGTAGTAAAAAGTATATTTGTATGTTATTTGTTTCTACATGGCCTTAGAAATGAAACACATTATAAAATATATGTAGATACTTACAAATACGTGGATAATTATTTGGTATTTTTATCTCACCCCAAAGGATATCTTCTACAGGACGCGGTGCATAACTAAGGCATGAAAAATTCAAAATTGTGTTTGATATAGCAAGGAATTAATATAAATAATTAATTGATGGTTATTAATTAATTTATATAAATTAATTAATAACCATCAATGTCGAATCTGATCCAGTACTCGAAAGTGTTGAAAACGCATAAATAATGACGTAATACGAATAACGTGTAATTATGCGCTGCAAGCGCTAACTACATCCATTAATATCTGGACGACTAGTTCATGATTACAAACCAGCGGTAACAGCGAACATATGACACGACAAACTGACTTCTAATTAATTGCCAGCTACGGCTGACCTTAGTATAAGTGAGTGTCAAATTGTACAAGGCATTATTATTGTGTCCGAGGCTGTCAATTAAATTGGATTGATTTGAATTAATTACATTTTATTGATTGATAAAATCAAAGAGAAATGAACTCTTGTAATTTTTCATGTCCGTTTGCCTGTTAGTGTGTATTATAGCCCTTTCACTCGGAGACTATTGCTGATATATAGATGATATTTCGAAACAAAGGGCTTTTTTTAAAATGCCGTTTCAGAAAATTGTGGGGCAGTCACAAAAAAAATTATTAAGGATTTTGTATATGTCGGAATAGTATTTGTTATTATAAAGTTATCATATGACGGTAGTAGTCAAATGTAGTAATCGGAAGTCGTTAACCGTAGAAGCATTTATTATCAAGCTGACAAATATCGGAAATGGAGTAACTAATTATTATAATTGTATTTATGCAATTTTTTATCGTGGCAACACTATGAAGTAATTGCTATTTTTAGCAATAATGTAATATTGTTGTTTTGTAGGGTAGTTTTCATAGTATTTTAGTATAAAAGGCGGTGTGGCGTGTAGACGGGGATCATTGCTTACTGTGCGGTGTGAATGGTCACACCAAAGGGGAAACCCTCCCCAAATAGTTAATATTTGGTGCTTTCTTACCCAAATCTCTGCAAGGCTGTTACACTAGTCACAGTAGTCTTAAACCGACAGTCTACGAGTCTACAACGGAGATTCTACGTTCGTCGGTGTAACAGAGCGGAAGCTCTGTTGGACAAGAGACGCATAGTATATTGTGGTCGATAATTAGTGTTCGATAATCGCAGTATTCTTTGAGGGCATACTGCTGCTCGACACCTGACAAGCGTGGAGGAAACTCTTGCAGTTGTCCTAATATTTCTGTGTATTATGCTGTATTTAATATTGTAATTGTAATAATTCTAGTGTAATAAACTTTGATTATCACATTTCAGATTATTATTGCATTATACACCGAGTGTCATTCGCTCCCGGCAGGAGTGAATCCGACATATATGCTTGCATGGTGAAAATGTTTTATTTAGTATGAAAAATAATTTTGATATAGATTCAAGTCGGTGTTCTCTTTTTTACGAAGACCATTGTTCTCGGTGTCAAGTAAGATTTGCCATGACCGCCATATGGACACGTGCGCCGCACCGCACCGGCTTTTAAATAATTTAAGTACTTGGCAATATAAATGACTCAGCTCTCTATAACCGCTCTATGTGTGATGTGTAGATGTATAGTAGTTGACGGCCTCTGTCGTTGAGCGGGCTAAGCCTTTGCCGGCCTAACTCTCTGCAACGCAGAGGCTCCGGTTCAATTCCTGGTATAGAAAATTTCTGAAACGTATTTTCTTCGTTATTTACCATGGTCTGGGTGTCTGGGAATCGGCCGCAGAGTGGTTTATTGTATATTACCCATAACACAAGCGTAACTTGCTTAATTTGGGGGCAGTGTGTGTCTTTGTCTGCCGATTATTATTATTATTAAAAAAATAGAATCTTCTTGCAAATGATATTTAATATACAATCTAGGTAATATAAGAGCATAGCGTATTCTATAGAAATTATGTAGGTATAGGCGTAATCCTCCATACCAATTTCGGTAACGGCGACGTTTCAGATGTAGTTATAATGTCCTTTGTGAGCCTCAATATGGCTAGCCAGGCCAAATTAACTTTTAAATACTTAATCTTATTTCACACAATTTACTAGTTTAGCTATGTTATATTTATAGATGTCTGCAATAATACACGACATCCTATGTAGGACGTCTTGTATTTTTATGACTTTGCCGTTTTATACTCGCATCTTCCAGTAAGTCTTTCAAACTTTCCACCATTTTAAATATTGTGAAACGATAGCAATAAAATAGAGAATGTACAGCATTAATTCTACTCACGAACAATATGACAATATCACTTAGTACAAAGTCTAACTTTTAAAAGTTTCGATGCGCGTAATGGTCACTAAAAAAACTTATTTCTTTTAGCCTAATCGTAGCACTTAGAACTTTATATCAAATGGATCGTATTATTGTTTAGTCACAAGAAAATGTAGTTATTAGGATGCTATCACAACATTCGGGATTTTTAGTATAGCGATATAAATAAACAATACTACTAAGCAGCGACCTCAGCTTAAGTGTGAATCTGAATAAAAAGTAAAATTACAATAGGGAAATTTATATATGCCAACGTATACAAATATATAAGTCACATCGCTTCAAGCTGTCAGTTTCTGTGAGCTAGTCAGAATTTAAATGTTGTAGATTTCATTTTTGTTAAAATATATCTAACGACCTATACGAAACTAGTCATAATTGATCAATCAAAATAATAGTCTGTATCGCCTACCACCACGATATTAATAGAATAACATGATATACCCATCAGTTTTGTCCAAAATAGACTGGTTTCCATATAAATTATTTCGAAGTGCAGGTTTCTTAATCGTTAGCATTTGGTAATAGTAACAATATGTTTATTAGATTATAAAAAAGTCTAAACATTGCATACTCTGTTAATTATTATACGAATTAATAAGCTCAACTCACCCAATCATACAATAAAATAAAAAAACGAGAACATATATAATATATATGTTCTCGTTTTCTAACGATACAAATAAATACACAGTGTAATCTTCCATTTAATAATTGTTAAGTCATTAAATAACGTAGTCGTATTCCAATTGTATAGGGTAGTCTGGAGGATATTCCCTTTGGCGACAAGGCCGCCCATTGTACTGTAATTTTACATACATACATACATACATAACTTCACGTCCCAGTATCCAGGTCCCTTGCGGGGTAGGCACGAACAACAGTTTGTTTATTGCATACTGTAATTTTATGTGCAATAAAGTTATTCATTCATTCATTCAACATATCATGGCCGAATGTGCTCCCCAAAATACAGGTCTGTCCTAGTTTGGGGGCAAACCGACAACTTATAGTCTCAAGAAATGTACCTAGCATAAATATATTGTATATTGTAATTTACTTAAATAAATAATTTATTATTACTCTTCAACCAGGATACTGAGATTCACGTAACTGCAATGTAACAACTGAGCTTTCACGACTTTCCTGAAATAAAATTGACTGTATATGCATTAATTTGGTGTACCTACTATTTTCCTGTGTTGATTGTGTACTATGTTAAAATTCAATTCCAATGATCCCTTAACTTGAGTGAGCAAAATCTTGATGTTCTATATTCTTATCTTCATAATAAAGATAGTTTTCTTTTCCATTTTAGATCAGCATGCTAGTGCCATTACAATAACAATAACTTAAAATTAGCCACGATTCGAAGAGTCGCTCGTCAACGGCAAGTAAGAAAAGTGTTAGCAGAGCGCCCGCCCGCATACAAATAGTTTACAAATGGCACAGCGACGACGTCGCAGCGACTGCGATGCTGTGTCTAGCCAGTAAGGTTCAAGATATACGCTGACAGCGGGTGTACGATCAATAAAATGGGCCGAGATTATAGTGGTTGATCGCCAACAATGAAGTAAAATTTCTTCATATAAAAAGTTTTTCGAAATAACTAAAGCGCTTTACTGTAATAATTCAAATTCATGCAAGAAGTTAGTTTGCAATATCACTTTTAAAAGAACGATGGATGGTCTGAGATATCATTATTTAATTCAGAAAAATAATAATACGAGTGTTAATTTTTCTATACCTAATGTACGTATTTTATGTTCTATATTATAATATAAATAACTTTATGCTTCGTACATTAACTATTAAATTAAATTAAAAAGTGACACATCTAAAATCGCTTTTGATTAACTGTCTAGCCTACCTTGCACAGAGTTTCGAATTATTTTTTTATTCATACGTATTTTTCACAGAAATAGTTTATTATCTAAAAATAATTTAAAATAAAAATTATAAGACGCAAAATTTAAATACATATTTTTTAACACAATAAGCAGTCTAATCGCTCAATTTGATCTACAACTTAGTAAAATTAAATCAGCAGAAAATTACTTGGAATTCAATATAACATGGACGCAAAGAAACGCAAGCTGTGAAGTCAGCTGGTTGGCAAGCCCCCCCCCCCCACCCCCCGAACTAGGAAGAAACCTGTGTTACAGTTAGTATTGGCAGTCATCCGACTGCAAGAAATTTATTGTAGTTAAAGGCTAATTTGTAACATACAGAGAAAATTCTGAATTCTAAACTAGTAAAACTGAAAAATATTAGAATTTAGATGATATTATATTAATATTTAATTGTCTACATAGTATAGGGTGTATGTATGTACGTATGGGGTATGTCTGCCTTTTAAATCGCTAAAGCTCATGAATTGTGCTACAATATAGCGCACGTTGCTCTGTTCCGACGTTCACGTATAGTCGGTTTAACTCGAAGAATTTTTAAATTATCAACACTAAGTAGATAACATACGTTAATATTCGTTGTCGCGTCGAGGCACATCCAAGAGTGTTGTGAGTCATGTGCATGTTTGTATTCAACTTTATAACAGAAAAATAGTGAGCTCTAGGTATTGTAGTTTATAACAATGCAGAATTGATGCTTAATATATCAACGAAAAAAACATTTTTGAAAATTTCAAGCACAAGAAGGTATATAAGGCTAAGACTTAGCACAATTCATTACCTAAAAGGTTCTAATTTGAAATGTGACAAATAAATATGAACTTACAATATATTCAACAGATATTTTTCTTTTTTTATTGTAGGGGTTCAGCAGACAGGCAGACTGCCCACTTGATGGAAAGCGGTTACCATCACCTGCGGACATTTGCAACGCCAAAGGTACTACATATGCGCTGCTACTCTCTTAAGGGAGTTTAGAACCTGTTCAATAATGCCGAAACAGAACTCGAGGTTATAATGGCGACAATGATTAGACGAGGGGTGGCAGCCATCCAGTCGGGCAATGCCCTACCACATGGATGTGGGTTGTGTTGTTGCCTCTTCCGACAGGCTGCTCATCTGCAGGAAATTGTATTCTTTCTCCGTTCCTGCACGGATAATAATTACTACATTAGTGTACGTACGTATAGTAATTATTTTATAATCTTACCTATAAAAGTAATAAGCTGAATTTTGGTCCGACTTACAGTTTTAAAATAATCATCTTCGCCACAGCAACATTGGCACCCACTCCTATTTTAGCTAGCTTGATGAATATTTGAACTTTGTCAACATAATTTTTCAGTCCAGATGTTACATGATAAGTAATAATTTAGAGATATGTAACCAACAATCTTAATAACAGCCATCCAAAAGCAGTGCAAACTAAACCCGCTCTTTCAAGCCTTGAAAACTCGACGCTCAAAGGCTCGCAATAAATTTATGTACATATGTCCGTTCCGCATAATATTGTAGGTCACAAACAAATACGGCAGTGGATGTAAAGGATTTGTATAATGTGGTAGAGTGGGTCAGACGTTGAGAAGAGGTCAAGCCGACTCGAGCGGTCATGGGTTACTCACGTTTTAAGAAATTCTTTTCAAATGAGAGTGGATTTAGCGAGAGTATATATTAGATTTTCAAAACAAGTATTCATGCTCGTCGCACGTCATATACAAGTTATCTTAATATTATCGTGTATATAATAAAACTTTAATCTGCAGTTGCGACTTGCATCTTCACTTCTTTTATTTCATTTTTTTAAGTTTGCTAGTGGTTACCGTCGCCCTTGAACATTTGAAACACATAGAGCTTGGCGCTGAAGAGAATGAAACCTCCGTGTTACACCTATTTTTTACTTATTGCCAATATGGCAAACAGACAGACGGTCCAGCTCATAGAATATGGCCTACCGTCGACTAAGATATTTTCTACACCAGGTGAAAACAATGCGTTGCCAATTTTAGGGATGATATGAAGAGGATGAAATAGAGGGATCAGACAGGATGAATGGGATGGGATATGGAGTTATAAAAAATGCGATAAAGGAGGGAGAAGCGAGCCATAGAAACTGTCACTCGTCATACTAAACATAATTAGGTCAATAGCTAACCGTTTCACGCTGATATTCTATGAGAGCTTTCACTAAGAATGATTATAACTTATGGCCAATTTAAAAGTAATTTTACTACTGTTATTTTGAACTTTTGAAGAACGGAGTGAAAAATGCTATGAATGCAAGAGCAATATAAATGTTTGATGCATCTCCGATTGAATATTGCATGTATGTCGCGATCTGACATATTGATTTAAAGGCGCTTACGTATCTGGCTTATAGTTTTGATACTATTGTTTCTTATTATAAACTAGAAATATATTTCTCAGGAAAATTCAGACTTGTATAATGTTCATAGTTGTAGATGTTGAGTTGACTTTTAGTCTTTGAGTGATCTTTACAGTCCTCCAATGAGTTTCTTATTATAAACTAGCAATATATTTCTCAGGAAAATTCAGACTTGTATAATGTTCATAGTTGTAGATGTTGAGTTGACTTTTAGTCTTTGAGTGATCTTTACAGTCCTCCAATGAGCCTCCTCTTCAGCTATACTGAAATGTATGTAAGTTAAATTTTAATTCCTTTATTGTAAATAAGTAAACTTTTGACATTACATAAATTGATGCTTGTAATGAATGGGTTATAATATATGGGTTGTTGCAATAATACAGACCTGTTCTTTTTTTAATCGACTAATACGATTGCTAGCTAGGGGTGATTTTTTTTACTAATATTATAATATCCCTTTTTTTGAAATTTCAAAATATTTTTATCAAAATCGGTCCGAACCTGCTTGGAATATTTTGTACTATTCGTATGGGATTCGAATATTTCCTAAAATTTCGGATTTGGCGTAGAAGCCCACCTGAAAAGTATAGTAGAGGTATCTAGTAATCATTATAATGAGTACCTAATTTTCAAATTGTCGATATAATTTAGTATTCTTATTACGATATAGGTATAACTTTTTTCTTTATTTTATCATCCATCTTACTACATAGTAAATTGAACAACTTCATTGCGTGTGTTTGGTTAAATACACGAATCGTGGTAAACCAAAATTTAAGAAAATATGATCTGTTCCATATGTTTTGTGGATAAAATGACAGCCGGATATTTTTTTCAGCGGGGTAAAAAGCATTAAAACCAGTGGTGGGAAGGGAAGCAATATCTTTTAGCATAAAATCCATTTGGAAAAAATATAGATTCTATTTTTTTTATTAAAATTCTAGTCGCTTGTTTCTTTAATCTGCTTTTGAACGCTTCCTTAAGAATCATAAACAAGCGTTCAAGCTTAATTTAACTCTCTATGAATAAGACTGTGTTTAAGTGTATTTCGCGATCATGATACACGCCAGTGAAAGAACGAGAAAATCCCTAGTGGGTATATAAATAATCCCATATTGTCACATGGCTTCATTCTACGTAAAACAGGGAAGTAACTCCAACGCTACATGCAGTGTCGCAAACACAGGTATTCCAATAGAATGACAAACACAACAGTAAAATTTTATTTGTATAATAAAAAGTAGATCTTTCCGGAATCCCGTGGACTGTGTTCATATTTGCACGTACACACCGCGGTTATTATAATTTACTGGTTTTTTATCACTTTTATACGAGTATCTTTGATAAATATGTGTGGTTTAATGCATAATATTATATATTATAAATATCTCGTGTCACAATGTTAGTTACCATACTCCTCTGAAACGGTTTGACCGATTCTCATGAAATTTTGTGTGCATATTGGGTATGTCTGAGAATCGGACAACATCTATTTTTCATCTCCCTAAATTTTAAGGGTAGTCCACCCCTAAATATTTTTATTTAATTTTTTAGATATTTTTTTTTATGATACAGCATTAAAAATACATACAGCCCTAAATTTGTAACCCTTTACGATCAAGCCCTATTTTTCCGGGCAGGACGACGTCTGACGGGACAGCTAGTATCGTTATAAAGTTATAGCTTGTGTGTGTATGTATGTAAATATGTATCGTATGTCTAACAATTTATAATTGTAATTGTAAACATTGTGATTATGGAACATATTTTCCTAACAAAAAATAAATTAAATATGCGAAAAAATAAATTGGTATTGGAAATGAAGAATCAATATGATAGATAAATAAATACTAGAGTAATAGGGAGTAAAACATGAAGCTGTGTGTGATTTGAATTTGCGGATGAGGGGTATTTTTCTACTAAAATTCTACTTCTCTCTCTTTCTAGACAAAGTTTTGTTAAATCTGTGTTTAATAATATTTTGTTTAGTTTCGTTTTAAAAAAAATTTAACATTTAATAGTCAAATGCTGCATTACCGCATAATCGCTATCACTGCAATTAAAAAAGCGCTTTCTCTATATTTTGAAGTTTTTGTCTACATACATAGATACATAACTTCACGCCAGGTCCCTTGCGGGGTAGGCACGAACAACAGAGTGCCATACAGGCTTATTCTTACACACCTCACTTGCTTCTTTGACATTCATAGCTCTTGTCATGCACGCTCGTCTATTCTTAAGGCTCCTGACACCACCTTCTGCTAATACACGATCAATTTGATCATGGAAGGTGTGTCGTGGCCTTCCGCGACTTCTGCATCCATCCACTTTTGCATTGTATATCTGTTTAATCATTCTTTCATCATACATTCTTTCCACATGCCCGAACCACCGGAGCATTCCTTTCCTTACCTTTGCCCCGACACTCTCTTCTCTTTCACTCTCGTTTCGTCTAAATTCTAAAAATAATCCTATAGATATACTGTTAAGTAAGACTTTATTCAGACTGAAAAGCTTTTGAAAAAAATAAATTACGAGTAATTTGCCTATGTATACAAAGGTTTTCTATTGAAGCGGTTTTCTAAGAAAACTTATTTTTTGACAATACAAATAAGTGAATAATTGTGAATCTTAATAAGTTTATTTTTAATTTTTAAATAAATGTGTCCGTATAATGTTGTTGGTTAAATACAATATTTTTGAAATAGTTATTTAGTTATAGTTAAAGATTTTAGATTTTATATAGTTTGGCTATTGATATTTCTAGTATCGTCAAGTATACTTTTTGTATTCGATTACAAGTAAGTGAAAAACAATGAGACTATTTTCCGTTACTACCCCTTAATGTGCAAATGTTTACTGTATTTCACATAAAGATTAATTAATTCATACAAAAAATCATTTAAAGAAATTGCATAAGTCCATTTGCTTTTGGTATCTGTATCGACCACTCGCCACAGTGCAATCATAAAACATTTGCATTCCATTGAAAAAATAATACAATTATTAATTTACCCTCAATTCAACGGTCGACGGGTCGATTCCGTCCAATAAACGAGCCCGGCGTACCCCTTTCTCCCCAGTTCGAAACCAGAAATTCGTTGTATAAAATAACTGAGGGAATTTAGTTGGTAAAATTGGGAAAAAGCAATATAAAAATGTTGAAAGTATTTCGTGATTGATATTTATCTTGCGAAGGATTAATCGGAATATACATAAAAAACAAGGTATTTTATTGGTTTCGCTGCCGTGAAATTCGCTTTTACCTTCATATTACGTAGAATGAAGTGTGTACGCTATTTATAAGAAATATATTACCATGTCTTTCAAGTACATATTTTTTATTTTTACAATTTTATACCTTATAACCTCGGCCAGAAGGCCCAACTTACCATACACAACGCGGTTCTGGTACCTACGCTCACGTATGGAAGCGAGAGTTGGGTATGGAATAGAGAGCATGAAAGTAGAGTAAACGAGGTCGAGATGCGAGCACTGCGCAAAATCTGCGGAGTGACGCTCGCGGACCGCGTTCGTAATACCGAAGTAAGAAAGAGAGTTGGTCTGAAAGAGTGTCGGGGTGAAGGTAAGGAAAGGAATGCTCCGGTGGTTCGGGCATGTGGAAAGAATGTATGATGAAAGAATGACTAAACAGATATACCTACAATGCAAAAGTGGATGGATGCAGAAGTCGCGGAAGGCCACGACACACCTTCCATGATCAAACTGATCATGTGTTAGCAGAAGGTGATGTTAGGAGCCTTAAGAACAGACGAGCGTGCATGACAAGAGCTATGAATGTCAAAGAAGCAAGTGAGGTGTGTAAGAATGGGCCTATGTGGCGCTCTGTTGTTCGTGCCTACCCCGCAAAGTACCTGGCGTGAAGTTATGTATGTTTGTATGTACAATTTTATAACTTATACAGCTGTCTATTTACGAATTTACCCGCTTTTTTTAAATAAAGTAAAAGTAACACTAACACTCGTATTCCTTTATTTGTTATGACCCGTGCCCATTTCGCCGAGTATATTAAAAATATTGTTAATCACTATCAAATATAGCCTGTCACTCAAGATTAGTGAAACTTTCTATTAGTGAAAGAATTTTCAAAAACATTCAAGTAGTTTAAGAAATTACTTCCTACAGACAAACTCACAAACTTTACCTCTTTATAATAATACTAGCGACCCGCCCCGGCTTCGCACGGGTGCAATGCTGATACAAAATTAAATACACTACAGAAAAACTATGAACGTTGTACATAAAAACATAGCGGCCCGCTCCGACTTGCACGGGCATCACTACATAGAAACCTCTAAAATTAGCAATGTTGCCTTAGTATATGATGCATGTATTATACATATAAACCTTCCTCTTGAATCGCTCTATCTATTGGAAAAAACCACATCAAAATTCGTTGGGTAGTTTTAAAGATTTAAGCGCACATAGGGATATAGGGACAGAAAAGGCGACTTAGTTTTATACTATGTAGTGATTAGTATAGACTAAAAATTGAAGGATTGCGAATGAGCTTTACTTTAGACAAGGTCCTTCATATTCAAAATGCACAAACCCACAATTAGTGAAAGATAATCACACAATTTCCTTTAGAAGAACGCAAATACCGTAATTAATTTCAGTTTTGGAGTACTTTTGTTTCCTCAGGTATTCAACTCAAATATTGAAGAGCAGTGAACCACTCAGATGTGGCTGGAGCTAATAATTGAATTCGACTGCGAAATTCAGTCCCGGCTATCATGATGTTATTAGGGCATAGCTATATCTCTTTTTTATGATCTGCCTAACGCTTCTTTTGCGCAAGACCTGGATTTTATAATAAAATCTTCTGAGCCTTGCGAGATATTTAAATGAAATCACTCGACCATTGAATATGAAACGTCTATTTTATTGCCTAATTTGGCGAGTTTGAGTCTATTTGAGAGAAACTTTCAGTCAGACAAATTAAAAATTTTCTTATGTCGTAATATTTACATTCTCATAATTATTTAGAGTCGGCAAATGTCTCCTCAATTCCCACATACGTCCTCTGTCACACCACAAATCATGAATTCATGATATTGTAGTGAAGAAGAGACCCTAATGAGTGAAGGAGCGAGATGGAATGCTCCTCCGTCTCATAGGAAGATCTTCCAGCGAGGCTAATGTTGTTCCTCGCAGGCATAGGCCTATTTGTTATAACTATAACAATATTATACTAACAAACTATATTATAGATGTTTTTTTATTAATTATTGCACAGCGTCATGTATTGGCTTGTGAGTGTTCCACAACAATATTATACATACATACATACATAACTTCACGCCAGGTCCCTTGCGGGGTAGGCACGAACAACAGAGCGCCACACAGGCCCATTCTTACACACCTCACTTGCTTCTTTGACATTCATAGCTCTTGTCATGCACGCTCGTCTGTTCTTAAGGCTCCTGACATCACCTTCTGCTAGTAGACGATCAATTTGATCATGGAAGGTGTGTCGTGGCCTTCCGCGACTTCTGCATCCATCCACTTTTGCATTGTATATCTGTTTAGTCATTCTTTCATCATCATTCTTTCATCATACATTCTTTCCACATGCCCGAACCACCGGAGCATTCCTTTCCTTACCTTCACCCCGACACTCTCTTTCAGACCAACTCTCTTTCTTACTTCGGTATTACGAACGCGGTCCGCGAGCGTCACTCCGCAGATTTTGCGCACTGCTCGCATCTCGACCGCGTTTACTCTACTTTCATGCTCTCTATTCCATACCCAACTCGCTTCCATACGTTAGCGTAGGTACCAGCACCGCGTTTTGTATGCCAAGCTGGGCCTTCTGGCTGAGGTTCTTAGCGCCTAGAAGTACTTCACACATTTACATTTGGCTTTGTTTTCAACCAGCCGCCCATATAAGGTAATTTGGTTAAGAATCGTTTAAAATAGATTTACTCATATTTTGGAATTTATTTATGAGAAAACAGTTTATTTCTTAAACAAACATAATATAATTAAAATTTCCATTTACAGATTATTTATTAGGTGTTACTTTTATCAGGCATACTTTTCATTTAACTAACTAATCAGTTAAATGACATTTGAAATTGGACTGTCGTCCAATTACATTTCACTCCGACAAAAAATGTGTATTTTTAAATTTATATAATATAATCCTATCCTTGTGCGAAAATCTGTGTTTTTGATCCACCACAAAAACTTGCTTATATCTGTCAGTTAAAACAGTCACATTCGTTTAATCATATCATATCCACAATTTGGCTTTAACAACACGTTTTAGCAATTGGAGTGGTGAGTATCAAATAAGACTTGGCTTAATCGTTTTTGTTACCCATACACAAAAACCAAATAAAATAATTAATTACAAATATAATATTTTCACTTCGCTTTATGTCGTGCATAGATGTGAACTTAACGGCGAAAGTAAATTTCTCACTAATATACTTACAAACACTATATTTTAAAATCTCAGGTTTATTTAAAAAACGGACGAGATTTCAATAAATAGAATTTTGAGAGACGAGTCAATTATTTTGCTATGTGTATAACTAAACCCGGCCTACTATAAATACGTATTTAGAAAGAAAATTTAGGTAAATTTATTTTATATAAAAAAACGAGTCTGTCAACACGCTGTCATTCATGCATCTATGTTTCTAATGTGCATATCAGTTTGCTTTTTTCTATTAAATAAGGTAAGTACACATTATTTTTTTCATTTCTTATAATCTTCATAAAAAAAGACAGTAAATGCATATGATTGCACTAATAGCCTCCTGCATTTTCGTTTGTGTTTGTTCTGAAAATTATTAATATGAATACAACCATCACTAACGTTTAGTATATGTCTGCCTTCAAATCACGCACATTCTGATAATGCGTGTTATTCCACTTGCTTCGAGTTCTGCCTGAACTGGACTCCTACAGACACCGTGGTATGACTTAGTGAAAAAAATTCCACTTCATATTTATCAGTGTGTATGTGTCTATGTACTTATATTACAAAAAATGAATATGTAAAAAAAACGAATGACCCCTATATCCCTTATTTTCAGTATTAACGATTTTTTTTTAAAAGAAAGAAATAAAACAAAATAAGACCCTTTTGCCTAAGACAAGAAAGAGGAGAAGCGAATAAAAAACTATGTATAAACTTGTACTGTAGTTTCATGAAAAGCCACCCAGTAGTTTTTGCGTGAAAGAGTAAGAAATATCAATTCAATACTACGATCTTCTCATTTATAATATAATAAGAAATACATGTTATCATAAAACAGATCAAAAATATCTCCAGCGACGTGAACATCCGAACAAGTTGGCAGTGTCCTTTAAAAAAGTGTAAAGGGGCTTTGAAATAACGGAGTGCACTCAGTCTAACTTCAACAAATGTTTAACTTGGAATAGTTGCACCAACTTAAAACTAACAGATGGGATAAATGTTATTCAGTCGGACTAAAAAACTAAAACATAAAGTGGAGTTAAATGTTTCTAGGATACTAGTGGGTAAGTGTATCAATACGAAGTTTATGGAATTGTTATTGAACAAAACAATACAATATAGACATTGAGTCAAAGAATATTTGTTGACTTTTTATATTTAATAGTGAAATTAAAAGATGTGAGGCTATTAAAGTATTAACAAAAATAATTAATTAATAAAGCTGCAAAGTTGTCTAGAATAAATCTATAAATGTAATACATTTATAAGTATTATTATAAGTATAGTAAGTAAGGACTATTGTTATTCCAATATATGTCTTTCAAGACCACGGGCCATGAAAATGGCCCGGACATTTGGACGCCTTGCGTGGGCCATGGAAGGCCAACACGTGGAGGCCTCTTGGCAAATTTAATGTAAATATGGCGTGACACTGACCGGCGATTATCCCTGTCTACACCATATAATAATGCACCCAAGGACAAGGCCCGGCCAGTGTAGGAATATTGTGGGAAATGAGGACAACCGGGCCATTGGAGTGAACTGCTAGTGGTACTAGGGGTCTCAGAATATGGAAACTATGGCGTATGCCCGTCGCAATGTTCAGGGAACATGGGAAAACGGGCCAACGGCGACTCGTCACTCCCTGCATGGGCCCTTTGGGGCCACTGCCATAGAAGACAGGGGCAACATGGATGTGAGTGGGTAGGGGGTGTAGAGAGCTGGGTTGCAGGTTCACCGAAGCTACTTCTTCCATTTGTCACTTCCACCTCTGAAGCTTGAGTGTTAGCTGTAATTTTAACTGTAATTAAGTTTTATTACAATTTCGTTTCCTTTTGCCAACTTTTGACCTCTTTATTTATAATAGTTTCAAGACGTTTATTGGCTCATAAAAAACAACATACTTGTATTACAGCGAGTCTATAGACTTTGTATCACTAATACCACCAAGGTGCTTAGTAAGGTAAGGTAAGGTAAGTATACGTGAGTGAACTTGAAATTTTAATTTTCTCTAAGCAATCTGTAAAAATAATGTTATATTTATAGATACACGCAATTTTATAACGCACTCTAACCACAGCAATTTTTGAGATAATAAGCTGTGACACATGTTATTATAATAGCAGCAGAACATCTGAGTGAGAATATTGGTTTCTTTATATTTTTCCGGAAAGGTTTTTTTTTGCAATTTCTGACTCATTTAGCACCTACTCCAAAGTGGGTTTGTCCAATCATGTCCCAGAAGTTTTTGATCAATATCAGAAACAAGATCTTTTGAGATATTTTTTTTTGTGTAAAATGCCCATTGTCTTTCTAACGGTAATTTTTTGAAAAACAAAATTTCTCGAAAATGTCTCCTAAGACTATGTTCGTGCAGCCTCAACGGTTAAGATATCTACCCTTACTGCCCTGCTAAAAGTTTCGACGTATATCTAAACCACAAAGACTGATGCTGCTGCCCAAAATTAATACCAAAAAGATTTTTCTTGATAATATTGAATTTAACACACATGTCGCTGCACAAAGGTACAACGTCAAACAATAGTCCATTATGGCGGCACGGCGATGATATACAAAAATACTCCACGAAATAAACACAATACTTCATTTAGTTTGTTCTAGGAATACTCGGCATTTCAATATGTCCAAAACATTTCACTGATGAAATTCTATGACTCTAAATAACGAAAAGTAATTAAACTGACATTTAATCAATTTGTAATTTATGTAGAAGCTTTGTTTTATTAATTAAATTTTAACATTTCAATAGATTTTCAGAAAATCTCGGATGCAAAAATAATATTCAGAGGTGAACGAAAGTAACCACTGAGCAGTATACAATCTGCCGCCTGCAGCAGATTAGGTCCTATGGTCGATTGACAGTACTACTTATAGAATAGAGTTTTCATCACATTATACTTACTGTAAACGGTCTCTAACCACAGAAGATCGATGACTTGAACAAAGTCGCCGGTAGGGACAGCAGCAACAAAGGACCATGATATGTGTAACGCAAATTGTGGCAGATTGCTGTCATACGTTTCATGCCGAAGAAGGACCCTTCGTGCACCTGTAAACCTGGATGGGAGGTGACTTCCTTACATGTATTGTTCGATTGGCCAATCTTCGTTAGAAGATGATCTAAAGCTAGATTTAAAGTCGTCATTAAAAAGGAGTATATAGGAGAACTAATGACGAAATAGGTTGTTAAAGAGTTTCAAAGCTATTACCGCATTAAAACAGTCCAAATAGTCAACAGACAAACATTGTGCGAAACTGTAAATTTGTACAAATATATGTATTATATGTACGTAAATTATAAACTTCGGAAAAACAGACCTTGAAAAACAAATACGTAACAATATAAAATAAATGAATAGATAAATATTTATGAAAAGTAAATAAGATAGTATTAAAACGGAAAAAATAACAAAATAAACATAAGATCTCTGTCCCAAAAAGAAAGAGGAGGCGGGAAAAAAATTGTGGCAGGCTAACCATCACAATACTTTCTCTGTTAGAAAAGAACATAGTTTGCAATTATATTGTTACGTGCGAGCGTGGGTACGCACTTATGGATTGGAAGAAAACACCAGTTTTTTTAATTTAAAAGCTTACACAGCCGCACGTAATACCTCTCTGCATGGTTGCCCCTATATGCACGACCAACGATGCACAGTCCCGACGATAAGTTGTCACACCCTCAATACCGTCGCCGATATTGCGTAGACCACCTCCGATATTATCGCGTGTAGCCCTCTTCTAGTTCCTCTCTCGAACTACGCTACACAACTCCTTCACGTTTCTGTCCACCAAACTTGTCACTAAATTCACCACTTAATTCGTCTCTGTCTTCTATTAATCTTCTCTTCCAACTCTTTAGTATCGCACTTGTCGCTTCACCGTCTGAACCGAACTCAACTATAAAAACTGGTAGGCGCACCTTACGCTGTTCATATACCCGGAAGAATTCTCTAGAACCCATCTATATATCTCTCTCTCTTCTTTCCCGAACCTTCTGTTTGGGAACTTTCGTTTATACATCTATCCCTTTCTAACATCTATCTATCTCTTTCTTTCGTTTATCGTCTATCCCTTTCTAACATCTATCTATCTCTGTCTTTCGTTCAACGTCTATCTCTTTCTAAATATATCCGTCCTTGTCTTTTCCTTCCAGAAATTTCTAGTGGTTTCTAAAAGTTCTAAAACTGATTTACGCTGCTCGGCAGTTCTACCCTCGGTCGCCACAATATATATGTGGTTTGACATTCGATATGTGTGTACTTTTGATAATGGAGATTATAATAATATTTTATAGTTTTGGCAAGTTAAGAAACATCTTATCAATTAAAATTAATTGAGCTTTCCATCAGGTGGACCGAACGGGGCCCATCGTCTGCGCCTCTGTGAAACTCGTGCAATAAAAATATATCAAATCTTATTTGAGAAATAAATAAAACAAGATCTAACATTTATTCTTTGAAGTTATAGACAAAATATTAACAGCCAAATATATACAAATAAAATTTATTTTGATTTTTTATTGCAGGTGTTCAACAGACAGGCAGACGGCCCTCTTGATGGAAAACGGTTACCATCGCCTATGGACATTTGCAACACCATCGTGTTACAAATGCGCTGCTGCTCTCTTAAGGAAGACTGGAACCTGGTCACTAATGCCGGAACACAAGACAAGGTGTGTGTTACAAATTACACAACTTATCTATAAATTCTTACTCTTTGAACATAAATTTAGATTCTCTTTAGTTTTTAACTTAAATCTATATAAGCATGAATCCTTTGATATAGAACATCAAAGAAATAACAGATCATTCACCAAATTTCTTTATAATTACGAGTATAAACCTTTCATCACAGTTGAAATCTAAACGTAGAAACAATAATAAATTCGTCTACAATTTGAACCACATAACAATTCAACGGGTCAAAATAAGCCACAATATTTTGCCATATCAAGATAAAATATCAGTTGAACTGATAGAAATAAGCCGAAACCATCAGTAATATTGCATGCGATACGGTTTTCACAACAATTCGACGGTTTATACGCCGGTTAAAATAAATTCTGCAGTTTTGCAGTGATAAGTTGACTACGAAAAATGTTTGTACATATCGACAATCACTTATGGTATAGTGTGGTGTAAGAGATAAGATTTCTGTTGTTGTTCTTATGAACCTATTTATTTGGAGCTGTTAGAGTTTATAACTCTGCTTAACGATATTATGTCATAAGGTAGAGGCCATAACGTTTTGTTATTTGAAACATATTGTTTTAACCGACTTTAAAAAGGGGGAGTTTTTCAATTCGTATAATAATATGTTTATTTTTGTATGGTCGATACTCAATTTCTCCGTCAATTGAAACCGATTTTAATTTCTATTCTTTTAATCGAAAGGATATACTCTCGGGATGGTCCCGTGATTAAAAAGTCAGGATCTAAGAGTAATGGATCCCAGGACCCCTTGTTGACGAGCGTCTACATAAAAGAGTGAGATAGCAACCTTCTATACGTATGCCAGTACTATAATTTCTACAGGTACTTAAAATAGTATTGGTTACGAACTCTTTCGTATTTATTTTTAAATATATTCTGTTAGATTGGAGATTGACATTTCTGTTTCCTTAGTTACCAAAATATACATGTATTTTTCACCATCGTTGACCAGCGTATTACTTCTCAATATCCTTACTAAATTCATACAGTCCCTAACATTTTGGTCCTTCGAGCCGGATATGAACCAGCGACCTATTGATATATTCTGTTAGATTGGAGATTGACATTTCTGTTTCATTAGTTACCAAACATTTCTGTTACCTTAGTTACTAAAACATATTTAAAAATAAATACGAAAGAGTTCGTAACAGTATTTCTAAAGCTATTCAAGTATTTTCGCAACTAAAAAGTAGTAAAAATATTTAATAATAATAAATTTGCTTTTGCTAATATATATAAATATTTAATTTTGCTTTTAAGTTCTATCTATCTATCTAAATTAATTAAAATAAGATTAGGTACCAAAAATAAACTATATATAGAAATGAAGATTAACAAACGTAATAAAATATAATAATAAAATACATACTTGGACACGGCACGAATTGTGAGGAGCTTCCTGTCTCTGGAGCCCTAACCACCGGTAGTTTGGACCCCAGGCCCCGCTGACGGTGATCAGCAAGATTTTATATTTTTTTATTGAATATGTATTTTATTTTTTGATGTATTTTTGTAAAAGAATAACGTTATTTATTTTTTTATAAAAAAATGTCTTTATATATATTTTAAAAAAATGTAAAATTTTTGAGAATAAATAAATACATACTAGTATAATATATTGTCTAGGTCAAAAAACAATACAAAACTTAAATAAAAAGAGGCTATTAGAGACTGACAGTACATATATATTGCAATGATAATAGTTGAAAATGGAACGTTAAGGCGGTTTCGACACGTGGAAAGAATGAACGAAAGTATCATAAAACAAGTGTATGACAGCAGAGTGAATGGTAGTGTTGGTGTTGATAGATAGCGACAAATACACCATGATTAAATAGCAGACATGTTAAAAAAGGCAGATTTAAATACCTGAAATAAACGTGCATGTACAACGAGATTAATGAAAGCAAAGGATCGTTGCAAGTGTAGACCCATCGTCTTTGCCTACTCCCACGAGAAATAAAGATAATAATTTGCATGTATATATGTTTAGCACAAATCAGTTCTATTTAATTAAATATTTAACATTTAATACTCGCGCTGTGAAGTGGGTCTAATGTAACTTTTTCTATAGTATATAGAAATTCTATAGTATACTAGCTGTCCCGGCAGACGTCGTCCTGCCCGGTAAAAAATAGGGGTTGATCGTAGAAGATTGAAAATTTAGGGTTGTATGTATCTTTTAATGTTGTATCATAAAAAAATAGAAATTAAAAATTTTGTCTACAAAATAAATAAAAAAATTTAGGGGTGGACTACCTCTAACATTTAGGGGGATGAAAAATAGATGTTGGCCGATTCTCATAGATACCGGATAAGCACAAAAAAATTAATCAAAATCGGTCAAGCCGTTTCGGAGGAGTATGGCAACGAAAACTGTGACACGAGAATTTTATATATTAGATATAGTATAGTATTAACTTTTCTATAGTAAGAACAATGAATAGTAGTAATTACGCTATCTCTTATAACGCAAACCATAAACATATCACAACATTGACATTAAACCGTAGGCAGTAAAATTGCACATGGCGTTATTAAAATATTACGCTCATTCAGTTCGCGTTAAGTTTAGTCTGGCTTTGTAGCGGAGTTAATTGCAATTAATATCTTGTCATTACCAAATACTGGGTATTACGACAAGAACCCCTAGGCTAAATGAGGAAAGCCAATAAATTCGTACTGATATTAAATGTGAAAGTGAGTTTTGATATTTGTATGTTTGTTGGTACATTTTAATAAATATGTTTATGCTAGAGTATGGAACCATAGTAAATAATTTTACTTACTAAAAGCTTTATTAAGTTATTATATATACACACAATCAAGTGTCTAGGGATCAAATAAATTTTAACGATAAAAAAATATCCAATTCATATTTATCAAATCCAATCTTCCAATCTGGATTCTTACTTTAATTATTATGTTTAAGTTAACAAAAAATAAGAAAAATGGCTATTGTTGCAAATTATGGCAAATTAACCTAAGTTAATGTCCTCAATTAAATGGCAAAACTGTAGATTCTTTTTTGTTATATAAATAAGAAATGAATAAATATATACTCTATGTTTCCACTATTTATACGAATCACACATTTACAGCAACTTCTCATGCTCAAAATCAGATAATCAAAATCACTCTGAGGAATAGCCGTCCACGTTCTTTCTAACAAGTCATTGATGTTTTTTTTTTTTTTTTTTTTTTTTTATTGCAGGAGATCAGCAGACAGGCAGACGACCCACTTGATGGACAGCGGTTACCATCGCCTATGGACATTTGCAACACCAAAGGTGCTACGAATGCGCTGCTGCTCTCTTTAGGGAGCCTGGAACCTGGTCACTAATGCCGGAACACAACACAAGGTTGTTATGGCGACATACTCTAGACCAGGGGTGGTAGCCATCCAGTCGGGCAAATGCCCTACCACCTGGCTGTGGGTTGTTTTGTCGCCTCTTACGACAGGCCGCCGGGCCGCAGGAAATTGTATTCTTTATCCGTTCCTGCACGGATACACAATTTACAACGGATTTACAATTCAAAGTTGTTGTGGGGGTATACACCGCATTCGTACGCAGCGTAGCTCTTTTTTGGAGCTTATCCCATGCGTGCTCGATTGGGTTGAGGTTTGGCGATTGAGTAGAGCACGGCAGAATGTTCATACGAGCATCGGCAAAAGTACGTGTGTATCTGATAACCGTGTGTGGACGTACATTGTGCATTAGTGCATTTGTCAAAACAAATCACTCAACCAGCTGCAAAGGGATGATCACGTTTGGAACAATCCTTTCCGCATAAATCTGAGCATTGAGTTTTCCCCGGAACCAAATGAGATAGGTTCTTCCATCGATCCAAATATCAGCCTAAACCATCATTGTTCCCCTTCCATATGAGTGAACTTGTCTTGTGTCCGGTCTCATTCCGAAACGATATTCATCGAAAAAGCAAACACAACGCCAGTCTTCTTCCTCCCAATTTCTGTGTTCGCGAGCCTGTTGTAAACAGGTTCTACAATTCAAACACTCATTTCACGTAACCATTTTTGGATGATTTGGTCGGTTATCAACAAGACTGAAGGACTATGGAGCCTGGTAGCCAGCAACATGGCGGTCATGGCACGCTTCCGTCGAGCAGTATTCTGGATATACCGGTCCTGTCTGGGAATGGTGATGCGAGATCGTCCCGCGTATCACTCGCCCTTGCCCTTGAACCGGTAGCGTGTCCAGAGGCAGCAGCACAGTACGTTTCCCGCAACCAGCTTGCAATATTCCAACGGCTCTTAACATCTTTTCTCGTGTCAAATGGTGTTGTCGGTCCATATCGATGTATTTTGTTTCAGTTTCGATGCAAAAATTGTAATGGTTGAGTAAAAACGCTATTACATACTTTTATAGGAATCCTGATTGACGGTTGATTTTCTATTTTGAAAAAATAAAATTAAAAAAATCGTTATTCAAATAGTGAAATTCATTAAACAGAATCAATAAAGATCCAAAAAAAGTTGAGATAATAATCCTTAATTGCGGCGATACCCTAGACCGTACTCAATCCCCAGACATTTTTGATGTATGTATAAACCTTTAGTGACAAAGTGATTAACTGATAGTGAAAACTAATTATAAATGCTTTGCGCGGTTAAAAGCCAACGGATATACAAACAGACAGACACAGAAAGCGACTTTGTTTTATACCCGCACTTTTTCAAAATTGGAATGTTCGGGAAAGAGTAAAAAACCTTTCTTTAACTCCTAATAAATTATTTTTATCTTCTTACGGAACTCCTGTATCATTTATTTTTCTATTAAACATACTTCTTGACTAACGCTGCTTCCAGAATCATTAACTCACGATTAAAAAATATCAATGAAATTTTATTTTAAAAATGTTTTGTAAATTATATTCATAACAATCAAACTTCAGTGCCTAGTTTTTACTATTCAACTTGAAATACTTGATTAATAAAATAATAAAAATTAAATCTGAACCGTTTAAGTTTAATAATTCGTTATCTGACTCTGAGTGTGAGAGTGACAGTCGTTAATGCGCTCATCGAAATAAAGATCTAAACACAGTGAAACCAAAATATTTAAATACATTTACATGGACGTGTAAATGTTCGCAGTTTGCACGGTGTGGAAAATTCATTAAAAATTCATCACATAGCCCGTTGGCGCCCTCTGGGGAATAATTTAGTGGTTTACACGGACCAACACCTTCGCGCCCTTTGTTTGAAATTAGTATTATGGTTTGCTTATGATAACCCTGTCATTTTCTCTCCATAAATTACATGCAGCGTCTTTAAATCCGCTCTGACCCGTAGCGGTTATGCTTAAGCACTTTGAGTAATGATAGAAGGTATATTATAGATTAAATAAATATGTATTGTTTCGAATAAGACGGGGTTGTTATATTTATTAACACATTTATAAGAAATTATTTACTTGAAAATTAAATATAAATTATCGTAATATGTCTTCTTTAGATACTATAAAACAAAATTGCTTACCGCGTTTGCCTATTTGTCTGTCGGTAACTCTTCCTAAACCATGTAACGGATTTTCAAGCGGTTTTCACCATGTGCTAGATTATTCACTGAAGGTTTATAAACATAAAAAAAACGAATAAAGTTCTTATGTTACTAAAATATAGCCACTTCCTAGGGTTTGATTCTTACGGAAACTTAATTACATATAAAATAAATTATTTACAAAATTAGAAATAGTACTTTATTTCAAAAAAATTCTAAGAGACACCAAACGAATTTAACACCCTTAAATACAGTTAGCGTCTTGCAGCACGCAAAATATGTTTAAAGAACTAATTTTATTTAAAGGCGATCGTTATGCAAGCCAGCCTAAATGTTGTACAGTTTGGACTGTGAATATTTTTTCTTATTTGGATTATAATATTTATAATTTGGTCAAGACTTAGACAGGGGAGGTTTTCTTATCTAGTCAGGTGGTATATAAAACTCGAAGTAACCCCTAAAAGTATTCTTTAGAAAGCAGCTACCCACCGCACAAATACTTTGTCTAGGGATTTTATATTGTTTGATTATTTTTTTAAACGTACAATACTGCATAGATGAAAAATATATATGGTAATTATATAACATTATGCTTTTTCATATTTATTAATTTATCATAAATACTAAATATTCATTTAAAGCGAGAAAAACATAAGTTCATAATAGTTCCCCAGCGGCTCGTCAGTATCAAGAAAACTGAAAGTTCACATAAATTAAAAACTGATCTGGTTTATCAGTCTGTTGACAAAACAACTGAAACTATCAACTGACCTAGTTCTGCAATCAGGCTAGTTGGTCGTGCAATTGGGAAAACCCGAAAGTTTCCAGTAAAAGTTTTCTTATATACGACTATATTCTTGCACCAGATATTCACAGCCAGCTTTCAACATAATGCTTCCATATGGAGGCTTTATGGATATTTTTATTTTAGTGTTATGACCAAAAATGTTATCCACAAACGTTTTATACTTGGAAAATCTCATATCAACTGACCTCCATAATGGGGGCGTAAAAGATCGTCATAAAATGGCGATCGAGTAATTTTTTCAATATTTTTCTACCAAAGGCTCAGTTTCAGTAATAAAGTTTTGAGAATTAATTATAAATTGGAGGTTTATCCCGTAAGCCGAGTCAGGGCTGGTGTCAGATTTATCCACGTTTTTAAATCGCTTTAATATATTTTCAATCTCAAGTTCCCACAGGGATTTTTCGGAATAAATTATTAAATTTATTAAGCTAGATTTATTAAGATAACAATTAAGTCCTTAAACAAAACAAGTATATGACAGTATTGTGAATGGTAGCGTTGTTGTCGGTAAACCGAGACGAACATACCATGAACAAATATCAGAATTGTTAAAGAGAGGTCAGGTAAAAAGCATTTCAAGCTTTCTTTCTTTGAACCTGAGAGTTTAACGAAAGGGTTTAATATTTTGCAGGTATGTGCGATAGACTAGATCGGATCTGAGTCTGGGAGCCCAATTGTTTCATGTCAACGATATAAGTTTAAATCTACAGTATGTACCACTTTATGATAATAAGCGGTTTTCCTGTAATGATTCAAAAAGACACAAAATGCGCTAAACAGTAGAAATTTTCCGCAGAACTCATTTATTCATAAATATTTCTATTTTAACTCTATATTAGAAAATCCGCCATAAAATAATTTCTACTTCATTTATAAGGAAAAAACAAAGGGAAAAACATTGGAAAAAGGTCAATAATATTTTAAAATAGTTGCTTTTGTGCTCGTGTTGACAAAAAGCACTTTTTATTTAGCCTTAAGAATAGATAAATGACAATAATGAAATTGAATTCGCCACTAAAAATATCATTAAGATGTCCCTGAGAATTTTCTACTCGTTAGAGTAGCAGCCAGTTATGGCAGCTACATCAAATAAATTGATAGCAATGATAGCTGTTAGATGGCAGTAATTGATACTAATACTTTTATATACCTACTTGTGTTTTGAGCCCTACAAGATATCGTTCCTGTCTTACTCCCTAAAATTTTTATTGAAATCTGTTACACGATTTTGAAGACTAGTTTAAATTATCATTCAGATTACAGATGCTAAAATTCTAAAAAAGCTTATTTCCGATAAAACAAATAAATAGCAGTTTTCCCAATTAAAATTTTAATTTTAAATTAGAAAATGTTGTCATTTTTTTATATTCACGAACAACCACTTAAATTTTATTTAGAGGTAAATATAACTTATGTTTATAGGAAACATTAATAAAATCTCGCGCACAAGGTGGTGAAGATATGGTGCGGCACGTGAGGACGCAACGCGCTGGCGGATTTGCACAAAACAGCCCGATCCTAAAGCAAACGTTTGCCGAAGTTTCACGCCCATCGGAATTCCAGATATTGCTATGGTGTTTACACTTTCCGGCATGTACGATTATAAATCGCAGACACATTTATCGATTATTGACACCCAATAAAAGCCTGCCTTAAAAGTTGTAGTTTATTGCCTAACAAACCCGCGTCTCTAATCTCGTCACTTTAAATATTGGCCTGGAAATCATTCATCGTTTAGATTGTATTCCTAACTTGGTTTTACTATCACGGTTATCGTATAGGCGCTGAGCGTGGAGAAAAATACAATAAACAAACATGTACAGCAATATAACCACATAAATAAATAATTATTGAAACTCATAAAATGTATTATTATTATACACATTTATTGATCCATATTGAAAATCGAGATAAATTAATCCAATGTTCAGGGTTTTTTTTTAATAAGGCTGACATGAAAACAAAATTATATTATAAAATCTAACAGAAATATTGGGAAAATGCTAAATAGACGAAATTAGGCAATAGGCGAATAGAAGCTAAAACTTGATGACAGTAGTTATATATAAATATTTTTATCGGATTTAACAAACCTGAAGAATTAATTTGCTTGTACAAGTCTTTTGGAAATCACTTAGAACGCTCAGCGTATCTATCGTTATAAGTTTATATGAATAAGTGAATCTATGATGATTTAAAAACACTTTAAAATTAGAAACTACAGGTAGCTACTGTAATAATCAAGCTAATAAATAAGATAAACAACACATTTTTGCTAGTCTTCTTGGAATTGTGCCTTTGAGTACGTGACCTACGTTTAATATTTAACTTGTAGCCTTTAACTACATATAGGCAGGAAATAAATTTATATGCGTTAGTTTATAGTAAATTAATCTTATAAACACTCCTTAGACAATTGAAGACATGAGTGAATGAAGGTGATAAGTCGCATAATTTCAATTCTGAGTAAATCGAGATAAGATTTTACTTTTATTTGAAACTGAACTGAACTTAACACCTTTAGCAACGTTTTATTTCTTAAATATGCCTTATAGCTATGGTCTAAGGTCTGCAGTCATTTGGTATCGACTTATAACATTCATCTACGCAACAAAGCAAAAAACCGAATATGCGACATATCACCTTCATCCACTCACGTCTTCAATTGGTAAAATCTTACTTTTTGATTTTTATCAAATTCGTTAGTCAGTACCTGCATCTATATACCTAGTCTGTTTTGTACACAGCATCTTAGTAGTCACTTGGATCCTATTGGTCTCTTGAGAGGATGATGGATTTTGTAAACCTTCATAACATGATGCACAAACATTTCTCAGTTATAATTATGTTTATTCACATTGAATTCTTAGTTAATTAAGGAATAATAAAAGTATGGGGTCGGGAGATTCCTGTTTGAAACTAAGTTACAGGTCGCCTGAAAGTCGCGATAACGCTTTTTCTTTATGTGACTATATCTGCCAGCACACTCTATTGTAGGCCACTCCGCTCTGCCGTAAGTCATGAAAAACTGTCACCATTTTCAAAATAACTTCTTATTTAAAGAGACATGCGTTTTGAAAACCATCCAAAGAGAGAAGTTCATTTAATTCATCAAAATAAGTTCAAACTTAATTCAAAGTTTATTTTCTACTTCAACCTCCTTGCAGGGATTATAATAGCATTCAAAGAAAGTTAAATAGAAGAAAATTCGACGTTCTGTAATAAAAATCACTCAGTTGGAACATCTTACGGACTATAATTTAATATATTATTTGCTTGTGTTTATATTGTAATATTTTACGGTTTTTTTTCATTTGCACTCAATATTAAGTGAGGATGTAATCTAAGATATTGGTTATAAACATAATCATTTCAAACGAATATATAAAGTCAGTATTATACGAATGAACGGTAATAACTGTGTCCCCACGTCACTTCAGAATCTCATATCGTTTATTGAAGAGGTATTGTGCGAGTTATAGCCAAGTTGTAGTTCTGGGAAACAGGAGGAAATTGCTGAAGCCTTTTCTTATTGCATTTCAGATAACATTCTTGTACTTTGAGCTAAACCATTATGTACTTAAAAAAATGAATATAACGAAAAGGGAACCCTGATGACATTACCACCTCTGTCCGCTCGTCTGTCAGTTTGTCTTGTATATTTTAATTATTTTCTTAGAAATAGGTATTTAAAAAAATATTCATTAAAATATAACACATTGTGAGGTTTTTATTTTGCTTAAAACTGTTATCGTGTATTGCCTACTATAGAATCTCTGAATAAACTTTTCAAGTTGCGTTTGAAAACGATTTTCGAGTCGGCAATTTCGGTTTGCGGTGAGATTCAAAGCATTTGGCTTGCTACCAAACATTTTAATCTGAGTGCTGGTAATATCCATACCTACCGATAAGATTAAAATTTGACATTTGGTTTGATGTTTTTTTCTGTTTAAAGCTACTTTGAGGTATTCCTTAAAGTATGAATCGAATTTATTTGGTATAGAATGTTATAGAAAGTTTAGGCAGAGACAACAATAGAGGGTCCTATATTTGTTCAATGCAATTTCTTCCAGGCAGCTTTAAAATAGATGAGAAATATTTGTAAAACATGTGGTATATGACATTTTATACTTCATAGATCAGACAAAGAGCCGTAAGACTGATTTAGCTGTATAAATTATAAATAGCATTTAATTGTAAATACCCTATAACTCAAAAACAGATCAACTGATTGCCATAAAATTATGATGAAGCAGTAAGAGAACGTCACAATAAACGCCGTGAAGTTATGTGTAGTCGGAACACGTGTATATGCATAGGACCACATAGATTTGATTGCGATTTCTCTGCTTCGAATATATTGAATGTTTACTTTGGTACGTGCGTAGCTGAAGGCAAACAATGTGCCCCGCTCGAACGCGGGTTTTGGGCCCTATATCTCTTAATCCCCGGGCTATTTGCATTTTGGAAAATTTATCGCTCCAACATCAAAGGTGAGGTGCAGTGATTGGTTTTTTTTTGCTAGTTATGGTTCTGTAATAGATGTAGAAGGAAGTTCTGAAATACAGCAAGAACATAGTGGTCCGGAAAATGTAGAGATAAAGAAAGTAGAATAGCTTGATAGAGACCTTTGTAGAAGAAGATGTGTAGGATATACAAACGAATACCAATAACAAGTAATAAGTGTTACCTACATTTAAATAAAATGATGTAATCTACTAATAAAAGTTATTAAAAGAGGAAAAATAGAAGTAGTTTAATGATGGCTTTTGTGGTCGAGTAGTGTAAAAGCTTTTGTCGCTTAGCTCACTGGAACGCAGAAGTCTACTAGGGTTTGAAAGTCGATATGGTAAATATTGCAAAGAGTCTCTCCATTACTGGCTGTGGTCTGTCTTGGAATGAGTCCCAGAGCTGTCCATTGTATATTACAAAAAACTTGCTTTGCTTGCGAATGTACTACAATGTCTTTCTATATGCCGATTTTTATAAAGAGTAAAAATGGCAAGTGATAATGCAATTATGGAAGAAGATTTATAGGAATCACAATGCCAGTACTTTGTTACTTGTTATGGTTGTCACTAATAATTTTGTATATGTAACACTTTTTTTTGTTGGAGCAGGGAGAATACATTGCGTACATTACCAGATCTTTTGTGGGGGTTAGACGTTACGCGGTGAGATTAAGCGCCGCACGGCTTGTTTGGGACTCTGGTACAGTCGTTCCCAAATACCCCACTAAACCTGAACCTGCCTCCCATGTGCCCGAGCTTGTGGTAGGAAAAGCATTAGACTTAGAACGTAGTTACACCCATGCTTATCCGCGTATCATGGCCTGAGAATAACCCGGGAAACAGGTTATACTCACTTCACCAACAGAGGTTTAGTTCCACAGCATCCCAAGACGCAAGTAGATCCCTGTGACAGAATCACGGGAGGAACAATATTAACACTTGTGCCAACTTCTTGATTTAATTTTGACACAAGATTTAATTCTGACATTGAGATTTAATTCTTACATGACAATTATGCCGGTCACGTATAATTTTCAGATATTATGTGATTCACTATGCTATTGTGTATATAGCTAGTCTTTAAAACCCAAGTCTGAGCCACCATTTATACACAAACAGACTTGACGAATTTATAAGGATTTCTCTGGAGTCGTTTAGCCACGGAACATAAAAAAGTAAATCTACATTGCTTCCTAACTTAACAAAACAAAATGTAAGTTTACTAAACCTCTACAAAATAAAGAAGACTGTTCTATCACAAGCAGTAAATTTATGTTAAAATAATTTTTCCCACGAAATCTAGTAGAAAAACTCTTCAAATAAAACTGCTTGTAGGTGTCATTTCAATTTATAAGTTATTTCACTAAAACCACTTGAAAAAAATTAGGTTTATCTACATAAACAGTCTTTCAAAGGAAAACGTACTTTATTTCTGAAAGTACAAAGACACAATTAGCTGTTTTTTGGTCCCCCAAATAATACGTAGGGCCGTGTAAAGCCTTCGCAGAGTTGTTATTAGTTTTAGTAGGTTTTTTATGACTTTAATTGAAGCTGACACCATTTCGTGTGTTTCCTATCTGGATTTATGTTATTTTTGGCCATGGTGTGAAATTAAAAAGCGAATTTTCTTTGTTATTATTTGTTGATGTGTCCAATGTTGCTTTCAGTTCACAGTGAGTAACATGTATAATATTTACAATAGATGGAAGAATATATGATATAATAATATACTTATGAATAAACCAAGTGGAATCTCAGACGAACGGACAAAAGTATAGACAGAGGCTATGTTAACATAAGCATCAAATGAATCGAAGCATTTTTAAAAAACTTATGTATGTAAAGTAATAATAAAATAATTATTTATTAATTTACTTCCCAATAAAAAGAAAACAAAAGGAATAGAGTAAAAAATGAGAGCCTTTAATAAAATGGGAAAGACAGGAGTCCAAAGTAAACCTAGTATGATAGTACTCCTGGCTCCTGGCAAAGAGCACTACAATCAAAGACAAATAAAGGTGCGTGTGTGAGCGTTCTTGCGTGAAAGTGATGCTGTATACACGTGTTTTGCATTTATATGATTTATAGTAATACACTGGTAACTATTCCACCTCTATCAGAACTTATTTGATTATTGAATACTTCTTCTCTTCTTTTGCGACGCGTTCGGCTTCTTATTCTTACATTGATTTCTTTAGCAGACAACCTATTTTGTTCATCTAAGATTTAAACAAGAAAGGGGACTAATACTGAGATATCCTTTTAGACTAATATTGCATCATTTAGGCAATTATACAAAAGAAAGTTTGGTTGTCAAATCAATTACAATATTTCTTTATCATCTTACAAAAAAAAGTCTTATCTTACAAAAAATGATTTCGGACCAGATTACAAAATTGTGACTTCATAATTTTATACGAGTAATAACAGTCAAATAGAGCATTAGTTTTTCTTTAACTAGTATTTAAAACTATTTCTGTCATGATATTTTAAATGTGAGATGATAAGATGGTGTTCAGCGTCAGTTTTAATATGTAAAGATAGTTAGAATTTATTTTATATAACACGTGTCAGCTACCTAATTGTAAAATATGACTATAAAGATTTATAAAAGATTATGTATAAACTTACATTCAATTTTTTTTGTTAGTACGGATTATATAGGATTTCTTTTTTCAGAACTTTACACAGGTCATTAAGATTGCATGGTTGATTCTCTTAAAATCCAACGGAGAAGTGGACCTGCATTAAAGTGAGATGGTTATGTCCAAAAACAAAAGTAATAAAAGGAGCGAGTGCACCGCGAGTCTTCGCGACGGAGTCGTCGGCCCCATTGACCTCGTACTATGCTCGTTCCTAGATGCATTCACTTGCACAATCGTCTTAAACTTGGATAGGGTTCAAGTCACAGGAGGATATCACAAACAGTCTTTGCGTATTGCTATGAGTTGCAGGACTCGAATTAAAATGTCGTTACAATTACTATAGAGTCTATTTAGAACACGTATGATACAGGTACAAATATAAATGAGCACAACTAGTCCAAACGTAATACACGATTCAATAACACGCGCAAAGTCCGCCACTAAATAGATTACCGAATGTACACAAGCCTTGTTCTGCTTGTGGTTATCACTCCACTGCTTCCTCTCTCAATTGGGGCCTTGATTATACTGTACAGATGCCATGTGTCTGCCCGACCACGTCGACCGATTTCTAAGAATCACACCTGGCGAATGCCTACCATAAAAGATTACAATAGACAATGGGCTGTTTTTCTAATCACAAATTTTTAATACAAAGTAAACAAAAAATCAAAAAAATTCGCATTACTCAATTGATAATATATTTATTCACAATGAGCCTTTACTTTTACTTATAGAAATTAAAGATTTTGTATGCTAGACACTATGTAGTTATTAGACCAGTCCGGGCCTAATAAATGAAACTAGTTTTTTTTTGATAAAGTAATAACAATATTAATTTAATCTCGCTATATCCTTTAATTTGTCCCGTATTAAAACGACAATGTAATACTCTGTGTCGAAATATCCCGGCTGCTGTATCTATCCGGGTATAGGACTACGAGCCTTTGAACTTGAGGCATTTCACTAATCGAATACTTAGACTTACCGAACATGGCTACTGGCTTAATTTACTAAATTACAAGTTGATTATTTGTGTTGAGTATTTTATACGAGTGGTCTGGATTATATATTTTTTTACTTTCAAAATCAGATTGATAATATTAGCGAAAATAACGTTCATGACAATGCAGATAAACTGCAAGAGACTTGGCTGCACTTGATATTATTGAGGAATGAATATATATTTTAATTAAGCAATGAAGTAGTATTTCTTACCGTACACCTAGAAATAATAGAAACAATCGAAACTCAAATAACATGCATGTAGAGTAAATTAAGAACATAAATGAAATTAAAAAAAAATTGGTTAACTAGATAACTACAGCATAAATGTAGAGTGATTTTTACAGTTTACCTAAGTTAAATAATTAATCTTTTCGTTTGTTAATATCGGCAATTAAGTGAAAGAAAATGTCTAGACTTGCCGCCTTCATCGCTCGATTCGGAATAAAGCGTAGGTTCATGTAGTGCTGATTTAACGTCGTATTAAATGACATGGGTTATTGGTGATGTCAAAAGTTTAAAAAAAACTTTAGAGAGACTTATGAGATCATCGTTAAATTATAAATTACTTAATTAATTAATCATTAACAAACTAATTAATAAACTGAACAAAGAAGTTTAAAAATGTTTACCATTTTGTTAAGTATAATTAAACAGTAGTATTTTGTTATTATTATTTCCTTAAAGATTATAAGTACTACGGTAAAAGATTATTTATTTTTATTGGAAATCTATCAATAGAAACATGCGGCTATGTTTATTAGGTTATGGTTGATACATTAGTGCAATTCTCATATCGGTGGTACAAGTTTTCCTGCAACAGAAAACTGTATCCGGTGCGTGATTTCAACCCGAATGCGAATCTACGCCATTGGAACGAGAAGCCAGCATCTTAGCCTAAGAGCGGGGGCACACGATGCGTTGCGGCGCCACACCGCAAAGATTTCGCCGTATCGGCGGGCACACGATCGGTGCGGCGTCACAACGTTGTCATGTCGCAGCGGCGCCATGGATCGTAAAAGACGTCTGTTGTTGGCCCTACTATGTGCCCGTGCGTGTGACGCATAAACAACTGAGCGGTGCCGCTCCAACTTCGCAACGCATTCACCCCTCCCCGCCTCGTCTCGATGGTGGCGAACCGGTGCGGCGCCGCAGCGCATCGTGTGCATGCCACAGATATTTATTTCTATGTAAAATGACGCAACGACACAGCTCCGGTGCCGCACCGCCACCGCAACGAATCGTGTGCCCCCGCTCTTACCTATAGCTAACTAACTATCCACACTACCATCTACTATTTCCATATACTGACAAAACTGTTTTATTTTTAAGAATTTGTCACATGTCAGCCTCGTCACCTCCTAAGTTAAAATGACAATTTATTATTTTTAAATTAATAATATAAACTTTAAAAACTAGCCTTTTTTAAGCAGGAACCAAATCCTACAAAAACACCTATATCAAAACGATTAAGTCCCAACACACTAATCCCTAACTATCTAACACCTTTATTTCTGGTGCATTCAGAAGATTTTGGATATTCCGAATATAGTATAAATATCTTATGTTCGCAATTCGATCAACTTTATATTTATAGAAATTTACATTCGGCATGGCAAATCTAAAGAAGTTTTCAGACAGTCCATTAATTCCCGATCCCCAAAACCGTAATAGCTAAATTAAGGGATAAAAACAAACAGCTTTTTTGTCTTCACAAGCGTAAATCCCTATCGATTAACAGTTTATCTCAATTCTTGTCCGGGGGTGCGATTAAGTTGGATTCCAAATAAACGTCCGGCAAAGATCATCGCTCTTAGCCATGAGGAAAAACAACAAGACCCTGCGTGACTAGACTTCTTGGGTTCGCTTTCAGATATTTTGTTTTGATTCACAATATAGTTTGGCAATTTACGGCTTCTTAGAGCTATTTGTCAAATTTTTAACTACGATCTTGGTTTCTTTGAAAATTCTGATTACAAATTTTTAATTACTATGTGATGTGCGGGCGAAGCTCGTAGTTCTTGTAGGTATTTTTGTTCTCCGTGCGTTTTATAAATTTAAAGCCTTATACTATATTTATGTAAAGGCAAGGCAAGGTTTTGATGCAGATGTCATTGGGCGATGGTAGCCACCTATCACCAGATGGTCTGTTTGCCTACTAGCAAATATAAAAATGTGCTGCTCTGTCTAAGCAGTCATACGCGGCAGATGTATGCAAAAATAGCCAATTTTTTTATCACGTATAGGTTCCTGTTTGACTAATATCTCGCACGATTTGAGCGGAGATATGGTCTAAGATCGAGCACGCTCGCCTAGAAGGTACCTATTCACACGAGACTTGAAGACACCCAGGTTATAGGTTTCGGGAAAAACAGACTCCGGCAGTGTATTCCACTCATTCCGAATGATGCTTGGATACTGTCTCGTTTATACATTATGTGAATTATTTTGGTGCTGTTACACCTGAAATTAATGTTAAAGGTTTAGATTATAACCAAATACGTCTTATTTAAAGCATTAAAAATAGAACCGTTAACAACTAGCACATTAGTGTTTACACATACGTAACACCAAATATATCATTAATAATGTTGCTTTACCAAAATTTGCGTTAAACCCTTAACTACATCTGCGTGAAGTGACGTATATAAGTAACATCATCGCAGCCACTGTCATAATGAAATAAATAAATATCAGTCCAACAGTAGACTAGCTATCATATGAAATATTATATTTCAAATTACGCATTAAATCCAACGCTACATCTACGTGAAACGATCAATAACTATAACATTACCCAGATGAGGCAGTAGCATAAGGTTGACATTAATAATTTTTTTATCATCTGCCTCATCGCTTGTGGACGATGAAGACAGAATGATAATGTTCAGGCTCGATGTTTTTCGCGCGTATGGAGGTCACTCGATGTACCAACCAAGGTCATACGCCGCCGGATATTGAAATATAGCATATCAACCAATGGTCGACAAGGTGAATAAGTTGTTGATTGATGAAGACCTATACATACTGCATGATGAATATTATATGAATTAATGAAAACACAAGAAAATATAATCTCCTTCTAGGCAAAACAAGGCTAAAGCAAATGTGTATATTGCATAATCAAATTAAAATAACAAATGAACAAAACGATTTGGCATGGTCTGAAAATTTCAACACTCAAACGTACAAGACCGAACAAAGTTCATCCGATTAATGTACACAACCTTACTTAGTACACAGGCTAAATCACACGCAATTTAACTCTACAGAAGTTACTTTGTATAACACGTTATACCTTAGCCTCGGGTTAATTGAACTGGGTGAAAATTAAACAAACTTTCATCGTAACGCTAATGCTGGTAGACGTTTTGTAAGCAGCATCGTCCCATGCTCATGAGTCAATATTAATAAAGGATCCGTCAATTAACTACATCGATGTTAAGTGATGCTTGAAATTTCAGTCTCTATCTACAAAGGTTATTCTAATCCGTTCCGACGCTTGTTTATAAGCATTAAGCGATATTGCTCAAGTTCATACAGAGTAGACACAAATTCAAATTGATATTTAATGAAGCAGTTTATTGACTAGTAAATAAACTAATAATTACGTCTGAAAATACCCGTAAATCATGATTTAACAATAAATCTTTCATGGTTCATGCAATGTTCCCGTGGAATGTGTCTGCCTGTGATAATCAAGCGTGCGCAAGCTTTTCAGGCGTTGAACGGACTCGTGAAGGATTATTACCTCAAGCTCTAAAATCAATTATCACATCTGTCCCATATTGACGTAATTCTACAGAATACTATTATGATAATGTATGTATTTGAAGACCACGGGCCATAAAAATAGCCCGGACTTTTGAAGGGCTTGCTTGGGGCCATGGGAAGGCCAACATGTAGAGGCCCCTTAAGCAACTTTAATGTAAATATGGTGTGACACTAATCGGCGATTATCCCTGTGTATATAATAATGCATCCAAGGAGAAGCTCCGGCTAGTGTAGGACTATTGTGGGAAATCGGAACAAAAAGTACCGGGCTATTGAAATGAAGTGCTAGTGACACTAGAGGTCTGGGAATTTACATGATTTCTCCGTCAATTGTAGGCCTATTTTCGGTCGTTCAAAGTAAGTCGAAATCAACTGTTTCTACTGTAAAAACGTTTTTAGTCGTTGTACAGAAATAAAGCTAAGTATTTTCGAACTTAAAATCGTGGATAACCTCTAAAAAACGCGCAACCAATCATCAAATGTAAATTAATTATTACAGAAATTATGGAGAATACTATTGAAGAACCAGTTTTATTATTTCAACTACAAGACCTCGATCAGCTCAAACCCTAAGACGATTTCTATAATACCTACCCCAATGGGATATAGGCGTGAAATTAGCATCGATTGAAAAAAACTGTTACCGGTCACTGCAGTAATATATGGATGATATATGAGGCCGGTGTTTGTCGACATCAAACGGCAACACCCAGTAAATAACTCGATACAAACGCGCAGTCCGAGCCAACGCGTGGCTCCTATGCAAATTTCATTTGCCAGTAATCCACTCAGCGAGATTGGTCTTGATTGATAGGCGCAAATTGGAAATAGGCTGCGCGGGGTGGAAGCGCCGGCGGCGATGACGAACGCGCAAATCGCATTGTTAATATGGAAAAATACCGGTTCTCATTATTCTTACAAGCTGAGACCGCCATTTCTTTCACGGGAGACTATGACTTGATAATAATGCACGTAATACGATTTGAACCTTGGATATCAAAGTGCATACAAAATTACGATACAATGTCTGTTAGATCCTCTAAATTTTTTATTGAAATTTGTTATGTCATTTCGGAGCTAATATAAATAAAATACAAGCCAAGCAAGTTACACTTGTGTTATAATAAATATAGCTAGGGCCTCTCTGGGACCGATACCAGACACCCAGAGTAAATAACGGAAAGTGAGTTTCACTAAATTTGCCATGCCAGGAATAGGCCTCAGAGCTTTTGGCATTCCAGTAAGCTAAGGTGGTGCCACATTAGCCCACTTGATCACAGAAGTCGGTTTGTTTGTTGTTTTGTAGAAAAACAAATTGATAATCAAATAACTGCGTGGGTGGACGCACAAAATACGCGGTTCCGTAGAGTACATAAAAGTCCACTTTTTACGTCTGGTTCACGGATCCATAACAAATCATTTCATCATAATTATCGTCAAAACTACTCAAAAAATATGTATGAAACCCTATGAAATTTTTTTATTGAAATTATACAAGCTCAATATTTTTAGAATTTCAACATTCATCACTTCATTATCCAAAAATAGAGTGGAAAGTGCAAGTTTCACAATATTACAAGCTACAAAAAATCAACCCTTGGTAACGTGACCCCTAAGATTTATTTTTTTCATGAAATTTCCCGAGCGCATCATTGTCCTCAACCACTTTTTTAATCTTTCTAGACCATTCGTCTTTGGTTATAATATTACTAATTAATGCTCATTATTTTTATTAACGAGACACTTGTATCGAATAAATTCTTAAAATATTTCTGTAACTTTAAAAACACGAAGTTACGTACATATCACATTGTCATCAGAATTTTTTAAATATTGATGTTATTATATTTTGTATCTATTAGACTGTAAGACTTCAAAAAATCAAATATTTAAATACAGACAACGATGCGTTCACGAAATTATGACTTTGTAGCAACATTAAAACCCAATAGTTTTGAATAAAATATACTGTGTCACACAAAACAGACGGACAGAAATGGCAAATTCATACGGATTCCGTTTTTACCAAAATGGCTACAGTGCTAAAAATACACCCAGTATTTTTGAAAAACAAACATTTTTTGAAATAGAAGTTACCTTAAAAAATTTCCAATTTAAAACAAAATACTGGCAGCCTAGCAAACGACTCTTGTACAGAAACAGTGCCATAAGACGCCAATAAAAATAAAGTGGCAACTATTCCCGGTACATTTCGTATTCAAGTGCCGGGATATACAAATCGTTTATATGGACGTGTCTAGTTCCGCTCGGGTGAGCCGAACAACCTGACACCTGTTCCGCTATCGAATTGGGGAAGACGTATCATCGGACAACTACCGAATTCGCTCAGCTATTTTGCGAAGAGGAAATATTGCTTGTAATTTCAACGGCGTAATGCTCCTTTGAAATACAGAAATCAATATTGTAAAATAATAAAACGATAGATATCCGATCTACCCGGTATCGGTATTGTATGGTCCCGGTAAAAAAACTGGATTGTGTGAAGGATGATATGATGATATGTGGTGTGACAGAAGATGTATGTTAGAGCAGGGGAGTGTGGAAGGAAAAGATATATTGTGCAAGAAAATAGAGATCGGTAGATGTGTATCTATGTGTATACAGAGTGGAAGCTTTCAGTGGGACAGTAAGGGGAAGGACCTTAACCGTTGCAGCTTCACCAAAATAGTCTTATAAATCTGTCTATATTTTTTCTTCAAATTTTATCCTTATTCAGATTTTCAAAATGTATACATAGCAAGAAAATTGCCATTTTACATCAATTAATTATTTCCAATTGATCCTGCTTCTGATACTGATTAAACACTTTTATGGAATCAACCCAGGTTGGAGAATTAAAAAAGTCAGAAATTGCAATAAAGAAACCCGTATATTTTGTATGAAAATTTTACACAAAAACATCTGTGATGTTAATCGATCCTGTTTCTAATACTGATCAAAAACTTCTAATCTTTTTCCATACATCGTTTAAGCAGTCTCCAACTTACCTTTTTTATTTATCAAATATTTTTGTTGATTGAATAAAAACATAAGATTGGAAAAAACGCTGAACTCGTTATTCTTTTATTTCCAAACAGAAGCCTTATTTTATAGTTTGCTGTGTCGGAAAAGCTTTGTGGGATTTTATTTTTCTATTTTCTATTTTTATTCAGCCAGCAAAAGATTTCTTAAATTAAAATGGTAAGTTGGACTTTTTAAAAGATGTATGGGAAAGATTTAGCCCATTTTTTTAAATTAAATCAAAATTTCGCTAAAAATTATGTATAGTCTCCTAAAACCTTTTTGCGTAGCTACATCGTTTAAACTAGTTCCCCTTACAGCCACCCTGAAAGTTGCCATCCATGTACTGTACAAAGATAATAATATAAACACACTATAAAAAAGAAAAAGACTTACAAGTGGTTTTTCTCCTTTTTCATCTTTTCTCAATCATTTGGAATCGAAACAGTATGCCTTATCCTTACATACTCCTGTGTTCTGGCACACGTTCTCTGTCACAATACAAATTATTGTGTTCACGCTCACGATTCATCTCTTTTTTGGTCTATCCTTATACACACCGATTGTTCAGTTTAACTTTATTTTTACACATGATTTTCTCCACATAAGTTGGTCGTATCACTTTAATATACATATTTGGGTCTTTAAAATGTATATATATTTCTCACGTTGTCCATTGTCATAATACTACACACACTTGTTTTAGCATTCTCATCTGTGATGACTCAAGACGATTTTTGTGTATTATAGTCCTTGCAATTTACAAAGGCGAGCAGGCTTTATTTGTAGTTAATTCTTGTGTGTGCATGTTCCCCAGTGGCAACTGATCGTACCGTCAGGTATATACACTATTGCAATGTAAACGTTCGACCAGAAGTAAATCCCGGTTGCCAATGTTGAGTGTAATAACTACACAATTTATCTTACAAATCGTCGTTGCGGTTATGTAACGTTTTATTTTCAAAAGGCCAAAATTTAGATATAATATTAGCGATTCCTTAAACAAACATAATAACAGCTCTTTCGCAAACATTTGATAGAGCGCCGGTTAACTAAACAAAATTTCGTCGAAGCTACGCGAGATGAGACGGGGAAAGTATTTGATGGGATTTGAGCATCAGTAAACACGGCCGACTCAAAGTTAAATTGTAAACAAAATACTGAAATAATATTGTGGAGTAGGTCCAGAATAAACAGATCAACTTCGTTCGACGCGGATTGCGATATCCAAGTATTAATTGCAAACGCTCGTAGCTTTGCCGCTTGAAGGATTTTCACGTATAACCCATCTGATTTCCAGTAACTGCACAAACTTGTTCTATGTAATAGATTTCTCTTCATACTAATTGGTATCTTATTATTATAGCCTCCTGAGGTGATGATTCTGTCTTTACTAGATCTTTCTACGCGGGATAAATTTCTAAAGTGCACTCATCTAAGATATGGAATATAGATACATAGAATAAAAATTATCGTACAGATGTTTTAGCTGGTCGGTAATGTGATCACACATTCTAAAATAGTGTTACGCCCTAGGTGCTGACAAAGGAAAATTCACACCTGCAGCCCCGTAGAAACACATTTTATTACCTTTTTGGGATTTGGACTTCTTTTGTTCTTTTTCACTTTGTGTTTAAAATTTGTGATTAGAAAAACAGCCCATTTTGTATTTTTATGGCAGTCATTAGCCAAATGGGATTCTAAGAAACGCGGTCCACGTGGTCGTGCAAAGATAAGGCATTTGTGCACTATAAAGCAATGCTCCAATTGAGAGAGAAGGCTGTCGAGCGATAACCACAAGCGGAGCAAGACTTGTGTACATTGGGTAATCTATTAAGTGACGGACTTTGCGCGTGTTATAGAATCGTGCATTACGTTTGGACTGGGTGTGTTCAGTTATATTTATACCTGTATTTTAGGTGTTTGTATAGTTCTAATAAAACTCTGTAGTAATTCAAAGGGCATTTTAATTCGAGTCCTGCAACTCGTAACAATAGGTTGTTTAAGTCACATAAGACCAGACTCAATAATTGAGCTTTAATGTTCCTATATATTAAAATTAAAGCAATTCTGCTAAAGTACTAGTATACAAGTAAATCATGTACAATAAATACATTTATAATCCCTCCTATATTTTAATTATTTATTTACATATAAAATAAGTTTTATATTTATGTAAATAAATCACCAATAGAATCATTATAAATAAACATCTCTATTTAATTGACAGTATGTCTTCAATTTTACATTGCGTGTCAAAATAGCGTATCAAAATAATTAAAGTTCAAGAATACAAGTGTAATTTCGATCCCAGCCCACGGCCCCGCTCGGCTTCCATTCGCCCCGTACAACCCCCATTTAGCCCCCAAATACTCAATTATGTTTTTAATTGAGCCCAAGCGTGGATTTGACACGAATGTCCAATGGGTTCCTTTATTTAGTATACACGAGTTTAATTTTATTGTAAAACGACTTGCAACTTAATTTAAAGATGCAATATTAATGAATATTATGCATTTATTATTGAGAAATATAACGGACAGAATGTTCAGATGTGTGAAGGAGAATAATTAAGAGTTTTTAGGTTTAGAAAGTTTTGAAAAAAAAAATATCATGGGGCACATAGTGATTTTCAGTACTTGCGAGCAACTGGCTTAGGTCGTTTTCCATGAAAAATGATCTTGAAGTAGTAAAATATAATTCATGTAATTAAAGTAAGTTATTTTATTGCAAGCACATTTCATTTAAATTCTGCAACATTTTAAAATGCTACCCTCCGCGCCCTGCATACCGCCAACCCCATAACTCGCGCAATTAGCAGCTAGGCGTCGGACGGGATGCGCGATACAGGAATGGCTTTGGTGGCCGAAGAATTAACTCTTAATTAATAATAACATTAGCATTTGACTACTTACCATTCTCACTCGACTCTCTCGCACAATTACTTTATCATACAGTATAATATAATAATAATCATACAGTCCATTATATCGAGTTTACTTTCCGAAAAAGAACCAACTGCCACTAATAAAGGCTTAATGGGTATTATATATCATACATAGGCGAATCCACAGCAATAGACTAGTAAAATCATATTTATAACTTCACGCCAGACCAAAACAGCATCAGATCAAAAACGCAATTTGAAATTGCACCTTTTGATCTTACTTTGCCAATCTAGATTTATGAAATCGGAAAAGTTGTTCACAGAAAAAATGTTCATTACAAGTTTCAACGGTGCCAGCATCCATATTAATGTCTGGGTATATTGCACGAATACCCTGGGAATAGGGATGCGCACATCTAATATCTATATAGATATATTAAATTGAAGTGTCTGTTTGTAACGTCAAAATAAAAATGTGAATAAAATTAGGGGTGATAATTCGGACCAGGAGATTCCGACAAAATCTCTGAAATGGCTGAACCGATTTTGACGGGACTTTCACTGGCAGATAGCTGCTGTTATGAGGAGTAATTAGAGTTCCGCATAAAAAAACCAATTGTTATGGCTAATCTCTGAAACGGTTGGACCGATTTTGTCGGGATTTTCATTTTGTTCAGCTAATTTTATAAGGAGTACAGCTAAATTTTTTTAGGATTCAGAAAAAAGAATCCACGCGGACCTTCGTCCGTGAACTGTGCCCGTGACTTCTCATGGGCACAGTTAGTGTTACAAAAACTTTGTATATAAAAGGGCAACAGACAAAATAACATCTTATAATCTAACTTTTAAAATAGCATATATAACAGTTTTAATTACTTTTTAAACAATAAAATTAATTTTATATTTAACTCCTTTTACTGATAGGTACTTTATAGTGTATGTTAGTACCTACTCTATAATTGTAAAATTCTAAACATGCGGTATCTGCAGATTGAATCTATTTAAAAAAATAACTGGAATAGATTATATAAAGTACGGAGAACACGATGCAATTTTTTTTAGATTACTGTATTTGTTCGGGATTCACGTAAATACTAATGGTCCGATTTCGATGCATCTTAAAATCGGCTCTCTTTTTTATCCAAGAAATCCCACAGGATTTTGTCTGGAAGCGGTTTGCATAAAAATTAGCTTATTTCAACACATTTTCCAGTAAAAGAATATCTTACATCCTTTTTTAAAAGCTGCGATACTTTTTGTCCTGGAAACCCCGTGGGAATTATCCAAAGGTTAGATTGCACAAATATTAGCAGATTTCGATACGTTGTCACTAGAACGATATCTTGAGCCCTTTTTCAAGTGATGCAGTCACTTTGTATCTCGATAATCCCGCGGGAATTTTAGCGGGATTGTTTTAAAATGTAGTATACATTAAAATTTGCTGATACGGATCCAATTGATACTAACTAAAATAAAATTCCAGACTATTGTATGCCGGGATTTCCTAAGTTCGGAACCACGTGATATTAGGACTTGCTTAATATGACAGTTTCTATCTTTATGAGATATCTTTAGTCAGAAGAGATGTCGTTATATCGCACCCTAAATTTATACAGACCTAAATAAAAATTTTGTATAATTGGATTTTGATATCTAATGCATAGATATAAGGCATAAAATCTAAGAACTTGATTTTTTTAATTAGGTTTGTATAATTCTAAGGGAGCGATATATTCCTTTACCATACTACTAAAGGTATGCCATTTTACTTATGCCACTTATTAGGCGTAACTTCGGAAGTCATTATTCATTCAGTATTGTCATACAAAAAAAAATCTGTTGCCCTGCTAAAATAATATTTCAATTGAAATACTAACAAAATAACTATAATCTACATTACTTGTCAAGCGTGGACGAAGTCAACAAATCGTAGTAATAATATTATGCGTTAAGAACATTGCCGTGTTTACTGTTTTGCTATATCTGAATACCAATCAATCATGCTTGTAGCTAACGAAATTCTTTTCAAGTTTGATTTTCCATAGATCTGAAATATTGTAAACCTTATACTCAAATGCATAAGGCTTAATATTTTTGTATTTCAGGACTCAATAATTTGATAGGAAAACAGAAAAAAATAACAAATCGGCCTCCAGATTGCAATCAGTCATTTGAAATTGTCAAAACAACGTTGCTTTCATCAAATTAAGCTCTTACCTTTTTACATCTTCGACATCTCTTATTGTAAGATTGGGACTCATATTATTTTCCACGAGTTCAGCGATTGTTGGATCTACGAGCGAGAGACTTTCTGGGACCTCCGTGCTTGCTTTAAGGGACTGCAACTTTTATTTTTTAATCAGGGGTAATCTGATTGAGGACCTAAGCCTTGACAAGGGCAGAACCATGGGGGGATAACTCGCGACCCGTGTGTTGGCATTCGCCAGGTTGAGGTGGCACTAGCATGCCTAGTTAAAACTGATGCCATGCTGTTTCCACTCGCCAGTTAGGGATAGCCATTAAAACCCTGGGTGTTTCGTCCCGCGCCTTATGCCAGGACTACGGGAAAACTGGAAAAAACGGTCCCAACTCCGCGTGCTTTGGCAGGTAGGAGTGTCACACACACAGGCTTTTTCCATTGCCGGGGGACTTCTTTTATCTCCCGGCATCATCTAGGTCTAATCCCGAGGTGAATGCGGAACACTCGCACTCTAATCGCGTCGGCATACGCAGGTGAGTGAGAACCTCTATACCCCAAGGGGCTCCACCTGTGCTGTAGAAGCTGCAACCTACCAGAACCTATCGGAAGCTTTCCTAGAACCTATGCGCTTGCTTCAACATGCAGAAAACGAAACCATAGTTCACGCGAAATATAATGAAACTTTTGTTGACTGATAAAATACTTTAAGAATCCTACAAATTTTGTTTGCATACAAGTGAAAAACAAGTCCAGAGCGCTTGTTACGTTACCACGCTGAAAAAGACCGTTTATTAATTTTAGTAGTAATAATGTAAGTAAATATACATATAAGTTAACACCCTCTTTCAAAAATGAACTTACTGATCAGAGTAGTGCTTTCTGAAGCGTCCATATATATCAAGTGAGAGGGTGGGTGGCCATGGACAATTTCATCGGATATCTTAAAAGGAATTTTATTGTGGAAGTCAGCGGACCTGCGAACCATACAAATACTTTTACGATACGAGTGAAAGCACTTTTAGATACGTATTTCATTTTCTTGTCAATATAGTTTTTAGTGTATGAAATTTTTCAAATTTGCATCTTGTGAATAAAGTTCTAGTAGCATTATTTTGAGTATATAAAATAGTTTTAGTAAATATATCTTCTATCGTTGTCAACCATTCGCAGTCCACTGGTGGACGTAAGCCTACACAAGACGGCGCCATCCATCCATATGTTCTATATACTCGTATGTATTGTTATTTTGTTTATTTTATGTATCAATTATCAGATTGATTTGTTCAGAATTCAGAGTTCAGAATGACTGTAGTTACCATTATTGACATACATTTAAGTACTTATGTAGGTTAAATAAGACGATTAATATAATTTTTCAGTTCGTAAGTATGTCACTAAATTTATCTTAAATAGTTGGACCAATTTTGATGACATTTTCTATGTGTTCAATTCGATTTGAGAATAGTTTAGATTTGCAAATAAACCCATAGGTAGTTGAATCGAGTTATGGTTTTAATTTTTCAAGGCAGAAAAAACGTCTGCAGGGACCGCTTGTATTTATGTATTTCTACAAATAAACTCCCTCATAAACTGATTCAATTAAAAACATTTATGAGATGAATTGTTTTATAATGCCAATACTTTCTATAAAATGTTATTACTTATAGCAGGGGCCCAAGTTTGCTATTACTATCTCGTCAAATCCCCGGCTACTATCGTTTTATTCGTAGATTTTGGTATTCTGTGGCACTCCATTCTATTTTTACAAATATTTAAAAGTAACATCGCGAAATAAATGTTTAATTTTAATAGATTTTCTATATTCATTTCAGCGACGTCTCTGTTAATACTACTTTTTCTATTATTATGCCGCCGCGATGATTTCGATAAGATATTGTGGAATTTAAAAATGGAATCGTACTTTGAATATCTTCGCTACAGTAAGATAATGAAATATCAGAAGCAGCAGGTAGCAGTGCACAACTGCTGGCTGATGAAAACCAAACATATATTACTGCGAATATAATTTAAAGTACTTTTAGTAAATTAAATATTTCAAGAAAGATATAAGATTTTTGAATATTTTGCTGCGATCTACAAAAGCAGAGCATTACTTAAAACTTTAGTATATGCGGAGGTAGTTCTAGATATTAATTAATATACCACAGTTGATATACCACTACCAAGGGCCGAGATAGATAATGTTTCGTTGATAGGACGACCTAAGAATAGCATGGCACCTTGTAATGATGACATCTTAAGAAAAAACGGCGTATCCAGTATCTGATAAAAACCAATGTAATAAACTATAGAACAGTAAGCAGATTGACAGACAATAGTGGAATTGGACTGGTGGCAGCTGCGTACTGTTTGGTCGTACGGAAATACATTTTTAAAATAATAAAAATTCATCGATAAAACTGCGTAATACAGGTTATTCTGATATTTATGTTCACAAAAAGTCATCCGCAAATCTATGGTTTCTCCGCAACAAAGAACGAGGATTATGTATTCAACTGATTCAATCAAGCATCCAGCCCGTACGGGCGCCCCAACAAATGTTCCTAAACCCTTACATTTGGTACGTAGCCTATTGGATTACATATAGTTCTGCGGACTTTTTTCCGACTCAATATTGGATTGTGTCTGTATGTATGTTAACACTTTTTGGTGCATGTAGACTACGTAAACTGTATACTAATATTTATATGGAGATCAGATGGACTGTATAGAATCACAGAAGTTGTTACGATGCAGTGCCATCTCAATAAATAGCAAGCTAAAGTAGGTAGCATAAAAACTTTTACTATCAAATCAACCAGGATACGTAGGCGATGATGAGTAGGCAGTTAGTTAGCTTTCCTGAAATATCTTCTTAGTTTAAAATATCACCGCATTATTGTAAAAACTATTACATTTATGAGAATCGTTTACATTTAAGCGAAAGCTTATGTTTGATACAATTTTCGGCCTCGCTCTCTAACCTATTCTTCATCTTTAATAAGTAGAAATCTCCTATAATACTGACTAGTCATGGGAAGATTTCAAATTTTGCGAGTCATAACTTATAATTTGACAAGGAGGCATCTCAAATTGCAAACCTGTGACGTAAATTTATACTTTATATTCCAAACTTTATGATCCGTTCAAAATATTCTAGCTGCTTCTGAAGTGAAACTTCTTTAGAATCGTTGTGATTTGAAATTCGACGAAACGAAAAAACGACATTAAATTCCTAGGTATTTTATTGTGATTTGCCATTTCCGTCAATGTGGTTATTTTGGTAATTTTGGTAGTTTTGGCAGTTTTGGTAGTTTTGTTAGTTCTTGTACTTTAAATAGTTTTGGTAAATTTGATAGGTTTTATAGTATAGCCATTTTCAAAACCACCTCGTTCTAGTCTAACTAAGCGTTTTAGATATAATTATATTCGCCTGTATGTTCTCTGAATTTCCAATTCTACTGCGCATGAACTGTATACATACACATTTTTTTATTGCAAAGCTGGCAAGCTGACAGGTGGCCCAGGTAATGTAAATGGGTTACCGCTCTCCTATATATTTATGACCAGGGGTGAAACCAACGTGCTGCTAGCAATAACAATGGGATAAGAATATCAGGGACAGGAGAATAAAATAAGGCGATGTTATTGAAAGGATGGGGCAGGGGTGGAGAAAGTGGACCATCAGAACTTTAACATCGTATGATGTAATCGGTTCGAGCCAATAAACTGTGAGAGCGAACTATCATACCGAATGAGTCGGCCGTAAGAACTGTAATCAGGATAATGATTCCAGCATGGCTCTACCACGTCCCATATCATTATATTAATAGGTAAAGCAAAAATGAATCAAAAACATTGTATCCCTTTTTACGAAAATTGCGCGGACTGAGGAGTATGAAATTTCGCACTCTTATAGTTTATAGAGAATAATATAGAAGGAGTGCAGAATGCTATTTCTTATTATGCATAAAAAATAAATTAAATCAATAAAAAAACAATTCACACAACCATGTATTTGACATTCACATGCATATGTACTGTTACTGTTGTTTATTGTTAAAGTCAAACTAACAATGTTGCCTTGGCGAAATCTTTGATTATAGAAGTATATGATGTCTTTGACAACACAACCTTAATAATGTTCAAACATATAATTTAAATTAATTATGGTTGAATTTTCACCAATGGGCGACCACTACTTCGGCTAAAATATGTGAATCTGAATTAATGCAATACACAGTTTTTAATATATACCTTAGTCCTTTAGTGAGGGATGTAACAGGCTCGAGTTATTTATCTTCATGCCGTAATAGAATTTAATTAAGTAACGTGAGACAAGGCTCGCGCGCTCGGAATTTTGCAAAGTCGCAAACTCGATACACGGGTCGGCTGTTGTTTGTCACCACTTATTACTAAGTAACATGTAAAAGGACATCAATTGATTGTGATATGAATGGCGATCCAAAATACTTCGCCTGTCTTTGGGAACATTACCTATAGACTGATTTGGCTCAGTGGGAGGTATGAAATAATAAGAATATAGGTGTTTAAATTAAAGGGTAGTAGACTCTTCGATAATAATCGATGTGTCTCTTTTTCTATCACTATGTATATAGATGTACAGGTGTATGATCTTTAAAAATTATCCTCTAAGGGAACTTAATTTGAACATCATCATTAGAATCAAATTGGCTTGAATCAAAGCAAACATGGGGTTTCCCATATTTTTGATAATTTTCTGAGTCTTATTAATCATCTTATTCTAGTCGTCGGTAAGAAGATCATTCAATAATGATAAAACATAGATCCCGAATTGAAATTTGAAAAGAAACTATTAATCTTCTTTGTAATATTCGATTCCTTGTCTTCTATGATGATGAACAGATAAAACATTAACTATTCGCGCGGTCCTGTCCATAAATTACGAGATTATCGTACGTACATTTTTACCGTCTAATAATATGGAAATTGATGTACAGATGTAAAAGTAGACCAAAAACAGATGGATGGACTGCGTGAAGGATGGTATGATGATTTGTGGTGTGACAGAAGATGTAGGTCAGAATAGAGGAGTGTAGAACGACAATACATATTAAGCCGACCCCAATTAATTGGGATATGGTGAAAGAAAAGACAGAGAATAAGGAAATTGATGGCCGTAAGTACAATGACAGTTGACATTCTGTGACAGTGATGTTCTGTGAGTCATGTAACACACAAACTATTAAACCATAAATAAATGGAAAGTAAGAATGTTAAACTACAAGATGGATGGGTACAGATGTAAAGGTAGACCAAAAGAAGATGGATGGACTGCGTGAAGGATGGTATGATGATTTGTTGTGTGATAGAAGATGTATGTCAGAAAAGAGGAGTGTAGAAGGAAATGACATATTGTGCCGACCCCAAATAATTGGGATATGGTGAAAGAAAAGAGAGATAATATGGAAATTGATGGGCGTAAACAAAATGACAATGAACATTCTGATCAAACTATATTTTAAGGAGTGTAAGATAACTTATCTATTTTAACCAATTCTCTTTAAAATGAAATACCTACGCAGTGTGCAACAGCGAACAAACTCAAACTCATACCAAGTTAAATGGTAAAATCTACTATTACCGCAAACGTTCCGTTATTTACGCTTCAAAATGGCGATAACTGAGTTACCGACTTACCGTTTTGTGTTTTCGCGTGTCCCGCAGGCAAATGAAATTATCCGATATGCACGCCGCTGACAGCTGACTTCGTTGGATAGCCGGAAAATAAAACTGTTTTGAGGAAACGTAATAATTTTACAACAAGTAACAAAAATCCTCTTATGCCTGATTCTAAAAGAAAAAAAATGCTATGCCCCGTTTATATAACTAATGTAAACATTAGGTAATGTTTATTCACATTTTAGAATAATCTTCAGGTAAATAGGCATCATTAAATAGGTAGAGTCGGTGCCGATAGACCGTGAAGTACACAATATGACAAATTTGAAGAATTTCGAAGATAGTTCAAGTAGTAAAAAGCACCTTAAATAAAATTGTATGTATTAAGAAATTAATGAAAGTAGATAAAACGATGAATCCATAGTTTCTATGTACCTGAATGGGAAACAGGCATGATAATAAGTATGTAAATAGGTATCAGACAAAAGCAGAATTCATGTGTATTATTGACAGACGCCAAGCGAAGAAATGCTTATGGTAACTCAAGAAGGCATATATTAAACATTGAGGAGTTTTAATACATGCAACTTAAAAAACAAACTATTTAATTGTTCATTCATAATAAATATTATAATTTCTTTGAAATTAAAATTGCTCACTTTTCCCAAGTAGCTACCCACCGAAAACGCAGGAGAACTACATACCGTAATCGTAATCCAATTTATCTAAAGATACAAACAAAGGCATTTTCAAATATTAATTACGTTATCGAACACGTAATTTAGTAACTTAAAAAAGAAAAATTTGATGATGAGCGATTAGAAATAATTATTTGGTCAACCTTATTTGTTTGTCCCTATATAGTTCGAACATTAATTTTTTTGTAAAGTCACACTATAATTTTTATTTATTATTTTAATTTTCGTTATATAGATTACAATTATTTTTATAGAACTATATTTTTAGTTTAAAGATCGTATTCTAGGTTAATACCCAGTTCAAAACAAGCGATATTGTACATTTTAGCAAAGATATTCCAAGTAGTCAAATATTCTAAACTGTGCCAGCAAATTATTATGTTGCAAACCTCTACATTAGAGCGAGTTGGCAAAGGGATTAGTAGAATTTATTGGTCCCAATTAGTGAATTGTATTCGGTTATTCAGTGGTCTCAGTTTACACCTTTGGGACGTTTGGGCCAAAGTTGGACTAATGTCACGAACTATAACGTTGCATTAATATACCCGTGGCAGATATGTAATTTTGATCCTTAATTTATAATTTAGTCTGATGGTTTGATGTTAGTTAATGTAATTATAGTATTAATTGGTATGTTCATAAGCCGCACTGTAGTTAGATACCTCTGTGTCATTAGAAACTGTAAATTTGAAACATTTATACTCAGACTCAAAAGAGATTATTATAGTATATAGTCGCAAACATTCGACAATTACGCTAGACTGTTATCTGAGCCGGTTTCAGTGACCGCTAATTTCGGTGGCTATTAAAAGTTTTGACTAAGAAATGAAACAGCTGGCCAATGATAGAGAGGATTGGAGGAGGCTCTACCGACAAGAGCTAATCTCTTAAATATTATGATGATGAAGTTTTAACTAACATTTTAAACAGTGTTCATTTAAAAAAAGGAATAATCGTGCCACGCTCCCCGATGATGAATTAGCCAATTTCTCACATCGATAATCTCAATATGCAAGTTATGATATTTAATGATATTTTATTTTAGTAAGATCTTGTGGTAATTGCGACAATATGTGCATATTCCTGCCACGTATTATGACTAAGCTAAAATAATTGTTTCTTGCTGGCAATTATTAATCCCCGCTTTTGCTATGGTCATTATTAAACGCAAATAAAATAAGTCATTGAATCCCTGAAAATAAAGTATTGCAAAAAGTAGTTTTGGGAGTTAACGAGTAAATTATTTAAAGTGTACATAAGTACCTTACGTACAGGTAAAATCATAATAAAAACTGACCAGGTGCATGTCAGTTCACGTACAACACAGCGTTCTGAACAGGTAATAAACCGTCGCAGTTTACATCGTTTGATTACGGAACCATAAAAACAAGCATTTAATGGAAAATACTTCGTATACCAAAAACTGTTTCACAGATCGTTTTGAAACTAATTAATTTTGCTCTAGCATAGCTTGAATGTTGAGATTGGAACACATTACATTTTTAAAGAAAATTAAAGACAATAACCCACCTTCGGTATTTCATAAATAAAAAAGTCAATAAAAACATCGCTATAATTTTTCACGCTATTATAAGTATGCAATGAAAATATTTTCATCATCCTTAATCATTATTTATTCGCGATTTCACTAAAACATTACATAGTGATATATAACATTCTCTTTTATGCCAAATTTTATCCGTATAGCTCTAGGCTTATAACCTCATAAGATAAATTCCTGCATATAGACACATGAAGATTCTATATGAGTCTGTTTTTTCTAAATGGCTACTGAACCCTTAAATTAAATCCGGACGTACAGACTGGTGATGTAATGTCAAGTTCTTCACATTAGCGAATGCAAATATTCTTCTCAAATATCTAAGAATGCGAAAATAACAATAATAGTAAGTTAAGTAGGTTACGCTTGAGATATGGGTAATATACAACGGACCACTCTGGGGCCGATCGCAGACACCCAGATCATATTAAATAACGGAGAAATTTCGTTTTCCAAATTTACCATACCAGGAATCGAACCCGGAGCCTCGGCGTTGCAGTGCGGTAAGCTGGCAAAGGTTTTGCCCACTCAACCACAGAGGCCGTCGTCAATCACTCAATCGTCAATGGGAATACGAATTTTGACCTTTGAAATAAGGTTCATTTTTATTTAATGTAATGTAGATTAAAAATGTTATATGAAACCAAAGATTAACAATCCATATTAGAGTATAACATTCATTTCCTCCATCTCCTATAGCCGTTGGATGTCCTATATTGAATAATGTATTATCATCCCACATATAATTTTCACTTCATTTCTCAAATACAATGGTCAAAAATTCGTTTCTTACGAATACAATTGTCAAAAACCACGCGAATATTCGCGAATGCAAATGCACATATTCATTACATCACTAATACAGATGTAAGGAAATTATATGGTTTCTGTATTTTCAACTTGTCTAAGGAACCTTAAAAACAACTATGACGTGCAAACATCCATTCTACATCGGACGAAGGTAAACAACGTCCTCAAGCGCAATGGTTTCCGCTTCTCTTGAGAACTTTGCGGGGAGGAAATTTGATCAGTTCGTGATTAAAGCGCACGGGGTTTTGCTACCGACTTGTTTTTGTTCCGTCCTGTAAACTTTCTTAAGGATTAAGGCGATATTGGATCTTCGAAAACTTATTGAGAGTGATTGATTTTAAATGATAATCATAACAATGGCTTAATTATAATTGAGATATTCTTTATTGAATAAATTTTAGAATCCATTTAGGTTGGTTTGCACCGAAATTTAACCGACGGTTAACCAAAAATAATCACTATTTTTCCATACATTTTTGGCGAGATTATTTTATTTTAAGCATCGGTTAAAAGTCGGTGCACACCAGCCTTAGTCACATGATAAATTATTTATATCATACCTATTATCATTTTATTAATGCGTGAAGCGAAAACTTTGTACTCCTTTTGACAAACAATGCGTGGATGGAGGAGTATGAAATTTCGCACACTTATAGTATATTTAGAAAAGGAGTGCATTTAAAAGAAAATGCGGTTCTAACATATTTTTGTAATTATGTATAAAAAATAGATTAAATCAATAAAAACAACATTATACACACTATAATGTATTTGATAGACACATGCATAATGTAATATACTCTTTTGTTTATCGTTAAAGTCAAATTAATAGTGTAGCCTTGGCGAAATCTGTAATGTAAGTAAGTAAAGTAAGTCTTTGACAACAGAACTTTCATAATATACAAACTTAAAATTGAAATTAATCATGGTCGAATTTTGACCACTGAGCGACCTCTAGTATTAAATCATTTTCTCATTTATTACATAGTAGCGGATCCGGCTGACATTATCATCCTCTAAAAAAATCTAGAACCCGATTCCAGGGCCATCTATCGGATCCAATCGTGAATCTAAACCTTTCCTGGACCCACTCAAAGACAAACAAAACATTTAATTTAAACCCTGGAACCCAATTCCAGAAACACCTACTGTATCTCATTGTAAATCTAAACCATTCCGGGACCACAAAAAAATTCATTAAAATCGATCCAAGCGTTTAGAAGTATCCTAAAACCCGATTCCAGTGCCATCTACTGGTTCCAATTATAAATTTAACCTATCCGGAGATACACTCAAACACACTCAAAAACACTCAAAATGGCTGAAGAAGGTGGAGTTCCAAACCTAATTTATAGAAAATACTAGAGTTTACCCCGCGGCTGCGCCGCGGGTTAACCTCTAGTGCGTGTCTCTTGTTTATAGAGCAAGTGCTAAAGGTTATATTATATTACATTTTTTATGTATTTGCCCACGGAAGATTCACTTCATTTTATATCGCTAATTATACCATCCCCCGTCTATCTGTCAACAAAATAAATTACAAAACTTGACCAAAAAGGCCAAAATGGTCTAAATGACCAAAAGACCACAGTGACCGGCATTGCCAAAATAATGGAGTAGGCAAAAACAACCAAAATGGCCAAAATGACCAAATAGGTCAAAATGACCAAAAAGGCCAAAATGACCAAAAAGGCCAAAATGATCAAAAAGGCCAAAATGACCGAATAGGCCAAAATGACCGAATAGGCCAAAATGACCAAAAAGGCCAAAATGACCAAAAAGGCCAAAATGACCAAAAAGGCCAAAATAACCAAATAGGCCAAAATGAAAATTATCTCTTGTCCATCCTCAGTATTTAATTTACATACGTACCGAATTTCAGCCAAATCGGTCCAGTAGTTTTTCCGTAAAAGCATAACAAACAAACAGACAAATATCATTTTATCCCGGAAACTATCCCATTTTTCGGGATAAAAAGTATCCTATGTTCATCCTCGGTATCGAAAAAATATATATATATATACTGAGTTTCAGCCAAATCGGTCCAGTAGTTTTTACGTGAAAACGGAACAGACAGACAGACAGACAGACAGACAGACAGAGTTACTTTCGCATTTATAATATTAATAGGGATAGGATAAAAACAAAAGAAATGAGATAGAAGGGATGGAATATGGGCTTGGAATAGAGGGGGGTGGAATAGTGGCAGGCAGAAGTGGCCCATATTTAGCAAGACAATGAATGAGGAATTATTTATTTCAAAATAATGTTGGTTGCTAGGTTATGATATTGTACAATTGTATAGAATGTGAAATGATATGATGTTTGCCTCGATAATTTTGGATGTTGGAGATATAAATTAAGTAAACGATTTTGCTGAGAAACGTATGCTAATACAACAGAATAACATGTAAGGAAGCGACATCTTATACTAATAGATAAAGCTGAAGAGTTTGTTGAAAAATTCTTTCAGTGTTAGACAGCCCATTTATCGAGGAAGGCTACAGGCTATATATCATGACGTTAAGACCAATAGAAGCGGAGCACAAATGAAGAATGTTTCAAAATTGGGGGTTTTGAAAACAAATTCGACGCGGATGATGTCGCAGCTAGTGACAGATAAAGACGTTACAAAAAATAAAAATAATATAGATAACGAAAGGGTGCGCTCTATTTATTATTTATCATTATGTGTAAATTAAAATTTCCATATAAAGTTTATGTTTTTTTGTTGATAAGTTTCAGAATAATCACGAGCAGAATCCAAAGATGACCACCGGACGCCAATGAATGGCCAACTAAGACGCGGAAGTAGCTAGCGGAAAGCCCGCGAAGACCACCGAATGCCGCAGATTGGCCAATGAGAGGTGAGAAGACTCCAGCAGCTTCAAACCCAATTACCGGTGGGCAGCTGCTCACTGAGTTGCAGCCGGGGTAAAGAAGTACCTCGAAGCCCCAACCTCCTCATTAAAACCCGAGGAAGAAGACCCTGGATGACGTTGGAAAAAATCATAATTTGGTTCTTAAGTACTTCTTCTTTTGAATCGTTTATCTAAGCAGAGGGCTTAATCCATGCGAAAACACGTGGCCACTTTTAAGAATGGCAAAGATACATGTCGTGGTCGTATTATTTATTTAATAGGTCGTCCTTTTTCCGGACGAACCAATGTGGAATACATTTCGCAGAGATAAGCCTAAACAGATGAAACCGTAAAACGTTTTATAGTATTATTTGGAAATCATATAAATGTTTTGTTATCTCTAAAGTAACCTATATTCTTTACATTTTTCTTCTTGGTTAGCTGAAATATAAGGATAAGAGGTAGATATCTTTATTTTTAGTTATTACGTCATTGTGTATTATACTATTTTTGAAATGTGTTTAGTTATCGATCCTTTGGTAATAAGCCACTACAATGTTTATTTAGGTTTTATAATATATAAAAAAATGACTTCGCAAATATTCGCGAAAATACTAAGCTTATATTTTAAAAACGTCGCTTGATAGTAAACTATAAACAAACATGTTCTATTGTAAAATGTTAATTTAATGTACGAGATACAATATAGGAATTACAAACTAAGTGATTGAAATCTATAACAGAAAATGAAATATTTTTTACTATAGAATATCGTCTTATGTTAATCCATTATGACGGACCGATTCGCATGTTTGGTAAATAGACAAAAATATTAAATTTCTAAAAGTGAATTTCAAAATTATTTAGTTATTTAATTAATTATAATCAACAATCAATCATTCTGTCCAGAAATTTTCCAAATCGATTTTTGATGCCATTTATCGTAAAAAATGGAAAGTCGTGTAATAGCGATAATCCAGGTGTAAACATAACAGAAATATCCACTAGGAAGGCATTGCGAAATGCTTGTATTAATACCAATATTTATGCTCCAAATATTTTTTAGCTCTCCTGTAAACTCTTTTAATACTGTCAGTAGGTACTGGATTACACGTGCAATATTTTCATTTCTTATGACAAACAAACAACTTACTCATTACTTTTCACAATTATGAAGCAAATATTACATTTTACATTTAAGGGTATTTATAAACGTTTGTGACTTCTAAATATATTTTCAGTACCTACATTCTAAAATATCGTGTCAGTTTGAACATCCCTTAAATTAGGTTCTTGATCTTAAGTCACTATCCGTGTTCTAAGTCTCCACAAATCAAATCAGCAGTAAAACAAAGTATAAAGGTTAAGGCACTAACTGTACGCTTGTAAACGAAATAAATGTGGTGAAAACCTTTTTGGGGAAACATTTATTGAGAAATCTTTGTAGAAGTGCTATACGTCTACTAAGAAATCGTAAATATAGATTTTTAGTATTGTTCATCTTAACTTATCGCGATTTCCCAACAACATTATGTACATGCATAATATTAAAAAAACCCAACAAAATTGCATCCACCTAGAGCTTAATGAGAAAATTAATGAAACATATAAACACAGACGAACAGATGGACAAACATAACGACTTCATAGGGATTCGTTTTTATCATACAAAGCTATAACAGTCGCTTATAGATGTTTTAACAAAGATGTCACCAACGCACTGCTAGCTTGATACGAATTTTGTGATACCTTTATTTTAAAAAAACCTATAATATAATTGAGTTGTGGAGAAACCTCTGTGAGTTCATTCGAAATCCCGGTTTTGCCAAATTGGCTGTAGTCTAAAATAAACAATTAAACAAATTCTGAGATAATAATTCGAACCAAATCCGAGTTAAAACCTTTACAAGCCTGCGGACAAAATAAAAACCATTCGTTTATTAAGTACGGCGGGGTTCCACTACTAAAGTTTTATCAGCTGCGAATGTTCGCTCATAAATATTCTATCGGGTGTCCCGTTTGGCCCACTCGGCCCGCCTCATCCCGAACTAGGGTTACATTTTCATTCATAATTCCACCAACCCCACAGACATTTTGAACTAATGGCCTTATGTTTTTAGTTTGTTAAGTGACCTACATTTTATATGGGACAATATTGCTGTTCACAATTTGCATTGTCGTTCTGTTTTTTAGCTTTGACTTTTGAAAAACTAATTATTTCTCGACCTTTTTTATTGTACGAGTTCAACAGATAGGCAGACGATCCTCATGGAAAGCGGTTGCCATCGCCTATGGATATTTATAACATCAAAGGTGCTACTAATGTGCTGTGGCTTTCTAAAAGGAGACTGGAATAGAATCCACTAATGCCGGAACGCAACTCAAGATTGTTATGGCGGGATACTCTAGATTGCGGGTAGTAGTAGACGAACAACTACTCTACCACCTGGCTCTGAGCTTATTAATCAGTTTTTAAAGCCACATACAATGAACAAAGAGACATAATAAAACTACGTTTTAACGGTTTTATACGCGGTAATTTATTTGATTTTGGTTATTCCGACGGTTCGGCAACTGTTCAGTGGCCGTAATTACGGAAGACAAAAATTTCAAGTATCAATCAGTATTGTTATTACCGCGCTTAAAACCGTCAAAACGTATTTTTATTATGTATACAAGTCGCAAGTCGTTTATTATGTATAGAAAAGTTAAGAAAATATTAAACAAAGATACATGTTAATCTGAGGAGTCTCAAACTTGAACACGATCATGATTGAATTTATTGTTACAACCTAGGTGCCGACAAAGACAAATTCCACGTGGAGATCTGTGGAGGCACATTTTATTACCTGTCGGCATTTGAACTAATTGTAATCCTTTTATGATTGTCTTCTTTTGTTCACTTATTTATTGGCACACGTTTCTAATTATTGTGAAGAATAACCTATTGTCCTATTTTGTTACGGATTCTTTTTGCATAAAATGACGGCCTGATGGAGAGAGGAGGGCAGTTAAACGAGAACCACGATCAACGCGTGACGTGTGTACATTCGGGCATCTAATATAGTCAAGGACTTTGCGCGTTTTATTGAATTACGACCTTCTGCATTACGTTTGGATTTGTTGTGTTCGGTGATATTTATAATACGTGTTTGTAAAGTTCTAATAAACTCTATAATAATTCTAACGGCATTTTAATTCGACTCCCGCAACTCGTAACAAAATATAAACTCCTCTTTCCTTGATTGTGTTGCTCGCAGTTAACTAAAAAGCTTTTCCTTCTATTATAAAGCAGACCTCATACATTTTCCCGTATTTTGTCCTCGTCTGTAATTGAATGTAGGAAAGGGGCACCGCAAGCCGCAAAATAGAGTTTGACACTTGGTTTTTCCGTTTTTATTTTCCACCGGCCTGTGGCACGTTTTCCCGATAAATTCCGGTGCTTGCCGGTTGTCAGTGGCATTGGCTCAACCCTTGAGGGCGCCTCAATTGGCCGCTCGGCTATTTCATTCACAAAGTGGATCATATTTTGTGAGCATTTATAAAACGGTAACTTTACTTTGAATTTATTCGCAAACAGTATTGCCACGCATCTGACACTTGAGTATGTAGCATGCAGTAATTATCCCTTAAAAAAACCTAATTTCATTCCCATCACCAAAAGTGTATACCAATTTTATAATAAATAGTTCATTTCGAAGTAAACGTAGCTGTATTTAAAAAAAATAACACACTGAAACTTTTGTATTAGTATAATTGTTCATTTATTATTTCTAGCGTTCAATAAATTTTTAATAAATAAAATCAAGAAAATATAGACACACACACACACACATACATGACAGACCGATAATAAATGCTCTTTTCTATCTTAAAATTTAAAAGACGCGGAAGCTTAATGGTTAACGCACTGCATGTCTTCCAGATTTAAATTACGAAGTAGTTTCAACGAGTATTGAAGTTTTATTTAGCCTACCGCCAACTTGTTCATTTTCGTTATTTAGTTTTGATTTTGTTTAGGGCTATTATTTACTCCATGGGAGCTTAATCTAATGTGTGATTACGTTATCACGTAATCACGGTCACTGAAAAGCTGCCGAAACGTCGGAATAACAAAAGTCAAATAAGTTACCGCGCTTAAAGCCGTTAATACATAGTCTTATTATGTGTACAAGTCGCGAAAACTTAAGAAAATACTTTACGAAGTAGTTGTCGAAAAGTTGCGACATATATGCATAGATAAACGGACAGACATATGCCATGAAAATTTCATATTTACCAAAATGAATTCAGAACCCTAAGACTTTTACCTACATATATGGTAAGAAAGTAGTTTCAAAATTCACACACGTGCAAAACGTCTTGTTTATGCGTATCGATGTGAAACACGTTTGACCGATAAATTCGAGGTAACTTTTCTGGTTTTCGGTACTCTCATCCTTAGTATTGAAAGGCCTTTGGTCTGAGTTGTATACGTTAGCGCCTTTTGCTGAATTATATACATCTCATAATATAAAAAATATATAGAAAAAAATAGGCAAGTGCTTGTAAGGCACACGTCAACAATTTTTATTATTTGGCTGAGGAATCGTAAAAAGCATTTAATCGAGAATATTGCATAACTCAAAAAAATACTCAACGGATTTTCTTCAAAATCTTTTTCGTTACAAATATGTTTAAGCTCTATACACCGTGAACTTTTTCAGGATCATCTCCTTTTTAGTTTAACAACTTCAGAGGATTGGACACAATTTTCTTCTATTAGTATAAAATAATAGATTATTTAATATATACAGGAAGTACAAAAACGACTTTGTTTCTATAACTCAATAATATTAAACAAGATATTGGATCCATCACAATAACTTACTTATTACAAAAGTTAATACAATAGTAATTAAGGATAATACATTATAGTATCGGATATTTCATGCAGCCTTGCAATATATTGAAGGACTTCTCATATAATAAATATTATTGGATTACTTTCATTTGATACAATTGAGAGTTGTAGTGATGTGTCAATTGCGATACGTGCCTTATGTACGATTACTATTTGTTCAATAATATCCGCACAGAAATTAGAATAATTTAATTCATTACTCTTATAATCCATATAATATTTTTTAATAATATAAGATTTTGTGGATTTAAGAAAAAATAAAATCGTAGTAAAACTAATTCATAAGTAAAAAAAAATATATATTTTAAATTGAATATATTTTATAATTTTCATTATTAGAATGAATTAAAGAGTACTATTTGAATATTTGTTAGTAACATTGTATTCTGCGTTGCTTGTCAGCGCATTATGACCCACGGAATTAATTTAATGTTAAAGTCGCATTTATCTGGTTTGGTTTTATTATACAGTATTTAATCAAAACGTGGTTTTTTATAATAATGTGATAGTCCCACTTTACCTTATTAAATAATAGGATAATAACATAAGGAAAGGAAGAAATTTAACAATCGTTGTATTACAATGGATTTTGAGTGATAATAATAGCACTTCAGTCATAGTAACGTAATGGCTAGCACACGCGTCCCAAAATCAAAGGGCGCGGGTTCGATCCTGGCCGGAACGCATGCACCACTTAGGCAGTTTTCTGACCTAATGTGGATATTGTTACAATTACCAAGTGCTAAAAACGTGGAAGGAAAACATCGGGGCGCGTGCGCTAACCATTACGCTACCACGACTTTTATACTTTCATTAGCACTTATATAATATCCCAAATGTATTAAAATCCGTTCATATTCAAACTAATGAAGAAGGAGCATAAAGACTTGCAAACAAGCACTCACTTTTATCTAATAATATCGTTGTAATGCGGTCAAAAGTATGGGTAACAATATATTATAGGTATATCCACAACCCATTGCAACTGGAAGCACTAAAGTTGGAACAACGTTACGTATGTTATGAGTAAAATTGATTAATTCCGATCCGTATTCAACGTCGGTCCAGTCAAAGGACCGAGGACAGCATAGGCTGGCACTAGCAAAGGCTGAAAGGGGAAAACGGAGTACGACAATCACGCGACATTGGTCAAAGTCGTATAATGGTGGGCAACGGGAACTTTTTGATAGGACCCCCGGCGGGTGGATGCAGTCGGTCACTGCCGGCCAGATTATTGTACGATGGACACAAAGCCCTTTGATACGCGCTCTTTTGTAACACCAATCTAATTACGCATGACATCATTTTCTGATGGCCTTTATTAAGATCTACCGGATAACCTTGGTAATAAAGCGATATTTCGTGCTACTTTTATAAGATAAAGGAACATCAGGATCTATCATATTCATACTAATGTGCAAATATGAAAATCTTAATAGGTTTTGGAATAAAATGATTGCCATGGATGTTACTCTATACTTAATACATACAATTATGGAGATGGATAACATGGATGACATGCAATCACAGCTTTCTGGCAATAGTACGTCAGATTTCATTTATTTTTGTCCTTCCTTTTATTTTGTCTTGTTAGCAAACATCAGACCACTGCTGATATTTGTTTCCTTACAGAAAAGTCTAATAATTATAATAAAATCGTAATCCATTTTCATGATTTATAACCTTATTAGTCTCATCTATTTTCACAGAGTCACATACTCACATTTTCTAATCAAATCACAATTGTATAGAGACTTTCGGAATTAACCAAACAATCAATAATGTGAAGTAAAATCTCATACAAATTCAAACGTTAGCAGAATATGAGAACAAAGAACACGGTAACACCCATTTTAAAACTCAGGTCATTTTAATGAACCGCAAGTTCCGGTGAGCCGTTTCGCAGGAAATGAAACTCGGCGGGCTGTCAAGTGTACACTGGAGTACGCCTATCACAGGCAGGGTTTGTTTGCTGTTTTTCACAAATAGGTGCAGGAGGCTCTTTGCAGAATGCCACTGTATTCTTTAAAAATAAACTTAATTTATAGTGAAGTGACCGGCAAGGTTGAAATGGTGAGCGCACTTTTCTTGGGGCTATAAAAGTCTAATATCAAAGCCTAACAAAATGTTTAAACGGAACATTTTTATTAAATCTTATCTTATGTATATGAAGGATTATATCTACTACAAAACTCATTACTGTTCATAAACAAACGCGAAATTGACCGATTTTTAGGGTTCCAATACCTAAAGCCGTAAAGGAAACCTTAAGGGACATTTTGCGCGGAAAGTTCGCCAAAGGAAGGATCGGCGCTAGTCTGAACTGGGCAAAATTTCCGCTGATGTGTCATAGGTAACAACTTAAAAAAATATAGGGAGCGTGTTTAACCAAACTTTCCGCGCGGTACGTTCCGCAGGTGTATCGTTACACTTAAAGTCTCAATGTGCACTCCGATATCTGTCTCTGCGTGACAATTAATTATCTCAGGATAAATAAGGTAAGGAGGCGCATTAAGACTAGACTAAAATGTGACACACGTGCGAAACTCTGATATGTTTTGACATTCATACATTTTGCGCTCACACACATAATGTGGCTAGACGGTTTGTGTCAGCTGGAATCGCAACATGCATGAGTGTTGGCGGTCTATCAATAAATAATCGGCAGACAAACACACATATTGTGGATCCCCAAATTAAGCAAATTATGCTGTTTTTATGGGTAAAATACAACGGACTACTCTGAGGCCGATCCCAGACACCCAGACTATAGTAAATAACGAAGAAAATTCGTTTCCAAAATTTACCATGCCAGGTATCGAACCCGGAGATTCAGCGCTACAGTGATGCAAGCCGTCAAAGGTTTATCCCGCTCAACCACAGAGGCCGTCAATCGCAATATTCCGGCTAACCGATGATGAGGCCAGGCTGCAGCTCTAAGAGCGACTGGGCCGGTTCGACGACAACCAGAGCGTACTGCGTACTGCGTGAAGAAATGAAGTTTACATACATTTTTATCTGCGGCCAGTCGGCTATCAGACAAGATTACAACTAGTCACATATTATGTAATGTGAACGAGCGCTTAGTATTAATTTATTGAAATATTTTTTAAATATCTAAAACGGGGCCCGGAAGAAAAAACTAAAATTTGAGAAAGATATCAAATGAGTGGATTATTCTGATATATTTATATTGAAATATCATATTTCATTTCTTAAAATATTACCAGTTTTAAAAACTCTGAAGCTAATTGCTTATAAGTATAGTTGACAATAAATAACTTACAATACATTTGTCAAGATAAATTTGATTGTATTACATTATCGAACCAAATAAGTATTTGGGTTCCGCAAAGATTTCACGTGATTCGGAAGACCCGTACGCGTGAAATGTTTGCGGCTAAAATATCTCGAACTAATGCAGGTGAAAGTGCCCCAATCAACAGGATCATGAAACGTTACAATGAATACTATACAGAATCTGACATATTTTTTCTAAGCCTTTCTCTGTACAAAAAGAAAATTTTAGAGCTGACAATGGATGTACCTGTTGCTCAACACTAACAGATATTAGACAAGTACTATAGTGAATTTCACATCTATTGACCACCAAATCTTATAAAATCAAATTATTCTTTTAATGTAATTCTCTGGATAAAATAACTGACCGACAGACAGATGGCTTTATTCCTTGTTTATTATAGTTGTGGGCAACGTCGCTGGTTACGCCACAAGTAATATTTACCAATACTTTATATTTTTATTTTAATCTTAGTGGTGTAATTGTTCGTTGCCCTAAATAAATAAATACCTAGCTCAAAACGAAAATAGAAGGCATACAATAGGAATGATCTAGAATCGCACAAATAAATTCTGTTTCATCATTCCGATTAATATAATTGAAATCTTGCAGACAAATTCATGTTTCAAACAATCTTCAAAGAAACGTCACATGCAACAGACTTGGCAAGGGGATGTCTGCATTGACAGCCGATACTGAAGTTCTTTTTAAGGCTTTATGAGGTTATAAGCTAAGTTCCGTGGAAACTAATTTCCGGTGAACAAATGCGGTAAGCATCCTTATTTTCTCAAGCAAAAGAGGAAACCTTATTTAACTTGTCATTAAACATTGTAGTAAAATGCAGATAAAACTAAGGCTTCTATTAAATATCACTTAGTTAAACGCAGTTGAAACGAAAGCTATAAGAAGTATATGTGGCGTTAAATTGAATGATATGATAAGGAATAGTGTGATAAAAGAAAGTTGTGGATTGAAAAAATATGCAACAACAAGAGTTGAGAAAGACGTGTAACGATGGTTTGGACATATACATACATTACATGCATAACTTCACTCCAGGTCCCTTGCGGGGTAGGCACGAACAACAGAGCGCCACTCAGGCTTATTCTTACACACTTGCTTCTTTGACATACATAGCTCTTGTCATGCACGCTCGTCTGTTCTTAAGGATGCTGACATCACCTTCTGCTAATACACGATCAATTTGATAATGGAAGGTGTGTCCTTGTGTGTGTGGCCTTCCGCGACTTCTGCGTCCATTCACTTTTGCATTGTATATCTGTTTAGTCATTCTTTTATCATACATTCGTTCCACATTGGTTTGGACATGTAGAGACAATATATGAAAGGAGAGTGATCAATGTAAAAATAAAATGTATGATAACAGTATGGGAGGTAGAGTTAGCGTCGGTACCTTAATGTCTACCACGGTCAGAGCACAGATGCCTTTAAGAATGGTTAGGTAAAAAGCACCTATATCATACGTGTTTGTAGGGAGAGATTAATTAGACGTAGCACAGGGTATATGTCAAGATTGTAGCAAGTTGAGATCCATCATGTCTTTCTACCCCTATGGGGAAAAGGGCTGATAATAAAATATGTATATAATATATTAGCCGTTCCCGCCTGCTTCGCCGGGCGAATGACATTATAGAACTTTTAAAAACGGATCACAGTTTGTTATAAGTGAAAACCATCCGCATGTAGAGTGCTATTTAAGTAGTTAAAAAATTAGGCAACGTGAAGTTCTTAATTAATTTCTTCCTCTGAGGTTCACACAAAAAAGGTAGTGTAAACTTGAACAAATGACTATAGTTGTTTCTAACATAGAGGTTATGTTAAATCATGTTCCTCTTTTATGAGCTAGAAAACAAATGAACTAAGGATAAATGCCTGTCTTTTGTTTTATGGGAGCAAATAAATTAATAAACAAATAAATTGTGAAAACATGGCAAAGGGTTCATAGAATTTGAAAAATATATAGCCTATAACCATCTACGATTAATTCCGCGTCGAATGGTTGTGGTTTCATGCTGATCGGTCCAGTAGTTTTCGAGTTTACCTCAGACAAAGAAAACAAACTTTGCTTATATATAATATATCTAGATATATTATCGAAGCATGCTCGATTATTTATCGATACTTGTTATCGATATTTGACTAAAACACAGAGGTTTTTTGTTTGCAGATGCTGTTTATATGCTTTGCAAACTAACATAGCTAGTAAAATTTGTATGTTTGTTTTCTGTCTCTTCACTTGTGTCACAATCGTTGAAATATTTATTCCTGAAATCATTATTGTTTACGTATTTATGAATAAGGTCGTAAGATAATCAAAAACATTAACTAATAACAGAAGCAAAGTTCGGAAAATTCTAACTTAATATTAAAACTTTAAAAATTCTCATTAATATACATACCATTTCTCTACAGAATATAATTAAACGTGCTGTGGTTGACTACAAAGTGATTCAATTTTCTTATAAAGAAGAATTTCAGACTGCTATTAGTTGTATAGTTTATTACTTTAGGAAAATCAGCCTTGTAGAGATTTAAGTTTTCAAAAAAATTAGATACTGTAAAGATTGTACTTACAACTTGACTAAGTTGTTGTGGGTGTAATTTGGGCTACATTGGTAATATGGCTTTTATTTTCGCCACATGATTGTTATCTTATAGATTATGCTAATTTTCTATATATATAAAAGAAAGTTGTGTTATATTTATAACTTAAGAATGGCTGTACCGATTTGGCTGAAAATTGGTGGGGAGGTAGCTTAGAACCACGATACGGGCATGGATACTTTTTATCCCGCTTGAACCGATAGCTGGCGCTGAGATCGGGTTCTAGAATCCTCCTAATCACCTGGACCGATTATGGTGAGTTTGTTTTTGTATGTTTCAGTGGGCTCCCGTATGGTTTAGATTCACAATTAGAACCGGTAGATGGCGCTAAGATCGGGTGCTAGATTTTAATTTTTTCAGAGCAGGACAATTTCTGCCGGAGCCGCTAGTAAATAAATAATTCCAAACTCTTGACACCGTATATACTATTTGTAGTTGCTATAAATAATGTGAAAATAAGCGACAAATCAGAGACAATTTAATATAAAGAAAATAAACTCAAATGAAATACAGTGAATCCCTTTTATGTACCGGACTACGGAAATTCAATTATCTGACGATAAAAACGCGTGGCGGAACGATCCTTTATGCTCAGCACCCTGCTTACCGGAACAATTCTGTACACAATACTCCAATAATAATCGCACTCTTCTCACTACGAAGAATGACGTTAATATTTCTGTAAATTGCAAGCTTTGTAACGAGAATATACGACAAGAGTCTGGCATAGCAAGAGCTCGAGAACAGGATAGATTCTAGGACATATTTTATAAATAAAATCTAATTGCGTGCGGTGTGCACAAACAGTGAAAGTATTTAAGAAGCAACAAAAGTTCATTATTTTCGGTATAAGACTACGGAACCGTATTTATTTTTTGAAGTTATACTTCTTTTAGCGCGTTAGGGAAAAATGATGAGAGTAAATTTTTACGATGCGCCCGCACATTGTCTCGAAAAACCGACACCCTGAAGTTAGCTATAGTCAACCGACACCTTGAAGTTAGCTATAGTCAACATTTTAGTTTTTCTATTGTTAGTGGCGTTTTTTCTACAAACGTAGAATAAGGCGAAAGATGAAATTGTTGAAAATATTTTATCTACGCCAAAGAAGTATAATTTCTAACGCATGTACATAATAAAAGTACACACACATTTTTAACTTTACGAAATACTTTTCATTAAAAGTATCTGTTAAATTTTAAAGTTTCAGTAGTTTAATTTATGACAACAAAATGACTGCGAAGCACAAAGACAGGCAAAAATATATGATTTCCGTTATTGCTAAAATGCCAAAATCGTTGTAGAATACTAAAAACTGTCATATTTAAAACTTAATTTTTAGTATTTATTTTGACATGAACATTCATGTTTATTCCAGCTACGGCTTGTTCAAATAATGTTATTAAAGATTCAAGTTATTAAGGTTAACAAATCACAGAACAGAATTCTACATGAATTAAATCAATATGCAAAATCCAGTTTATGTCTAAGAAATATCGTTCATGTCGTATCGCCTCCGGCTATGAAAGTTTTCATAGCATGGATAGATACTGTATAAACTTTTATATTACTATTTTATGAGAAGTAGAATATTAATAACAGATTCGTAAGATATAACAGGACAGTAAAGAATGGTACCTCAGTGTAAATAATTTCTTGATCTGAAGTAAATAATGGTACGGTGAAAAGAAAAGACCTCGCATAAAGGTATATACTAGTTCAGATCTCTGAAAAATTCTTATAAAGCACTCGTAGGTTACAAATCATCCAGGTAGTAAAGATATAATGCTATATGCTTAGTAAATATTTTAAAACTAGCTACATCCGCAATTTGTTTGAGTGGGACTTGGACTGTAATATTGTTACGACCTGAGCGCCGACAAAAGATAAACCCACACATGCATACATGTAGATGTTTTATTACCTTTGCGGCATTTAGACTTCTTTTGTTCACTTTGTGTTTAAAATTTGTGATTAGAAAAACAGTCCATTGTGTATTGTAAACTTTTATGGTAGTCATTAGCCAGGTGTGATTCTAGGAAACTCAGCCCACGCGGTCGAGCAGACATATTGTATTAGGGTATAAAGAAATGCCCCAATGGAGGGATGAGGCAGTATAGCGATAGCCACAAGACGCTATTGTCGAACTTTGTGCGTGTGACTGAATCGTGCATTACGTTTGGACTGGTTGTGTATAGTTATATTTATGTTATACGTGTGTGCATAGTTCTAATAAATTCTATAACAATTCCAATGGTATGTTAATTCGAGTCCTGCTACTCGTAACAATATATTATTTGTTCGTATCCTGTGAACCCTACAAAATATCAAAATGAAATATATATCCAAATCAAAAGTAAAATATCAGTTGTAAGTGCTAGATTGATATAATGATTTACTTTTAGATAAGAGTATCTACGTCAAATATATAATGGAAATTTTATATAAAAACGATCTGACAGATACAAACATTGACTCTAATATTGTATCATGATACCCACAAATATAATGCATTATACATAGTTGGTAATTAAATTGGCTTATATGTGTTTATTATATCCGATATATTTTACTACACTTATAATAATCTATATTTCTCTCTAAGTGAACTGCATTGTTCTTTGAGAAATAAACGGTATAAACTTTTTTAGATTTTGAGGCCAGTATGCTCAGCCGTGTGTAAATAATGAAAAACCCTTTAACTCTTAAGACCAAAGATACTTTAAAAGAAAATACTTGTTATTTGACTATTCAATACAGGAATTTCAATAGGAGACAAACCATCTTTTTCCATAAATTCTTGTTCCCTATGGAGACTATTATTATCCGAGTGAGTTGATCGATAAAGGCCCGGTCGACGGATAATAAAAAGTTGAATGATACTATGTCCGTCCTATCGGAAAATACCGAGTGGATCCTTAGTTGCCGACTCGAAATGTACTAACAACATCGGATTGTTGTGCGCTCAAGTGTTTCGTTATATTTTTTACGAATAAACCTTCATTAATGACCGTGTTTTTATTTAGAAATCTTTTAGTAAAATAGGTTTATTTATTACGCATTAAGTATTTGGGGCCATACATAATTTAACTTTAAGAGGCTGGGGGTCGGCAGAGTATGACATTGTGTGACAAGGGGTGGGAGGGTCCTAAATTTCGTGACGTCACATTTCAAAATCTAATATACTTAAGTTAATCAAGGGACTACTGTTTTGGTTTGATAATTTCTTAATGTAAAATTACAAAATATGTGATATCATACACATTCATGAATGTGACCAGCTCTGACTAGGATGGGGGAGAGAAGGGTAAAAAAATCATGAAATTCGTGTGATGTTTGTTATTTCAAAATGGCCTTTTCCACGCAGATTCAATTGAGTAATCTCTGAAATCACATTTCATGAAAATTATCTTATTTATTGGAATTGGAACTATTCTTTGTATGTTATCAAAATATTAATAAATATTATGTTGTATTTTTTATGATAATGGGCTCAATCACCTTTACTTGCTACGACTTCTGATATTTTGTGGTTATTGATAGACAGTAGGTATCACAGAGTACTTTATATATACTGGTAGGTATATACAAATGTTGTTGTTGTTTTGGTTAATTTCCAAGGCCTTGAAAAAGCAATATTCATATATTCAAACATTAAACAGAATTTCACGTTTAAATATTAAACTAGCATATTGGCATTGAGAGAGATTTTCTCTGAAAGTTTAAATTCGGTGAATAATAAATCCGCCTAGGACATGACGTTTATTAGGTTTTACGTGATGCTTGAACAGACAAAGAAAATTCTTGAAAACTGTATTTTCAGAATCTGCTGGTCCAATTTAGCCTCTGATTTTTTTCTCTTTTTTAGATTCATTGTCTCAATTCAATCTCTACGGATTTGTTATATGCATATTTTGATTTATAATGATAAAATTGAACATCTCCCTAATATATAAAAGTGAAAGTAACTTTAATTAGTTTTATTAATCAGCGTTCGTAATGTTAAGAATAAACCATCTATCATGAAATAGTACCTAGGACATTTCTACCTCGTAAATTGATTTATATTTTTGTAGAATAAGGATCTAAAACGGCCACGAGAGAATCCACATAAAAAGGTCTAGTCGAGTACAATCTTGACTTATGGAAAAAGTCCCTCGCTTATAATAATACAATTTGCGCGAAAAACCAAGGGGATATAGAAGATCTAAAAACTACAGTTCTGCACATATGCAACAATAAATTAATTGTGTATTTTTGGTATCACCGGTACCTCTACTTCCACCCACTACCCCATATGGGTAAACCCGAATTTCACCGTTATTCCCTGGAGAGTTCGTTTCGACTTTCGATAGTCGTAATAAGCCCCTGCACATTCCAACTTTAACATTGTACGTTCTCAAAATTGTACGTTTGTTCTGAACAAAATAGTTTTTGAAAATACATAAGGTTTGAGAATTTTTTACGCAACCTTTGAATGCAATCAGCCAATGTATTTTTGTATTTGTTAGGTCGTTGCTGTCATCCGAAGAGTTCACATTTTATTACCTCCTACAGTATGCCTATATTTTTATTTTAGCTCCTGGTATCTCTGACAACTATACAAAAACTATGTTGAAGTTTGAATTAGATGAGATATTGCCTAATTTAAAATCATTAACACCCAAGAAAAAGTACGAAATTGTTGTTTAAGTCTGTGGACTAGGGCGGGCTTTACCCAACCGCGCAGATCCGGGATTATGTGTTTTACGGAATCTGTTACCGATGTTCCCCAGTAATTGTGGATTACATAGCGCTCATGTTTTCATTTGTCCTCAATTTTTTAAGTTGAGAAATCTTTGTGCGTTTTTATTCCCAAGTTTTATTTTAACGGAACTTTAGTACAATTGAAATATTTAGTTACAGTTTACAAAGATATAATAATGTTTCACTCAGCTTCATTTGCATACACTTTCATCTTGAAACCTACCCTTTCACCTAAAGTCAATTACATGTCAAGATAATCGGTTCTTTAAGTAAGTAGAGAACTAAACAGTGTCACAAATTTACTTCGGTAGGAATAATAATTTTGAGGTTCACAAATTACTTATTAATTACAGCAAAGATTATTATGACTTTCTATAACGCATACCCTGTAAAAGACCAAAACTGTCAGTTGTGGGAAGATTGCACGTTATTATGGTGGTGCACCAGGCATCCATCTTTTATCAACTTAATCATGATCATATCAAATAATTCCCCATAGCCACCAACCGAAGAGAGTCTTGCTTCGAATACGGTCCTGTGGTACGATGACTCAACGGCTTGTGCCACCTGCGTCATCAACAACAAGCGACACATTATATGAGGGGACCGTCTGCATGCCGAAGACACAGACTAAGATCACGATCGAGACCACACGCTTCTTAGTAATCGCGAAATCCAACGGCGGTAATCTGCCCGTTGAAGTTCTTTAATTTCAAAAGCCATTCTCTAAATATAAACTTGTATACTTAGACGTAAAATCAGTGCACATTAAGCATTGTAATTATCAGTAAAAATACAGTACGTTATGAATCTACGTAACTGATTGAACCCGGGACTAAGGAGTAAGAAGACCTTTTGCAATCACTATACATAATTGTGGGTGTGATCAGAGGCTACACTTACATGACAACTCTGATCACCTCTACAACGTCAGAAGCGTGATTATCACATGAATCCAGTGCTTTTTTCTCATCTCAAACGTGCCCGTCGTGCCTAAAATAGTTTTCACTTCTAAAAATCAATTTTAAAACAAACGTTACTAAAGTGTCTGCAATCCATGGCGGACCGGATTAAACTTAATCCGGTTCATTATTCAATTTAGGTTTTGAAAAATTGAATTCGCCTCAAGTCCATCAAGGTGCCAAATTAATTAATTGGTTTACTTTGTTTCCAGCGGAAAATATAATAAGAGTATAAATCTTTTATAAATCTCATTGTAAAGTGGGATGTACGATGATTTTAACATTCATGGAAGTACAATGAAAGCCGTATTTACGGTCTTAACAACGGAAGATGATTATAGGAAGGAAAGGAATTTATTGTTTCACTAATTCGACTTCACTAATAAATACATTGCCGGCGTAGCAGCGCGAACGAAGTTTTACTGACGTTGCTGTTTGAATAGCTTTATAAATTAGACCGATTTATGTATGTCATGAGACTGTTTATATACTCGTATAACCAAAAACTCAAAAGGATAAAGGACTGACCATTCGTAAATTAATTAAATACAGCTCAACATGTGGTCGAGCATACCTTTCACAGCACACCTATGAAACTATAACGTGAGACCGGGGGTACGTACTTAGCATTGGAAGAATACCCGTTTTTAACTAAACGCTTTTATTGACTTACACAGCTGTAGACCACCTCCTGCTACTGCAGTGCTCACCTCCGAATTTACCACGTGTAGCTCGCTTCCGGATCTTCTATTGAACTACGCTACACTCCTCCTTCACTGAACTGTCCACTAAACTTTTCACTAAAATCACCACTAAACTCGTCACTGTGTTCTTTCTCTTTCGTATCGCACTTGTCGCTTCGCTGACTTGAACTGAACTCAAATTGCTCGGTAGGCGCGCCTTACGCTGTTTATATACCCGGAAGAATCTTCTGGTACCCATAATTTCGATCTTCTTTTCGTTATTCTTTTATTTACTATCTATCCCGTTCTAACATCAATCTATGTCTGTCTTTTCCTTCCCGAACTTTCTATTCTAGAACTTTCGTTCATCGTCTATCCCCCTTTCTATGTATCCGTCCCTGTCTTTTCTTTCCAGAATTCTACCTTTTTCTAAAAGCCTTGAGAACGGCTTACGCTGTCAGAAACTTCTACCCTCAGTCGCCTCAATACCATATCTATGAAGAGTTATTAATTGAGACCATATTTAATTATTATACTGAAATTGATGTGTAACATTGTTAAGTAAAAAAAATCTGAAAATAATTTTCAATGTGAATAAAATATATAAAGCAATTTAATGCTTCCAACAAATAACCCACAAAATGAGTAAATCCCCTTAACTCTTATGCATTAAGACATACTTAGCCCTAAGGCTATACGGACCTACCGCGCAGCAAAAGGATTAGCAAAGTAAACAAAAGCAACATAAAGTTAATCCCCAGGGAGTCGCGTTTTATTTAACAAATCTCGGCCATGTTGTGCTTGCCCGTAATCTTGAATATACTTGTTCGCCTCTTCGCTTTCGGGCGCAGGTATTCTAACAAGGGTTGATCTATTTTTAATTCAGGGTTTTCTTGCTATTTTGGAAAAATGGAAGCCTTATGAAATCGTCCTGACCGTTCAATCCCCTACCTTTGTAAGGGGCAGTCATTTTTTTCAATTACTACATATTTGCTCTATAAAGATGAAGTGCAGGTTACATAATGGGCTAGACGTATGATAAGACTATAAGAAAACTAATAATCCGATCAAAATATACATCAAAATAGTGTAGGTATACAATAATACTTATAGAGCTGGCTTTGGGTACAATATTACAAATAGTTTATAAAATACCACCGATCCCATGTTTGCAAAAAATCGATATCAAACTTCAAAAGTAAACGGTAAGAGTTATCATAGACATAACTAACTAACTAACTCCGTTGGCTCAGGTAACCCAAAGTGAGTCTTGGCCTCCGAAACGAGAGCACGCCACATCCCTCTATCCTGCGCAGTGTCTTGCCAATTGTGGGCTTGTAGTGCGGTCAGGTCAGCTTGGACTCTATCCTTCCAGCAATACTTGGGACGACCAACCGAGTGCCGACCGATTGGTCAACACATAGAACAATAGACATAGATTACAAAAATTGTGGACCATGCAATCATCTACAAAAAATATTGTTACACTTTTTCCCTAAGTATTAATTTACTAAATATTTACGTTTTGTTTAAATTTAAATAAACTTTGCAAAGCAAATTAGAACTGTATGTCCAGCGAGCGGCCTAACATAGCGAAAGAAAAGCAGTTAAATGAAAATCTGCAATTGGCTAAAGACATTAGCGTACTGGGCCACAATGTAAATCCTATTGCCGTGCCTTAGCACTAGGAAAAGTATTCGCTCTTAATTCTATGAACGTCCTCTCTTAGTTTAATTGTATTAAGTATCTGTCGCAATTTCCTGCAAATTTTATTTTAGTTTCTTTTCCCGAATAATAAGTGATAAAAAATTTAGTTCAGTAATGAATTTGCTTTTAAGATAGGCTTTTAGGAACAAGTAAATGGACTATGTCGGCTTTAAACCCAATCATTTTTAGGGCTAAAGCTTGTTGATATTTTTTTACTAAAATTAATTCTGTGAACTTGAAATTCAATGTTATTGATATTCTCGTACTACATAACTATATAAACGATACTGTTGATAATTTTGTTTTAGAACTAAAATAATTTTCTAATTTAATTTTGCTGTAAAAGTACTTTCGACAACGTAATTGAATTTATTTATTTACTATTTTTTGTTGTCCTCACGAATATTGACATGAGTTAGATTTTACATAAATTCAATCGACCTCCTGACTATGTAATCACTTTAGGGAGTACAAGAAGTTTATTTTTTAAATTTGTCCTCTTTTTTTGATTATGTTTATTTTAAAACAATAAATATACATCACATTCACGCATTTGCCCTATTTTTGTTTTTAAATTAAATTGCACTGCATAACTCTACCTTCAATCTCCCTCAAAAGCATAATTTATGCAATCGATAGCACCTGTAATCTGAACAAGATTCATAACCGCAAAACTTTAAACTTCTACAAGACATAACATCAAAGCAGACGTTCCTAACTTGGAAAAAGGAAAGACTCAAAAAGCGTTTTCAAAGAAAATACAGCGCGCTAATGACATCGTGGAATTATTGGAAAAACATTGTAAGAAAAGTTTGTTTTAAGCAAGTTGGCTACTTTTTTGTCGTGCTAAGGTTTGGATAAGTTAGACACTCCTACCTACTGGGAATAGAATGACCGTCTGTCAACTTCTATCCTCCCAGCTTACCCGCAATTTTACAAGCAAGCCGGGAATTCAGATTTTCCGAAAGAATAACAAAATTTATTTCTTCTTTTTATTTTGACTTGCACGATAGAAAATTGTAAGTATATATATATATGTTTATTATTGAAAATTTAACTTACAACTAGGGACAACTTTCTTAAATATACAGTCGCAGCATGAAAAGGTTCGTCACCTTAACGTCAACTTTTGCTTGCACGAATATAAGAAACAGTACAGCCAACATGTTAATAAATATTACGTTTTGTTAAGTTTATAATAAATACTAAAACGAATAAAAAGGTTTTATATATTTAAATTATGTTTTTAGACAAAACAGAAAACCAAACAATGATATATATTACCACAATTACCAATATTATTATTGTTTGGTGACTTAGTTTGAAAAGGTAACATGTGCTCACAGAAAGTTACATGAACTGTTTGGAAACTGGCAAAAGTTTTTTATACCGCGACTGTACATATTCATGCTACATTTTACCTATAGTTTCAACCTCTTCATATCGTCTGTGATGTCACTTACCTGAAACAAAAGCAAACATATTAATTAATATCTAATAATCTTTCTATGATAATATAATCTTAACATAAGTTTGTGTGAATATTTATTTCCTCTTGGCAGTTTTGGGAAGAAACAAACATCATCATCCTGCCATTAAATCTATATTACTTTCGTAAATTCCATCTTCTTATTTTTCTTTTCCACTACGAAGTTTAAAAGAATTTATCAGTTGAAAATGAATCTATTTATTTCTAAATGGAATCTCTGCTCAATTGCTTCAAGAGCGTCCTAATCCACAAATTTACAAACAGGATTTGCCCGTGACTTTGTCCATGCTGTATGCGGTAACAAAGAACAAAGTTTTACACAGAGAATTTGAATCAATGGAAACATTGCACCAGAATCTCTTTTTTGCAAATTTCTTTAAATAATCTCTTTGCCGATGGACCTCACGGACACAATGTATCTACTCCAAACGGCACAAATATGTAACCCCTTCCTAAGGTTCCATATTTGCGCCATTTGAGAGTTTCAGCTCTTATCTACCATAAGAGCTGAAACTCTCCTTGCCGGTCTGTAACTTAATCACTGGAAGATGTGACAGCGCCAGAGTATCGACACATGTCACGTCCCAAAAGAGCGGCCGTCCCATCTTCTAAGGAATAAGCGACACACCATCCGGGCTCATGCCGAAAAAATATACATGTCGCGTAGCAATCCATTTGGTTCTAATACGGGTGGTACGCCGACGCTGATAAGAGCCCGGCGGATGCTGTCATTGAGGCATAGCGAGATTTTCGACCAACACTATGTAAACATGATAATCCGTGGTGACCATACAGATCCATCATACTCCCACACTGGCAACGATGAGTACGCAACATGGAGCCCCAAGGGAAGGCTCGCAATGAACCGATACGTAGAATCATGTGAAATAATAATACAAATTTATATGGGCCCATGCAGGAAGTGGCGAGTCAACGTCTATTCATTTATCTATGTTCCCCGAACATACGACAGGCAGACGCCATAGTCCCCATATTCCCAGACCCCGAGTACCACTAGCAGTTTACCTCAATAGTCCGGTACTTTTTGTTCTGATTTCCCACAACAGTCCTACACTGGCCAGGGCTTGTCCTTTAGGTGCATTATTACTATATGGTGTAGACAGGGATAATCGCCGTTGTCACGTGTCACACCACATTTATAATAAATTTGTCAAAGGCCTCTACGTGTTGGCCTTCTCTTGGCCTCACGCAAGCCCACCAAAAGTCCGGGCCATTTTTATGGCTCGTAGTCTCTGGAGACATACAATACAATAATAATAATTGGTTTGTATATCCTCAAATTAAGAAAGTTACGCTTGTGTTATGGGTAATATGCAACGGCCTACTATGGGCCGATCCCAGACATGCAGCCATAGTAAATAACGCAGAAAATACGTTTTAAATTTTCTATACCAGGAATGGAACGCAGAGGACGTTGTAGTGAGGTAGGCCGGCAATGGCTTAGCCCGATCAACCACAGAGGCCTTAAATAAATTTTTATTAATATTACATCTATTATATTATAGATAGATTTCACATATGTAAACATCAAATATTTTTTTATTATGTCTATCTTTGAAATCATAAAAACCTTCTGTTAATGTGGCATCTATTAAAGGTAATGAAACTAAATTTACGCCACTACACGTATAATTTCAAAGATCTAAAGAAACAAGAAGATTAAGCCACTCCCTTGAGTGACTCATATATTTATATGAGTCACTCAGCAGAGTGACTTATGTATATTTTTGAGATGTGAATTATCAAAAGAGGATGAATACCGACGAAGCGTGAACTAATACTACTAACTACTACTTAATTGGACAAACAATAGGACCTGAAGAGAAATTCTGCGTTAGTAACACAAGATAGACGAGAGGCAGTCCAAAGAATTAAGAGAACGTCAGTGACATATCGGCACCGGTAAACTCATAATAAATCATGAGCAATTATTTTAGTACGAAGCCACGCTGCTTTACTTAATGACTCTCAGTTGTTCGCCGGAGTGTCTGAATTATATCACAACTCTGCTTGTGACTGCTTGAATGCGGAGTTCATTTGGTTGACAAACATTGTTATATTTGGATGTAAATACCTTTGACTGTGTTTGCATTTTATTATGTTGAAATTATTTTTGAATCTCATTGCTTAGTACGTTTATTATGTAGATAAATTATGGTGGTAGATAAATGAAAATGAACATTTCTAATGACAATTATTATCTCTATTATGAAAATTAATATGGAATTTACAGTCTCTTATCATACAGCTGCTGTAATTACAGCAAAACTAACCAAACATTTATGTAATGAAATTGTTATTATATTTTTACACGCCGACAATATGAATGCACACCTGCAGTTTATTACCTTTCCCGCATTTGGACTTCTTTTGTTTACTTTGTGTTTAAAATTTGTAATGTAATTTTAATTAAGAAAAACATCATAATAATATTGTTACTGTACTCGTTTAAGGCCGCAGGTGTACAGATTATGCTTTCTTGGAAAATTCCTTCCACGCGGTCGATGATTATTGTATTGTATAGTTTAGTACAAAACAATGCCCCAACGGAAGAGTGAGGCAGTCAAGCGACGATTACGATACGATCAAGACTTTTATATTCGATAAGCTATATAGTGACGGACTTTGCGCATGTTATTGAATCGTGCAGTTTGTACTGGTTGTGTCCAGTTATATTTGTACCTGTGTTATATGCGTTCGTATAGTTCTAATAAATTCTATAGCAATTCCAACGACATTTTAATTCGAGTCCTGCACCGTAACAATATTATATTTTTCTTCCAACATCAGCTTGTGAAAATTATAAAATATGCAGATTCAATCGTAAAGATTGCCTAACCGGTTTATTTTGGACTCGAACTTTAAACATAACGAAACATATATTTACCTAGTCAGTTTTCTCAAAAACTACTGGGATTATATAAATTCAATTTAATTTCTAAAGTATGATTAATAAGTACGCTACTACACATTGGAGGAACCGCGTCGAAATTAAATTAAATAATAACTAAGCAGTGCATATTTTTCTATGAGTTTCAGTCAGGTGTTTTTCTGGTCGCCTTGAATTTCCACCACTAGTCCTAACAATCGTCTAGGAGAGTTATAAAACACATACCGAAAGGTTAATATTTATAGTATTATTCATATTGAGTTGGAGTAATTTTGAAGCGAGTCTGAATAACAATAATCATTAAACAACGCAGCAGCTGGATTCTATCACCTTAATTGAATTATTCGCAATAAAAACAATTGAAAACATCAATAAAAAATTATGCGTGCAAAGAAGGCAAAGTTATGAGCATCTAAAGCGTTCAGCTAAAACAGAACAAAAGCAAAATACAATTCTGCTTTGCAAAATTTCGTGTAAAAAAGTTTCGCACTTAAAAGAAAACAGAACACAGCCGTTTTCATAAATAACGGATTCCAGTTTTTCTGTTTTTTTCCCGCTTTTTTTTGTCCTCGCATGATGCAAAGCCGCGTCCGGCACCCGTGAAAATTATCGTGTTTCGTTGGCAATTAGTGTATCGCTATGACTATACCGCTACGAGCGTTGCATTCGTGGAAACTTCAAAACACGTCAAAATGAAATAAAAAGTTTGATTTATTTCTGCTTTTTCATGAACTGAAATAAACCAGTTTTCTAAAGAAGAAATTTATAATTATGTGCAATGGCTGCTACTTAAGAATCGAATACACAAATTTTAAGTTGTGGGTGTGGGCGTAGTGAATAGGGGGGAATTATACTTACCCCCAAGACAACCCCTAAGGTCCGGGGGTCTTAATTTTTTTAGTTTATAAACATAACCTCACTTATTTTTGTTGTAAAATTTTGCCACTTTTGATTACAACAAGCCGTGATTGGAGTTTATGAATATACTCACGAATTGTTTATGAATGTACTCATAAATTACATATAACCACCAGAACTTTTCGTGACACTAAAACTGTTTTTAATGTAGAAATAAAGTTGGAAATTTAATTGACGCATAAATACAAATTCATGCTAGACATATATAAACTGTTACTTTTTAATCGATTGATTAAAAAGTGACAGTTTTTATTGTCAGTTTTGTTTTTAATGGCTTGGCTAACAATATAAAAATAAATTAATCGATATATCATTAATACTTATCAATTTGTAATTAATAAATTCGAAATCTTGTAGCTCAAGATTTAGAATTAATTAATATATCTAATATATAAAATTCTCGTGTCACAGTTTTCGTTGCCATACTCCTCCGAAACGACTGGACCGATTCTCATGAAATTTTGTGTGCACATTGGGTAGGTCTGAGAATCGGCCAACATCTATTTTTCATCCCCCTAAATGTTAGGGGTAGTCCACCCCTAAATATTTTTTTTTTGCCGGGCAGGACGTCGTCTGCCGGGACAGCTAGTTGTTTTATAAAATTTTCGGAAATCGAAATATTTCTATGAAAAAAATTATTGAAAACTATTTTTGTTTGCCGCCTTTATAACTGCCATTTTTTTCCTTTTCTCTAGTAGTTGAGTGAATGTGGCTTCTTCTCTTAATTTTTGGTTTATCGACGACTTGTGCTGTGCTTTATAATAATTTCGATTTTTCTTTTTACGTTGACTACCGGCTTTCTTTTAGACTTTGTATGGATTGCTTAATTTTGGACCTTGGCTTTTTACTGAATTTCATAAAGAGCGATTACGAAATGGCGAAGGAAGCATCTTATGATGTAGCGAAGTCGTCTTCTCATGTAGCGGGGCCAAGACCTTACCTGATGAAGCAGGGCCGCAGGCAGCGTATCAGAACGCCAGTTTTTGATTTTTATTCTGATAGTAATTATGTGGATCGGCGGCTATATGTCAATGAAATTTTATTTTTTAAATGTGCAGCTTCCGTGACATCTTAGAAAAACTCGGTACTAATGAGCCATGTATTGCATTTAGTGAGCAGGAGGGGTTACTTCTTAAAGAAAAAAGGTGTTCCACACATCGCACGTTAATGAAAATTTGCTATAACAGTGGCTGTAAATAGGTTGGAATGTTTGAATTAAAGGTGGAGGTAGTGCTAAAAAATGTCACGAAGAAAAGGAACCTGTTTTGAAAATATTCTTAATGATTTAGTCATCATGTTAATTTTGATGATCCATACAAAAAAAAGTCAATATGTCTGAGTCTAAATACCATAGCTGACTGGTATTCATACTGTATAGAGGTAATAGTCATATATTGTGTAGAGAAACACCTCGAAGTTCATAGTAAAATTGGTGGACCAGGGAAAATTGTATAAATAGATGAAAGCAAGTTTGAGAAAAGGTAATACAATAAAGGTAAATGTAATGAAGATTGTGCTATTAAATTCACCTTTTTTGGAAATTTTGTAGTCTCATTGCATATTTTTTTTGTTTCAGGACGTCATATATTTTTTTTATCTCCTTCCACCGGACGAACAGGATATGTCCGATTTTATGTATCAATTTTTTATGGGGTACTATTTTTTTGTTTTTCTTTTCTATTGTATTTTTATCTTTTTTGTCATTTTTTATCTTTTTTCTTTTTGTTGTCTTTATTTATAAAAGTCTTAATGTTATTTTTATATCTATTACATTGTCAGGACGTCATATTGAAGGGCACTGGGTGATAAGTATGATTGAAAATAGGTCGGAGGATCTTCGCTTAGAAGTGCGTCCAGGAAATATAAGATCGGCAGAGTGCTTATCTCTCTCATACAAAAGCATGTTGAGGTGGGGACGACTATATATACGGACTGTTGGCATATGATTCTTTGCAAGCCCGGGAAGGCCATCGTAAGTCATGACAGGCCAACAAACGCCGCAGATGTTGCCAACGCAAAGCCGTGAAGGCCATCGCAGTCGCGGGTTGGCCCGCGCGAGCCGCCGACACCACGGCGGCTCCCATACACAGTTACCGGAGGGTAGTGGCCCTCCGAGCTGCAGCCGGGGTAAAGAGCCCCCGCTCGAAGCCCCCTCACCAACACGTCGAGGAAACGACGTAGTTGAAGGAAAACGACGATGATTCTTTGCCACAATTCGGTTATATTCACAAGAAGGTTAACCACTCGGACCCCGATAGTCCGTTTGTAGCAAAGGATGGGACACACACCCAGAGGATTGAGTCGCAATGGAGGGTGGTGAAAAAGTTTTTTAAAACTAAAAGTATTACGAACACTGAAAACTTTTCTGATCTTATCATAGAATATTTGTGGAGGCGAAGCGTTCTTAATAAGACGGCTTTTTAGAATTAATTGCCGCCATAAAATATATTTAAAGAGGTACTTAATTTATATAGACATCATATTTTATTAAAGAAAAATCCCTTACCTGATAATAGAGACGAGCAAGCCTGCCACGACAGCGGCCGGCGAGTGCCAGAACCGACTGTAACCATTTACTATTTTTTTGTATACCCAAACAGTTACGAAGCCTTGAAAGTTTTGTACACATAAAAAAATTGTTTTATTAATCAAGTTAGTGGACGACTAGCAAGTTGGTTTTTAATAATTATGATATAATATTATATACACTGCTGAACATTTTTTTATTGGTTAAATATAAATTAACGCGATGCGGGTGAGGCAGTCAAGCGATAATCGCAAGCGAGACAAGACGTGTGTACATTCGATAAGATATATAGTGACGGACTTTGCGCGTGTTACTGAATCATGCATTACGTTTGTACCGGTCATGTCCAGTTTTACTAGTACCTATGCTATACGTGTTTTTTATATAAATTTAAATGCAATAAATTAGTACATGTAAATAAAAATAGGTTTCCATTAAGCGTAAAACTTTTATCTTAACTGGTTTCATAACCGGATCAAAATATTATTGGACAAACAGATGACATAATGGTCATTATTACTAAGCTGAAAATATCCGATGTCATTATTGACTCTGATGTTTGCGATCTCATTAAAATCGTGTCTCTGTCACAACGCCATGGATTACGTGATACAGCATCATTGTTATATACATGAGGTTATTTCACCGAACTAAAGTGACATTACGGAAAATTGCTAAACGATGTTTGCATATATTCGCTATTTTATATGAACAGAGTTTAAGAATGTTAAACAAATATTTTATTTGCCTAATACAGCGGACACAAACACGTATTCGTATTAATATTATAAACGCGAAAGTAGCACTGATATAATATGAAAAATTACAATATAAAAAACAACGATTTTGATGAAATTTGTTATTTCAAAAATGGACACTCTTTCCTCAAAATTGGATAGCACTCGTAATAGGGATCAGACTTTTTTGGGTTTGAAAAAGCACACGGTAAAAATTATATTTTTTAACAAATAAATACATTGAATTTAATTGAAAATAGTATGAAATCCATTTGATAAGGAAAATACGTAAGGTGGAGCTATAGATAATATAAAAGAACTATTGTACAATGCCTAAAACATCCGTATCAAGTTCCAACGGTATGGATTGTAACCCTAGCAGAGCATGCGTCCCTAAGCAGTTTTTCTGGGCAAATATGCACGTAATACATAATTATATTGTAACAATTCAACATGCTGAAACTGGAAGGAATACTTGTGGCTAAATCTGCCCATTGGCTATCAATCTATAACCACCAGGCCGACTTGAATTTACCGTGAAAAGAATGATGAAGATGTTATTGAAAGTATGGTGAGCATACCGTCTTATTACCTAAAAATAGGAACACTTACATATCTGTAGGTTGATATTCAAATTAATAAATTCCATTTTACTTTTATATGTCACTTTTATATGTTACTTAGCAAGTAAATCTTAAACTCATACACTCAAAAATATTTATTTCAAGAAAAGCGAAAAGTAATAAAATTGATATAAAATCATTGAATCTAGTCGATTCATAGAAATATGCTTTAGCCAGTGCAGACCGGCGCTACGAACAATATTTGAAGGGTTATTGACAACACTTGCGAGCTAGTTTTCGATTATATTTTCTGGCAAGTAAAATATTTATTTTCACAAAATATAATATTTTATTTACTTTCAATTACAAACAGTCTAGTTGATAAATATTAAGTTATGGCTGTTTAACTGCTTCCTAAGTTGCATTTATTGGTCTTATTTTTTTGGAACCTAGATACCAACACATAGATAGACAAATACAATTTCTATAGAAATTGTATTCTTCTATCAATACCAAATTTTATATAGCCATATCAGTTTTCAAGATAATCAGCCAACATACAAACACCATGTGGACACCAGAGTGTAACCAAAGCGTTCCTTTTTTATCTTTGTATTTTAGAATCGAAAACATTCGTATCCGAGATTGTGTTAACTAATTATTACTAATATTAATATAACTAGATATTACTAAAACATAATATATAACTGATTATTTAACTAAGAGTTCTAACGAAGTATAGTGACAGATTTGCCTTACAGAGCCTTTGAAAAGAAAAACATAGTGATGATACCTGCACATGGAAACAACCCGCTAATCTACCTTGGCAGAAGCATGGTTGGTATGCTGTCTGTTTCCAAACAAAGTGGAGACTTGAGCTCAGCAGTAGGACGTTTATGGCCTGGCCTTTTACCACGAAATGTTTTACCATGAAATCATTCAACATGAAATATTTTAACATACCGTTCTCCACTCCTCAAACTCCCGAACTTCACTGTCACCTCACGGCGACCGCAGAGCTCTATATGGAATTAATTTTCAACTTTGTCGCGAAATAAATGACGTGCACCGCATTTTGATAAGGCATGTCGCTATTTTGAATCAATTTTACTTAAGTTTATATATTTTAGTAGCATAAAATTTTGATTAGTGATTAGTGTTATAAAACGTGATGTCAATATGAAAGTCTGTTATTAATAGCTTAGAGAACGTAGAGTCAAAGATAACTTTAATTAAGTCATGTACGTAAATAAAGAGAATTTTCCACATACATAATAATATGTAGTTGTAATAGATATATACATTTCTGGTAGCAGTTGTTTGTCATAACGTGAAGAGTGGAATCTACTGATATACAGTGTGTGTGTGTTTTTCTGCCGATTATTATTATTATTATATAGGTATTTTATACTTACAAGAAGATTCCCGCCACCAATGTATTGCAAAGTTAAGACAGAAACTTCAATAAATAGTAATAATAAATATAGTTTATATTTTACAAAATGATAGAAAAATGTTAAATGTATAAAACAGACATTGTTTCTAATAACTGTTATTTATGATCACAAATAGTAGTTTCCATTTAAATTTTGACATTTATTCTAAAACCACAGATGGGAATATCAATTTTATTAGTATAGATAGTATAGAACAAGATACATATTATAGATAGATAACACTTTTTTTACCCCATTACAGAAAACACAGAAAAGCTTATAGCCTAAAAATATTCCAAATGTGCACAATAGGCGGTCGTATCGAAAAGAAGCGATCTGTTCCAGACAACTCGTGGCAGGAATAAAACTTATTATATTGGTCAAAGGTGGTATACAACAATATTAGAGGATATGCAGTTACTTACATATATTTTATTCATTTATAAACATATAAGAATATAAAATATTATATAACTAATAATTATACTTAATAGACATATTGATATTACATACATATATACATATACATACATATATATATATATATATGCGTCTCTCTCTCTCTCTCTCTCTCTCTGTGTGTGTGTGTGTGTGTGTGTGTGTGTGTTAAAATAATTAGTCAATATCGTATCATGCATCGTCCATATTTTTGTACATTGTTGAAATAATATATACTTCCTTTAACATAATTATTCTTTTAAAACAAATGGATATAAAACAATATGGTCTTAGGTCATAGGAGCATGCGTATGACCCGTACAACGACTCTGTATATTTAAAATATTTTTATTCAATGCCGTTCGATCGGTCCCCAGTCTCGCAGGAATTCATTATAGGAATTTGTTTGCGATATGAAAATTCCTGGGGATCCTTTTGCCATTTTGTAACCATTTTACGTCACGTAAGGTCTTCTATAACGATCTTTATGATATTGGAAATAATTTTATCAATACATTTTTGAGTCGAACAAAATATTAATTAGAATTCTTTTACTTAAAATGTTTTAGAAGATTACATTATACAAATATATTTGAAATAACTTGTTTTAAGGTTTCGTAAACAATTTTGCAGATCATATAAAATCTACTTTATAAAATTATCATGTCTATCTATATTCTTTTTATCTCTAACGCTGACATTTATTAAGAATGTGTATTCTGCATCCTGCTGGCATGTTGTGTAGTGCAAACTCAAAGAAAACTTGTTTTGTAAAAAGGTTTTTAAGTGCAAGGTTTTGAAATCCTGGATATCATGAAGCAGCAGAGTGCTAGTTCAAACACGACGGGTCTAACCTATTTAGTATAGGAGTTCCTATGGCCACGTTCCGACTCCATCGTCAGATCGGCTCCATGGTACTATATTACTACATTGTCACGTGATATAGATATGCATTAAAAATTTCAGCTCAATCGGAAACCGGGAAGTTGGTCAAATTTAACTTGCAAGATTTCACCCGAAGTTACATACATAGGTACATCCATAACAAGTTAAATTAAAGCATATAATAGAATATAGGGACCATAAATGCAACTAAGGACTGGTTTTTTTTCTACTGTACATTACCATATATAGTATTGTTAGCCTTGAACAGGTTCCTTGTTGGCCTGTAAGACTCTCGTATGGAGGATTTTAATACAATTTAATAAAATTAAACAACTTTTTTTAAGTATGAATATTCAATTGCTACACTGGCAGGTCAAATTTCGGAAATAGAGAGGAACAACCATGCTTATACATTTTCACATTCGATAATAATGCTCAATTTTAATATTCCCTTTCGCGGCCCCTTTTCAAATTTTCCAAAAATATACTTTCTTAATTTGGACACTAACCTTCGTCGACGTACGAAACTTCAATATATATGCCGAATTTAGGTCTCTTTCTGAGTAAATTGGCCCTAACCAACAAACTACTTTCAGAGCGATATAATATTATGTTAAACGTTTTAAAGGATTTCAAATGGTTTTAAAGACTCTAAAATTTTAAATGTTAAAACTCAGTTCTTATAAGTATTAGTTTTGATAACTTATATAATATTGTTTTCAATAATATAGTTACAATATTTATCGCTCGTACGCATACCTAAACCGAGTCAAATACTGAATACAAGTATTATTTACTACAGCCCGCCCGGTTATACACAAATATCAAAGGGTCCGAGCCCTCGTAAAGGAATCAATGAGACTGCCCTTTGACCGGATATGTACCTATAGGGTAAATAAATAGCGTTTCCTGTGACAAATATTAAAGCCTCCCCGACGTTTGGGCTTTCATAAGTATTAAAATATATTTTTTGGGGTCGGGATTTTGGCCTCGATTTTTGTAAGTATGGCCCCAAGCTGTTGCCACCAACAATGAGGATAGTTGATTGCTCCATTTTTAGGATGCCGTACTACATAAACTAGAGTACCATTATAAAGCATGAAATATGAAGGTAGGGATTATTTTTTTATATTTTGTAATGTATGTATGTATAACCATCGCAATCTGAAGTTGCTTAGTGGGTCATTACTCTCGATACAAGTAATAAAAACTATCTTTTATGTGAAATTTTACTTTTTATTACTGGCGATTGACGTTTCAACCACTTTTTTAAAAAATTATACATTTGAATTGAATTGAGTATTTATTATATTTAGTTCGTTATAGCGGTTATTGGATTACAGATACTAATAATATACTTAACATCTATATAAAATTTATTACAAGTATTACAGGTAATATTATGGTTTTGCACTCAAAAAAATTAAATACAGGCTTAAGTCTGTTCAAGTATTTTTTTCATATAGAAAGTTGATTTTATAATGCGACTAAGGACATATGCAGTTTATAAAAGAAAACACATTATTATTATGATTGGGAAGAGTTGGGGGAGTTGATTTTGTTTAAATATACCTTTTTAATTTAGTTTTTCATATTGTCAGATTTTTAGCACATTCTAATCTCATTCACGCCCCCTACCTGCATAACAAAAAAGTCTAATCTGCTTAAGCAAAAATCAATATAATAACTGATGTATCTGATACAAAACACTTGGGGAAACTTTAAATTTAAAATAAATGAAGATGGGAAAATCACTTAAAAACCAAATGCCACTATCAAAGTGAATCGAATCAAATAAGAGCCTGTCTAGACCTCGACTAATTTAATTGATATAACGAAACCGTTGATCAAATTGAACGTATTTGTTCACTGAGTCTCTGTAAATAAGCTGCTTTCTATGTCACTCAATATTTGCCAGCTAGCTACTCGTGCACTGCAAAGCATAGAGATGCATTAGATCTTACTGCCGTATTTTAGAGAACTTAAGGATTTATTAAATTTAAAAATTATTTTCTCATTGCAGCACACATAGATGGCTTTGATGACTAATGGCATAAAAAACAGTGTCGTTAAGTAAGTAAATAAGTAGATTGCGTGTTGGCAACAACTGCATCTGGGAATAGGTGATAAATTTGATTGCCCACTGATTTAGACCTGCATTAAGAGGACGAAATCTATACGAACCAATTACCGCGCGTACTATCATATGAACTTAATGTGTAGCGTTTAAGAAAATCAACAGTCATCTTATAGACCTTCAGATAAAAGAATAACTAAGAGACCCAAAGGCTTGCAGTTATTATCACATTGGATCGCCATACTATCGTGTTAAAAAAATATAGCCTTCTAATCACCAAAATGAAAGGCTTATATCACACTCTTCATTTGAATGTTTTTTACCTGAATCTATTTTTTATCTGAATCAGACATGAAATATTACTTTCACGGAGGTGTGCATTCATATCGATAAATTGGAACTGACAAAATGCATTTGATTTATTACCATAAACCTAGGTGCTTCAGTTCATTACTTCATTTTGGAGTTCACTTTCATGAAAAATCCCATTAAAAGCTTAAAGTCGTTAACATTCATTTCATAGTGTTTGTAGTGTGCTAATAGACTGTAATTAAAATATTGCAACAAATACTTTATCAAATAATTTAACATTTTATCCGTGCAGGAACGGAGAAAGAATACAATTTCCTGCGGCCCGGCGGCCTGTCGTAAGAGGCGACAAAACAACCCACAGCCAGGTGGTAGGGCATTTGCCCGACTGGATGGCTACCACCCCTGGTCTAGAGTATGTCGCCATAACAACCTTGTGTTGTGTTCCGGCATTAGTGACCAGGTTCCAGGCTCCCTAAAGAGAGCAGCAGCGCATTTGTAGCACCTTTGGTGTTGCAAATGTCCATAGGCGATGGTAACCGCTGTCCATCAAGTGGGCCGTCTGCCTGTCTGCTGATCTCCAGCAATAAAAAAAAAAAAAAAAAAAAACATTGCCTTTGTCTGTTTTATGCAAGAATTCTTAACTACGTGGCTAAATTCCTATATGCCATACAATCTTCAAGGCTTCTCCACACTCTCGTGAGACCGTGAGAAACTGAGTATTTCAACGGACATCTCGTACTCTCGCGATGATGTCCTCCAGAACAATGGAGCTGAGAAAGCGAGAACAACCGTGCGAGTGTAATGCAGGCAACTTGGTCTGTGTAGTGTTTTTTGGACACATTGTTTCCTGTTACTGCGTCAGTACTAACAGATTCGCAGGCGAGATGGGTACTGGGGACGCTGATGGTAGATTCTACAGTCTGGTATTTGTATTTTCTTCAAAATGCTAATTTAATCAAAATATATTTTGATTAATATAAATGTAATAAATACAACATCGAAAGCATTAGTGTAGTAACGTCACAAGTCATCGTTTCTATATTTTCGTATATACATCCTACTAATATTATAAACGCGAAAGTATGTATGGGTGTAAGTTTGTTACTCTTTCACGCAAAAACTACTGAATGAATTTTGATGAACCTTTACAATAATATAGCATACAGATCAGAATAACACCTAGGCTATAATTTTTAAGATATAGTGTGGTTTTCCATCACTATGCGGATGAAACCGCAAGACGGAGCTAGTATTGCAATACTTTTTCAACCAGTAAAGGTCTATCGCAGACACTACCAATAAAAGCAAAGCACAAAAGCGGCATCTTTATTTCGTAAGAAAATCGAAACACCTTAACGTGACCATTAAAGCATGCCAACTTTACGTGATCGTAAAAACCTTAGCAAAATTTTCATTACACCTGGTATCGTGCCCATAATGATCGGGCCCACATTAAATGACATTATCTAGTACTGAAAAGCATAATCTTACTTTTTGAATGCATAAAGAACTATAAACGTCAGATATCATCTAATTGAAGTTGGAGTAATGGGGGCGGCCATTAAAACGCCTAAGGTAACGATGGAGGGACTCATTCTTAAGCTGAGGGTAGATTTAAAGAACTTCTTTAAAGTCAAACAATTTCATAGGAAATAAGGAACCTCTTTACAATGATGCAAAATTACAAGATTTTTTAAAGCTGAAGAACAGTAGCAGGATGACGGTCCACCTGATGGAAAGCGGTCACTGTAGCCTATGGACGTTTGCTACACCAGAAAGGTCACCAACGCGTTACCGGCTTCGGAGAAATTTTATGACACCCTTTTTAAAAAGCTCCATATCGTAGCGCTGTGGGAAAACCCCACCTGGGAGCTTATTCCAAATCCCCACGATACACAAGAGGAACGTTCTTGAGAACGTTAAACAATAAAAATTCTAATTTATGGTTTAAATTAGATTTTGTTTTAATTTAAACTAAGTAGACTAAGTACATACTGACGAAGAAAATGGTTTTAAAATTATACGAAGGGTAAGTCAAAATCTAAAGTACTCTTTCTTTTAAATTATGAGTCCTATTTTAATGAGAAGCGTGTTTTTGGGTGTCATAAAGTCACTTTTGAACAAATATTATCTTTTAGGTGAGTCTGATTCATCTTAACATTTTCACTTAACAGATGTAATAATGGCCAAATGCTACTACAATAAAAAAGTTCTGATAATAATTAATCATATTTAATTTTACACTACATAAAATTAAACATGATCGTACTGAAATAAATCGAGTTTTATTACATTTTTACCATTTCATTTATATATTTTGTTTAAAATTTATAAGCGTATTTCGTATCACTTCCGTTTCAAATTGGACCGTGTAGGCTGTCAGTCTGCACCAAGCTTTACTGTAAAATATTTAAATTCGCCTCTCACAATAAATGAAGGTAGAGTGATATAGTCAATGAACAGATATAGCTGAGTTTAATTAAAATGGGCGAAGCGATGCCAAAGTGGGTCGGGCTGTTTGATATCGATAGGTTTGATGGCATTACACTTTTGAAGCATTATTTATCTGAAAAGTAACTTTAAACTTTGTATATAATTATGTTTTTTTAGAAATGTGTAGAATAATTAAACTGCTCAGTAATGAGGGTCTTTTTGGAACACAAAGTGCAAAAAGAGGTTTTTTTATTGCGAAGCCGGCAGATAGCATATCTGATAGAAAGTGGTTACGGTCGCCTATAGACGTTTGTAACATCAGAGGCGAAGCTGACACGTTGCCAACCTTTAGGGTGGAATAGGATATATGGCTAGAGTTATGGGCCGCCTTCTGCCAGAGCCTGCGAAAAGTCAAATACTTGTGGCTCTGGCATAAGCGTAAAAAGCGGAACAGCGAAGGGTTTTAGTGAACGTCATGGCGATAGTACTTCTTGCTTGATGCTAGTGCCACCTCAACATTCCTAATCTCATACTGTCCGCTGCGATTCCCTCGCGGTGGATAGTCAAACGGATTTCCCCCCGTGAAAAAGGGTTAAAGGCTAGGAGAGGTGAGATTGAGGGATCAAAACGAGGAATTAGAAAGAAGGGACAGGGCTAGACAATGGTATAGAGGGAGAAGGAATTCAGTCATCGGAACTCTCATTCATCGATCGAGACACGATTAACTCAAGTCTGTTTCACGTAGATATTCTATGAGCGCATGATGTCAAACCGCTCAAGCTTGCTTTAAGAGCTATAATAAAGTAAATATCCGGCTCGAAGGGCCATATGGAGCATAGGAAGTCCTCAATAAAGCAAGTTTCTTCAAAATATTGCATATATTTTAATAATTTACAATTTCATAACAAATTGGTTGCGCGTACAAAGGTTCGTTTTTGTGCAGTAGTAGATTTCGAATACTGGCAGTTGGCCGTAGACTACGAGTGTTTCTCATAGGCTAATGTAAATATTGCGCGTACCGGCGCGAGGTAATGATTTCAACTCGGTTGAACCAGTGTGTTGTACCTCTTGGCGAATCATGCGCCGACATAACATTGACAATCGTGACTCGTGATAGTATACGCACAGAGAAGTGTTCCGTAGAAGTGACAAAAGGAGACTGTTTACTTAACAACGGAACTCTAAAATACTATTGACAAGAAAACACCATAAAGATTGAATCTAACATTGCGAGGTAGGTATTTTCTAATAAAATATTCACCATCAACATAACCGGTCAAATGCGTTCGATATTGACCGAAATAGCTTTCAAATAAAACTATCCTTAAAGTTTTAATCCAGAGAAATAATGTTTCACTACCTTGCAGTTAAGTTCGGGTATAAATTTCGCGATTTGCTTTAAAATAATTTAGATGTTTATTTTGTGTCGTCTTAAAGATTCAAAGTAAATTCAACCTGAGCTCGCTAAGAATAAGGTCGAACATGACTCTCACTTTAATTTTATAAAGTGCAAACAAATGTATAGTCTTAGAGCTCGTAACTTGTCTGTCACATAAACAGTATTGTTGGAAGAGATTTGGTCCAAGTTAAAAGTAACATTTTGCAGAAACTCCTTCCTTACTGAATAGAGTAAGGTAAACCAAAGTACTGTAAAAACATAAATGTTAGTCTAACTACATTTATAGATGTAAAACATTTACCTAAATAGTACTGAATAAAAAGTTTTTGATTCTGATATTTTAGGAGAAATATATTTAATCGGAGAAAGGTTGATTAAATATATAAGAATAAATCGACATACAAAAGCAATTCTCAAGCTAAGTAGTCAGGCTTGTGTTATGGGTTGTGGATAATACATAATATATACAATAGGAACGCGGACACATGTTACAATAAGTTCTAATATCTTTCAAACTGCAGCGAACTGATATTAATCATGTTTATATGTGTATATATATTTTACATGTGTTTTATTACCTCTTTCTTAGTATTTGAGTCGTCTGTTGTTCGCACTAATCCTTTTGTACGCCTCCTGCTAAGACTTCATAGATTCTCTTTCTATTGTAAATAATCCATAACCCACAAACCCAAATAACCCATAAAGATTTAATTTAAAAATTCAGAAAAGTAGTGAGCATGTTGCAAGGGAGCCGTGTATATTTTACAAATATATAAGGTCGATCAACCGGGAGGCAGTTAGTTGAGATTAAACTGCGATTGAGGAGTTACCTAGCCCTTTTGGAATGAGTATCTTATTAAGACGGAATTTATCGATTTGTTGTGTTCAGCGTTTGGTCTTGTTGTATTTGGTTGGGGGTTTGAACTTATTGTATTTGGATGTATTTCTAAAAACTGCGAATTACATGTGTGTACTTCTAATAAACTTTGTGCTAATTCCAATGGTATTTTAAATTCACATTCCACAAATTCGTAACAATACTAAAGAGCATGTGTTAAAATAACGTCTTATCATTTAACTTTGAATAATAATATTAATTAGGTACTTTCAGTTTTTTAATAAAATTACTAAGCTATTTAACTGCTTTTACTTGTACCTACTTTTGACGCTATATATTTGTACAAAATCTATGATGCTATAAGTTTATAAAAAGTATTTCAGTTAATTTGACTGTCTGTTCCCCTATTGACAATTTATTAGAGCCGATACTTAGCATACAGACGGAAAGTTGGTCTTCGAAATTCTCTGCCTAAAATCGAAGCATAAGACCCTAGCAGTGTATTAGATGGATCAATGCTTAGACCATTGTCCATGTTTGTACTAGTACATGGCAACAATATATTAAAGTTAATTTATATGAAACCTCGAGACGAAAGCAATAGGTTATTTTTATTTCATGGAACTCTTAAAAAGTACATCCTTCAGTTAGATGTGTGGTGGCTACTTCTAATATAAAGTTTCATAAAGATTTCTCCACTACTTTTGTGTTTTTAATTTTATTTTTTATTGCAGGAGTTCAGCAGAGAGGCAGACGGCCCACTTGATGGAAAGCGGTTACCATCGCCTAGGGACCAAGGTGCTACATGCTACATGCTACAAGATGATTTCTTAGCTTAACTTATCTTACTCAAAATTATATGAATATTGTTTTGTTCAATGTATATTAAAAGGGTTTTTGAAGTGATAACTTCTTTTGGGAGGGTAAACTGCTTCGTTACGTAACGCATTACGACGCCAGTTTGTCTGGCTTCCCATTCTCTCACGCAAGGTATCACTTCTGTCAGGCGTACCGAGACGCATACGTTTTATTTTTATTTTTATTCGGCTATGTATGTGCAAACATGGCTATAATATGTTTGAACTACATAATCTTCATACGTTTATGAATGAAATATCCAAAAATGTATATTTTTATATTCACTGTGGTATTGAAAATCGAAACAAATACAAGTTAAATATATAATAACGTTGAAATGAATTTTTTTTCTTTCTCTTTTAGTATACATATACGTGAACAGTAAATATTCAAATGCTTTATCGAGTACGATGATTTTTTTATGATGAACTATAAAATAATAGACTATTCGCTTGTTTGAGGCTATAACAGCGTTTGACTTGAACCAACACAAAGCAAATCAATCAGTGTTACACTGGCAGTTGGATCATTCACTTATTCAGATTTAGTGGGGTCGCGCCGGCTGGTTTATGGGCCGGCATGACACGTTCGCACGGCGTGTCGTTCAATGTTCCATTCCCGTTAGGATTGGTTTTCTTTACAGGCTTTTTTCAATACTAGAACTGAATAGGACTTTTGTTAGTTTATCCTTTATTTTGACTTAGTTTCTGAAAATATTGTTATAATTTGGGCTACCTGCATATCTGTAAACAAGCACACTCATTAACCGGCGGCATTTGAGCTAATAACATTGAAATTCTTTATGACCATCTTCTTTTGTTTACTTTGTGTTTAAAATTTGTTATTGGAAAAACAGCCCATTGTGTATTTTAATCTTTATGGTAGTCATTAGCTAGGTGTGACTCTTGGAAATTCAGTCCATGCGGTCGAGTAGACATATTGTATTTGTACATTATAAAGCAATGCCCCAACGGAGGGGTGCGGCAGTCAAGGATAAACACTAGCAGAGCAAGACGTGTGTACTACATTCGGTAATCTATTTAGTGACGGACTTTGCGCGTGTTATTGCGTTTGTACCTGTGTTATACTTGTTCGTATAGTTCTAATAAATTCTATAGTAATTCTAACGGCATTTTAAATATGTCTATATTAAATATGACTCGAAAAATCGAATAAAGATGAAGTGAAATAGTATAAAATGCAATAACAGTCCGGAAAAAACCAAATTGAGTTTCAAGTGGTTGGTGATAATAATAAAACAATGGTTAATCACCAAAATTTACCAAAAGCAATGACCACCTGATGAAAAGTGGCCATCATCGCCTATGGACGCTTACAACATTATTGGGCATTACCAATACGTGGCGATCCTCGAAGAAATTTTATGACGCCCTCCTTAAATGACCTCTGACTCATAGCGCAAAGGAAAAACCTCAGCAGGTATTTCGCTTCAAGTAACGAGTAGTTAGTATTAGTACGCAGAACAAACGTCATGAAGAAGTATTTCTTAGTTAAAACCTCCTTAGTAGTAATAAAAAATAAGTGAAGAAACTCATGCTAAGAGTTTTATATGTGAGATGTATGCGTGGTTTGGATACATGTGCCACCCTATTTATATATTTTACGAACTTAGCATTCACCAATTAAATGTGCTAGAACTCCACTCCCCTCAGACGTGTAATCCGTCACAATTCACGTCATTCATCGAGAACGTACATCTGAGGAAGTTTTACGAAGTTATAGAAAGTATGTGGAGAGACGATGCCGAATTTGAAATGAGTTTTCCCCTTTGAGCTATTTTTCGATAGGTCGTTCTTGAACTTATCTTTGACGTGGCATTTCATAATGTGTTTACTTAACAAGCGTTTCCTTCATTAATTCTGATGAATTCTATCTTATGATATTAGTATGCATAAAGGGAACTTAATAAATTATTATAAATATATATATATATATATATATATATATATATATATATATATATATATATGTAATTATATAATATTGATAAATTCGATTTTCTTGCTATGTTAACTATATTTAATCAATTTGGTTGAGGCGCTGGTTGAAATATGGTTGAAGAACTGAAGTATAGAATGGTACTTAATAACATTGAATGAGTCATGTTTATGTTTATATTGATTAATTTAATTTAATTTAGTTGATTCATATAAATTAAAAGGCAGAAATCAACCATTCTAATAATGGGTTTACCAAAACTGTCCATTACAGAAATAGGTAGGTACATAGTTGCCATTTACCGAAAAGCTTCAAATCAAATCATTTATTTGCTTAAAGGCATGGTAAGTAAAATGTAAGCGAACTTTAAATTACTCATCCGGTCTGTGTGTCTATGATCTGGTCCACAATTGTCTTTATCTATGTATACAAATATTTTGTCACCCATTTCGACTTATTACATTACATTGTAATTTAAAAAGCGGTTTTTGCTAGTTTCTTATCTCTTCTAGACAACCTAAGTTGAATCATGTTTTAGGTAATACTTTAAAATTGTATATTATACATTGATACATAGTATAGTGCTATACATATAAAAAACTTGCACACTGAAATTATTTATGTAAGTTTTATTAAATTAGCAAATAACACACAAATCAATCATCTAGAATTTAACGCTATAATCACTTAATCTTCCTTTTCAAACACAATTTACTAAGAACCAATAAACACCGCAAATTTTAATAAAAGCGCGTAAATTTTACAACATACCAGGGCATTTCAACAGTAAAAAGCATAGGACACTTTGGGGGGCGTTTAGTGTTTTATATGCCAAAGGGATTTATGTTATTACCGTCCATATTTCTGCGGACTGAAGCCGCTGAGAGGTCACGAAATCTCGCCGATAGGTGGCGCTGCTCTAACACATATCAGCGTCCCGTTCCCGCCCATCACCAAGGTTTAAACCGATGAATATTACGAGAGCTTTATTCGAATCACGTAGGAGTGGCGTGCGGGCCGCTCATGAACTCTGATGTTGTTGTAAGGATGGCGGGCTCTCGATTCCGATATGCAGGTGAAAATTTTAATCGATTTCTGTTTCATAATTAGTCTTTTTTACCCGAACCGACCTGAACGATACTTATAAATACTTTACTTTACTTGCCCTTTAAAGGTAGTTTGGGCTTGTAGAGAGGGTGGATGAAAATAGAATCACCAAACAAGTGTAGGACAGTATTGTGAATAGTAGAGTTGCTTTCATACACACCACGATAAAATTCAAATTTAATTTTTTTTATTCAAAATAAATTCCACTGGAGAAAACTTCTAGGTCATACATATAAGTTAAAATTTAATTTGACTTCCTAGTTATGTATACCGCTTTGCAACGTGTTATTGCTGTTAGGGAGAAGCGGCAAGAAACTCCCCAGCAGCCCAGCGTCTAGCTAAGAATTTATTAAAATAAACTTTTGAAGTGATAACATCTTATGGGAGGGTAAACCGCTTCGTTACTTAACGCGTTACGGCGCCAGTCTGCATGGCTTCCCTTTCTCTCACGCATACGGCAGAGGTAGGCAGGCTAAGTTAATACTTCTGTAGGGCGTCCCGAGACACACTCGTTATTTTTTTAATAAATTTTATACAGCAATATATTACATAATTACTTTTCGAAGAATGAATGGAGTTGAGATTTGATACCAGAAGTATTGAAATGAGGTAAAGTAAAAAGCATCTCAAATAAACGTGCATGTATGAAGAAGTTAATGAAAGTAAATAAAGCGAAAGCTGTTTGTCAGGTTCGTCGCAAATGTAAATCTATAGTCTCTGCCTACTCTCAGGGGAAACAAACTTGATTATATATATATATATATATATATGTATATACATGATCAAATTGATCATGTATTAGCAGAAGGTGATGTTAGGAGCCTTAAGAACAGACGAGCGTGCATGACAAGAGCTATGAATGTCAAAGAAGCAAGTGAGGTGTGTAAGAATGGGCCTGTGTGGCGCTCTGTTGTTCGTGCCTACCCCGCAAGGGACCTGGCGTGAAGTTATGTATGTATGTATGTATGTATATATATATATACATATATATTAAAGGAGCATCTTGAAATACTTGCAACTTATTGGTACTCAGTACACGTTGATGATATGATAAGTCCAGTAACATGTTTTGCATATCTTATTTTATCGAATAATATACTTACATAAGTATACATATATTATCTATTACTACTAAGATAAATTGAGAAGCATAATATTACATTATTGTCGACATATAAATGAACAGTGCCTAAGGTGGATTCTAATTCATTTCAGCCTTTTCAATGCGGTTTTAAAAGGGCCTTTCAATATGCATTTGTATGTCTCGTATTGTTTGGCGGTAGGGTTGTTCTAGTTACAACCCTACCGCCAAACAATACGAGATATAACAATGAAAAAATTTCTCCCGCCAGCGAAAGGTGGAAGAGTTGCGATGACAACTCCCGCAAACTCGGTAATCAGTTACACGGAATTTATGTTGAGCGCGTGCTAGATGTAGCACGTTATATTACGGGAAAGTTACGTGAAAACATGTTTACTTAGAAATAATGGTTCATCTTCATACTTATACTTATCTCTAGCAATAAAAATATCGCCAACAATAATATTAAGAGTTTTTAGAGTTTTTACTTTTCAGTACAGAATTTTATGTAATCATTATTATAAATTGTAAATATTGTTAAAGATTCAGACAATGAAAAATTACGTGTAGGAACGGAGAAAGAACACAATTTCCTTTGGCCGGGCGGCCTGTCGTAAGAGGCCGTAAAACAACCCACAGCCAGGTAGTAGGGTATCTGCGCGTCTAGATTGCTACCACCCCTGGTCTAGACTCGGGAGTATGCCACCATAACAACCTTGAGTTGTGTTTCGGCATTAGTGACCAGGTTTCAGACTCACTCAAGAGAGCAGCAGCGTATTTATAACGCCTTTTGTGTTGCTGTCCGACTGTCTTAGTGCGTTACCGACTCGATTTGTACTATAAAATCGATTTCATTTATTAATAAGTTTTAATCAGTTTAACTTATCAATATATTTGCATTTTGCTTTTTATTTATTTTACATTTATTTATTCAATTCGATTACTTTTGATTTATTTACATATAGTGTCGATAGTTTAATAGTCGGTGCGTTATATGGCTCACAGAACATCACTATTACGTCAACAACAACAATAAAGTACGACAATTATGTAATTTATTTCATGTCAGCTTTACTGTCAAGATATATAAAACTTGAAATATATGCAAACGTCAAAAGTAAAATAATCGCTTGGAAACAGCATAGTTCAGGAAATGCTCGTGAAACAAGGAAGAAAATTTAAACACTTCATAAACTTCAACATACTTTAAAATCTCAACACTTTAATCAGGAAGTACTGAACAATAAGTATTAACGACAGCAAGATAGCAGACAGCTTAGTGCTTTGCGCAGTTGGGCACAAACAGACTTTAGAAGTTTATTTGCAAATTGACTCCACGTATTCGCTTAAGGTGCACTTTCTTTCATCCAAGCTCAAATTCGGGTTTGGTACATGTTAACTAGATTAGCGTTTTAACAAAATTGGTTTCAGGAACGGCTAAGATAAATAACAGAGATGCCACGAATAGTTGTTTTCCTGAATACCAAATATTCGGCCACGCTTTCAGCCGAAACGCCGACTGTTCGGCTACCGAATGGCAGTGGGAGGTTAGTATTGAAACTCTAATTTGTGAAGTATTTTCTTACATTCTCGCGAATAATAGGTGCACATAATTAACACGTGTTTTGATTTTTTATCCGAGTCTGACATTTTAAACATGTAATATTAAAATTAAAAAATGATTGAGAATGCATCTAAAGCGTAGTTTAACGATATATATTTTGATGGAAATATATATAATTTTGAATAATTTGTTCAATATGTGCGTTTTTTGTTACCATTTGGTATTTGGTATTCTGCCGAATAGTACACAATATTCGGCCAAATACCGTTTAATTAAACAAGTAGCCGAATATTCCTGGCATCTCTTATAAACAGTATCCTGGAGAAGGACAGGCTACTTTTTGTCTTAAAATACAAATAAGAAGGGGTTAGACAGGCATTAGTTTATATTGAAAACACATAATTCCTCAAGGGGACGACAAGAAAATCCATACTTCAATCGTTTGGTAAGATATAAAAAAATATGAGATTCAACGTTACAGTTGCATTTGCACTTCTTGTTTATATTGCGTGAGTTCAGCAGGCAGACAGCCCACCTGATGGAAAGCGATTACGCCTCTGGACATTTGTAACACCAGAGGTACTTTCGCTACCTATGTGCTGCTGCTCTCTAAACGAAGACTGGAATCTGGCCGCTAATACCGGAATACAATTTAAGGTTGGTATAGCGGCATGCACTCGACCAAATGTAGTAGCCATAGACAGGCAAATACCTTACCTGTGGATTGTTTTCTCCATTCCTACACGGATAAGCAGCACGGATCATTGAGACAATAAAAAATAAACGTAAATGTAGTAAATGGACATCATTCTTCTCTATCTGTCCAGATGGGACTCGCGAAAGTGCGGGACTCTAACATATGCAGAATGACGTAAATACTTGCCGAGCATGGGTGTTTTGGCAAGTACCTGCATCCTAATATATGTTACGTTACGTGTAACGTGACACCAGAGTGTCAGGAGTGTGGTGCTCCCCTCGACTCATCGTTTCATATGCTAATTAAGTGTGCCACGTGGGGAAGCCCCTATTCCAGGCCGAGTTAAGGCCGGTAGAATTACGGAGCTGAATTGGTGAAAGCCATGATCCACAGTGGTGCTAACTGGCAGGCGGCTTTATGCTTTGGCGAATCAGTAATGACTAAAAAGGAAGCCGCCGAGAAAGAAAGGAGAGGACTGCGTACAGCCTTCGACCATCGTCGTCAGAGAGGGGTTCGAGGGGGGGAGGGCGTTACGCACAGGAATTCCTCCCGTAATCCCGTGGCAGAGGGCCACCGTTTACGGGGGTATCGGTGGCATCATCTCTTCTGTACGAAGTGGTATGACCTTGCTTACAGGGGCTTAGTGCCAAGTCGGAGCACCACGAGATAGTAAACTGCGAATAGGCATAAACCCTATGTCGTTTTGATAAAGTACACTCTTTCACAGCGACGCAGGTAGGTAGTAGTTAGTGGGTAGTTCGTTCGACTTCACCGTTCACTGCAGGAGAATCGGCTTGTCGTTTGACACAAGAGTCCCACAGATACACACGAATCTTCTCCCGTACGTATGAACCCGCGTGCATATCTTAAGAAAAGACACTCCCCCTGCGTTAACCAAAAAAAATAATAATAACTGTTGCGTTTTTACATAAATAAATAAATTCAAAGTCAATTTGGCTTAATTTGCATTTGTTATTAAATTAGGTATATAGTGCAAATACATAATTATACTCGCACTTACTCCTGGCAGTTGCTACTTACGATACGACCATGTGAATACGACTCCGCTAACATCTCGTACCTTGTATTAACTTATATTAAGAAAATACGAAAACTAAGCAGAATAACGTTCTAAAGAGTTCAGTTAGTGAACTTTGTTTTGCATGACTTTCTTCGTAGTTGGGAGATTTTCGAATCTTTTCACGACGCTAAAGGATTAAAGTGTTTACCCCTACGTACGTTCCAAATAGTGCAATATTTTTTTTAATTCAAAATTTCAACTTAACTTTTTGTCCCTTGCTCATATTATTTTATTTTAGCATATACGAATAGTGCGTTTATTTAAGATGGTTCATTGAGATGAAACTAGCAGAACTACTTACAACCTATCGGTGTTCGGTTGCAACCCTCGGTGTCTATTTATTCCGTTTCTTGTTGAAATGCTTAGACCGTGGGGTTCTATAGCCGTCCGCCTTTATAGAGACCTGTCAAAATTCTGGATTGATTCTTTAAGTAATACATATCAGAGGAGTAAGCAAACACACGCCTTTGCTAGGCTACGATAGAAGGGTTAGGTATTGGTGATCTCCGACGTTCTCGCTCCTGAGGGGGCCTCCTAAATAATTTTGAAAAATATTAATACTTTTCTTTCTGACTGGGAGTGAAAAATGAAAGGAGCCTTGCAAAGCTGATGACACTAACGTCTATATTTAGTCTAGCTCCACCATTTACGTGCCGTTATGAAGGCAGATGTGTTGCTAATATTCTCACAACAAGGGTTTCCATAGACCGTGCGCAGAAGAAGTAGGTAAATAAGCTTCGTGACCTGAAGCAGGTGCTTCAAAAGCAATCAGGATTATCCCTAGGATAATAATAGAGTGGAAACATAATTAAGCGTGTTTGTGTAATTTGTTCACAATAGCGGTTAAATCCGACTAAAACCAGTTTATAACCGATTATAACTCGTATATCTCCTTAAACCAGGTTAAACCCTGCACGTGGGCGACTAACGAAGAGTGATGCGCGGATATTACCCGCGAGCCCTGAGCCGCCCCACGCATTTGCATCTTCCTTATTTTAGATTGTTATTTATTGCCACACTTTTTATTCCCCTATTTTTGGCTAACAGTGGATTATATTATGTTACAGGGATCTACTCTGATTTTTCAGTAATTCAGATATAACATGTGTATTCATATAATACATTCGACCGACAAAGCATACCTTATATATATATAATAAAGATAATCTATATTTTATAATATTACAAATTTCTAAACATGCCTTGTATAAAACATTGAAGCTATTAGAAAAACAACAACTGGAATAGACTATATAAACGACTGTGTATACAATGCAATTTATTTGGTTTCTTTACTGTTCGTTTGGGATTCACGTAAAAACTGCTGACCTGATTTCGATGCGGTTTACGCTGATCGATAGTAAATTTAATGTAATAAAATGTGTCATGTTTTTATTCCGGTAATCCCACGGGAATTTTCCCAGGAGTGGTTTAAAATTGTTCGGGTACATAAAAATCAGCATAATCCGGCCCATTTTCTACATACCTTGCAATCTTTTTTAAATATTGTGGTACTTTGTGTCCCGAAAACCCCGCGGGAATTTCAAGTCACGCGTGGACGAAGTCGCCGGCATATTCTAGTATTCAATAAGATTATTAGAAGATATAAATATATATTATACATATATAAGAATACTAAAAATCATCCAGTAATAAATATAGTTTTAGAAGCTCCAATACTAGATGGCGACATAGGTCATTGTTCCATCGCTTTTTGAAGTACTATTATTAGAAACATACTATTTTAGAATGATTATTTTTTGAAATATCTTAAAATGTTGACTGATTTGATCCAATTTCATAATATGTTTTAAACTTACAGTGATTTTTTTTTCGTCCGTCAGTTATGGTTGCCAATCGCAATTTGCTTTTCTTAAACAATTTCACTACACCACTTTAAAGTGGAATACCTATACTTCTATTCTTCAATATTCATAAAAAATGATCTAACCGCTTTTGAGGAGAATGGCTGTGAGATATATAAACGTCCGGAGGCGGACTGACTGACGTACAGGACGATTTTATATATTCCACATTTTCAAAATAGAAAATAATTTTGACAGCTTAACTTTAATTGCCTACTAATTAATATGAATATTAGTATTCTTTTTTATCGGTTAATATTTAACAAAGCTCCATACAAGTAATGCCAAAATTCAAACGATGATAAGGCAAATAGAAACCGACCATTAAAAAAGCGTACTTACCTAATAAAATGTCATTTTAATGGATCATTATCCGACTCTGAGTACGGGTGTAAATTAACTTTAGAGAACTAACAACTCACGATAGACATTAATAAATCAATGGGAAATCTAGCAAAACGCATATGGGTCTCTGGAGGAAACCTTAATTAATCATAGTGCGATTATCGAGGGTACTGATTTATTGCTAGCTAATCTTGGCGTCAAATCTGTTGCCCCAATGCAAACTGTCATTTTGACCATTTATAATACTTTGATGCTGGAGATAGTTGAATGAAGGCGTCTTGAGTACACCTGAAGCATGTACGAATACTAGAAATAAGAAATGACAACCACCCAATACAATAATTAATGACGCTAATGCATATGATATTGGCTGAGTCTATTAATACGGGTACAGTACGAACAATTTATAATTAATACGTGTACTGAAAATGTTCTTCAAAAGGCTCGGCCAAAAAAAAACCTAACCTAACCTAATTAAAGATTGAAAATAAGTATTTTACGAAGTTCTTCGAATCCATACAAGAGCAGTACGCAAATACTTGCGTATACTTTGTAGTAACATATAAGCAGATCTTGTTCCGTAATGTACAGCGCCAGTACACATAGGGACTAATCGTGTATGTGTCGGAAAATTATTTTTGGGTGGTTATAAAAAAAATAACCACGAAGGCTAAGGCTTCTAACCTATATTAAAAATGTTTTGATTTGTTAAACCCCATCCTCATTTTAGAATTTATTTATTTATTTTTATTTTTATGTTTTCAATAATTCTTTAAAACATGTCATTAAAAAAAACCTAACCTAATTAAAAAACAAGCTAATCATCCAATTCATTCTTAATTTAAAAAAAAATAATTGAATGACTTGACTGTACGAATAAATATAATTTATTCGTCCAGTACCCGTACAAATAGTCACATCGTATAATATTATACTGTGTATGCTGTAAGCTTATGGAATGCTTTACCAATGAATATTAATGGTAATAAGGTGATAAGACAATGCCCTGAAACTTTAAAACAGGCTTGTCAAACAACACTATCTACTATTTTTCTTTTGTATGGTTATGCAGCTATAATTATTTAATTTTATATGTTATTTTTTTAATGTTACATTTTATTGTTAATACTTAGAGTTATGTTGCGCACTGGATACACAAACACCACTCTTTTAAGTAAAATCTAGTTGCGAAGGTTGTTTGAAAGAAACCGTTGCAAGCAATACGACCACCGAACGTGCTATGTAAAATATCGTTACTACTGATGTAAGCTACTCTTTTGTATGCACTAAAGCATATTATTATAATAGGTTAAATATGCTAAGCTACCATAAGATATTGTATTTGATGTTAGAGATAAATTTGGATTTAGATTTCAGAAAACGTTTTATAAAATAGCAGACATAAGCGAAGTCTGTCTTTCATGGCGTGAACATTAAATATCATTTCATTTCCGTGGAGGTTGCTGCTAAAGCGTAAAACCTCCGTGTTACAATATTCTATTCTATTATAAAATTACGATATTGTTCCAACTCAGGTACCGACAAAAAAAACCCACCTGCATATCTGAAACTTGAAATTTTTTATGGTCGCTTTTGTTTACTTTTTGTTTAAAATTGGTGATTAGAAAACATTGCATTGTTTTATTATACTCTTTTATGGCGATCATTAGCCAGGTGCGGCGGATTAAGTTGAATTAGATACGGGGACATTACATTTGTGCAGTATAACCTGATGGAGGAGGAAGCAGTCGAGTGAGAACCACGATCGAAGCGAGATGTGTGTACTACAATCGGAAATCTAATAAGTGACGGTCTTTGCGCGTTTTATTGAATTACGACCTCCTGCATTACGTTTGATAAATTCTTAAAATGTATTTTCCAATATTCCTTCATTGTCAAAATTACTGAGTAATCATTTGTAAGATTTCGACAGCACAGTTCGACTTGTTCCTGAACATCATATTACGAAATGTTCGGATTTGCTAGAACTTCTGCATAACATATCCAAGAATTGGTAACTCGATGAAAAGTATCACGGTATATTGATTCGGTGCCTCGGCAAACACCTGTTTCGGCAAACTTTGATAAAGAGGATTTTAGCATAATTCGGTTAAGTTTTTCGTATCAAAATAACTTGTTTGGCAAAACATGCTGTGTTTTGTTTAACTTTATTTTACGAACATTTTTATTAAAGATTTCTGAAAGAATATGATACCTCTACATGTTCTTTTCACTTTTATTAAAGCCTAATTGCTTTATGATATTAGGGTAATATTGTGTAATATGTATACTTATTATTATACATCGTTTCTATTTATATAAAATCTCTATCTATCTGTACTATTGTACTCTGTATATTAAAGTGTTTGTTTATAATTTCAAAATAAACGTTATTTGATATAAAAGCTGCTTTAATTGTTAGGCCTCCAAATAAAAACTAAAAGAAAAAGTAACAATAATTAGCCATAAGTTACCCTTTTTTTATATATTGACTATATTTGATAGTTTCAAATAGGTTCCAAAACGGCTAAATAGATTTCAATAAAAATTTAGGGTTAAAGCAAGAATTTTAGCAATTTATGTGCATGTTGCATTCGCTACTTGCAAGGTTCAAAAGACATGAATATGAAATCACAGTCCCGTCTGCCCGAACTAGGAGGTACCAATAGTTCGTTCAAACTAACCTGTTTCGTGAGAAACCACGAAACAAAAAGTACGAAAATATTAGCTATATCATATTAGTTTTTATATTTCTACCAAGATGTACGGAACTTTAAAAAGTGTATTTGTTTTCTTAATACATTCAAATACATAAACACTATTATAAGACAGGTATATCACACTCGAATTGAACCTGATCGATCCCATAGAAACAAAACACTCATGAAACTGAACGAAGCTTTAAATAGATGAACGAAAAACAAACTTCTGGGAATACAAACATTGACAACAATCCACAATAAATTACAGTCCGGCTCGGAGCAGGATCGTTCCTTGTTATTTGTTTTCATGGAATACCCTCCTTTGTATATGATTAAAACGTTGCAACTGCATACCTATGGGAAATCAGAACGCAAACTCACTGTATAATTATCACTCTCAAAGGAAGTCTGACAGACTTCTATGATTCTTGTGTCATTGGACAATAAGGAAGCCAAGTGCAACAATTTTAACAAAGAGATAGGTAAACAATTCTGTTGAAACAATTATGTTTCACTAATTGTACAAATCGCTATCCGTACTAAATATACACATAAATCTTCAAAAAAAATTATTTTAAAGTGAAACATCTTTAGAATCGTTGTAATCTAAAACTCGATGATACGAAAAAAAGCGACATCAAAAACAACACCTTATTTAATTCGAAATAAAACACATTTCTCTCTATCCATTAGTATTCATTGTCAATTTAAATAGAACTTTAAAGTGATAATGAATCTTATTTTATCTTATCTTTACAAAGATAAGGCAGATATTCTTTCATACGTAGATCGAAGGAAGTTGTGCGTAACATTGCATTGAACTTTATGCTAGTAGTTTAAAGTGTAATTTAGATTGAATCTTATATCTTAAATATTATAAATTTAAATGTTTTATATTAATATAAAATAATTTTCGAGCTTACTAAAAATATTATAAAAGTAATAAACCTTACAATTATTCTAATACTCGTGATAATTTATATTTATCTCATTCTCTCGTAGGCTACTTTTCTGAAGTTCTTCTTTTACTGTGTGTCAACTGGACATACACACATTTTTATTACTAATTTCAAATATAAATGTATTTATAATAACTGTTTTTTATTATTATATATTTTAGATACAGATATACCTTAAGACTGTAAGTTGAAATCTGATCCACTGTTAACGGTAGGCATTAGTTTCTTGATCACCCGAAGAGTCGATTAAGCGTTTCGAGAGCTCTTTATAAAGACTCATGGTCTTAGAACCCCATTTGAAGCAAACAATGCAATAAATTGGATTGTACGAGTATAACTCAAATTTTGAATCTTGAATATACTAGAAAAATTCTTTGTAAAGGTGCATATGTAAAAATTAAAAACGTATGTTAAACAACTCTCCATGGAAAAAATATTGTGCGTTTATATAATAGTAGAGGCATACTGCTGTCGGCATATAACACAAAAGCGTTTGAGCAAATTTTCACTAGACATTCCTCACAAATAAGGCATCTAGCTCAGGGGTAGAAATAAAACAGAATGCAACTTAAATATGCCCATATTCACCCATGTCCCCGTCTTTTCAATTATATCACAGTCGAGAATTTCTGAAACTCTGTATGAAATTCATGTTCATGTGACGTACGCTCTTTGTTTAAGTTAAAAACAAAATGCAGAGTCAGTGTTTCGTTCTTATTATGACCTTTTACTTTTGATTTAAGGTTTTTTTACTCTTGGTCGTGAAAAAATAGTGATTTTATTTTTGTAGGTGTAATAAGATTCCTATGAGCTATACGAAAGTCAAATTCCAACATTTTGATATACATTACTGAAGGAATACAAAATGCATATACAAACCCTACGAAACTAACTTGAAAAGGAATGGCGGTTATTGCTCGTTCTTCTGTAAATAGGCAGCGCTATAAACGGATATATATAAGCTCATACTTATACATTTGTGATTATTACCACAATACACAAAGCCAATACAAATGTTACTCATTACATATCTAAATAAGTTATTTTTGGCCACTCCTCGTTTTGTCAATTAGCGCGATGACAGGAAAAGAGATTAAAAAGTCACTGGTTACCACAATATCAAAGCCATTAGTGCCATTTTGATATAAGTTTAGGAATTGCCTTTAGATTAACAGTTCTTATTACGACTTTTTCATCGCTACAAACAAAATTTTCAAAATATCTGACACGCGATGATGGTTTGAAGAATTTAAAAGAAAATTAAATTGACATACCAGTATATATGGGTTAAATGGCCAATGTGAACCTTTGGAACTAGCAATTGATTTTAAAAAACCTCCAAAAAATAACTTGCATACTCAGTAAATTCCGTGGCAACTTAGGTGGCCGCTTTGAGTTAGCATCAAGTAGCTCCTCAACAGATATTGTTTCTACAAAATTCGACATTGAATAGCCATATGCAACTAAAGTCATACGATTTATCAAGGACTTTAAACAATCAAGAATAAAATTAAATACTACATACAAAATCCTTTACTCTTCGTCCACGTACATATTTTCTTGTTGTCCAGGTGGAAGGGTATTTTCTACTCTGGATGGCTACTACGCCTAGTGTAGAGTGTGGCACTGTAACAATCTTGAGTTGTGTTTCGGCATTATTGGTCAGGTTCCAGTCCCCATTTTGAGAGTGGCACATTGTTAGCACCTTTGGCGTTAAAAATATCCATAGGCGATGGAATCCATAGGAGTCTGCCTGTCTGGTGAACTCATGCAATAAATAAATAAAAAATGTTGTTTATTAAAATTGGAATTGTGTTCTGTCTGTTCAGACAACTTAATTGTAAGCTTATTAACTTAATTTGTAGGCTTATTTAGTAATCAGGATATATGAAGAAATGCAACTTACTATTGTTATGAAACAAGAATGCTAGCCGCGACAATTTCAGGACTTTAAAATGCTGCTTTGTTGCTTAGTTTGATTTTAGTGGCTAGATATCGCTAATGTCAAATCTTCCTCATTTTACGTACATAAATATCTTTAAAAAATTCAGTTCCGACACGTTATTTAAATATGCAATATTTTTTGCTTAATTATGTATGGCGCCATCTAGGCATGTACGAAATTCAGATCAAAATTTCTTTCCACGTTTCTTAATAGCCGTTTGTCAACTCTCGTATTTTTCATTCATGCTGTCACTAAAGACATTATCGGATCGCAATCGCGTCGGTGCATTTAAAACAAACATAATTTCCACCTAACTTTATAATGATTGATGAATAGTTCCAAAGCGACCACACAGACAGTTTTTCCATTCATCATAGTTAATTTTATTGAAGTGTCGCGCATGCCGCTGTGATAAATTAAGGCCAGCTTTCACGATATATGGTCTCTAATAAAAGAGCTGTTTGCTAATTTGTTTTACTCTTTTAACTTGTTTCGACGACAGTTGTATAATTTGATGTGATGAAACATGTCTGTGTATTTACATTCCATTAGGAAGAATGATATTTTTTTAAGTAATGTACAGATCACCGTCTTCTATGGGTAAGGTGCCCAGAAGGCTGACTACGTTTCCTCGCTGGATCGCCATACTGATCCGTTGGCCGAGGTAGGCACCAGCCCTCTGATCACCTGAGTCGTTTTGATAAATTTTGATTGAGGCTCATGGCCTCAGGACCCCACGGTCCAAGCGTCTCGACAGCAAACGGCACAAAGATGGGTAGAATACAATACAAATAAGTTAAGTTTTCTTACATTGTATTCAATAGTATGTAAATGTTTACTTATATGATAATTTAAAGTTAGTTTTGGTTTCCCAGTAATGTACTCAATTTACGACTTAATAAATATATTTGTTTATAACTGTGTAGGTACTTACTGTATGTTTGTATCTTTGTGATAAAAAGAAAATTCAAAATTATGTTTATACAATATTAAGAGTAAACACAGTATCTTTGATGTAGCAATTTGATTGACTCATTTCGTATACGCAACATTGAAATATATATATTTATATCTATATTAACATCGAGATATATATATATATATATATATATATATATATATATATATATATATATATATATATATATATATATATATATATATTCTATATATATATATATCTCGATTGAAATCTTTAAGAGTTTTAATATGTATTCTGTAACTAAATTAATTTAATGAAGTATTTTTTTCTTAAGTTCTCGCGATTAGACATATAAACTACTTTCATCAGGTTTAAGCACGGCATTTTATTTATATGATTTTCATTTCGATGTTTCAACCACTTTTCAGTAGTCGAATCACTACATAGTTATAATTATTATGCTATGACATTCTTACTTCAGTGTGTAGTCTTGAATTTTTTGATGATTGAAGCGAGAAATGTTCACATAAGGCGGTCATCTAAAAACAATGGGATAAAAGCGTAAGACCAAATTTATTTAATATATAAAAATAATGAACACAATAACAAAAGTAGAGCAAATTAAACGTGGATAGATTTCGCGTAGAATGAATGAATGAGTTTTGTTATGGCAGAGAAAATGAAACTCATACTGGACCATCTTCCAAATAATTAAGAATGGTTAAATAAAAAGAGTTGAAAACTTTAGACCCATAATCCTAATTAAATAGAAGAATTAATGAATCAAGGAAATTCTTTTTGAAATAAGTGTATAATTTAAATAATAAATGAAAATTCATAAAAATACTAAACGAGCTGAAACACCATTAGATGGTGTACATAATCATATAACACACTTTATTCAAGTTTAACATCATTACAAAGGGTACGTGACACAGGAAACATGGCACGAACATTGTTATGAAGTTAAGAATTTACTATATTAGCATGTATTGTCAATTTGAAAACCGGAAGAGGAAGTAGATAGTTGTTGTAGAAGGTTGTATCGACAACATTCCGCGTAGTTTAATTTTGGTATAGTCAGAATATTTTCATCGTACCTTCATTTTAGCGCAGCCAACAAAGTATACTTACATTTTAATATCTTCTCCATAAACTACGACAAGATGTTCAAAAGTATACACATAGATAATTATGTAGATTTAGTTTTAGTTCATTAGAATTTACAGATCATCAGGTTACAGGAAGATTAATCAAGGAACCAGCAAATTTATGGTAAGCTGATGATAGTAAAATTAATCGTGAGCTTAAGCGATAAAACAGTTGCGGTTTGGCGCCAAGTTGCGGTTGAAATAGGGAAATGGCAAGTTGACAAGCAGCCGAACAGCGCGGTTTTGCGGTTGACACCTTCAATCGCGATTACGTGTTGACCGAACATTACAAGATGGAACCGCATTACCTCGAAGACTGTCTAGATTATGTGTTAGTGAGTATTTAATGTAAAGAAGCTGAGAGTGCTAAACCGGTCTAGACAGTAATTCACTTTATGACATCACTTCTGTGCTTAATATTTTTTTCATTTTTACAATTTAAATACTGCTTACATCTATGGTTTAGAATATATGGTAACTAGATTAACCCTGTAAATGCGATTATTTTGTTTCTTAATAAACTAAATACATTCTTAGTCAAAAAGTATAAAACTTATTTTATACTTTATAGCTTTTGAAGTCGGTTTTTCAAACGATTTTTTTGTTACTTTTTAATGTCTAGCTATGGATAGGCACACAAAAGGTGCCGCGCCTTAAAAAATAATAGGTCCTAAGAAACGAAAACGGAAAGTTTTCATAAAAAAAGTCCATAAGATGAAAATTACTACTAACAAAAACTATATAATCAGTGTACATACATAAAAAATACCCATCCAGTTGAGACCCTCCTTCTTTTTGAAGTCGATTAAAAACTATAAAATCGCCGCTCTGTTATCTAAAAATATTATAACCTTAATATTCTCGTCTTTATTTTTATAAGCATTCACGTGTTATCTATCTATCTGTACTATAAAACACGACCACAATATTTCCAAGAACGCATTAACTAAAAAGTAATATGATAGGAGAATAATCAGCTCCGTTAATGTATCAAGACAAAGCCCTACACAGGCATTATTAATTTAACATTGAAGGATCATATTCAAGTACACTCATCTATTGTTTGTATGATAACTTAGTGTCGGTTAAAGAGCTTGTATCAGATAACGTCTTGGCTAATTATTACTTAGACGTAGAAGTAATAAAGGAAAATGCTAAACGTACAGCGTGTCTTAAAATAAAATTATTCAGTTTAAGTCGCGGGATGTCTTTCTTCCTCTAAGGTCATTAAAGGCGACGAGAAGGTTGCGGTCTTAAGGAAAAATTCGTTGTCTCGGCTTCAAGTAGAAAGGCAGCTACCTGCCAGAGTCTACGTTCGAAGTCGTTGGAGCTTCCCGCATAACAGTAGTCTCTCAACGGCTTCATCGGCCAATCTTCGGTACCCGATGCGGGTTTGGCCTGTATCTTACTGAGTCAAGCATTATTATTTAGATGTGCACCTTTGGCTTTGGGCAGCCATTCTTAGTTTGTGGTGCTCTTTCAGCTACTTTATGACTCTCATTACATCTTCTTAGTCACTGCATAAGATCGCGGTAGGTCGGCATCTAGGAGCGTCGATGGTTTGGATCTATGGGAGATCTTCCATGTACATACGTATGAATTTAATAACATAATATATGCATATAATACTTACTTGTGTATTAAATGTACATTTTATTGTACATAATATGATTTTAATTATAAATGAATGTACTATTAATTGATTCAAGTATATCTTCGTCGTTGTCGTCAGTCATTTGCAGTCCACTGCTGGACGAAGGTCTCCCCAAGACGGCGCCACTCATCCTTGTCTTCTGATTTTCTCAACCAGCGCCTACCGGCGACCTTGTTTTAATATTGATTTTAACAAGAAAGTACTAAGTTAAGTAAGATTTATAATTGTTTATTTTGGTGAGCAATAAATTTTTATCTATCTAATAATTTAGAATCTAAGGCCTTTCGAGTTACCTTTTTTTACTGAGCGAATGACATTTCTATATGTTCTCTGGTTTAATGGTGCAGCAGCGGAGCGGAATTTATGCTCTGTAACACGCGGTACTGTTATTAGTATAAGAAATTCCTGATTTTCTCTGAGTGTGTCGCTCCCGTATTCATCCTTCTATGAAGTCATTTGAGCATTGCAACTATAATAAAAGGTTTCGTATCCTGCAACTTATAAAACTAAGTTTTCTTAACTTGTGACACATAGCAAGCTGAAAAAAGCAAAATTTTTTCATTGTGAAACATAAAAGGCAAGATTTCTTTTCCTACAAAGTGGTAAATACGTGTACTTTTTTGCTGTTAGAATAATTTTAACGCTTCCGAAATTCGGAATAGCTCTTTTAAAAATCCTTTTAATTTTTCCAACTGAGCCGCTATTAGTGTTGTACGTGACTCATTCCATAATCCTAACTGTTCCAAATTCGATTTCATTCGGATTTAACTTGCAAAATTAAGACATCCGTAAAACAGATGTATTTACCCACATTTAATGGACCCTATAGTACACGGACTGTTTGTTTTGCGCTTTAGGGTTGGTATTTATCGATTGTACGTGATATCGATAAACTCACCTTTAATGTTTATGGTGGAATAAAAATTTGTTGAACTTAATCATAGCACTGTTATATTCAGTCAAATAAGTTTCAAAGATGTACTTTTGTAGTAAGTTTTTTTTTTCATTTTTAAGTAACAATACAGGTTGTATCAAATAAAATTAAAATCAAATACGCAATAGTGTTTTGTTTAATGCCATAAAAACTATTTATTTTTCATTGCGTGAGTTCAGCAGATAGGCAGACGGCTCACCTGATGGAAAGCTGTTATAACCGACTATGGACATTTTTAACACCAAATACACCTGTTTTAGAATGTGCTGTCGCTCCCTAAAGGGAGATTGGAACTTGGCCACGAATACCGGAACACAACATTATGGTGGCATACTTTAGACCAGCTGTGGTAGCCATCCAGTCGGGCAAGTGTCCTATCACCTGGCTGTGGGTTGTTTTGTCGCCTCTTATGACAGGCCCCCTCGAGCAGGAAATTCTTCGTTCCTCCACATATTACAATTTTTTTTTTATTGTAAACAATAAATACTCAAATCTCAATGATTACATACCAAGTTTTTTATCACGTGAAGGGAAAAAATAGTCAAATTACTTATTTAATTTTTTACATATATTTTTAAAAACTTTTCTTTGTGGAATATGGCAATAGCACAACGAATGCCTGAAGTAAAATAGTTAATATTTGTTAACTTCTTGCCTTTTATTTAGTTACACAAAAATAAATATACACATTTAATTATTGCACTGAATGGCGTGAGTTACCGCTCTTAAAAGCAGATTGCTCTATCAAAATCTCAATAGCTAAGAAAGTATCGATACCACTCCTTTGCATCACTAGCCATCAGGCCAGTAACCTTGGAACGTGGGCAATAATTAAAATAAAATAGGGGACGCTATTTGCAAAGCGGTTGTGAGCACGCTCCAAATTGCTAGGCTAAATCTCTACCTTCTTCCGGGCTATGCATAATTACATATATTTCAGCTGTCAATGATATTGTTACAACCTCGGCGCCGACAAAGACAAATTCCAGGTACAGATTTGTAGAAGCACATTTATTACCCGTCGGCATTTCAACTAAGTGTATTTTTTATGATCATCCTCTTTTGTTTACTTATTGATTGGCATACGTTTCTAGAGAACAGCCCATTGTTTTATTGTACTCATATATGGCTGCTTGCCGCTGAGTCATTAGCCAGCTGTTGTGGATTAAATCAAGCACGATACATACATTTGTATCTGTAAAGTACAAAACGTCGGCCTGATGGAGAGAGACGGCAGTCAAGCGACGATTACGATACTGGCGTGACGTGTGTACATAACGAGAATCTAATAGTGACGGACTTTGCGCGTTTTGTTCAATTACGACCTTGTACATTACGTTTGGATTTTTTGTGTTTGGTTATATTTGTACCTGTGTTACACGTGTTTGTATAGTTCTAATAAACTCTATAATAATTCCAACGACATTTTAATTCGAGTCCCGCTAAACTCCTAACAGTATTTTAACATATATTTTGATTGGTGAATTTCATCACATTAATAAGAACATAACGGCGGAACACATAATGTGATACACATACTATTTGATTTTCTAGCTATTTGAAATAGAGGGCTAAATTGAGATCGCATTTAAAAACATGGTAAATTAAATCTTAGATGACAATATTTTATGTTTCACATGTTTTTGCCCTTTAAAGCATAAACATTGCACAAATATTGATTAAAAGTTGATAATCAATTAGTTCATAAAAAAATATAATAATGCACTCCATACTCACACACACCACAACTATTCAATTACTGGTCAAGAAGAATAATACCTACAACTAAGATACTATTACTTTTTTTATCCAAAATTACTGAAAGCTTTTTGAATAATAAAAATGCTCCATAAAATATCACTTACAACAATGAAATGAAATGAACTGGAATTGATTTATTTGTCAGAAACACGGAGATAAAAGTTACAAGTGAAAAATAACTGAAATAATTTCATAAACATACAGTCATAGATTGAGCTATAATATTTATTAATTCAAGATAATATCATTAGATTTCATAGTAATGCGAAATTATTTCAAAATGTCAAATTGTTCATACAACAAAACTTAGATAACAATGTGTTAGAAATGAATAAGTACGAGCACTGTTTCGAAACTGAACGTAACGACTATCTCAGTATCAAGTGACGGCCTCACATACTAATTTATTCACATCGCTTCAATCGAAACTGATGCAAAAATAATGATCATCATGTCAATCTTACATTCTCCAAAAAAGCAAAACAAACTGTAATAAACTGAAACGGTGATGGCTGTCATGCATAAACAGCAAACGATGTATTCATATTTTATGAAAACATACCGGTACAAGTTAGATTTGTTGATTTTTCATCTTCAAAACAAACAAGTTTATGCACGGTGCATAGTAATCGCATCATGTCAAAAGTGATATAAAACAAAATTTAAATTTTGAACCACATAAATCCAGATCTTCAGACGATTTTCTACACTAATGTGTATATTGCTACTACAGCATACTCAAAGCTCATAAGAGTGGCAATAGCCCTCTAAAATCTTAGATGCTGAGGCTATGTGTGAAACACCTTTCTGCATAGGTATTACATCCTGTTTATTTCTTCCACCAAACGGTTTCGCTATGTTCCGGAAAGGCGGACAGGGCAGTGAAATTACTGATTCCGAGACTAAGTAATTAATGTCTCAAGATGGGCTTTACATTTATAGAAAAGCCTCTAACGTCCTCGCTGGGCCTGGGTGACTCCGTTGATGTGATAACACACTCTTACAAAACGTACGTATCCTTTAACGAACAGCGGTTAGTGTGATGAATGAGAGTTCAGATGACTCACTTCCCCTTCCTCCTATTCCATTCTTCCATTCCATCTCCACTATTCCATCCCCTTTATCCTTTCCCTCCTATACCATCTTACAGGTTGACTTTGCCACTGGTGTTGCAAACGTACACAAGCGACTGTAAATACTTTCCATTAGATGGGTCGTCTGCTTATTTGTCATTTTAGCAATAAATAAATCTATATGACTAGGTGGTTCAACAGATCATTCTTTTGTCGTTTTTTACAAGCTTTTATTGAACTTGCAATGGATGTATGTACTTGTATGTATGTAAGTTCAGGTGGAATCTTGCAATTTAAATTGGACCAACTTCCCGGTTTCTGAAACTAAAGTTTTGCACACTCATGTATATCTCGTGACAATGCCATAATATGGTACCGTGGAGCTGTACTGATGTTGGAGTCAGAAGGTGGCCATAGCAAATCCTGTACTAAGCAAGACATACCCGTCGTGTTTAAGCTCGTTTTACTTGTCTTGGCTAGCACTCTGCCACTACATGATATCCAGGATCTCGAAAGCTTGTATTTAGAAACCTTTTTAAAAAAAGGTTATGCAGGTTTATATTTTTTAAAACACATTTTAAACCACGTCGGTGAAAATTTTTAAATCTTTATAAGTTTCTTTTCATTGCTATCATCGTTTAGTTCGCATTGTCATTACTAGTATTATTCCATGATATAGTGTGCTCCTAGCCTTGTATCGATTCGGAGACTCTCGGCCTGTTTGTACCTCATTGTAACTTGTAATTTGTTGCGAAACGCAATTATAAAGGAGCGCTCCCGGCTAATAGCCCGTTTCAGGAATTTTAAGAGTTCTACACACCACCGACTTGGTCTGGTTCACTTTCAAAGTCACTTTAAAGTATAAATAGTTATTCTATTTTATGTAATGTCATAATACTGTTACGTGCGAGCGAGGGTACGCACTTAGGATGGAAGAAAACACCAGTTTTTAATTTAACTCTTTTATTGACTTCACAGCCGCACGTAATACCTCTCTGTATGGTTGTGCCTATACGCATGACTAACGATGCACAGTCCCGACGATAAGGTGTCTCACTTACAATACCGTTGTTGATATTGCATTCTGGTTCGTCTCTCGAGCTACGCTACACTCCTCCTTCACTTACTGACCACTAAACTTTTCACTAAATTCACCACTAAACTCGTCAGTGTCTTCTATTAAACTCTTCTTCAAACTCTTTCGTATCGCACTTGTCGCTTGACTGTCTTGAACTGAACTCAATTCTAAACTGTCCGGTAGGCGCGCCTTACGCTGCTTATATACCCGGAAAAATTTTCTGAAACCCGTTATTTTGTTATTATTTTATTTACTATCTATCCCTTTCTAACATCTATATATCTCTTACTTTTCCTTCCCGGATTTTCTAGCTGTTTCTCAAAGTTAAACTATCTAGATGGTTCCACCATCATTCGCCAAACTACCTTTATTTTGTTATTAGTATTTCAGGAGTAACTTCCAGTACCTTCATTATCAATTATGTAATGTCTACCGTGCCGATACCTTAAGGGCACAGCGGAAGATCAGTGCTAGTTTTAACCGACTTTTGGGACAAAATTATATTATCCTAGTTTTTAAATTTGTTGGCAATTATACTTTATTTATATAATTTGTCCTAAATAAAATTATTTTTATTCTTCTTTCTAAAAAGTGAAATTAATTTAGGTTGATGAATTTAATACTAGGGTAGAAAAAGCATCAAGAAGAAACACACACCACTTGACTAAAATAGCAGTACAACTGTCTGCTGCCTGAACACTATTCGTCTTATATCAACAAAACCTATTAATCTTATTAAAGGTGACCTTAACCTAAAAACCACATACAACCCAGAACCCTTTTTCAAACCAAATTACGGTTACTCAGAAAAAGGGGTGAAAATTCGAAATCAAACAATTATTTCACTTAAATTGCAACCCCTTTGCGCTAACAATTCTAAATTAAAGTCGAAGATACAAAAGCGGGGGGTGCGGTAAAAGGGTGAAAGGTAAAGGCGGGAAAAGGGGGGTGGTCGCAATTTCCACGAATCTTCAGATCAATTAATTAGGACGCCCCCTTAAATTGAACCAACAATTTTTAAATTAGAGATGCGGGTGGCAGGAGCGCCGGCATAGTTTGAAACTTCATTTAAAAATATTAAAAGGAGTTTTATAGAAATATACATAGAATTTTTGAAAACACTAATGATGTCCGGTAAAGTATTTAATTAAGACGTAATTAATAAAGCATTGAATTAATTACATTTGTATAATATAATAATAATAACAGCCCATAAATCTCCCACTGCTGGACGAGTCGAGTTAGGCCCTCGGGCCTCCCATTATAGAGTGGAACAGACAATATACCCGCTACGTTGTCCAAGGCGGCTTGGCAGATTGACACATCGGTTATCTCGATGCGCAGGTTGCATCACGATGTTTTCCTACACCGTTATTAGTACGAAGTTATTATAACAATATGCGCATTAGATCAGAAAACTGCCTAAGTGGTGCATGCGTTCGGCCAGGATCGAACCCACGACCTTTAAGTTAGGGACGCGTGCGCTAGCCATTACAATACCACGAGTCAATTCAATTAATTAGACTAATTGCATTTAGTCAACGCCAATAAAATTGTAACTTTACCCATTATTGAGTTATTCTTCTTCTTGAATTTAACTTTATTTTCAAACCTCCCATGATAATCTGATTTATAATTCTTTGGTGCTATCGTTCTACACTTGATTTTATGGCGATAATGACGATATGGGTCACCTCATAATAACCTATAGGTATATGCAACACATATATGTATACTAGCTGTCCCGACAGACGACGTCCTGCCCGGTAAAAAAAAAAATTAGGGGTGGACTACCCCTAACATTTAGGGGGATGAAAAATAGATGTTGGCCGATTCTCAGACCTACCCAATGTGCACACAAAATTTCATGACAATCTGTCCAGTCGTTTCGGAGGAGTATGGCAACGAAAACTATGACACGAGAATTTTATATATTAGATATGTCTATTAGACATAAACATTTACTACATTTCACGATAATAGGCCAATTTCTTTTGCACAGTCCGAGCAACGAACACCCTATAACCTTATATTCATTTTCATATCGAGGACTAGTTGTTTCAAGCGACATTTTGAAAATGCGTCAGAACAAGAATTCAAAGTTTTAAATTACACAAAAACCGATCATCAATAAACTATTACACTATCTATAGACGTCTATTGCAAACTAGGTTCCCTATATTTCCTTTAAAAAAACTATCATTTTAAATCTTTACTAGAAACAAATAGACTTATTGCGATTCATATAAATTGGGTTTCAAGATTTTGACATTGCAGTAATAAATTATAGTATAAATAACAAGGTAAACAAAGCTGTTATCATCTTAGGAACTCACATTACGACACTTTGGATGAGTAATAAAATTATGACTATAAGCTTATTACTTAATTATATCTTTAACACATCTTCAGAGATCCCTGGAGAACATCTTAACCAAAGTACATTTAACTAAGTAAACATTACCAAAACATGTAAATCAAATAATACAAAGACGTCAAGAGCCACATTGTAGTCGTACAGAAATAAGGTCACCAGAGGTATATAGAATTTTGGCCGACACTATAAGCTAACGTTTCACTATTCAGGTAAAAAAAGTGTGCACCTCGGGACGCCCTACAGAAGTGATTACTTAGCCTGCCTACCTCTGCCGTATGCGTGAGAGGGAAGCCAGACAGACTGGCGCCATAACGCGTTACGTAACGACGTGGTTTAGCTCCCACAAGGAGTTATCACTTCAATAAAGGGCCTGGTAACTTAGTACTTAAGAGGCTATGTACGCCTAATTCAAATCGGCATTTCATGAAATCAACCCCGCACGGCTAACATTTACTTCGATGGAACAGCGACAAATAAAACTTCGAGCGTGGCGAAATATTGCAATTGATCATACCGACGCGCACCGCTTGATTGACTTGATTCAATTTATTTCATTTTAAGGCTCACGAGAGCGAGACAAACTGTCCTAAAGTGAGATAGACTGTTTGTAGGCGTAATGGGTATTGATATTTTGTCACACCTTCCTAAGCGTCTTTAGCCCAACGGCTTACCATGCTCAATAGTAACTAGGAAGTGCAGGGTTCGAATCCTCATCAAGCTGTACGTATTTTTATTTTTCCAGCAACTTTTTAGATAGGTAAATTTTATTAAATAATTTCATTATTAAAATTTTTTCATATTATTCCTTCCCTATTATCCCTATTAATATTTAAAATGCGAAAGTAACTGTCTCTCTGTTTGTTCCGTTTTCATGGAAAAACTACTATACCGATTTGGCTGAAATTCATTATATATATACATATATATATTTTACAGACATAAATAGAGCATTTGTAGCTCAAAAAAAATGCATCCGAGCTATTGTAGGTATCCGATTTTATGATTCTTGTAAGCCTCATTTTAAAAATCTACAAATTTTACCACTGCCATGTTTGTATATTTATGAAATATGTTTATTTGTCAGAAACAATTTAACAATTTTTACGACGGCTAAAGACCTCTATCCAAACAATACTAGAAATAGTGAACGACTGGTTTTAAATGTGGCACCAAAAACAACCCTCTTTACCAGAAACTGCTATAACATGTGCATTAAAGTCTATAATAAAATTCCAATGCACATAAAAGAGTTCAGGATTAATAAATTTAAAAATCAACTAAAGGAATGGCTTTTAAATAGAATGTTTTACTCGGTGGACGAATTCCTCAATTGTACATAAATAATTCCCTTGACTTATGAATGTTATTATTATTATTACTACTATTATTATTATTAGTATTATTGTTTGACATTTATCAGTATTTTATTTCATAATTATGATCCATTTAATATTATATAATTTAATTAAATTTATTAGAAACATTTGTATGCTCCTATGGGAGCAAAAATGTGTACATTGTGACATATATACCAACTGTTTGACCATGTTTTAAACAAATAAATTTGATTTGATTTGATTCGGTGCCGAAACTGAACATAGGATGCTTTTTATCCTGAAAAATGGAATAGTTTCCGGGATAAAAATATATTTGTCTTTTTATTGGTTATGCATTTATGGAAAAACTACCGGATGGGGATTATGCCCATATTCCCAGAGCCCTAGTACCACTAACAGTTCACCCCAATAGCCCGGTACTTTCTCTTCTCATTTCCCACAATAGTCCTACACTGGCCGGGGCTTGTCCATGGGTGCATTATTGTATGGTGTAGAGAGGGATAATCGCCGGTCAGTGTCACGCCACATTTAGATTAAATTTGTCAAGAGGCCTTTACGTGTCGGCCTCCCCGTGGCCCCACGCAAGCCCTCCAAAAGTCCGGGCCATTTTTATGGCCCGTGGTCTTGAAAGATATACAGATAATAATAATACTAAAAAAAATTTATAAAAAAAACTTTATAATAATAATAATAAACTATATATTTTTGATGCCGAGGATGAATATATATTATGATGATTTTTATCTCGAAAAATGGGATAGTTTCCCGGATAAAAATGTATTTGTCTCTCTATTTGTTATGCTTTTACAGAAAAACTAATACACTGATTTGGCTAAAATTCGGTATATATGTAATTTTAATAATGACAGTGGACAAGGGATACTTTTCAACCCGGATAGTGGGATAGATTTATATAAAGGTTATCTCAGAAAGGAGAACAGGTTTTTATGATTTACCATTTCAGTCAATTCAGCCATTTCAGCCATTTCGGTCATTTCGGCGATTTGAGCTATTACAGCCATTTCATTCATTCCAGCCATTTCAGCCATTTGGGCCATTTCAGCCATTTCGGTCATTTGGGCCATTGCAGTCATTTCAGCCATTTGGGCCATTTCAGCCATTTCGACCATTTGGGCCATATTAGCCATATCAGCCATTTCAGTCATTTCAGCCATTTTAGCCATTTCGGTCATTTCATCCATTTAAGCCTTTTCGTTCATTTAGGGCATTTGGGCCATTTCGGTCATTTCAGCCATTTGGGCCATTTCAGTAATTTAGGCCATTTCGGCCATTTCAGCCATTTCAGTCGTTTCAACCATTTGGGCCATTTCAGCCATTTCAGCCATTTCGGCCATTTGGGCAATTTCGGCCATTTCGGCCATATTCGTCATTTCGACCATTTGGGCCATTTCAGCCATTTCGGTCATTTCAGCCATTTCAGTCATTTTGGCCATTTCGGTCATTGGGGCCATTTGAACCATTTCGGCCATTTTAGCCATTTCAGTCAATTCAGCTATATTGGCGATTTGGGCAATTTCAGCTATTTCGGTCATTTGGGCCATTTCAGCCGTTTCAGCCATTTCGACCATTTGGGCCATATTAGCCATATCAGCCATTTCAGTCATTTCAGCCATTTTAGCCATTTCGGTCGTTTCATCCATTTAAGCCTTTTCGTTCATTTAGGGCATTTGGGCCATTTCGGTCATTTCAGCCATTTGGGCCATTTCAGTAATTTAGGCCATTTCGGCCATTTCAGCCATTTCAGTCGTTTCAACCATTTGGGCCATTTCAGCCATTTCAGCCATTTCGGCCATTTGGGCAATTTCGGCCATTTCGGCCATATTCGTCATTTCGACCATTTGGGCCATTTCAGCCATTTCGGTCATTTCAGCCATTTCAGTCATTTTGGCCATTTCGGTCATTGGGGCCATTTGAACCATTTCGGCCATTTTAGCCATTTCAGTCAATTCAGCTATATTGGCGATTTGGGCAATTTCAGCTATTTCGGTCATTTGGGCCATTTCAGCCGTTTCAGCCATTTCGGTCATTTGAGCGATTTGGGCCATTTCTGTCATTTTGGCCATTTAGACCGTTACGGTTATTTCGGCCATTTCGGTCAATTCAGCAATTTGGGCCATTTCGGCCATTTTGGCTATTTCAGCCATTTCGGTCATTTCAGCCATTTGAGCCATTTCAGTCATTTAGGCCATTTCGGGCATTTCAGCCATTTCGGTCATTTCAGCCATTTGAGCCATTTCGGTCAGTTCAGCCATTTGGGTCATTTTGGGAATTTAGGCCATTTCGGTCATTTCGGCTATTTGGGCCTTTTAGGCCATTTTGGCCATTTCGGCCATTTCGGCTATTTTGGCCATTTTGGTCATTTCGGCCATTTTGGCTATTTCAGCCACTTCGGTCATTTCAGCCATTTGGGCCATTTCAGTAATTTTGGCCATCTAGGCCATTTCGGTCATTACGGCCATTTCAGTCATTTCAACCATTTCAGCCATTTGGGCCATTTCGGCCATTTCAGCCATTTGGGCCATTTCGGTCATTTGGGTCATTTTGGTAATTTCGGTCATTTTGGTCATTTCGGCCATTTTGGCTATTTCAGCCACTTCGGTCATTTCAGCCATTTGGGCCATTTCAGTAATTTTGGCCATCTAGGCCATTTCGGTCATTACGGCCATTTCAGTCATTTCAACCATTTCAGCCATTTGGGCCATTTCGGCCATTTCAGCCATTTGGGCCATTTCGGTCATTTGGGTCATTTTGGTAATTTCGGTCATTTGGGCCATTCCAGCCATTTGGGTCATTTCAGTCAGTTTGGCTATTTCGGCCATTTGGGCCATTTCGGTCATTTGGGTCATTTCGATCATTTGGGCCATGTCAGTCATTTCAACCATTTGGGCCATTTCAGCCATTTCAGTCATTTCGCCAATTTGGGCCATTTCAGCCATTTCGGTCATTTGGGCCATTTTGGTCATTTGGGTCATTTTGGTCATTTCGGTCATTTGGGCCATTTCAGCCATTTGGGTCATTTCAGTCAGTTTGGCTTTTTCGGCCATTTCGGCAGTTTCAGTAATTTCAAACATTAGGGCCATTTCAGCCACTTCAGTCAATTCAGCCATTTCGGCCATTTGGGCCATTTCAGCTATTTCGGTCATTTAGGCCATTTTGGTCATTTCGGTCATTTGGGCCATTTCACACATTACGGCCATTTCGGTAATTTGGGCCATTTCAGCCATTGCGGTTATTTGGGCCATTCCAGACATTTCGGTCATTTGGGCCATTTCAGCCATTTCACACATTTCGGCCTTTTCAGTCAATTCAGCTGTTTCGGCCATTTGAGTCATTTTAGTCATTTCGGCCATTTCGGTCATTTGGGTCATTTCGGTCATTTGGGCCATTTCAGTCATTTCAACCATTTGGGCCATTTCAGCCATTTCAGTCATTTCGCCAATTTGGGCCATTTCAGCCATTTCGGTCATTTAGGCCATTTTGGTCATTTCGGCAATTTGGGCCATTTCGGCCATTTAGGTAATTTCGGACATTTCGGACATTTCGCCCATTTCTGCCATTTCGGTCATTTGGGCCATTTCAGCCATTTCACACATTTCGGCCTTTACAGTCAATTCAGCTATTTCGGCCATTTGGGCCATTTCAGTCATTTCGCCCATTTCAGCCATTTCGGTAATTTGGGCCATTTCAGCCATTGCGGTTATTTGGGCCATTTGAGACATTGCGGTCATTTGGGCCATTTCAGCCATTTCACACATTTCGGCCTTTTCAGTGAATTCAGCTGTTTCGGCCATTTGAGTCATATTAGTCATTTCGGCCATTTGGGCCATTTCGGTCATTTGGGCCACTTCATCCATTTCGGCCATTTCAGCTATTTCGGCCATTTTAGCGATTGCGGTCATTTGGGCCATTCCAGCCATTTCAGTAATTTCGGTCAATTCGACCATTTGGGCCATTCAGCCGTTTGATCATTTAGACCCGTTCGGCTAAATATATTTTCATCTCGGAAATCTCATTTTTCGGGATAAAAAGTAGTTCTTGGCCACCCTCGGTATTAACATAACATATGTACTCAGTTTCAGCCAAATCGGCTCAATAGTCTTTCCATAAAAGGATAACAAACAGTGAGACAAATATACTTGTGGATTTTTTTTCGTGGAACCCTAAAAACGTAGCCTAAGTTACTTCTTATAACATCAGCTATCTGCCAATGAAAATTACGTCAAAATCGATCCATGTGTCAGAGATTAGCCGGAACATCCAGACACACAGACAGACAGACAAAAATTCTATAAATAGCATTTTCGGAAACTCCTGGTCCGATTTTATTAGATTTTATTTTGAGATTTCAAACGGGCACTTCACTTTTATTTATCTGTATAGATAAGAACTATAAAATAAATAATAATAGATATATATAATAGTTTTAAAAAAAACACGCTTTCATAAGAAATCCAACTAAAAACAGAAAATAAAATTTACTAAATTTGGTTTCTGATGAATGGGGTCTTAAAAAAAGCGTGGGGTGTATTCAATGCGCTTTTTCTTCTTTAAAATCTTAAAGAGCGCCTTTTTTTAAACTATTATTTATTTTTCATTTTTAGTTGTTATTTTTTAAATGTTAATGTTTTTTTAAATTAAATTTTTAAATATAAGCTTTTGAGATTCTGCATATCATGTAGCAGCAGAGTGCTAACTAAGACAAGTAAAACAAGCCCAAACACGACGCGTTTATCTTGTTTAGTAAAGGAGTTCCTATAGCCACCTTCCGACTCCATCATCAGATCAGCTCCATGGTACCATATTATTGCATTGTCACGCGATATAAACATACGAGCCCAAACACGACGGGTCTATCTTGTTTAGTACAGGAGTTCCTATGGCCACCTTCCGACTCCATCATCAGATCAGCTCCATGGTACCATATTATTGCATTGTCTCGTGATATAAACATACGAGCCCAAACACGACAGGTCTATCTTGTTTAGTACAGGAGTTCTTATGGCCACCTTCCGACTCCATCATCAGATCAGCTCCATGGTACCATATTATTGCATTGTCATCGACCTTTGACAGGTGTTCAAACTTTGAATTAAATCTGATCATTAAAAGTAGGACAAAATCGAGCTCAAAAGGGAAGGTTACAAACATACATACATACATACAGGTGAAGCTAATAAAAGCGTGTTAAAAACATAATAGGGCTAAATAAAAAAAATTGTTAGAAAAGGAAAATGGAGCGAGCACTCAACTTGAACAACGAAACTTCATATTTCTAACTATCCATGTGTCTACGTCATTTCTATTGATAAACATAGATGGCGCTTTAGAATTTTAATGTTACCGATAAGGTAAAAATTTTATTGTCAATAGCATAAAAGTCCAAATGAAATGAAATACAAAAATTTTGAAAAGTATTTTTATGGCATTTTATAAAATTATTTAGGAAGAGAAAAAGAGCATTTTATCAACTTTCTTATAAAAAAATCTTCTGGATCAAGTGAAACTAGTAGGGTTCGAACCCACACAGCTAGTGATTTAGACCAAACCTCTACCGTATAAGCCAAATAAGTATAGCGCGACCGCTTCAAAATTCTTGTTATTATTGCTCCTTCGTTTATTTAAAATTATTTTTTAATGGCGGTCGTGGAGAAGAGCAGCGCGTCCGTATTAGCCGACGCTCTAAAGCGATCTAACAAATTCCATACATTAGGACCGGCAGGCGGGATTTTTGCAGTCATTTTTAATAAAATAATTAATTACTTCCAAATTAAGTTAAGTAACCGAATAAAACTCTATAATTGTATTTGTTATAATATGATATGTTACTGTTATTTATTTTATCGATGTAAGATTAACAGTAATAACAAAAACGAAGATTGAATAACTCGTTTAGAGGTTACTTTGCAATTATTTTCTATCGAGAAAATTTATCGCAAATGCGTTCCGAGTACAAAGTTTACGTCAGAAATATGATCAAGATTGACATATATTTTTTTCACCGCAATAAAGTGTGTATAAATACTGTAAAAATGATTGAGAAATCGATCTAAAAACGCATTCTGTCTCTTATAACGCTGTTAAAGTTCACGTTATAAATAACGTATGTTGCAAAATGAAATCGACTAGTACATTTTTCTAGCTATAGTATAATAAGTAGAAACAAAATTATCGATATATGCAAATATAATTTAACTCTATTTCACAGCGTTGCAAAGTGGTAGAGAGTCGGTAGAAGGAGACAAAATGCCGTAAGTCACGGAGCTGACACCTGGTAGCGTCTGAACCAATTACAGTAACACTGCTTCACTAACAGCGAAAGACAGACGCGCGCTTAGAATGGCAAGTAAATTTAAAATTAGAGTTACCCTAGAAACATTTCCAATGTTTGGCCTCTCCATACATTTATTTTATAACAGTTGCTATAAAGTAATATCCGTTCGTAATTTATTTTAATTTTACACCCAAAAACCCTAAGAACTATAACATTTTAATATACACCCGCGCATATTATTTACCGGTTATTAACCGAATTTTGTAAAAGTGCTGCAGCAATAGTAATATCTATCGCTATTGTCTTATAATATGAAAGTATAAAATGAATTCGTCTTTAAATCCGTAAATAAATATTATATTTCGTGTGTCACTAATTAATAAGCACCACACTGTTGTTCTTATAACATCTATTAAAGTTTTTTGTATTTTCCTCTGTAGCAAAGCGGTTCATGTTCATTGTGGCTAAAAAAGTTTCAGAAACAATTATTCTGGTATCATTTTTGGTTTGGGTTTCAATGGAAGGAATCATTAAGTAAGTCTGCTCGTCTGCCGATGCTTGTTTTATTCAATTTTATTATACCCAATATTTGCTAACGTTATATTATATCAATTCAGTATGCTTGTTTCACACGTTTTTGTACTCTTTATCTGCAATCAGTCTTCATAACTATAAGCATATGGAATATCGGTGCGAGCGTGTCTCCCAGCGGGAACAATTTCTCATAAGGTCTGTGTTAACTGGTTTCAGCAGTTATCGAGTTTGCAAGATGACACGCATTTTAACCGTGTCTCGTAGCTGGTATCTAACAGCTGCCGAGTTACAAGATGCCACTCCTTTTAACTGTGTCTCGCAGCTGCGTTGCTAGCTTTTTAGGGTGTTTAGTTAGCCTTTTTTTGTATGTAGCCTTGAATTTCCTCCCTCAATGTTCATTTGCAGGAGATATTACATGTTAACCATCCGCAACGACGGTGTGACACGGCCGTAATCCTGTACGCGTAAATCATCACACAACTTAAAACACACAAATAACAAGTTTGATACAGCGCGCTCCAGTCGGCACGCGAGTTAGAGGCAATTTGCATACATTACCATCTCAGGTGTACCGTCTGGGATGCGAGTTGTGGAGATAGCTATGCGAACTTAAAGTCAGCGTGTATATGTGACGTTTTATTTGGTTTCGCAGTTTGCCGGTTCACGGATTTTGCGACTGGTTTTCACTAGTTGTAGATTTTAACAATTTCGATGGGATTTTATTGGTCGGTAAACGTTTTAAGCAAAAACTACATTAGGTAGGTAGGTAGTGGGCACACGTCTGATACGTCTTACGCGTGGAAAGTTGGTATGCACGCCAAATCCACGCGTGTCCAATACGAGATTCTACCAAATCATTATTACCAATTTCAATAATTGTACATGACATATTATGTACTTATATTAAATTATTCAAAATATGTCTATTCTTTGTTTTCATGGTTTTCTAATTATAAATATTTTTTTTTTAATTTTTCTTCTGTCAAGGTGACGTTACTGCTTGGCACTAACGAAAGACCAGCGTTGGTTGTTATCACCCAGCATTTGCTGAGTTAGGGCCTGTTTAGAGTTAGTTAAGTTTTTGGTTTTTATTAAACTATTTATGTATATTTTAATCATTTGCAATAACTCTAAATAGAGATTATTTTCTTTATTTCTTTTCTTTCTTTCTTTCTTTCTTTCTTTCTTTCTTTTCTTTCTTTCTTTTCTTTCTTTTCTTTCTTTCTTTCTTTTCTTTCTTTCAAATTCTTCGCTAGTGTTTCTAGTCGTCAAATAAACTTGACAGTTGAAGATCGATTTAAGTCGCATTTAACTTCTCAGACAGAACTACACTATGTACACGCTGTCATACGCCTCCGCCATCCATTGAAAATCTGTGATCGCTAAATCAGCGTTGTATACGTTGCTTAACATCGATTGCATGGAAGTAAAGTAAATCTAGTGAACTAACAACTATATTAAATATATAGAATCTGACTTGCTCAGATACGTGATCGGCGTGTGTCTAATGTTTAGAGAAGGGTATACACACCACGCTCGCCTAAGGTGCATTTTACTTATCATTGGGAAAAGGTTTTATTGCAATATTTTTTATGGTGAAGGAAAAACTTCACCATACAAAATTAGCCAATACTTAGCAAAAACTAATTTAGTAGATTAGATACTTAATAAAAAAAAGTAATAGACATAAAAAGGGCTGTAAATATACAACAACAACAACAATAATAAATTTTAAATAGAAATGTAATAATTTATCGATAAATAATAAGTCTGACATTAAATGTTTTAACAGTTTTTGAGCGCAGTAAACTATTTGATTTTTATTATTACATGACATCTTTGTCCTAGTGATCACGACTACTGAAAAGTGGCCGAAACGTCGGAATAATAAAAATCAAATAAATTACCGCGCCTAAAACCGGTAAAACGAGTTTTATAATGTATACCTACTAGTCGCGAAAACTTAAGGAAATATTAAGTCTGACATTATTGTAGACTTGCAGGGAATTATGAAATAAATAAATAAAAATACCATACAAAACACCAGAGAGCTTTTGAAGAGATTACTTTTCTATGCCTGGTTTCGAATCCACATCATTGAAATAATATACCCTTAGTATTTGAGCAACAACGCCTGACGAAGACGAGTGGAATACTTTAACTAATTAATACAAATCTAGTAATTTATGTTATTTTTATAGCTACTAAATGGCATTACTTCTTACCATGACATCAAGACATTCATGGTTTTCTACAGAACTCAAATTCAATGTTTATACAAATTTTGCCACGGGAATGTCTTTGCCTCCATAAAGCAATGGAATGAATAAGTCCCCTTTTATCCCATTTTCTTATCCATTTGTCCTATTAAACAAACAGTTACCTTCAAACGTACAAAAAGATAAGAGAACGCACTTAAAGAACATTCAGTGGAAACGTTTCATCCTTGAACGTGACCAACGTGACGAGTCTTTAATAAATAATAGGTAAGTACGAATTAGAGTCAATTATTTTGGATTCCGTACTAAAAGTTTGGGATCTCATTGAGTTTGTAATAAGACGTCATTTCCAGACACAAATATTAGCAAGTCTGTTACCCATAGGGAAAAGTAGAGACCACACGTCCACACAGAACATGAATAGTCTGCAGTGTATTGGACATTTTGTGGAAGGTTTTCGACGGCACTACAGACAGACCATCGAAATAGTACATTAATAGATGGGTTATTCTTAAAACTGTCTACTTTTTTAACGTATACAACATATTATCTACAAAAAAAATCTTTACAGATTTTTTGTTTAAAAAACGTATCAGAAGTTAATAAGTTTTTAAATATTTTGTACATAAAATTAATAAGTGTTGATACTACCGTCATCTAGTATACAAGATGAAATTAATCACAAGGGAATACTTTAAAGTGATTGGAATGCCATTCCGCTTTAACGTTTATAAAAGCAGCAGCTTTCTTTCTAATAATGAACAGAATCTGTGAACTATTTTGAGTATGACGAAAAACCGTACAATAAATTTTTAAGTTATATACGCGGATCTCTGAAAATAATACAATTTTTAGTAACAAGAAATAAATGCCGCTAAGTGTCACTCCACATCTTAGGAGAGTGTTTATACAGGATATGAATATACAGGGCAGAACGATGTTATATTAGTGTAGTTACAGTTTGGTACTTTTTTACGGCCCATTCTTACGTGTGTAAGAATGGGCCTGAATGGCGCTCCGTTGTTCGTGCCTACCCCGCAAGGGACCTGGCGTGAAGTTATGTATGTATATACTTTTTTACGGTTCCGTAGCAAAAAATAATTATTACCTATACAGTCGTCATGTCCATCTGTTTGTCCATCTTACGAGTATATATAAGTCATAGCTATTTTAGTCCAAAACTACATGTATATGTAGGTAAACAAAATACCTATGGCAGAGAAATGTATTATATATCATGTTACATACAGTCGGTTCCCATATCTTATACGTTCACTTGCGCTATCATTATTTGAATTTTGACATTACGCGTACGGAGCTTTTGCCAAATTTTAACTGATAATAAGGCAAATGAACGGGTGGTAAGTTCTTAACGGGCCCATAATGGTGCAGTGAATCGCGAATTAAATATAAATAAAGTGTAGCCGCCAAATGAATTGACCCTTAGAGTCACACTGATACAGATACGAGATATCTTTATACATAGCATATTGACCCCTATGTCCAACTGCTTAAAACATATTTTTCAATCGAGATATAAAAGACGCACGCATGCACGAGTCATTATTACATTGTATCTCGATAAAAATGTGTTCATAACATTGTGGAATCAAGGATCCATATTTCTATGTATCATATACTAATATATAAAGCTGAAGGGTTTGTTTCTTTGTTTGTTTGATTGAACGCGCTAATCTCAAGAATGACTGGTCAGATTTGAAAAATTCTTTCAGTGTTTCATAGCCCATTTATCGAGGAAGACTATAAGCTATATGTCATGACGCTAAGATCCATAGGACCGGAGCACCAATGAAGCATGTTTCAAAATCGGTTTTTAAACTACTCCATACGGACGAAGTCGCGGGCAGAATCTATTATTTTTATATCGATGCTTCGACTTCTTCGTTGGTGTGTCTTCACTCTAGCTGAGGAACGCAAAAAAACTCATTGTACGTAATTATGTCAAATAGGTCTTGGAAAATATTAAGTTTTTTTTAACGAAGTAAAAAAAATGGGAGATAGTCGAGCCTCCCGCTATGGCGGGGGGGCAGTATACCCGCTTGTCTCCGCTTGTCCAAGGCGGCTTGGCAGGTTTGACACATCGGTTATCTCGATGTGCAGGTTGCATCACGATTTTTTCCTTTACCGTCGTTAGCACGTGGTAATTGTAACAATATGCACATTAGATCAGAAGGAAAGAGAATCAGAGGTGCATGCGTTCCGGTCAGGATCGAACCCGCGCCCTTCGGCCTAGGGGCGCGTGCGCTAGCCATTACGCTACCACGACTTAGATATGTACTTAACTTCTAATAATGAGAATGGAGATGATAATTTTTATATTTCTATGATTTCCATGGTATAGGTTTTTGCAATTTACACGATCGAAGCCACCTAAATAATTCTAATACAAGCCAATTAGCAAAATCAAAATGTAATGAATCTTAACTTCGGGCAATATAAAATCGCTCCATGTCGTAAATACTGAAAATTATTTTATTTGTTCAAATGTTCGACACCAAGTAAACAACATTGAATTTGTAAATATTTGTAAGCCCAAGTCTGTTTTGTAACAACAATCCGATATAGAATTTGGACTTAATTAAATTTTGTTTACGCCCCTCTTACGTTAACAATAACGAGAAATGTTTTATTTACATTAATTTACTTTAGATTCTTTAATTAAGGTTTTATTAAGAAAGATTCGTTTAGGAACATTTTTTTTACTAAGTATTTAGCTGAGAAACATTTTCCTCAGATAATATTTTCATTTTCTTTACCCATTTTCACCTTAAAGAAACATAGTTACACATTGTCACGCTGTTTTCCATTGGTGTAGGCAAACGATGGATCTCCATTTGCTACGACTCTAACAAAGACTTGTCGCTTCATCAACTTCCTTTAATCTCTTCAAACACGAGAAATATTCAAAAAAGGTACGGTATAGTTATAGGGCATATTTATTTATTACTAGCTGTGCAGTTTCACCCGCGCGTTGATGTAAAATCGTTACATTTTGGATAATTCACTCTATATCTTTATAAATTATAATAATAATAATCGGCAGACAAACACACACATTGTATATCCCCAAATTAAGCAAGTTACGCTTGTGTTATGGGTAATATACAACGGAACACTCTGGGGCCTATCCCAGACACCCAGACCATGGTAAATAACGGAGAAAATACGTTTCCGAAATTTACTATACCGGGAATCGAACCCGGAGCCTCTGGGTTGCAGTGAGGTAGGCCGGCAAAGGCTTTAGCCCGCTCAACCACAGAGGCCGTCAAATTATATATAGCCTATGTGTTATTCTGATGTGTAAGCTATATTATTGTAAAGATTCATCAAAATCCATTTAGTGGTTCTTGCTTGAAAGAGTAACAAACATATATCCACACATTCTTAATAATTTTCGTGTTTATAATATTGGTAAGGAAGTGAGGATAACGATTTTAGATATACAATGAATTTTGGTTAAAACAAGAAATAACCACCAACTTCTAACCTTTATTAAAAAACTGCGGATCCATTCATAATATACAAATATGGCATATAACTATACCCTACCCGTAAAAAATATGCTAAGTGCTTATATTCCATGCTTAATAAAGATCTCTGTACAGATTGACTAACACCCACTGTGTATCAGCGAAGGTAGTTATTAAATGATACTTCAGATGGCAGAGAGTAGTGTTCACTGTCGAGCGCTGATGTGAACTGATTTATATTGGAAACGGTAACCTAAAGTATACATATTGACAAGTCGTACTGCTAGTACAATGTATATATAGCACAGTTTGTGAGCGGGACGGACTATATGCAAGCGAGATAGAGCAAATATTAATATCTGCGCTCCCGCGCTGCGCTAGTCAAGCCCGGGTCAGCCCGCCCGCTGTCAGGAGGGCAGGCTGGCAGGCACCGACAGACATACACAGACGGCGGCGTCTCAGACAACGCCAATCACTATCTCTCCACGTCCTCGCGCGGGACGCCAGGAGACATAGCCCCCCCACAGGATAGACTAGGCGTGTTGCTGGGAAGTTTCTTTCGCCGTTTCTTCTCTCCCAGCCACAACATGTTGCGAAACAGCAGTAAGATAGCGTAGGCGCCGCGAATTGCCGATCCCGGTCCGCCGGAATCCTTCCACTCGGGCTTTATACCACCCGGCGCCCGTTCTCAATTAGTTCATCGTGTCGCCCTATGATGGGCATCATCAGATTCATCCCCCTCTCATGGCAACAGTCCAGCCAAGGTAAAACTCCCTAGGGAGCTCCCTCGAGCAAGTTGGCCCCGGTAAAGTTGTGAGCTCATCGGAACAACATAAAGTCAAGTCAAATGAAAAAAAAGCTAGTCAGGAGTTCGTTGTCCGTTGTAATGACTAAATGGTTGCAGCTCCCATAACTGCTTTGTCATTGGGCTCTATAATCCTAAAAATATTTCATTGAAACTACCTCACATATAAAAACGTATATATTCTACTTATGCTAATTTAATTGAAGTATTTTTTGTTTTCAATTATAACAACATAATTTAAATGAAAAATTTCCATCTCATAATACAAAAGTTAAAAGGAACGACTAACCTTTTTACGACTTAAAAACTATTTTTTTCGCACTATTAACTTATAAAGTTACTAAGTAACATCATTATGTTTAAAATCTGAGTGTCGATGCTCTTAGATAGTTTTTTAGCTCCCAGGCACATCTATGTCACTACCCCCGATTTTACTACATAATTGTGTTATTATACAAGTATATAGAGTAGGTACACATTATCGAATTTAATCTATATAGATCCAGTGGTAATTACAGTTTTATGCATTATAAATCTAATACCAATATATAAAGCTGAAGAGTTTGTATGTGTATTTGTTTGGTTGAACGCGCTAATCTCAGGAACTACTGGTCTGATTTGAAAAATTCTTTCAGTGTTAGATAGCCCATTTATCGAGGAAGGTTATATGCTATATATCATCACGCTAAAACCAATAGAAGAAGAGCATTGGAGGTTTTAAAAACAAATCCAACGTGGACGTCGTCGCGGCCACAGCTAGTTAATACATAAATCATAATTATATGCAATTCTGTCGTAGTTAAAACTATAGTTAAATGAGAAAATACAAAAAAAAACTAATGCTAGTTAAAGATAATACATATTTATGTCAAATTAATTGCGCAGTGTTAGTACCACGTGTTTTAATTACAAATCGTGTTTATAATTTTAATTAAATCCAACACAAAATCACGCCGAGAAGCAATCAACGTCACAATAAGGTCCAAAGCTGATCATTCATCTAACACACTCCATTATTACAGGCTAAACGTTCATTAAAATTGACACGGCTGGTCGCGCTTTTCACCTACGTGAGAATTCAGTATGAAGGTATGTATGAATAGCTCAGTATATCACAGAAAGAAACAATGATTTTGATAGTACCTATTGCAATTAATATAATATTGGTGATGAAAATTATCTATGAAGAAGAAAGTTTTTTTCTTTTAAATTTTATCCGTGCAGGAACGGAGAAAGAATACAATTTCCTGCGGCCGGGCTGCCTGTCGTAACAGGCGACAAAACAACCCACAGCCAGGTGGTAGGACATTTGCCCCCCTGGATGGCTACCACCCCTGGTCTAAAGTACGTCGCCATAACAACCTTGAGTTGTGTTCCGGTATTAGTGACCAGGTTCCAATCTCCCTTAAGAGAGCAGCAGCGCATTTGTAGCACCTTTGGTGTTGCAAATGTCCATAGGCGATGGTAACCGCTTTCCATAAAGTGGTCTCTCTGCCTGTCTGCTGAACTCCCGCAATAAAAAAAATAAAAAAAATAGTTACAAGCTGATGCCCGCGTCACGATCGCGATGTAGAATACTATCGGCGCCATCTAGTTTGTTTAATATAAATACGCTATGCTAGACACTGTTTTTTGTAAGGTTTTACTTTTTTCGCGGAATCTCGTCTTTTTAACCGATTTTAAAAAAAGAAGGAGGTTCTCAATTCGTCGGGATCTTTATTTATGTATGTTCGCCGATTACTCCGTGATTTATGATCCGATTTAGGTGATTCTTTTTTTCTTCGACGCGGAATAGCTTCCAATTGGTCCCCTAAAAATTTTACATAGTTTGGCCCAGTAGTTTTCATTTTATGAACATTTTTATGTAAAAATTTTCCTTTTCGTTCGGCCCAATAGTTTTCATTTTACTACTGTTAGTAGTGCATGAAATACATGTCAGGAAATTATAAAATAAGCTAAACCTAAATATAAAATTACCCTCTAAAAAGGCAGGTAACTCTGAAAGCTAATAATGTTAAGTCATATGGTGTTAATGATCATCTTGTTTCTCTTTTTGTCATTTAAACTAAAGTTTCAGACTAAATCAGACACAAAAAAGTTTCTTCCAATGTTTCATTTACTAAAAGAGTATTTTAAATAATAAAACGCCGATAAATAATTTAATATTTAAGAACTTTTTACAATTACATTTTTTATTAGATGATTCTCATTTTTAATATTCTCGTGCCATGACTTAGGGCAATACAAATAGCCTTATTGTCCAACGTGGAAATGCGGGCAACATTATGGAAACGTTCCCCGCTGGTCAAATTCTGTGATTGAATTTTATTTGTAAGCATGTGAATAACTTTTGAATTTTCTTATTTAATTTTACTATTTTAAAGTGTCATAGTGTAAATATATTAAAAGTGTTTTAGTTTGAAGAAATATAACATCATTTTTTAGGAAGATGTCTAAATAATGTTCAGTGTTGTTATAAAAGAAGTATTCGACAAGAGATATCTATTATTTTTACCAAAAGTCCTTTAAAATGGAAAGCAAATACCAATTCCAGACACACCTAACAAAGTTCCAACAATTTTTGCAACTGTACCTTACGAAAATTCAGCTTACATAACTCTATTATTCGAAGCAAAGGTCTCTTCGCTTTCTACAGTATACAATGCTGGCTCTTACTATACCCCAGGTTTATACAGAGACGCGAGAAAGCAATGCACTACGACCAACCGTCTGTGGTGCCGTCTCCTTGACCGGTCTAACTTAATAATAAAACCTCTTCGGTTCCTGTGACGTCTCGGTTTTGGGGTTCCGTTTGTAAATTGTATTACGTCGACAAATTCTATTCGAAAGGTGGTGAGTGTCGTATTGGAAAAATACTGTGTGGGTTCTATGTGTTTAAGGAAGCTATACAATAAAATCTAGACAAGATAAAGAAGATTCTTTATGAAAATTTAGCACAAGTCGTAAAATAGATGAAAGATATACAAAGAAAAACAATTTTTCGCTAAACGTGTTACTGGGGAGTTTCTTGTCACTTCTTCACACATACATAGAAGTAAATTTAAATTTTAACTTACATGTACGACCTTCAAAAAGTGTTTTCCAGAAGAACTTATTTTGAATAAAAAAAAATTAATTTAAACGTCTAATTTATATGTTACACAAATTGAAAGACTTTAAAAGCTAATAAAACTACAGTAGGTATTCATATTTCACTTTTCAAAAAGAAAACATCGTCCAATTGCATGTCAGTCCACGCACAATAAAGGATTCTGTAAATTATTTGTTGTCTTAGCACTTTGTTTTTAAGTACGAATGCTTTTATTAAGTATACTGTCACATCTTTTATCTTCTAAGTTACATGTAACTAGAGATGAAACATGTGACTGCAAATATTGTGCCCAACTCTAACTTACATTATTTCGTAAATTTCGTAATTTCAATACATACATCATTTTATAATGTTAAATAAAACATGACACGGTGTTGTTCTACCATATAGATACCGTAGTTTTTAATTAATATAGCGTAACATATTAAAGGACGGACAAACATAATCATTGATGGATGATTTCGCCAAAATGGCTACGAGATTTTAAAAACAAGAGCTACATGGCACATCAGTTTGAAAACCCGAATTAGAAAATTAGACTTTACGGGTGGACACATAAAATTCTTAAAATTGTGGGATAAACCTATAAATATACATTATCTCTGAGTAACATAGGCAGAGATAATGTATCATTCTAATGATGAAAGAATTTTTGAAATCATTGCAGTAGTTTTTTAATTTATTCGTTACAAAAATACAAAGCTTTCCTTTTAACAATTTAAGTATAATCGCAGATATCTTGTCTTATATCGTAGATATAAGATATATATCTACGAGAAGTATTAGATTAAGTGTCATATATGTAATATCTAGTATGGTCATGTTTTATAAATAACAGCAAAAAAAATCTAGTATACCACTTCTGTCTAGACCCAGTAAACAAATAAACATTTGAAGTTTTAGCGCTGGCCCGCCTAATTCAGTTACATTTGGAAATGTTGGTTGCCATTTCCGGCATTTAAATATGTCTTTCCAAACTACCTTAAAAATGTATAAGGTATTTAGCGAGAAAGAAAAACCTGTAATAATTGAATTCAATCAACTGAGATACTTTTTAACTAACGTTTCACTTCTGTCTTTCATTTTGAATAAATCATCCAAAGTGATCCATATATTATCATTGTATATCTTTATACGAAGTAACTTTTCTTTATACGAAGCTTTTTGTCCGAGACAATGTACATAATAATAATATATAACTACTAGCTGTCCCGGCAGACGTCGTCCTGCCCGGTAAAAAATAGGGGTTGATTGTAGAGGGTTGAAAATTTAGAGTTGTATGTATCTTTTAATGCTGTATCATAAAAAAATAGAAATTAAAAATTTTAACTAAAAAATAAATAAAAAAATTTAGGGGTGGACTACCCCTAACATTTAAGGGGATGAAAAATAGATGTTGGCTGATTCTCATAGATACCGGATAAGCACAAAAAATTTCATCAAAATCGGTCAAGCCGTTTCGGAGGAGTATGGCAACGAAAACTGTGACACGAGAATTTTATATATTAGATAATAATAAATAACTATTTTCACACATTTTTAAATCCTGAAAAACAAAATAATACTACGACCCAGCTGACAGCGGGGTCACTATGAATTCAATCATTACATTCATATGCCTGTTCTAGGCTCTACTAGCACTGAAGTAGATTGAGCAGCGAGCGAGCGAAGTTGGTTGGCAACGGCCAGCATTTAATGACAATACTCAAAGTCTCGAACATCAACGCAGGTTTGTAAGCTTCTCGATTTTCTATCTGGTACACTTTGGAGAGGGTGAAATGAAGCTCTTCGATCTGATCCCGCCCTTCCCCTTCCATTAATAGATAAGTCGATGTACCGATGTATTCGGCACCGAATATTTCGTCTATACAAAGAAACCGCTTTGCATCAACCTGCATCATGCGTACTGCAGAAGAGTGGAGTTCATCCCCAGATTCTGTCTTTCCCGATACTTACTACCTGAACGTTTTCAAGATCAGTGTGAAAAGTACAAGGTAAGGTACGTCAAGGTAATTTCTATGTAAGCGTGCTCCATCTTAGATCATATATCTTTATTCTACATCGAGCTGGATCAAGTTCAAAAGTGAACCTATACTACTATAGAACAAAAGTTCTTATATATGTAACGTAATGTTTGAGTTTATTGCAACAAGTCATTGTGTCCGTGTCCCTATTTGGCTGAGGTTCATTTTAAAAATAATAATTAATTGAAAAACAACGTAGCCTAAAGGCTTTGCTTTGTTACAAGACCATGACTAAAACTAGAGTCAATAATATCAAACACAAATACAGAACCCGAATAAGAAAATTCTTTAGCATTATTTTTTCTCATTGCGAGTAGTTCAGAGCGGTTCATTCAGAACGGAAAATGGTTCCTTCCTTCCTTATTTGTCTAAAACTGACGTACACTCGTGCTCGAGGGGAGCCGAAAACTTTTTCTTATTTAGTTTGGCATGGAATTTCTTTTTCATTGCAATTATAATGCAGGGTATTAGACATATTTCTAAGGAAGAATATTTCGCGATAGTCATGATTTGTTGATATAAAAATCAATTGCCTAAATATATTTGACTGCCTCTCTAATCTGATGGTCTAAGTTCTACCCTGCACTGGAATTAATGACTGAATGTCCTTTATTGCATACATAAGCCAAATATACAATAGGAGGTCTTATCGCCGCCAACAATGTCTTCCAGACCATTAATTTAAATAAAATGTACTTAACATAGATTACAAAACACAAAAAAATGCCAAAAATACTAATATTGATACGCATGTGTTTATTGATTCCTAAATATTTTGATGTCATGGATTAATTTGCCGGAACACTGAGGTCCTGATTTCAGTTACTGACATGGTAAATTTTGTGAACGAACTTCCTGCTATTTGCTATGGTCTGGCTGCCAAAAAATAGCCCCGTGGTTGTATGTTGTATATTATATATTAAAAAAGCGTAACTTGTTTAACTTACATTATATATTCATCTATCTTTATAAATAACAATTAACGTAATTTAAGTCTTAATTTTAAACAAGCATTTAGGAATATACATAATTCAGTAAACCAGCATTAAAACTATTATACATTTAAACATTCACTCTGTTACTCACATAAGTTATACGAGGTTTATCAGTTTGTTGAAAAAAATGAAAACTACTGTTTTATATATTCCCAATATTAATGCGATTATAGAAAACAAATACGAGTAATTCAAATTTACATTTATATAATACTAGCGGCCCCGGCAGACGTTGTTCTGCTCTGAAAAAATAAAAATCTAGGACCCGATCCAAGCGCCACCTATCGGTTCTAATTATGAATCTAAACCCACTCAAACAAACAAAAACAATTACAATTACCAAAATCGGTCCAGGTAATTAGGAAGATTCTAGAATCCGATCTCAGCGCCACCTATCGGTTCCAACGAGATAAAAAGTATCCTATGTCCGTATCCTGGTTCTAAGCTACCTCCCTACCAATTTTCAATCAAATCGGTACAACTGTTCTTGAGTTATAAAAAGTGTAACTAATACGACTTTCTTCAATATATAGATTAGTTGGCATTGTATGGCCATCGCAAAGAAAATATGAGAATTAAACACCATTATCTAATGGATAATAAGTTTTGCTTTTAAATTCCAATCCATAACTCATTTTGATGTTCCCCAAAATTACTAAGAACACAGGTTCTTGTTTTATATTCATTTTACTCAAACACAGACCGTTTCGCTAACTATATTTTATTTATTTTTCTATTACATTTCTTTATACATCGTGTAAATGAAAAAGGGTCTAAGGAACTGCGTTTGTCATTTCGTGTATAGTGCGGATGTTGTTGCAAGATTTATGAGCAAACCATTCTGGGGATGTGGCATGGAATATATTTGATGGTTAAAAGAGCTGAAACGTGTTGTATTCCATCATCTATAATATGGTATACGAAGAACTTAGGGGTATGACAGTAGTGCACAATTCGTTCAATGTGTGTTATTTAAATCGTTTTTAGAGTATTTAAACCTTCTTAATTAAAATATAAACTTCAGACGATATTCTTTATGCTTTCAGTGAATCTATATACATATGTTTTATACATATTATAAGAACTGTTTGATTTTTGTGGCATTTTGAAGTCTACTACATATATTATAATTACATTGTAGCGGGTTTAAACATACACGGAATTTGGTTACTTTTGCTGTAGTCATGACTATGGCACTAGGCCGATTTTATTAATTACTAAAAAAAAATATAATTCGTACATCCATCTACCTATCAGGATTACCGATCTGTATATTTACCATTTTTGGTATACTCGTGCAAATGTATGTAAGTATGTATTTAACAGTAAAACGTTGCAAGAAAAGTGACACTTTTTTTAATACCCTATACCGTAATAATTTTCTCCACCACGTCCGTAAGAAGTATTACTGCAAAAATTATACATCGAATTAATGTTACTGAACAACACTTGTATTGTAACACGATATAGGAGAAATAAGCGATAATTCAATTAAAACATAAATAACAGGTAACCAATTAAATAAAGCGTTGCAATTAATTTGCGCTATGAAAGAGATAAATTCGAGTTTCATAAAATTATTTAAAACGCTAAAGTTTAGCGAACAATTTTCGGAAATTGGCGTGCCGATTAAGATTCATTATGCTTCTGAAGTTTTATCTTAGAGGCTTCGAACTTGTTCGCGAGAGGAATAAAGCATTTGGACAGATTGCAGAGCGTTTAAGAGATTAAATGTGCATTAACCGAGAGAGGCGTCAGATGTGCCATATTGAGACAAAAACGCAATTATGATATAAATCCTTATTAAAATTTACCGCGGAAATATTAATCTACATAGTATACAACAAAGTCGCTTTCCGCTGTCTATATATCCGCTAACTCCCCCTAAACCACGCATCGGATTTTTAAGTGGTCAATTCACAGGTCAGGTCAATTTCACCATCAATTATGTAATTTTCAGGGAAGGTTTATATAAGTAGAAAAAACAATATCGTAAAACCAAGTCGCTGAAGCGCGCCTGAGATAAATTTAATGCAATGGCATTACATTTTTATCAGGCGCGCTTCGGCGCCTAGGTTATATTGCGGCAAAACAATTAGGTTACTTATTTCTAATCAGTGAGTAAGTTTGTTAGCTAAGTTAATAAAGGGACAGTGCAGAATTTGGGAAAAATATAATTAAGAATGAATAAAGAAGAAAGAAAGAAGGAATATATTAAAGAAAATGCTATCAGAATTCGGAAGCCATTGAAGTGCAATGTGAACTCTGAATGATGCTAATGACATTGATATATTCAACGATTGTCTGCTTATGTCTTTGTTTATTAGAAACTTTTTTCAAAAACGCTTAGATCTATATAGATGATAATGATGTAATGAAATTATGAGAAAGATAAAGATTAGAAATGGCAGCCATGTACGTAATACTTGACTACTAGTTGAAAGTTTTTAAATTTAGATAGTGCATAGTTGTTTGTGTCGACAGTCAGATCTTAAAAAATCATAACCAATTAGTTGTATGACTTTTTCTTTAAACCAACAGATGGCGCGATATTCGTAAAAATTGACATCTAACTTTGAACTATATGACAGAAAAAATCACAGGATCTGTTTGAAACTTTTGAGATACTTATGAGGCAATTTTGTCTAAATGAATTTAAATGTTTCGGTACTCGATTGATGTATACGCACTTACCCGATTTTCATTCTAGTACTAGTGGGTCCAGCAGATGCTATCCTGCCATAAAAAAATAAAATTCAGAACCCACTTGCATCACCACCTATTAGGTCCAATTGTGAATCTAACCATCCCGCGACCCACTAAAAAATTTTCATGTATGAAGTAAACTATACATTTCCCGTAATGCGATCTCTTGATGATACTCTTGAATGTAGCACGCTCACCTTATTCACTTGGGACTTGAAGATATCAACAACGGCACACATACTCCGGCAAAAGAGTTCCATTGTTTTTATCTCTCACTCAAAGCTAAAACTAGATTCTAAGACAAGTTGCAAAACATATTTAATTTGAAAAATAAACTGTGTTTTTACAAACCACACGTGAAAACCTACGATATTAAAAAGAAAAACATGTAAAATCAGAAAAAAAAATCAGATTAAAAAAACAAAAGATATTAGTATTCCATATTTGAAATAATAATATTTACATGTGGCCAGTATGAGTTAACATCAAATAAAAACTTATTAATGAAGATTTTAACAGAAAGGAGGTTTTAACCCTATGACAATATAAAATTGAGACAATGGCAGTTTTTTTTACAATTTTCACAACTGTACATGGCGTTGCGACTGCACTGTATGGAATGTGTTAATTATGTAATTTTAAAAACGAGTATCAATATAAGACTGGCATTTTCTATTTTTAATGTACATCTTTTAGGCAAATAAAAAATAAATTAGAAATATTTAATCAAATTTTCAAGGCTATGTTTGTTATACAACAAAATCACTAACAGTTATAGCTGAGAACACTCGTAATGAAGAATCTCTATAGTATATATAATACGCGCTTGTTTCAACTGAATTCAGTTGCGTTAATTAAAATTCAGGACGGTGTCACGTGACAGTAAAGTGAAAGGTATCTCTTCCTTTTTTTTATTGCGTCCCTTTATATAACCTAATGCGTGGGAATAAAAGCTCTGGACAGATTTCCTTTTAAAAGGCTCTTTCAGTTCAGTGATTGAAGTACCTTCCCTTCTTGTAACTGTATTAAATACCAACTAACAGGTTTGTGCTATTTTTAACATAGTTTCATTCTTAGTTCTGATAGCTTTGGCAATGGCATCCTCGACTTATACAAATGACGGGGGCTCGAATTCTGACTGGTGAATACTTTTGTTTCTGGCCTAATATGTATATTGTTACAATTATTCCGCACTGACAAGGGGAACTTCACGAGAAGTCTTGGATTGAGTAAAAACAAACTTTCCGTTATTTGCTTTGGTCTGGGTATCTGATACCGGCCCCAGAGGTATCCGATATATATCTACTGCCCATAACACATGTATAAAATTCATATCTCGAGAATATACAATGTATATATGAAGTTTGGAATGAGGAAATAGCTTTTGTTATTCTAAAACATTTTGAATGAATGAATGAATGAAAACTCTTTATTGTTCACCATAATCTTAAATCTAGACAATTGATATGGATAAATTTGTATAAAACAATGGGCGGCCTTATCGCTTATAGCGATACATTTTATTATGTCTTTTCAATTACATGATGATAATATTTATGTATCGAGAGTAAATATTTTTCAGTCAATAAATCTTACGAAAATCTACTATAATTTAAGTTTACAGACATTCTACTTTTTCCAATCATTTATTTTACTTTTGACAGCTCGATGACGGATCAATTAGTAATGTCCTAATGCGTTACCGTTAGAAGTCATGGTAGCATAATGGCTAGCGCACGCGTCCTAAACTCAAAGGGCGCGGGTACGATCCTGGCTGGAACGCATGCACCAGTTAGGCTGTTTTTTGACCTAATGTGCATATTGTTACAATTACCACGTGCTAACAACGGTGAAGGAAAACATCGTGATGCAACCTGCACATCGAGATAACCGATGTGTCAAACCTGCCAAGCCGCCTTGGACAAGCGTGGCAGGTGTACCGTCCGTTCCCCTACAGTGGGAGGTCCGAGCCCAGCAGTGGGACAGTTGTGGGCTGTTATTATATATATTTATTTATTCCTTTATTATTTAGACTCCATTTGTTTTAAAAATCGACTTCATTTATAAACAGGTTTTAATCAATTTAACTTATCTATACGTTTTTGTTAAAGATAGTATATAGTGTAATAAATATACCCACATTTCAATAAACATTATTTAATATATATTCAATAAGCCATTTTGTGTATTAGAATGGCAATGCGCTATTGTAAAAATTTGTTGTCAAAAATTAAATAAAGGTAAATTATCATTGTATTTAATTCGGCAAAATAAAACAGCACTTCTAATAATTGCGGTATTATTTTTCTTAAAGGAAAAACTATTTTGATATTAAAATTGATTACATGCGATGATTTAAGTATAGTGTATCGATGTCTGTAATAGTCTGTGCGTTACATGACTTACAGAACAATAAAGTAAGACAATTATTCAATTTGTTTTATGTGTGTTTTACTGTCGAGAAATATGTAACATGATAGTCGTGCAAGCGTCAAAGGTAAATCAAAAGCTTGGAAACAATACAGGTAAAAATTTACACATACCTACATAATTAACTGGCGAACAATATTTTAATATCAAACTAAATAAACTTCAGTAGAGTTTTAGTGTTGTAGACTTTAGTTTAATTTGTAATGTATCACCTAAACAATAAAATATTAAGATGAACTAAGAAGATCAAAGTGCCCAGACTTATACTTAGGTTTTACCAAACTTGGTTCAATAAAGATTCTAGAGGCGAAGGTTTTCAAGGATCGCAACTACCAAACTTCTAATCTTTTATATCCCCCTTTCAACAAATAGTGAATCCTTTAAACCTTCAGGACGTTTTGTTTGTGTTCCTTTGTATACTGACATAATATGCTTTCTAACAGCTTTGTAGCCAGGCGAATAAAGGATTTTGATGTCAGACGTGACCCACCCACAATTTCTGTTGTGCACCTGTCCAAAGTGTGATCGCACATTCTTAGGCTATATACGCACTACTTGGCTAGACGGATTGACACAATTGGAATACGCAGTAAAGTACCGGACCATTCAACCGAATAGTGTATAGCTTGACCGATCGAATCGACGATGTAGCCACTCCACTACGAGCTACCGCGCCAGTTCAACGCCAACCGCAACGTAGAACATATTCAACAGACAATGAATCGTTCAAGACTTTCTGCTTCTGTTTCTTTGTTTACATAACAGACGTAATTTGCCTTCTGAGAGCTTTGACATGAAGCGAATAAAGAATCTTGTGATGCTAAACGTGACCCACCTATAGACATAACCTATAATTTCTATTGCACACGTGTCCGAAATGTGATCGCACACTCTTATACTGTGGTTAAACGGATTGCAGTAGTCGGAATGTCTCATTTAAATATCGGCCGCACGCTTAGCAGAATAATGCGTATAGTTGCGTTCGACCGATCGGCGATGGGAGTGCATCGGTTTGGGCTATCGGGTAGCTTCGACGGCACCCACAGTGTAGTACGGATGCATTTTACGTGCATTTTCTTGCTTCCGATTAACCACACATCTGGTAGAACTACAGCTAGTCGCATAATGCTTATGGGCCATTTTTTTGCGAGGGGAAATCCGATTGAGGGCAATAGGTTGCGCAAGGGGATATGTCACGACCTGAGTATGGGATTTGCCATGTCGAGGAGAGACTAGCATCTCTAGGTAGAACTAGAGCTGCTATTGCCACACCACACTAGGGGATACGCATTAAAATCCCTCAGTGTACCTTCCTGCATCGTATGCTAGGGTTACGGAAAATAGTATGCTTCCGCGTATGTATTCCGCGTGCCCTGGCAGGCACGAGCCTCTAAGACCGTATCAACTGCCAGGGGACTACTTTTTATCCCCCATCTTCTTCCTGGTATTTACCCTGCGGGTGGCAGTTTGTAATGCACCCGACGGGAGGAGAGTAAAGCGTCCGCTGAAAACTACGCACACACATTTTGACGGAACAACGGCGGGTGAGAACCCTATCACTAAAGACCCCACCTACCGGCGCCGCATGCTTATGGGCCCTAAGCCAAATGCAAGAAATTATAAAATAAAGATGGTTCAGAGTTAACCTAATTTACCTAGACATCTTATAACACATATTTTTGTTAACGTTAAAGAAGTTTCAATTTTTTTCAACTGATATTTTTTATTTATATAACTGATATTTTTTATTATATATTACATCTTCATTATTATGTGTTCTACTTACTGAGAATTAATTCTGTTTTATCCCAATCCAATATAAAGTATACATTACAAATAGATTGATCAAAACACTGAGCTGATATAACAGTTTAAAGCCAAAGTGCGTTCTATAGTTAATCCGTCTGCCTTTATGGATTGTCCCCGTCGTGCGGAATCGCGCAATCAAGCTAATGAGAGCAGTTCCCTAAATCCGTATTATGGTCCCTCTTGGCCGGAGCTCAAAACTTACTCTAGTCCCTTTACAATCGCAAAATAATATTTGTATAACACTTCTTTGAAATATTATTATTCGAATGGTCTGTAAATGTTATAAAAATTAAAACTACACTTGCGTGCTAAGACAATAAGTACATGAATTAATGAACGCGGTCACACACACATACACACATTTACAAGCATTATTATTGTATTTTAAATAAAATAAAGTAGTATTTACAAAAATAATAAAACCAAGTAATTTATCTCTCTTTTATACACACGTAGATATTTTTAATAATATCTAATAATCCTGTTTTAATAAATATTGAAAGAATAATAATTTGTCATTTGTTGAATATTTTTCTAAAATATCTATAAAAAAATGACGAAGGAAACCACATAACGTTACATACCATTAAGATTTATATTAACATTTTTGGTAAATTATTGGTTGAGAGTTATTTCGTTTTCACCCTAATTTCGACCTTTTGCAGCAATAGGAACCTTAACTTAACCATCTTACCTAGCATCACCAGAGTATGTTTTCAGCAGTATGATACGGAGGCAGCATGGGTAGCGTAACTTTCCGGTTTCTATAAAACATCACTGTCTTTTATTATAAACAAAATCAAAACATTAACATCAAAAGACTAAAAGAACAGGGAAAAAACATTTTAACTTGCACATTTCACAGGATTCCTACACAATAAGTGTTATTTGGTAAAACATTTTTTTTCCTCTTTAATTTATTGTTTTCAAAGCAACTAAAGAAATGAAACGAAATTTAAAAATATCTAACAAGCTAGCGTTGTATAGGAAGCATTATAATGCTCGGTACCATTTATATATTTGTTTCAAATGTTTGTAGTCTAAAAACAATAAAATCACAACGCGAATTCTATTAATCCAAGGAACCTTGTAATTCTGAGACATTGATTGTTTGAGAAGCCTGTCCAAACAATATGTACAAGTTTGCCGAAGTGTTTCAATAAAATGTTCCACAGTTTCTGACAAATAAACAATTAAAATCTCAATAGGACTGTGTAATAAAATCAAGTACAAGAGAAATTCTATTTAATTTCGTTTTAGATTAACAAAAGACTGCTAATTATAAAAGTTGAATATAAGGTAATTGACTTGTTGGAAACGTTTCCAGTAGTAGGTATCTGAGGAATACAATCAGTATATTAGAAGCAAATAACTATAAACATGTAACAATTGTATATTTTTTTCTCCTCCTTCCTGACAAATACGATGTGTCCCCGTATTATTTACACATTCTTATATCTATTATATTAGTTATTTACGTATCTAATTACATAATCGGCGGTCTAATACATTTATACTATTTAACAATTGTACTTTAACGACATGCTAATACCATGATTAATGATGTATATATTAGTATATATATTATGTGTTATTGTTTATTTTCTTTTTTTATTCATTTTAGGTATATGTATTGTGTGATACCTATATATCCTACTTATATGTGTATTTAATTTGCACATGACCGTCATACACTTGCTAAATTCCCTTTCATAAAATCCATAGCCCGGGTTGTCTGGAAGAGATCGCTCTAAAGCGATAAGGCCACCCATTGCTCCTACTTTAACTCTTTAATGCGACTACTAACTACTATACTTTAATGTATATTTTTACGTATATGTGGTGAACAATAAAGTGTTTTCTATTATATTATATTCTAGAAGACATGATAAATACTAGGTACAATCACTTACTTAAAACTTAACTCTGAAAAGCTTTTAAATCCTACAAGGATAGATGGCAACAAAAAAAACAAGTTTTGAAACTTTGTTGTTTAAAATTTTGAAATACTTGTTACGATACCTGTGTAAGCTCCGCAGTGAATTCCCTGCAGTGGCTTTCCCAGATTTCTACAATATGAGGCTATTTTGGTTGCCTTTCCATCAGAGATGTATTACGCAATCGTCATCAGAAAGGATTATTATTCTAGGGGCTCCAAACTCTACCAACTAAGTTTGAAGCTCCATCCTATCTGAAACTAGCAATAGACCCCTAGAGAGACCTTTTTTTAGCCAGGAAAAATCTACTTGAGGACCATAAGCCGCGACAAGGGCAGAACCTTTGGGGGATAATTTGTGACCCGTGAGTGGGATTCGCCAGATGCCACCCCCGGCACCAGCATGCCCAGTCAAAACCGGTGCCATGTTGTTGCCACCCCCGGTTTGGGATACCCACTAAAACCCCTGAGTGTTTGTCTTTCGCCTTATGCCAGAGCTACGGGTATACGACCCAGCCTCTCCGCAGCCCTGGCAGTACCCCTAGAGAGAACTATCGCATGTGATAACGTACTAGCAGAACTAGAAAGTCCGTACAAAATGCTTTCAAAATTTAATCACGACACACGGCAGCTATGTGCATTTGCAAAGTTTAATTCTAATACGAGTCAACATAAAAGCCTTAACAATGGGAAATGGTGAAAGTTAGCTTGTTTGTAACCACTTGTGAGGTGAGAAGCACGCGAATTGTGGGGATACCTACTGAGTTATGGCGGAGTCGCGTTAACAAAATGGCTATTGTATTTTAACAGGCTGCGATTCTATTCTTAGTGGCAATGAGTATAACGTTTTATCTTGCCGTACTTGTAAGGAATATATGGAGATATATATATAATATATAATATAAAAAAATAATTACGTTACGTCTTTATATTTATAACTATAATTATTTTCTATCCTTTTATTGCGCTTTTGTCTTATTGAATATGCACTGTTTGCTACAACTCCATTAATTCTTCAAAAGTTACTCTGTAACATAATTCTGTATAAAATCTTAAAAAAAAGTACTTAAATGTAAAAAAATAGAACAACAAATATAAAGAAAAACAATTTTTAGCTAGACGTGTTGCTGGGGAGTTTCTTGCCGCTTCTTCTCCTTAACACCAATAACACATTGCGAAGCGATGTACATAGACTAGGAAGTAAAATTAAATTTTAACCTATATGTATGACCTTCAAAAAGTGTTCTCCAGTGGAACTTATTTTGAATAAAAACTTTTGAATTTGAATGTGGAGTTAATGATAAGTTATACGAGTATACTTGTTTAATATGTTTTATAGACACTTTAGCAAAACGGAAACCTAACGAAATTGTCATATCGTGTACCTTTGTATGTCAGCTACTTTTATCTAGATCGACCTGGTATTTTAATGTAGTTATATGCCGCTATACAATGCTATGTTAAAATTGCGAAAAATACGATTACGGGTGGCCGCCGTGGAACAACAATTTTTGTCCAATACCTTTACGAAGACATCCGACGTAGGTATACATATATCCCATTTATGGTAACTTGATGCACAGTTAATAACAATAACAGAAGATCGTCGATCGTCGATCGTCGATCGATCGTTACACGAAAAGTGGAAGTAACCTACTTAAGCATGACATAGGTTGGCACACGAGCGTAGCGAGGCCGTTAATATTTCGAATGCCTAAATAGACCTTTCGCACGTGGTTAACACTCTGATTTTCATTTCGTATATTAGGGAAGCTGATCAGTTAAAGAAACAACTACTTCTCTAATCCAATCATGCGTTAAATCCATATCTAAGTCTGATGAACTCTTTAAAGTTTTAAGTTTCTTTTTCTGTGGCGTTCTACCAGCCAATATTTTTGTCACTGTTCATAATAAATATTTAGCTCAAGTTTATGTAAATTAAATAATAGTTTAGTGAAAAGTCATTTATATGTATAAAATGATGTTACAAAATTGTTGATATTTTCTAATTACAATTTATACCGCAATTTAACAGCGGTTGTAAAAACAGTCGAGATATGAGTCACATGCATTACATATATGGTTCGTATACTTCTTAAAAATTTTAACAGCAGGGAAAATCGTTTCCCAAGGACTAAAAAGTACTGTTTTCATCCCTGCGATCAGACTCGAAACGTACATTTAAGAATAAGAGAAATTAAAAAAATATTAACCGTAAAGATAATGTCACAAACACCTTAACAACAATCACTAGAAAACTCTCTCAAAATACAAATAACGAATTACATTTTGTAATATTCTTTATTTATGTTATATTTCTTACATGCTATGAGTAATGATAACTTTGTAATATGGTAATCCAGCGTGTAAGTTATCATGAACGGGGAATAATTCAGCATGGAAACGTTTGTAGTACGCAATGACTAAAACTGGAATAAAACCAATTTTCGTTCCATACTGCGAGCTATTCACACTTGTGTCATTACGTTTATAAGAAACCTTAAAACACAATACAAACGTACAGATAAATTAGCTCTAAGAAGTTTTTGCGTCTGTACTAATGTACGGTCGGCACATAAATAAATAAACCAATACTTTTTATTGGCAGGTACTTAATATGAAACCAATTATATTAAACGATATTAAAATAATATTAGTATTAAACATAATTTTAATACTAAATTTCAAGGGCCTTACTTATAATAATCCAGTTAAGAAAGGATTAGCCATCTCTTAAGTAAGTAATTTAATAATACCCTAGTGATTTTATATTGATTGATTTTATAAAACTTTTAGCATTTCCTTTAAAAATTAGCACTTTAGCTACGGTAGCGCCACCAATTTAATGCCTTTTGCCGTTACTTTACTACCTCTTATCCTTAAGAGGAGTTTATGGGTAAGATTTTCACTAAACAGTTGCTGAGCAGTTTCTTAAAATTTAACAAACGATTATAAGTAAGGCCACAAGTTTAAAAATCTTATAAATATACAAATAGTACGCATGTACGTCTCGAAGCACATTTACCTGTATGGGTCTTAACCATAAGGATGTTTGTTACGGACTTTTTGAAGCGATAACTTTTTATGGGAGGGTAAACCGCTTCGTTACGTAACGCGTTATGGCGCCAATTTGTCTGGCTTTCCTTTCTCTCACGCAGCGGTAGGCAGGCTCCTCCTCTCTCACTCTAGCCCACAGTGCTAACCGTCTTTCAGTAATTAGATAATGATACTAATAATGTACATACACAAAATTCTAATTTACACATACAAGAATTGTAACTAAGAATAAACTATACTTTACAATCAATACAGGATTTTAGTAATAAATAACCTTTCCTTACATTATCATATTAATATAGATAAAATTTAATTAATAACTAAGTTTTTCTCAAGTTAAACAATTTCAATATTAAATAGTTCAACTTGATTAATTTATCACTTCTGTCGGGCATCCTGAGACACACAACGTCTGTTTATTTTTAATTTAAGTGCAAAGTCGTAAAGATTCTTTTCTCCGATTTTTTATTTACGACGTGAAATATTATAAAAGAGCTAGAATTACAAAAATATTGACAAACATTTGTTTAAAAAACATTTACACTACGAATTGAGAACCTCCTCCTTCTTTGAAGTCGGTTTAAATTTTGTTGTTCTTTTTATTTTCAGAGGTTTGTTAGTAGTGTTATGTCACTCTGTATATAATCACACTAACATATAAGCTATTTGTATTAAATGACATTAACATACAATAATCACATTTAAAAAATTATATCATTTGATTTCTCTATCAACGACCTTTTTTTTTTATTGTAGTATAGGTTCACGTTTGACCACAGTTTTGCCCTGTGTGGAGCAAAGATGTGGTCTACGATGTAGCACGCTTACCTAGAAGTTACCTATTCACACGGGACTTGACACCCAGGTTATAAGTATCGGGAAAGACAGAAAAAAAAGAGAAAAAAGACTTACCCTATAAATTGAGTTTTAGACCAAATCACAATCCATCAATTATTGGCCACAACTAAGGCATTTAAGTTAGAACTTAGTAAGCTGTTGCCTTCTCAAAGTCTTTATTCGAGTTAGAAGTTTCAATGGCAATAACAGGGAACCAGTGTAGGTTGGTCTTTAGGCTTTGTGAGTGCGAGAAAATTGCCTCATCCGTCAGCACTCCACATTTAAATTAGATTGTTTGCAGGCTCGTATAAATTGGTATTGTTCTTCCTGTAGGTACCTATGTAGCCTTACAAATGTTGGTAAGTTGTATTTATTGCCTTAAAACCTATTTTAGCAGCAATATTACATTTATAACAAAAATGAAAAATATTGAATGAATGAATAATGCTTTTTTGTGTGTTAAAAGACACACACACAGTTATCAGTATTTCTAAATATAATAGACGGTCGGCTATTAGAGGTTTGTAGACAACCTTTGAATGGACAAGAAGTTTGATAAAAACTGTGGTATATTCTCATTTATCTTATCCTTTTATTAATCTGTCTATTCTTTTATTAAATTATGATAGACTTTTATTTAAAACAAGATCATTTCGCGAGTGCGGTCTGGCTGAAGGTTAACAATTGAATTACTGTTTGGCAAATTAATTTTGGGTTTGTGCTAGTTAAATAACGTCATATAAAATTTTTTGCCATACTAAAATAATTTGAAAAAAAAAAACAATTCTGAATTGGCGTCTGGCATAGTTTAAACAATAATAAAAATGTCTGGCAATAATAGATTCATGTGTCAAAAATTCCATTTAAAATAATAAGCAAAAAAGAAACCTTAAAATGATTTGAAAAATTGATATTTTCCCTATACAGATACGATGCGCACTGATGAACGCAACCACTACCGCCAGCCAGACTACCCGTATGACGTCCGGGAGAGTGAGAGGAATAGCATATCTAAAAACTGGCCTTCTTGAAATTCTCTCTCGAAAACGTTGCCAGCTCTTAGACGATTAGAGAAATGTTTAAATTTTAATCGGCCAATCCCTGTGGCTTTCGAAATGAAACAAACAAAATTGAAGAAAAGAGTCCTGTTTCTCAGTTAATATTTAAATAATAAAACGTCTATAAATGTAACCTGTGCCGCCATCTACTCGTCCCTATAAGGGATTAACAGATCTTTTCAGACGAGAACTCTATCGGGCGGGCAATAAACAAATATATTTACATTAAAAAAAACAAATACATTATGTTGATGAATAATCAAGGCATTAAATTTGATTTAAGATACGTAGGGGAAACTATGTGATTACGATATTTGCCACAATCCCCTCTGGAAAATCTATTAACTTACTAAAATATTGACATTCTTATTTTATTTTATAACCACACAATAATATTAATAATATAATGTTGTGAATACAGCAGAACAAAATATTAAAGTTCCTTAACGTTGTATGAAATGGACTGTATACCAATCATTCGGTAGAGTGTCAACAATAATATATTTTACCTTATACGTTAAGAATTTGTATTCTGTTTTAGTAGAGGGCGTTAAAAATAAATATTGTGTTTAATATTTCGTCATATAGGGAAACTTTGTGACGGCGTTGTAATATTGTGATGTGTATATTGTTAAAAGAGAGTGTTTATAATTTAGGAAAATTTTATTGTTAAGTTCTGTATATCTTTGCAGTCGAATTTCTTTTTTTGACAATTTTATGCTATAGTGATATATATATAGTAAATATGTATAGTATAATATGACATTAGTCGAAAAGAGTAATCATGGTAATTTATAATATCTTGTTTCCAGTACTTAGTTTATTCTGGAGTACAGTTGTCAGGCTGGCGGCACACCTGATGGCAAGTAGGTACCCTCACCTATGGATATTTACAATACCAAACGTATTACCAAATTGCCTCCGCCCTTGAAGGGAGGATTAGACTCTTGCCGCTTACGATGGAACACAATTCAAAGTTATTGAGGTGTACTCTAGGTGTACTCTTGCATATCTCGATGGCTACCCCTGATCTAGATCAGGGGTAGCCATCGAGATATGCAAGAGAGTAAACCCACCTAAATCTGGTGGCCTTGCTCTTTGCAAAGATTTCTCTCTGACATTATATATAATTAAAAATGTAATTAATTTAACTTTTTGAAAAGGCGAGTTATTCTTAACCGGCAGCACATTGGTGAAATACCTTTGGTGTTCCAAATCTATATAGATGACGGTAATCTCTCTCCATTAAGTGGTCTATTAGCCTATCTGCTGTGGTATAACATTAATATAATAACAAGTAAGAATATATTAGTATTACTTAGTGGTGATCGGAATCATGTTTCTTTAAATCTCTCTTCTTTAACCTTCCCAATTATTTCGGGCCGACAAAATATGTCTTTTCCTTCCATACTTCCCAATTCTGACGTACGTCGTCTGTCACAACACAAATCATCACGTTATCTTTCATATAAGTCGTGCAATTCTTTTTTGGTCTACCTATTTCCATTACATTATATTGTACATACTAGTATTTCCATATTTCAATATTGGTCAAACATACTGATTTCTATAGAGCATTATCAAAGACGCTGGGGACTAAAAATATTTCTAAACATCCACTACATTTCTGACAATACCTGATCACACGAGACTGCATAAAGTTGTCAACTAGTAGCTTGTCGGTTGCCGCACCAAGCGTGACAAGTCCCGCGTACTATATGTCAGGGGTGACAAACACGTTACAAACACTTTATTACAGTCCATGCGCTGATTTTGCCTATTTTTTATTGATAGTGGATGTATGAGCGCCAAAGTGTGACTGGCGTGCGTTATGCATGAAAGCAACAGGCGGTCGGGTAGGCGGAGTCGGGTTTTCACGCGACTGCGCGCAACATCGTCCGTTGCCATAACAACGCCTCCTCAAATGTTTTTGATTATACTCACTCGTGCAAGTTACGCGTTTTGATTGACGAGGTGTACCTTTAAATTAGTGTTGGTGAGACATTCCAGCAAAGTAATATTAAGAATTCTATTATATATAAGCATTCAACAGATTAAATATTGCGTTTGTGAAGTGTTTAGCTACAGGGTTTGTTGCGTTATTTGTGATACGACATTATCATTTATTGTTAATGACTTTAAACATTGAGAGATAACTCATGTATTACATTAATGTAGCTAATCATTACTAGCATTATTTTAACTAAATTTATCAAATGGTTAAGAGTAATGACGAGAAAATTTGCATATCGCAGTTAGCGATATGTGAAACTTGTCAAACTGTTATGGGCAGGCGAAACAGAGATAGTGTCTGTTTCACTAAAGTTAAGAGCCCTGGGATGTTTATGGGTTACTATCATGTATCAATCGATTCCGCCAATTTTTATATACGGTAAGTATATAATTAAAAACAAAAGTACAAAATGTAATTTTAATTAATATTAAATTAATCTGCTAACTTTATCAAACTGTACAAATTCATCATTAATTATATATAAAAATATTATTTTTTGTTAAAAATGATTTAAATAATTTTAAAATACTTAATTAATGTTTATTTACAAAATATTACTATTAGTTTCATCGTCATTAAAAGTTTCAAAAACCTTTCCTACCAAGTAGATACCTATATTGAAACTTCACAAAGTATATTTACAGTGCACAAAATGAATAGATAAATTATATTCCCCAAATTTGTAAGGCATAAACCAAAACGTTGCATGTTGCTTTGTTCTTAAGTCCTTTGTTTAGCGAACATCGCGCACTGGTCCCTTTATCTCTTCGAATGTTTAATTAAACTAAAAAACAAACTTTCCATTGCATCCATAAAACATGCATAAATAAGCGATACCGGTGGCATATCCCTGGCAATAAAAACTTGTCGTACTTCATTAAGTTGTTAATATGCGGTGTACGATACATTGCTGGTTTAGAACTAAACTTCATTGCTTAACTTCCCTCGTAACGTTCAAAGTATGGAAGACGCGGGGATTGATCGTAAGAAACTTGGCAAGAGGTATGAAACGTGATACCGGAGTTTGATTATCAGCACAGAGGAGGTATATTAAAGGTAAAAGCCGCAAACACACGCTACATCGAGCATAAATTAATACGTAAAACTTGTATATTAGTATTTTGATATTACTGTGATTGTAAGTCAAATATATTTAGTTACCTCTATAGTCTCTTGTCATTAGTTATTGTCACAGATTTTCTTTCAAGTTTTACCACTGCTTTAGGAATATTTTTTAAGCTAAATTACATCCATCGAAGCCTACTATTACTTACTGTCCTTGGCTATAAAACTTAAAAATACTTCATCGATTTTTTAAAATGTTTCACTGTTTTAGAATCGTTGTGATTTGAAACTCGTTGAATGAAAAAATAATGTAAAAGTAACACTACAAAGAGATAAAACCCATGAAACGCAACCTAAACCGCATAATATACATTGCTATTTACCCGTTAGTACCAACTAACTTGCACTTTAAATAAAACCTAAAAGATTTCAAATCAATTTTAGCTCTTTTGATATATGATTAAGATTGATATTCTTATCGTATACGTAGATCAACAGTTACCACGATACACATACATGCGTAACGGTGCATTGAATTTTGAACATTATGCTAGTGATTTAAACTGTAATTTAGATTGAATTATTTCGATTAAGCATCAACATAGCTATGAATAAAGACGTCTATAATTGAACAGAAATACAAAAATGTGTACTGCACATAAATATAATTATATTCATTTGTACATTCTCTGAAGTTCTTCTACTGCGTGTGAACTGCACACACACACACACACACACAATTTTATATTGTTTGAAACTAGAAAACAGACGACCCAATTCATAGAAAGCAGTCACGGTGGCCATTTGTGGCTGCATAAAGACGACGTAACAAACAAAGATTGAATAATTTCCCCTAAATACTACGGTAGCATATAATGTAGCAAACCCTATAAAATCTAAGTAAACTACCGATTATAGAGTTATCAAAATATTTGAAAGTTAATATCTCGCATGAACTTCGTTTAGAAGTACATCAAACATTATACTCGCTGCGGGGCTGTTTGTGTAGCGGCTAATTTATAAGCTTTGAGTCTGGAAACATCAACAACTGACCAACTGCGGCAGACGTTGCGAAAAGAGATTTTAAAACACACTGCGTAAATAGCAACACAATTACAGTAGAATATACGTAATTGGATAATATTAAGAATCGGTTATAGAAGTTTACAAAAAACAACAGGCAATCATACCACTAAAAGCAATTTCTTCCAGACAACCTAAGGATGGATTACAAAAATTTGTAAAACATATAGGTTTTGCAGTATAACTAGGATGGAAAGTGAGATACCTTTTATCCTTTTATGGTGAAACAATACAATTTCATGCGGCTGGGCGGCCTGTCGTTAGAGGCGACAAAACAATCCACATCCAGGTGGTAACTATTTGCCTGACTGGATAGCTACCACCGCTGATCTAGAGTATGCCGCCATAACAACCTTGAATTGTGTTCCGACATTAGTGCCTTGGGTCCAACCTTCTTTTAGAGAGCAGCAGCATATTGGTAGCTTTTTTGGTGTTACAAATGTCCATAAGCGATGGTAAACATTTTACATCGGCCGTTTGCCTGTCTGCTTAACTCGTGCAAAAAAATGGGTTACCCAAAAAATTTTTCATCTCCGATTCATTCTTTCAAGATTTTTTTAATGTCAAAAAGTCCATTAGGGTTAGAAAAAATCAGATTAACTTTCTAATATCTAATTGTCCTAGTCAACTTAAAAAAAAAACCTCAAGTTATAAAATATAGAAAAAAATGATTTAAATTAACCATCTACGCACACAGTCTAACCAAACTTTTATTTATAATGGACAGGGAATTAGGGCTTTAAATTTTTTATTACAAAATGGAAGATCTCAGCCCTAAATTTTATCTAGAAGACAAGAAATCTTAAAAAATAAGGTCACAAATAAATAAGGTATCGATTACCATAATTGATTTATATGAATGAGTTAAAACAGTTAATAAAGGTACACTTACATCACACGATTAAATAATTCAAAATAAGTAAAACCGCTGCAATTATAAAAAATAACAACACAATAAAGTAAAATCTTAAAAATACTGTCATGTATGAAAGCGTATCATCGCCTTTATTTCGTAAAAAAAAGGTATAGATCGATCTCAGAGTTAGAAAATACATAGACGGGATTATTATTGTGTTGAACCCAATGCACACCCCAGCCAGCCTGCCAACTGGCGATAGTAACAGGCGTGAAATGCGTTTTGTATGACCTAAAGTGAAGTGAAGTGTAAAGCCCTAGATCAAACGTCAAGGGGAGGCAATCTGAACAGTATATTGTCAATTATCTGTTTCAATTAGTGAACTGTACCGTATTAAATCTCTAATTCTAGTTAATGAAGAAATCTACAGATTTGAATATATTATGACCATTCTATTTATGCAGGTATGAGATGAATATAATATTAGGAATGTAAAATTTGGAAAGCTGTAATACTCCATAACACTAGTCAACAATGGTTTTGTGCCCCTGGTACTAAAAGAGATTCGAATGCCTTTTTGCCAACAATTACTGATTTATTAACATAACGATTTTGGAATATTAGGTGTAGTTTTTTTTAATCTTCATATTAAATGCACACTAAAAAGCGGTAAATACGAAAAAGACATAAAATTGACATACTTGAATAAGAAACATTTGTTAAAAAAAATCTAATTGTTATGTTTACACCTATCTTATACTTCAGAGAGGCACCTTTTATAATGTTTTTGAGGTAAATTGTCTTTGTAAAAACTAGCAGTTATCTGCCCTCATGTAACAGTCCCATCTACCCTGATACCTTTTCTCCATCAATTTTAGGTTCTGGTGGATACGCTCTCTCAATTCCACACAAAAACATTCCAAATTTTGTACAACTCAGTATGACGCCATAATTCTAACTACTGTTCTACAGTAATTTTCGAAAGGTTAGGTCTAAAACAATATGTGTAAAATATTGTAAAACATCAAAATGCGAAAGCAAAATAACTTGTAGCTCTATCCACTTAGTTATGTACATACATTCAGGTCTCCAGATCTATCTTTTTATGGGACGATTATCATTCCTAGTGCCTATAAAGGTAAGGTAAGGTAAAAAATACCTTTATCACTTAATAGTTTAGAACAAAGTGAAGACAGTAACACACTGTACTAAGACACATTGCCGAATTTCTGTCTAGGAGTAAGCTAGTGAGATTCCTCTGCAACAATTCAGAGTGACGTCCTAAAGACCCAAGGTGATCCTCTGTGATGGATTGCTGCTTTGTTCCTAGTGCATATTGTAAGGGACAAGAAACATTGTCTTAACTGAATAAAACGAAAAGGTTTTAATTTGGAAATCTGCATTTAGTTTCAATTTAAGTTTTCCGACTTGAAAACAAAATCGTAAGATTTTGGCCGGTACTATAAAGCTGTAGCTATATGTAAAGTGTTTTTATTCAAAATTCCATGTTATCTTCTATATCTCGCTTAGAAGTGGAAAAAGTACAATATGTAGAATATTATAATAGTTGTTTTTAAGTATTGTGCATTTGTGTAGAAAGTCTTAACTGTCTCTGATATGTGCTTTTTTAAGATGCTAAAATATCTCAAACTCATTAGATACACAAATCGTGTATTGATTTTGTATAAAAGATGAATTCGATTACGTTGATTTAATAAGTAAATTACATATCAATGTATTCACAGTATTTTTTTAGATTAGTTTTCCATAATTAACTCAATAAAATTAATGTGAAATTAACACTTAGGCCATTTATCCATGTGAACCGGGTAAAGAATACGATTTCTTATTGTCCGTTGCGAGGGACGAGAAAGCAACCCGTAGCCCACAGCGAGCTGGGTATTTACCTGTCTGGGTGGCTGTCACTGCTGAGTATGCCGACATAACAACATATAATTGTATTAAGGCATTAGTGGCCAAGATCCAGCAGCCCGGCAATTCCAACAGCACCTTGGTAGTACCTTTGTTGGTAACTGCTTTTCTTCAGGTGGACCTGTCTGTTGTACTCATGGAATAAACTAAAAAAGTGCCGTGAAGAAAGTTTAATCTAACTTAGAAACAAATATACAAAAGTACTAAAATAGTATACTTTTTATATTTATGTTATATTAATAATAATTATATTACCATTCAAATCCAAACCACCCCAATCCAGAATTTCTTAGTAAAATCTTACCTGAAACAAATATATATGAATCAGCAATTTTGACTTGAAAATAAAATACAATTTGTTAAACATTCTAATAATGGAGTGCTCTCAAACCAAAATAATTATTTTAGCGGTGAAAGATCCACTTTGTTTAATTATTGTTTTTAAAACCAACCAATTAATAGTATAGTTAACAATTTAATAAAAATAATTAAAGCGTAATTTTCAAGAGTGCTTCTTTTCATTTTATCCTTTTACTTTCTTATATTAAATATATTTGCTTTCTTTTGCAAAAATATAAATTTAAATTCGACTTACAAAAACATTTAATAAAAGCATAGAACGAGTTTAATCTTAAGCTAATGGCAGTTTTAGAATGTTTAATTTAGCCGAGGGTAAAATTAAATATCAACTTTAAAGATTACTAAGTTAAGATTTTTTGGAGTAACTATCTCTTAAAGTAACTAAAAGTGAGTCTTCGCCTCCGAAACGAGAGGACGCTATTCTTATGTCCTGTACAGTATCTTGCTAATTGTTGGCTTGAAGCTCATTATTGTATGACAAAAGGAATATCCTATAGAAATTATTGTTTTCGTATAGTGTATATATTTCATTGTCAGTGATAATGGATACTTTTTGGATGAATTTTAGCCGTGCCGAGGAGAAAGAATACAATTTTCTACGGCCGGGTGGCATGTCGTAAGAGGAGACGAAACAACCCACAGCCAAGTGGTAGGGACTTTTCCAGTCTGGATGGCTACCACCCCTGGTCTAGAGTATGCCACTATAACAACCTCGATTTAAGTTCCGGCATCAGTGACCAATCTCCAGTCTCCTTTTAAAGAGCAGGAGCGCATTTATAGTACCTTTGGTGCTGCAAATGTCCATAGGCGATGGAAACTGCTTTCCATCAGGTGGGCCGTGTGCCACTCTGCTGAACTCACGCAATAAATAAATTTAAAATTGTGTGTGTGTAGTTCATGCGCAGTAGAAATAAAACATGAGGGATATACATACACTCACATACAATAATTCTTCTCTAACTTCTATTAATATAAATATAATTCATCCGTTAACATATTATAATTCAAAATAATTTTGAAGTATCACTTTAAATTTTTCATTGTTTTAGTCTAAAAAATATTATTATCAGTTTTTATTTCGGTCAAAATTGGACCTATGTTTTATCATCGGTCTTATTGACTCTCTAATATGTGCTGCGTAGTGTAAAACTCGTATCTCATTCTCTCGCAGGCTTAGTTCTATTTCTTGTTTATCTATTTTTAGTGTCGCTTATTCGTTTCATCGATTTTCAAATGACAATGATTTTAAAGAAATTTCACTTCAAAAAACTCTTTGTTATTGCGAAGTTAGCAAAGAGGCACACGGCGTAACTGAAAGAGGTAACCATCGTCTATAGAAGCTTGCAACACCAGGGGTTTTACCAATCTGTTGCCAACTTTTACGGTGGGTTGGTACAGGAGAGCATGGGATAGAAGCAATCAGATTGGAGGGGTGGAATAGGGTATTGTCTAATACATACCCTATCCCACTCCTTCCATGTCATGTTTGCCAGGTGGTAGGGCATTTGCCCGACTGGATGGCTACCACCCCTGGTCTAGAGTATGTCGCCATAACAACCTTGAGTTGTGTTCCGGCATTAGTGACCAGGTTCCAGGCTCCCTAAAGAGAGCAGCAGCGCATTCGTAGCACCTTTGGTGTTGCAAATGTCCATAGGCAATGGTAACCGCTGTCCATCAAGTGGGCCGTCTGCCTGTCTGCTGATCTCCTACAATAAAAAAAAAAAAAAAAAAAAAAAAAAAAAATGTCCCATATCTTTAAGTCATAGGCCATTGGAAGATGGAACAAGAGCAGGTTTAAGTGATCCATCAGAAATCTCACCATCGCACGAAACACGATTAGCTAAGACTAACGGTTTCATGTCGATATTCTGCAAAAGCTTTCTGTCAACTTTTTGTACTATAAAATATTTATTTAATTTTAGGAAGGCTTACAGACTAATGCATATCAGTATAGTAAAAAAAGATCTGCTAACAAACATTTAAAATCAATTTATTTGTTCCAATTTAAGATGTATAGACTACTGCAGTATTTTCTAACATTTCTATAGGTACAATAACACCACAAAATAATATCCTTTCAGGTATAACCGAAAAATATAGTTTTGTACAGTCGCAATTCAGCAGTATTCACATAAAAATATTTACGAGCGGATATGATACACAGGACGTATAATATATTTTATCAGACACAGAGTGTATTCAATTCGTTCTTATGAATACTGTTTGATCGGACTGCCAGTGTGTAGTATGGGTTATGCAAAATTTATGGCCCTAAATTCTATCTTTGCTTGTAATTTAAAAGGACATTCTTATTTGTTAACAACTATAAGTTGACTTCCTCTCTTTTTTATTTCATGAAATACGAAGAGGAAGTCAACAAACAGGCAGGAAATTTGTATTATTTCTCCGTTCCTGCGCGGATGGAAAAAAATGCTGCTAATAGTATGTACTCTCCCTTTCCCTACCGACGTCCAAAAGCAGGTTCTCCATTCGACTGTATGTTTGTTAATTTTTTGTTAGAAAAATAATATCTTTAGTCTTCGTTGTATAATAGACAACATAGAATTTCCTGTGAGGCAAGTTGCATGGAAGAAATCGCTCTTAGCGATAAGGACGTGTTTTCTACTCATGAATTATTGTACTTATGAATTTTTGTAACTATTGTGGTGAGTAATAAAGTGTTATCTATATATCGATTGACTTTTCTCGTTTTGCTTGAAATTGCATTGCAAAATAAACATCTCACTGTATCAGAACCAGTCACATAGAGTCGTTAGAGCTCTTTGAAGCAACGTTATTTATGTCCACGGGGCAAATAAAGAGGTTCATTAGAGGTTCAGTGCCGCGGGACATTTGGCCAGACGTAAATATGTGCACTGTGTAATAAAATGTGAAGTCAAGGCTAGTCCAAAATCTGTGGGTAAGTTAAGTAAGAGTACATGTATTAAAATTTATTTGATTGATTATTTACTAGTCTACATAATCAGAGGCAGTCTTGAGGGATACAACAAAGAAAAGATGGATGGATTGTGTGAAGGACGATATGTCGTGTGAGAGAAGATGTATGACACTGTAGAGGAGTGTAGAAAGAAAAGACATATTGTGCCGACCCCAGATAATTGGGATATTGTGAAAGAAAAGGGAGAGGGGGGGAGATAGAATACAACACAACTAAAATTTCTTTTGTTGCATAAGTGTATAAAGTCATTGTAATAAATATGTATTTGTAGAAAAAAATCAAAAGTAATATATTGTCATACAAATTATACTCAGATAAATATTATATACACTCAAAAACTGGTCTTATTAACGTTAGTTACAATAGGTTTGTAGGTTTCTTCAAGAACCTTAAACAAGCCTACAAACTCTAACTCAATATGAATAAGGCAGAAAATCTTTATTCAAATAACAAAAAAAAATATTTAAACAAATAAATAATCCTAAATAGTATTTTAAATCCGAATGAGAGTTTGTTAAGTTTTCAAGCCTTATCTAAGCAACAAATTGTCACTAAAGTTTGCATACACGTTGTCAGGGGTACATAAAATGACATAGGTACCTTTCATCCAGAAACAATATTATTCCCGAGGGATTGAGGATCGATCCGAAAAGATGGCGCTCTTATCGCGGTTTTCGGCGCCAAAATTGCAATTCTCTGACAGATACGTCATGGCAACGAGACTGTCAACTACAAATGAAAATGTATTTATTTTTTATTGAAAAACCCAACAGCGCATATTACAAAAATAACACCGGCCCACGAAAAATAAAAAGGAGTCTATACTTTTGACCAGACCCATAATTTATATATTAACAAATTATTAGACAAGGCACAGATTATATTGTATTAATTTTTTATTTAAGTGCTATTGGGTTATTCATTTTATATCGGAAACTATGCCATTTAATCAGTCCAGCCGGTCTCGAGTTTTAGCGAGACTAACAGTGAGCAATTGATTTTTGTATATCATATATATCTATATGATAATAATTTAGTCAGTGATGAATGATCACCATTACACCAATTCAAAAGATACTTACAAAATTTAAAGCTAATATTTAAAAAAAATCAGTATACTACGAACACTTCTGTTCAAATATTCAAAGAAACACAATATATTCAAATAAGTTTGATTTCATTAAGTTGATTTTAAGTTAAACTTTACTTAAGTTAATATATACTTCTTAAAACTTTCCATGCGAAAATCGAGCGAAGTTGTTTTAAGTGAAGCCGTATAAGTTAACCAGAGTACAGAAACATGCTAGATTTACAGCCGGCTAAGTACTGGCCTGGTATCACGTTTTAACCATAAAACAGATTCAGCTTGAAGGACTGCGAGAATAAAATGAGCAATACACTATAAGTTACTTCAGTAGACGTTGCCAGTGTTTTCTAGAGGATTTATTGGCATATTTAGTATTCCTGCTGTACTAATGTCAATTGACGGTCTGGGGTCTACTTACCTGGGGTCTACCTAATTCTCAGGAACACAGGACTCGGGCTCACTTCTTGTGAGCATAAATTTAGGAAACGGATGTGACGTTATTTATTCTTATCTGAGAGTAGACAGTGGGCCATCGGAACTATAACCTGTCGCACGAAACACGATTAGCACAACGCTAATCATTTCAAGCCGATATTCTGTGAGAGCTTAGTATCATACCGGTCGATCCGGCGCTTAGAGCTGCAATCAAGATTCTACTATAGGTCTATCACTTACGCAGTTGTGCGCTGTTATCCACACCTCAAAAGTAACTTGCTTAGCCTGGATGTGTAAGTAGATGGTGTTTGTTTGTCTGCCGATTTTTTACTTATGTATCTTGAATTTCCAGTGTGACATATAAAAGCCAATAGATGGCGCCGTGCAATTGAAGTCGCAAACCATTTCCGACACCTACAAAGAATATAAACAAATTTCCAACAGTCAGAGTTAGGTCTGCGAGTCATGAGCAATGGCGTCCGCAGAGACACACAGCAATCTACCTTACTCCTTCATCTATTAGGCTCACTCCGCAAAGTTCACTTTCCTATGACTCCTGTGGCAAAAGTTGTAATAACTTGCGACTAACAAAGATAAAAACTGCATTGGCAGTATTTCTAACTTAATATTACATTTTATGATTGTGACAATCACCACGTCTTATTGATACATGCAACTATGGAAACAAACATGATAAAACCTGCACATTAAGATAATAGTTGTCTGAACCAACCATTCCGTCTTGTTTTAGGGCTTCAATACTGTTTGCCTAAAAACTGCAGAGTCGAGACCAAACATTAGGGTGTTTATGGGCTGGTTCTATTTTAAGATAACGTTACCATTTTTTTTTTCTTGGCAAGTTTGTAAGGATTTTTTTAGCGATAATGCTGATTTTTATATCAAACTAGCTGACCCGGCAGACGTCGTCTTGCCCAGAAAAGCTACAATGGATATGATGACAGCAGCGGCACCTACCGGGTCCAATTGTGAACAAGAACATACAGATAAACATTTATATATAAAGAAGATATGTAAGTATCTGCATCAAATTTAACATAAACGACTTCCTATTTGAGGCTGTGAAGAGAAAATACCCAACTAGCAAACTCACACATCCATACTAGACAGTAAGTAAGATTTATTAATCTATTCATAAAATAATTAAAACTGTATACAAATGTAGTTACTTAAATGCAAACCTCGGTATAAAGCAACGAAAGGAAAAACCGATTAAAATAAAATTATGAAACATCGGAAACGTCGATAGTACTGCAGCCAGTAGCCGAAAAAGCGAATAAAGCCAAACTGTCGGCTTAGGTGCGACAACGGTTTTTTGCTCGCTGCGATCTGACTCAGCTTGAACACGAACTGAGCGCTCAAAAGGGTCCATTTTTGCAATTCCAATTCAAATTTAGCCATTCGTAGAGGGTTGGACGAGTTAATTTTATAATTTTATACTTCTTCGTGCAGGAACGGAAAAAGAATACTAATTCCTGCGGCGGGGCGCCCTGTCATAAGAGACACGAAACAACCCACAGCCAGGTGGTAGGGCATTTGCCCGGCTGGTCTCTAGACTCTAGTCTAGATGGTCTAGAGTATGCCGCCATAACTACTGTAAGTTGTGTCACGGCATCAGTGACCAGGTTCATCTCTGGTATTGCTAATGTACATAGGCGACGGTATCCAATTTCTATTCCACTTGGGCCGTCGGCATGTCTGCTGTGCTTCAGCAACAAATAAAAACATTGGCATCTTAAAACATATAGCAGTTATAATTGATTTATAGCAGATGTGATGAAACTTTAGTAATAATTACTCATATAATAATGTCTTCAGCTAAAAGATTATATTAAACTGTGTAAGTAATTTTATATGATGTTTATCTTTGACAGTTGTCAAAATTTGTGGCTGTATTTTTATGAAAAACTTGTTCCCGCGAACATTCGCTGTTTAAAGATAACGCTTGAGATAGCATTTACCGAAATGGATTGATTTTAGCGTAAATGTATAAAAACCGCTAGTGTTTGTTGGAAACAATTATTCGATCGCGATCTATCTAGCAGTAAAGGTCAAAGTGAAGTGTACAGTCGATGATTAGAATTGTGTTTAGATCTAGAAAGTTACATAAAATATTGATATCGTGCATCGTATTTTTCTGAAGTTCGGCATCTTACACTTACGCAAATGTGAGGGTAATTATTAAAATCATCAATGAATTAAGGGGATATGACATAATAATAATATAATATCAGCCCATAAATGTCTCACTGTGGACTCGGGCCGCCTATTATACCGAACGGAGATTATACCAGCCACGTTTGTCCAAGGCGGCTGGCAGGTTTGACACATCAGTTATCTCGATGTGCAGGTTGCATCACGATGTTTTCCTTCACCGTCGTTAACACGTGGTAATTGTATCTATATGCACATTAGATCAGAAAACTGACTAAGTGGTGCATGCGTTCCAGCCACTATCAAACCCACGCCCTTTGATTGTGGGACGAGTGCGCTAGCCATTACGCTACCACGAGTTACAAGTATATAATACAGCAAGCAGTATAGTTTTGTATAACTATATTGTAGTAATCGTTTTTGTACTCACAGCTTTCCTTGTCACTTGCTATTTCAAAAAAAACTGCTTTTAATTGTATCCAATCTTATGCGAAAAGATAGAAAGGAAGATTTCAGGACGTATTATATCGACATTTTTTAAGATAAATAAATTTGAATTACCAATAAGTAAACTTACGGTAGAGGTCGTGGTAGCGAAATGGCTAGCAGATGCGTTCCAAACTCAAAAAGCGTCGGTTCGAATCCTGACCAGAACGCATGAACCACTTAGGCAGTTTTCTGACCTAATATGCATATTGTTACAACTATCACGTGCTAATAACGATGAAGGAATATATCGTGATGAAACCTGCGAATCGAGATAACCAATGTGTCAAACCTGCCAAGCCGCCTTCGACAAACGTGGCAGGTATAATGTCCGCTGTCCTGTAATGGGAGGCTCAAGCCCAGCAGTAGGACTTTTATGGGTTGGTATATTTTAAAACTTAGAGTATATGTACATTATGCAATTTTATAAAAGCCGAAGCCGGTTAGATTTTGTACGAGCATTGCAAGTTATGACGCCATTTCTTTAACGAGGCAGTGAGTGTATTAATTGTTGTGCAATAATTATAAATGATTACTTCATGATATTTTAAAAGTATGATGATAACATGATACCTGTTTTAACACCCGCTCTTTTATATGTACATTGTTTTAACATTTATTGTGAAATGTATTTAATTATGTACACCAGTTTAACAATAAACTTTTATTGCACGCAATTATATTATGGACTGTATTGAAAAAATAAAAATTATTAATTTCTAAATAAATGTTCGCTGCCGTGCACCTGGGAAATTTCTTTTAACTCAATCCGCAATTAGGGTTGCCATATTTGTGGAATTTTCCACACAAATAAGGTAATCTCAGTTGAAACAACCTAGACTCAGGTGTTAAGGCATATTTAATTTAACAATTCTCAAAACTTTAACCATACTCATTTACACTTGACATCTTTGTTTTCCGTGATCACGGTTACATAAAAGTAGCCGAAACATCACAATTTTAAAAATCAAATGTGTTGCGGACAGGAGCACCCCCCTGACCCGCCCGCCGATGCACACCTACTCTCCGCACCCCGCAAACCGCCGGCGCCCTTAGAGGGCACGAATAGCAATTAGGCGTCGGGCGGGATGCGGGACTTAAGGAGCGGTCTTGGCAAGCTAAAATACTACTACTCTACACTTCACTTCTCAACATCGCTCTAATGTGTCTTGTAAATAATTACGCTTTGTACTTATTTTATGTATTCTTTTACTTCATTAATAATTATAAAGTCTAATAAAATCGAGTTTGATTTCCAAAATAAAATGAATTACCACGTTTAAAGCCATTAAAACTTTGTTTTATATTATTTATGTTTTAGAAATTGTTCAGGTTTTCTTAAATGTTCTTCTGGTAACCCTATTCGCTATGGAAACAAGCAGCCTTCTTGAATTAGTTAGAGTGCTAAACGGCTGGGTGTCCATCCTGTTAATTATATGAATTAAACGAATGGCTTTAATCCTTTGGGTCCAGTTTACTGAGACCCAAAGCATTTTAATTGAATTGCTTAAGCAATTATTGCAAGTTGGTTTTTTACTTGAAGATATTTTATTTAAGTTAATCAAAGAAATTGTACGGCTCTTTGTTATGGCATGAGTTCAGTAGACAGGCAGACTGCCCACATGATGGAAAACGGTTACTATCGCCAATGGACATTTGCAACACTGAAGGTGCTACCAATCTGCTGATGATGATGATGATGATACTTAAGAAATTTGTTTTGAACTAGCTGTCCCGGCAGACGTCGCCCTGCCCGGAAAAGCTTCAATCGATATTCCGACAGCAGCGCCACCTACCGGGTCCAATTGTGAACCAAGTCAGAAACCTTCTCTGGCTCATGCACAACAACTTTGCTAAAGATGATCATATGATCAAATGTGTAGTTTACGGTTCTATAGAGGACATACAGACAAACATTCATTTTTATATATTAAAAAAAGAAGATAGATAGATAACACTTTATTGCTCACTAAATATACAATTTCAAAATATACAATAACAATAATGACAAGGTAGAGACAAAAGGCGGCCTTATCGCTGAAAGCAATCTCTTCCAGGCAACCTAACTTAAGGAATAACTTAATCTAATCTGGCGATGTAGGTGGTGCAAATCATTAAATATCATAAATAAACATACTTAAACTACATAACTTATAAATAAAATAAACATACTTAAACTACTTTATAAATTAAATACATACATATGTATCATACATATATATTAAATAGTCTATAATATTAGAATTAGACATAATTATTTAAAGAAAAGTAGTGTTAAGAAGATAATAGTTAGAGAAGAATTATCCGTGAGTATATTCTCTTTCACTTCTACTGCGCATGAACTGCACGTAGATTTTTTTTCAAACAAATCTACACTCTACAATATCACGGATTCCAAAATCGTACTTTTAATTAAAAATAAATAATTTCCTCAGAATGTTCTAAATGTGAAAGATGTCATGAAAATATTCAATTTTCATAATGCGGCTGGAAGCTGATGCGATATTAAATTTTAAATATCGAACCATACCATTCCGGAAACATTCAATTTACCGCCGAATATTAAGTTGTGGGCACGCTGGCTGCGTTTCATTTTATTAAGCATCTTTTTGCTACAGAGGTTGTTTATCTTATATAAATATATTGTTACAATCTGAACGCCAACAAAAAACAAATTCACACCTGCATACCTGTCGACATTTTATTACCTTTTCGGCATTTGGTCTTCTTTTGTTTACTTGTGTGTTTAAAATTTATGATTATAATAATAGTCCATTGTGTATTGTAATCCTTTATGGTCATTAGCTAGGTGTGATTCTAGGAAATGCAGTCCACGCGGTCGAGCAGACATATTTCATTTAAAGTTTGTGAGTAGCGCTTTTCTCTACGCCAAAACCGTTTGGATTAGGGAAATAATATCTTCTACTCCCTTGATAAAATAGTAGTACTACTATTATAATGATATTCAAAATGACTTATAAAAACTTTCTTTTCCTTAAAAACTTTATACAAAACCTCTGATTGCTTTCTAATGTGTTACCAACCTAACAGCCTAAGGCGGTACCACACGGGACGATAAACCGTACGATCGGACGTTATAGTCGTAACAGTGATGCGATTATCTGCACGTTTCGTTTGTTTTATTGCTACTTTAAGATAGATTCACACGTCAGTGGGCTTGTTGGTGGATTGTAAAAACGCTATAAAATACACGTGACAGGATTCTTAAGTGCGACGGAGCTGATATTTTAAAGGAAAACCGAATCGTTGAATATACCTGTACACCAACACAAACCGTCAGGTTACGTATAAAATTTTATATGTCAGTTTATGTGAATGTTTTGGACTGTATAATGCTTTTGCTACAGCTCAGTTACAAAATAATACAATTTAAACAATTATTTATTCGTTACAATAAAATATTATATCTTCTTCATCCATTTCTTTAAATGTGGCTGCGCACAGTTCTTATATCTGTCTAATGTCAAGTTTTTATGAACAAATTCATATTTCAATAAGGAGTTATGATTTTCTATTCAAAAATATAACTTCTCATAAAAATGGTTATTTTTAATACAACTTACAGGTTTTAGTAAATCAAATGTTTTTATTCAGAATATGTTCAACTGATGAACATATTTTCAAAGTAATACATATAATTTAAAAGTTTAGTCTTTTACCTACTCTTTGTACACTGCTTCGCAATGTGTTGTTAAGTTGAACTACACAGAAAATCATAAAATTGCCTTCAAAATAACTAGCGATTGCAGAATAAACATTGTCAACAATTGTAACTTTGAATTATTTGCTAAAGCTTAAATTGAGGTTTACATGCCTTAAACTAAATCTATAAACCATGTTTATTTATTTGAAAATTAAACATTGATCAGTCAGTATTTTTTTTATTCTACTAGCCCCTAAACTAGTTTGCTCTGTATTATAGGGGCTAATAACAATAATAGAGTCCAGTAGAATATTAATATTTATTAGTGCGGCAATCAAGATATACAATTGTTAGTATCAATATAGTTATGTTAGAAACGTTCAGAGGATTATAATGTAAAATATTTTATTGACAAATGTATTCTACCTGGCCATGAATTCAGTACTAACTTAGCATCACTGAAAGTAGCTGCTTTAGGATTATGCTCCATCTGGAATAATATTAAAGTTATTGACTGTGGCCAAAAGCGCCTTATTGCAGCATTAAAAATAACGTTATCAACGATAAGCTAGAATAGGGTGTTGCGGCACGATTTACGATGGGTGATACATACTAATGCAATCGGACATGAAAGCAATACGCACTCACCGGTGTGTACGCGCCATTCAAAGATTGCCTATGACAAACGCTCTTTGTCTACGGCCAACCGCCAATATTCGAAATATTCACTACGAACGACGACGATTTATTGTACGCGCAACAAAAATTAATGTAAAATCGCATAAAATCAAAATATACGCAATTTAACAGCAAAGGGTGCTTCATTGAAGACTTCCAACGCTTCATAGTGTATAATTACAATAACATATGTTATTTGTCAATATTAATATAATTAACAGCTAACAACAATATCGCACAGAAATAACGCATTAAGCTCCTTCCAAAATCTGCGGGAAGTGGTCAATAACTAAATGATCTAAAACTCTTTATTGTGCACAATAAACTTAATTCTAGATAACAATACGCATTAGAACAATGGGCGGCCTTATCGCAAATAACGACCTCTTCCAGGCAACCCAGTGTCCAAAGACACTAAAAAAAAAGTAATCAAAATTTGGCGGTATTTTATTTTATTTAGGGTAAACTAGGGTAAAATTAATAATAAAAACATAAAAAATACGCTGCGATTTTTACCACTATTCAGTCCCGTATGTTACGTTCAATCTCATTCAAAAGAAGGCCGCCAGTGGCGCTACTGTTCTCTATCAATCGATATCCGTTCCGTTGCCAAGCAACGATCATGTTGCAAAACAAACAATCAGAAACCTCGGCCTAGCTGTGAGCAAATTTACCCTCTTATTTTATTACTTGTGTCAACATTTTAGATACATATAATTCGATTTTTTCTACGTAGTGGTTATCATGTTTTTTTGATCGTTGTTTTGTACCGTCTGTGTGATAACACTGATTAATCATGGTTCTGTTGCCACCATGCGCGCCCGAGACTTGCGGGAAGGACTTCCGACATTCTTTGAAGAAGCCAAGTCCAAATTATCCTTATGGATACAAGACAAAGAAGCCAAGAGTTGTTCCTGCTTTTACTATACAAGGTATTACATTCATGCAAGTAAATAACGTGTAGATATATGTATATGGTTTTGTTTGGTCTCTTGTTTATGGGTATGAGAATGAACCGATTGTCTTAAAATCTGTTATTATATATTTATATATAATTAAGATATTCCCGCGACATCATCCACCCTTGACTAGACCCGCGGGGATCCGGGGACACGAAGTACCGGAGCATTTGAAAAAGAATGTCAGCTATCGTTTTAGTGAAAAGTGTGTTGGAATAATCTAAGTTTTTTACACGAACAACTACTAACCGTTCCCAGAAAAATTCCCGCGGGACTCCCGAGACAAAAAGTAGCGCATATTAAGTCTAAAAGTTTTGCTGTCGATCAGGGAAAACTTCATCGAAATCGGCCCAGTATTTGTTACGTGAGACCCGAACAAACCGGCAAGAAATCTAAAAAAATTGCATCGTATTCTCCATCGATAACGACGAAGGAAGCACTCCAGTTGTTTTTAATCAGCTTCAATGTGCAGACACGGCATGTTTAGAATTTCATAATATTATAAAAATTCTTGTGCTCCTGTTTACGTCGCTGAACTTCTTGTAAGCACCTGGTCGATTTTTTTTGTGTATTTTAGTGGATCCCCGGATGATTAAAATTGACAATGGGAACCGGTCGATGGCGTTGAAATCCGGTTCCAGAATTTCATTATTTCAGAGCAGGAAAGTGTCTATCGGACCCGCTAGTATATTTATGTATATTTGATAACAAGCTTAATTAGGTTAATATTACTACCCTTTATATGAAAAATAAATAATAAAATTTATATAAAATGTATGTAAATGTTTTAATAATGAAGGAGTACTAATTAATAGCCCATAACGTCCCACTGCTGGGCTCGGATCTCCTCACTTGGTCGTAACAGACAGTATATTCGCCATGCTTGCCTAAACGGTGGCTAGTTGACTCGTCGATTATTTGGATATGTAGGTGTCTTTACATGTTTTCTTTACCGCCAGCACGTGCTAATTGTAACAATATGTACAATAGATTAAAAATGACCAAGGGCTTATATAGATGGCTTCGCCATGCCGCCATCACATAACCACCGCGCTGTTAGTTTTGTGGATTTCTTGTGATAATTATGCGTATGTTATCAACCCTCCTGTAGCGCCACCTAACCGCTGAAGGCGCCTTAACAGTTTGGAAGCAGTGGAGGAACAGTTTGGGTAGTTTCATCGTCCTTGCTGGAGAACACTGCACTAAAAAATATATAATGCAAGATATTAGTTTTAAGTTAATATTAATAATAACCTAAGGTACTAATAATAACCTACCTGACTACATAATAATAATTATAAAAATAAAAAAGATAAACAAAGACCCTGACTAAGTTAGGGGGACGCATGGCCACACGGGCCATTAAAAAAAACAGTTTGGAGGCGCAGCAACGTCGTGGTCGCGCTGTGTTCTATACGCACGCTTAATGGTGTATGTTCATGATCAGGATTCGTTTCTTTAAAAGCGAGTGTGTGACTCGACAGCATCACCAGCTAAGCTACCAAAGGCTTCGCACAGCCAGCATCGACAATGTGTATGTCCCTAGAAGATATAATACTTACATTTTAATCATTCGAATGTTCTATCAGCAATGCAGAAAAATACCAGAGTGTTGCCGCCCCCGAAATGCGGTGTTCTAGATCCGTTGCCACCCAGGCCGACTATGTTCAGAAAATGCTATCAACGTGGAGAATTTCCAGTGTCCATCGAATTCACTACCTTTGGCAAGCAACTCGCTTGGAAGGTAAAGAAGTTTTGATTTTTAATTTTATCACCAGGCTAGTATTATAAAGGCTTCATCTGGGATAATGTTAAAGATTTAGGCCGTTTCACGCAGATATGGCGATGGATTTAATGCATATTTACAGATAACGTATGTATATGTATACACTAATGTGGCTAAGCGTTAACGGGGTTATTTTTTAAGGCTTTAAATAAGACGGATTCAGAAACAGTTCTAATTTTTAACAATAACGCAAATGAATCTGCAGCATAAAATACATTAAAATTAACAGAATGTGATACTATTTAATCAGAATGATACATTACATTCTTTTTTAAATGCTTCGGTACTTATATTATATTCTAGGAACCTCCGGGAATTTTCCTGGAAGTGAGGAGTGTATAGTGATTAGAATACATACACATTAGTTGATTCCGATATGATTGCACTAGAATAAAGGGGATAAGTTCAGAAACATTTCCAAATTTTGATGCTACATGGCATCTTTAACGAAACTCGGGATTCTTCTAAATTTACCACTATACCAATTTTGACATAATTTTCTCGACACCCTACGAGGTTATATGACTCCTTTGCTGCGACGATTTTTGTATCTCTTAGAAATCTCTAATAATACAGTTGCAGTTGCTATGTCTTTAGTAACATTTGGTACCTATCCCGGGTTTTTAGAGAATTACTCATGATTCATGTATTTTCATACTAAAAATTACCATTGTTTTGCAAAACTGCCCTTTAATTTTAAATATTGACAAAACAATTTTAGAATAGAATATATATTTATTGCGTAATGCATGTACAAAGTTGTTACAGATTTTATGGTATCAATGCATTCGGCCCATCATTGGGCGTGCAAAATTAATATTACAATATTAAACAGGATTTTATATATCAATTATTACAATATTAAATTATGTACAAAAAATGAATGAATGAAATGAATGAATACAATTAAAATTAAACATTAATAATAATTATCTGGTATACAATATAATAATAATCTAAATAATAAAATGTCTAATATTACAGAATGTCAAATATATTTATGTCACTTCATAATGATTTATCCTCCATAAACGTATTTGTTATAATAACATATAGTGGTCAGTAACAAATTTAATTTTTTTTTAAATATTGTAAGTGGCAGTTCTCTAAGCGACTTCGGGAGCTTATTGTAAACAAAGGGCCCCATGCAATAGACACTTTTGCGCATTAATGTCGTAATTGAGTTGATGGTGCAAACTTTAAATTCATCGCGTCTGTTACGAGGAAAGACCTCCGAACGCTGACTAAATAGGTGTGGATTTGTTTTGACAAATATTGATATTTCAAATATATATAGACAGGGTACAGTCAAAATTTTATATTTTTTAAAATAAGGTTCGCAACTGTCTGTCTGTTTGAGTTTGAACATAGTTCTTAAGCAACGCTTTTGATGTTTAAAAACTGTACCAGCTTCAGTGGAATTTCCCCAGAATATTATGCCATATCTAATATTAGACGATATGACGATATTTTCAACTTTGTTTTTACCTGTCCAACGTGGAAGACGTCGCGTGCAAATACTAGTATATAATACGATTACAAATACTCGTAATATCAGTGTTTTGATAACAATATAACAATAAAAAGTCTTCAGGATAAGGCTATCCATCTCGATATGTTAGTTCAAAAATAATGTTTAATCTGACAAAATACCTAATAGAGTGTAGAAAATATTATTTACAAATATTCGCCTTATCGTCTTACCTTTAGAGGACAATAGAACAAAGAAGGATTCATCTCGGTTAGACACGTATCGGCCGTGTGATATAACTTACTATATTTGATACTTTAGAAACTTCTTGATACAATTATTAGGAAATTATGTTTAGATTTTTCGGTACTCCAAGTGTAAAGTTTACAAAAACATATGCTTCTTCGTTTAAATAAATTTAGAGTGATGTTTAAAGTTGTGTTTGTATAGACAATCTTATCACCTTTGCTATATGGCTGAAGTTGGGAATGTAGAAAAGATGATTCCGTATTTCAATTAGGGTTTGTTTGTTTGAAGATTATTCTAGGACTTGGTATTTATGTATGCTTGACACTAAGTAAAATACTAATCGCGTAAATTATTTGAATACTTTAAAGGTATATTTGGAAATTAAGTAGAATGGATTAAATAATGCATTTTAAATTATACTCGTATATAAAAGCGTTAAAAATTTTAAAAAAAATCATTTCTGTTTTTAAGATAAATTCTGTATATCTGTATATATAAAATTGAAGTTTCTGTCTATGATTTGACTAAATTCTGTTATTTATACGATGCCTAAACATATAGATGTTTTTTAAAATTCTAATATGTTATTTGCTCAATGTATTTCATGAAAATTTATAAAGCTTCCCGCGACAGACTTGCGAGCACTACTAGTAATTCAAATTTTTGTTTGAACAGGTCCCTATTGAAAAACTGGATTTTCACCACTATCTTCCGATGTTTTTTGATGGCCTTGCTGAAGGGATGTATCCGTTTAACTTCATCGTTGAAAGAGGAATTCATGATTTAGTCACCAAGGGCTCGTATAAAGTTCTACCTGTCGTACCACAGCTCATCATTCCAATTAAGAGTAAGTGAAGTTTTAACAAGGAAGAAGAATTATACTAAACATAGTTGTTAAAATTACCCCCTCAGTCAGGTTGCCTGAAAATGATCGCTTTAAGCGATAAGACCGCCTTTTGTTTTGCCGTTAAATTAGTGTAATTATTCATTCTGTAATTATTGTTGTTTATTGTGGTGAACGATAAAGTATTTTCTTTTCTTTTATCCTATTCTAAGAATATTAGAATGAGCATAATAATATCACTAAGTAAATTAAGCAAGTACTTGTCAGTCCACGTTCTATGTAAGGTTCCTTAGAGGTGACAAACATCACCTGATTTATCTTTGGCTATGAAATTAATAACAAGCATTTGATCGAAAATAATTAATGACTTAAAATCTACTAACCGAAATTTTAGGAACTGCGTAAACTTCAGGGAATATTGTATATATAATGCGCTGGACAACGATGGTGAATTCATGTGTTTTTCGTAACTATACAAATCCAAGTAAATAAAAATGTGATTCACTTAAATCCCAGAAAAATTCCCGCGGGATTCCCAGAATAAAAAATAGCGCAGTTTGTCTAAAAATTAACTGTCGATCAGCGACAACCGCATCGAAATCAGCCCAGTCCCTAGCTCCCGAGCTAGGCATTAACCCTGTGTTTCGGAAATCGGTGCCCTGTCACATTAGTATGTAATTTTAAACACAAAAAATGTAAATTAGTAAAAGTAAGCGGGCACCCGCGCGCACAATGTATGTATGTTTGTGAGTGTGATGTGTGTGTGTGCTTGTGTGTGTGTATGTGTGCTTGTGTGTGTGTATGTGTGCTTGTGTGTGTGTATGAGTGTTTTATATGATTAATTGTTGAAATTAATTCGCATAAATCGATTATAGTAACCGATAATTTATGGTTTCTCGTCATTCATTCTTCTCAACGTTGTAAGATTTCTCGTCCTCCAGATAGAATTTAGGGCTGATGTTTTTGTTTGTAATAGAAAAATATAACGCTTTTTAAGCCATAACTCAACTCATTACATTTCTTTGGTTCGAAATTCCCCATCTCCTTTATTTATTGAGATTACCGAAGTGTCAAACTGCCAATCTGATATTTACAAACGTGGCGAATACATCATCTATTTCCTTGAATTGAAGAGAACTGAGCTCAGCAGTAAGGCTTTATGATAATTTTACATAGGTATATTATTTACAATTGGACATATATTCTTATATACCCAATTGACTGCGAGAGTATAGCGTAGCTACTTCAATATTAGTATAATAAGAGTTGTCAAAGAAAGGACCACATATAGAAATGGAGTCTTTATTGTTCGGATAAACTTCTTAAAAATATAAGTACTCGTACGTCTGTGGATCATATTTAGAAGTACTCTATATAATAATGATATTACAAATAAAATAGAAAAAGATCTCTCGATGTGGTTCACAATGGTTATCCCAGCTATTATAAACATATTACATATATTTTTTATTATTCTCTGCTAAAGTAATAATATTATTACAGGATAAGATTTTTTATATAGAAATTATTTTTTGAGAATTATGTTCCATTTTCAACTAAAATTCTTTGCAAACATCATCCTTTATAAACAATTATTATAAACATAACATAATTTAAAAGCTATTTTTATTATTATAAAAATTACGTCATACGATATATACCGACACAAAACAATTAGGCTATGTTTTGTATAATAAACAGGACCTCAGCGATTTTGACTGATAAATGCCCTATTCTGTACGACTCTGGTGAAGGACGTACTTTTTGAAAACGTATAGTTATGAACAGTTACTCGTAATGGCTTTTATTTCAGACGCTCTGGCAACGAAACGACCTACAGTTATTTGCCATGCTCTAAAATGTATACAAATGTTGGTGACCGGGTGTGATCGGGTTGGCGAAGCTCTGGTACCTTATTATCGACAGATTTTACCCACTTTAAATTTGTTCAAGGATCGCAACCGTAAGTTTATTTTTACATACATACATACATAACTTCACGCCAGGTCCCTTGCGGGGTAGGCACGAACAATAGAGCGCCATACAGGCTTATTATTACACACCTGACTTGCTTCTTTGACATTCATAGCTCTTGTCATGCACGCTCGTCTGTTCTTAAGGCTCCTGACATCACCTTCTCCTAATACATGATCAATTTGTTTGTACACAATCAAGTTTATTTTTAAAACATTGAAATCACAAAGAATAGGAATGAATACTAGTTGAGAGATGTAACAGGAGAAGTCGTATGGGCGTGCTGTAAATTTGCCCACATGCACTGAAGTTAACAATTTACTTTATACACATATAATTTGTGATGTAATTCTTCACAAAGATTTACAAAGCACTTCGTTTCCGATATCTCGCAACTGCAGCGCTTCGGCCATGTCTAGCCTGGCTCGTACCTATTACTTTCAAACCACCATGCGGAAACGATTCACATGACTGCTATACAAGATGCTGTGTTGACGATGACAGCTGTTATACACCTACATTAAATACTGCTGCGTACTGTATACTACTGTTAGTATCTATGTGATAATCCGACAAAGTCAAATCGAGTGAAAAGAAATGTAACGACTATACACCATTAGAATTCAATCTACCCTCATAGCAAGTCTAGCTAAGGTGAAGTCTCGTAGGAACCTCGTATATGTATCCGAGCACACGTAAAGGAAGGCGCTTGGTTGACACGCTCCGGTAAAGCTGTGAAGTCACTTTGACCAGCATAAAGTCTAGTGCATAAAAACTTTTTTTGGTATGTATATTGTGAATGTATTAAATAATGACGTCGACGTAACACCGTGATGACATCAAATAAATACCATTGAAGGCAAATTTAACAAAGCTAATTAAAATAAACTTGTGTTAATTAACTAAGAGATATAGAATTCCTCTATATACTTCTTATGTTACATTATATGAGTTCGTTATCAATAAAGCTTACAACAAACGAGATAAATTCCCCTAATTGCCATCAAAAGCAACATTGATATATACACCTATGGCTGTATAATAACTAAGAATGGTTTTCTCTGCCTATAACACAGACTATATGCGTACACTTCGAGATTCCAAGAGGGTCGCGTGGTAGGATAGGTTCTTATACAGAATGTTCTGTCATAGATTTTTCTATTGCGTACTTAATAATTTTTTTACAGTTTAATCCTGTAGTTTCGTTTGTAAAATAACAACTATATTTAGCACGGATTATACTGAGTTGACTACTAAAAATAATACGCACCTGCCGACAACTTGAGTCAGTAAACCCTTTGTGTCATGTATGTACTGTCAGCAGAAAACATTTTACGTATATAATTATGTAAACTAATTAAAATATTTTATATGCGAATGATTAATTGAATGCTTGTTTTTTAATGACATAAAACAGTCAATCGTTTATTTTTATTATTTCACATAAATTATTATGATTAATACATAAAATGTTCACTCCTAACACCATTCGTTGATTTTGCTTTCATGCAGCCGTCAATGCTATGTAATATTTTTATTAGTGCATAATGATACACATTAATCTTGACTTTTGTATTATACATACGACGATAGTTATTAAATAAATCTTCACTGAGGTAGATTTATGAAGTATCTGGCAATGGCCGCAAGTTCCACAATACCTCACTGTCTTTCCCTGCGCATAAAGTGTTTGCATCTCTCAAAATAAAATGTTACATTCACATTTGGTTTATTGTTTCATTATCCACTAAAAATGTTACAGATTTCCTGTTTTACCTCGCTTACAAAAGCTGTGCGAATTTACGCTTCAAACTAGATAAAAGCGTAGATTGACCTGTTGCGGTGTAAAACCGCTAACCAGACAAGAACATTGGCGTTAAACATTGGAGCCGTTCGCTCATCACGTCACTCATTTGTAGCTAAATGAAGTCACTACAATGTGTACGCCACTTTAGAGCTTTGTGTTCAGTGTATTGTCACATTATCCTATTATGTTACCGTAAAAGTGTTTTGCTTTAACTACACATGTCTTTGAATGACACTTGAAGATGAACTTCTTTATGCGCACAATGGAAATTTAGCCATGACACAATATACATGATAAGGGCATTTAATTGAATTTTCTGGCAAGAAAGTTCAAAAGAATTGTGATTATTTTTAATTAATAATAATAATAATAAATTTTGCGGTAGCAAAGCAATTCCACCATTTCAAAGATATGGGTTCGAATAATAGCCGAGAAATTTCTATCTTGTGACCGTTTTCTGACTAATGTCTGTATATATACAATTAACACGTGAAGGGCTCCAAGGTATATTAATGCAATTGTATTCCAATGGTCATTGAGTGACATAATAATGGCACCGAATGGTTGAGTTTGAGTGTTTTTGTATACGTAAGCAACCGTTATGATGCCGTTATGACGTCAGTAAATGACTATTCCGACGCGATTGTTTTAGCAGACTTGAGGCTCAATTGAAGGAAGACATCAGTGCCGTATCCATGAGTGTCAATTTCTTATAATAATTATTCATATATTTTTTCTCCGGTACATAGTAATTACAAATAATTTTTAGAATTTCCTTTGAGTCAGGTTTCCTGGAAGAGATCGCTTTTAGAAATAAGGCCACCTTTTATTTAATTTTTACCAAGTAACTATTTTCCTGTTGTGCATTTTTGTTTTAATGAACAATGAAATCTATGTCTATATGTGAAATTTTAAATTAGTATACAATACATACTTGTATTTGTTTGCTAATTTCATCGCCATGGCAATAAAGAAGAACTTAAAATTTTGCTACGGCTGGATCTGATAAGATTGGTTCTTCTAACCAGAATCATTTATAATATTTTCAAAATCAATTATTGAGATTGAAATATATTTTTTTACATACAACAAATGCCCTCAACGCGTTAATGGTCGGGGCTCAGACAAAAACTACAATTTGTCTGAGGGTGGACTTAATAACTGAAATTCAAAAGAAATATTTGGTTCAAAAGACCTTCGAACCAAAAACATTAGCACGTTCTCAATATCAATGATCACAATAGAAACATTATTAATTCACTAAGCCTACGAAGTGTTAATGATAATGTCTTTAGTTCAGATGATTAACGGCAATCAATTAGTTTCGGGCTCTTATAGTGTTTATTGACTGATTGGTTTAGATGATTGATCACAATAGTGTTTTTATTACGTAAATTTATTTTGAATAAATTAAATGCTTAGAATTTGTAGAAAATTAACATGTTATAAGTCTGTATGTCCCTCTGTATATGTGTGTTACAGTTTTTTAGTTGAAAATGTACTGGGTCTGTGTGAACGCAATTGGCCGTTACATATTTATCCGTGCAAAAACAGAGAATTAACACAATTTCCTGGGGTCGGGCGGCATGTCATAAGAGGCGGAAAAACAACCCACAGCTAGGTGGTAAGGCATTTGCCCGACTGGATGGCTACCACCCCTGGTCTGGTCTTGGTCAAAATATGTCGCCATAACAACCTTGAGTTGTGTTCCGGCAATAGTGACAAGGTTCCAGTCTCCCTTAAGAGAGCAGCAGCGCATTTGTAGCACATTTGGTGCTGGTTCTTCAGTGAATAAATATTGCCCATGTCTGTAAAACTCATTTTGATATTCCGTAATATAAAATTTTACGTTCATCCGGTTATATATAACGATTTCAATTAATGAAAAAAAAACAGTTGTATAGTGAAAATATGCACCTTATTACCAGTATAGGTAAGTTCGTAATTTGTTGTTAAAATAATTATTTGAATGTTGTTTTATCAGGTAATATGGGCTCCGGCATTGACCACACAACCACTCGTGGTGAGAACGTGGCCGATCTCATAGAAGACACTCTTCAAATATTGGAGAGGTTTGGAGGGCCTGATGCTTTTATTAATATAAAATACATGATTCCTACTTATGAATCTTGCGTTTTGAATTAATTCAGCTTAAATTAAATCATACGTTCCGGTTTGCCTGTAATTTTGCTATCACCATAATATTGTAGCAATATTATAGAAGAAGAACAATAGGAATGATCACAGTTCAGTAATTTTACTTTAAAAATACTTTGAATACTAATTTTTTTACATTTGATCAGGATTTAGAAGGTATTATTTTGTCGCGTTTTTATATAAGAAAACTCCATTTTCAATAAACTGATTGATAATTTGTAATTTATTGGCAAAACAAATCATTCAGAAATTACCGTTTTAGTAAATCTACTTTCAAAGTCTTATAAGTAACAATCAAAGTAACAAATTGTTTTATACTGATATAAAAAAGTACTAGGTTTTTATATTTCAGTTCCTTGTATTCTTTCATTATAGTTCTATGATAGTAGATTATATTCATAATCCTAGTCTAGTCCAAACAAGAAATTCCGTCTATTACTATAAACACAAATTTTCACTTGAAAACGATTAACGCACGCATTATATTGGATACTAGGTTTGCCCGGGACTTCGTCCACGCTTGGCTTGGAATTCCGTCGACAGAAAGTCTCGCAGCATTTAAAAAAAAATGGAAGCTATTGTTTTAGTGTACACTGTGTCGGAATAAGCTAATCTTTAGGCATCCGAACAACTTAGAACCGCTCTCGGGAAAAGTTCCGCAGATTTTTTGGGATGAAAAATATTACAAATTTTATTACGTTACATTTACTATCGATCGGTAAAACAAACTCATTTGAATTGGTTTTTTGTAATCTGGCAATTTTAAATAATTCCCAGTAAGATTCCCGCCGGGTTCCGAAAATAAAAAGTAGCGCAGAGCTTAAGTCTAAGAATTAGCTTTCGATCAGCAAATCTGCACCGGAATCGGTCCAGTAGTTTTTACGTGAATCCCAAACAAACAGACAAGAAATCTAAAAAAAATTGTATCGTGTTCACCAACGTTTATATAGTCTATCCCAGTTGTATTCTTTTAATAGCTTCAATGTACAGACGCGGTATGTTTAGAATTTTACAATATTAAAGATAAAATGTGTTGCCCTCATTAAAATCCACATGTTCATTAGTTTTTGAAATAAAACCTCCTTTCACATAAACAAGTTACGTGTGGTTAAAAGACAAAGAGCGGCGTCAAACCGCGAACACAAATTCAAATACCGCATGTACTTCGCTAATGTGTACAAAATGTTTCAACGTTTGATTGTCAAAGTGTTGGTTTTAATGAGGAGAGTATTAAGGCTTGATTCACATTATGACGCTGTTCACGGTTCAGTCTCGTTCCGGTCTTGGTCCGTTTTCGGTCCGATCAAATATTCTTAAACAAAAAATAATCACAGAATTTTCACTGTCGTCTTGCTCTAGTTCGGATCCGATATCGCGCCAATATCGGTTCGTCGTAAATAATATTTAATTGAAGCAGAATCGGACCTGTCATGAGTTGTGCCGATAGTGTGAATACGCTTTTGTATCAACTCCAAACTAGTACAACTAGTGTAGGTACACAAAGCAGTCGAATTTGGTCGGATCGAGAACGGAACGAGATTGAATCGTGAACGGCGTCATAGTGTGAATAGAGCCTAAATGTATAAAAAATGTATTGAACCATGTCTCTGAAAACTATAATGAGTAATCAAGTCTTATGTAGCGATATATTAACATTAATAATATTTTCACTAAAGATTGGTTATATTGATAGGTCGTGTGTGTTACATGTTGTATAGTGAAATCTCTGTTCTTAAAAGCTGATATTATATGAAAATATTCATTTAGGAGACTCATTTAAAGGTTATTTGTATTAAGCGTCATTTGAAAAATTACATTGAAGAAAACTTCAGTTTCAAATGACCAAAAAATGCATACCTAGTTAATAAACTTTACACTGTACTTCTTATATAATATTATTTATAGGTTTTAGTTGGAAAAGAGAAACTTTATATTATATAAGTATAATATAACGTTACTCTTTTCAAACTATCTTCATTTTAATATCTCAAATTTAAAGTAAGTACTTTTATAAATTTTAAATATTAACATGAACAAAGCCCAACATGTTAGTTAGTATGTCACAATATGTCGCTTAAAATACAGCATTTAATATCTCTATATTATTACTATGATATTTAAGCGTGGCATATAGCAATGCATCATTAATATTCGTGATATTTTAATGATGATTTTAAAATTTTATATCATGTTTTTGTAATTATAAATTATGTTGAAATTATTTAGGTAAATCGATTGTTATTTTTAATTTTAATTCTAGTTGATTTTTTTTCAATGTTATTTAGTGTTTGTGATACATTTTATACAAGAAATTTTTGTTTTATTATTGTTAAACACCTCTTCAAATATTTATTTCTTATGGACTATATTATTTTGATTATAAAAAAAATGCACGTGCGTATGTAATGTATGACGGTTTTAATAACAATAGGGCTGGAAACATACAAAACAAGAGAACATGTATGTTCTAAATTTAAACATTTAGTATATTTGGTAGTCAATACCATGTCGCACCAAATAAATAAAAACTATTTGTTGGAGATTCAAACAAATATCATTATCACGAATAAATTGGTCTGATTGGTTGATCTATTATTGGTCGAAAAAGCTAGCTAAAATTAGGTTGAGAAAATGTAATTGGCCAAACTTATGTAGTCGAAGATCAATGTTCACCGCTTTTGTCATTTAGATACGAAGCCTACAAAAATGTCTAATCCAAAATACCTCAATCTCCAAAAAGTAGTCGTCCTAATCTTGTACACACCTATTTTCATTGACAGTATTCCAAGCACAACCTATCCAAAGATTATAGGAACAACATGATATTCTTTAAAGATTTTTGGACCGATAGACATTTAAAAATTACACTGGCGACTGCAAATGGCGAGTTTGAAACATCGGTTACATCGATGTCCAGTTTTCATCACAATGTTTTCCGTCACCGTTACATTGTGGCAATTGTAAAAATATGCACATTAGGTCAGAAAACTATCTAAGTGGAGCATGCTTTTTGGCCAGGATTCGAACTCGCTCTCTTTGAGTTTTGGAAGTCAGTGAAGGAGAAGAACCAAGCTTTACAGTGCACAACCTGTAACGTTACAGATTCGAGCATTACATCGGTGAGGAAGGAGAACCAAGTATTATTAGGTAATCAAAATCGAATCAAATGTATGAAATTTATATCGTAGCTAATTTCTTTGAATAATCCTTATTTAAGATGTAAATATGTGCTTGTTTTGTGTGTGTGCTTAGGTTTACTTATCTTTATTTTTACTCTAAATTATATTCGACTCACTTATACATTTAATATAATAAATTTGCTGTAATTTTATTTTTCTTGTATTAACTGTGGGTCGCATTTCATTATTGTAATTTAGAAGATGGACATTGAAAATTTGCGTTGGACTATGTTTCGGCACAACAAAATACTGAGTGCCAACTCATTTCATAAATCGCGACAAACATTTATCCGTGCTGGAACGGAAAGAGGACACAATTTCCTTCGGCGAGGCAGCATGTCTTAAGAGGTGACAAAACGACCCCTAACCAGGTTGTAGGGTATTTGCCTGTATGGATGGTTACTAAACCCCCCCCCCTGGTCTAGAGTATGCCGTCATAATAACCTTCAGTTGTGTTCTGAAATTAGTGGCCGGGTTCCAGCTTTCCTTTAGATAGCGGCAGTACATTGGTAGCATGTAGTTTTACAACACCTTTCGTGTTACAAATGGCCGTAGGTGATGGTAATCGCTTTCCATCGGCCGTCTGCCTGTCTGCTGAAATTTTGCAATAAAAAAATTTATTTGTTTTTTAATACGCTTTTTGTTATTATGTGTTAGTTGTTAAGAGTCGCAATTTTAGAAAAAAATATTTTCTCACTTTCTTTCTATGTCTTGTCTATGATTGTCTTTATAATTTTTAAATGCAAGCTGTCTTTGTTTGTAATAGATTACACACTATAGTATTGTACTTAATTTTGTCTTTTTTAATGTAATGGTGTAGAGACCAGACCAGATAAATAAATAGGGTTCCATCTTTGGCATCACTACGAGACCCCAAAAATATCTGAATCTTTTAAAGACCCAAAAGTTGTAAGGGAAACAAAGTTGTTCAACTAGATAAATACTATCAGATGTCCTACGGACGGATGAGCCGGTGGAGCCCTTGGAAGAATTGTTCACGTGGAAAGGCACGAGTTTCGAGGCAGTGGACAATACTAGTTCGAACGAGTTTTGTTTCGTGACACATATTTTAGTTGAAAGTTTTTGAGGTAACATTGGATATAGTATGGTTGGATGAAATAATTCATTGACCAGCCAAAAGGGTGAACTTGAAGAGTGATAGGCTTATAATAACCATCAAAATATTATGATAGAATAATCTTAATATTGTTTTAATGTATTATTTGACTCCTTTTATTTGTACGAAATTTGACGTCAGCATGGGACATGGTTTCCTGAAATAAAATTAAATAAATAAAAGATAAATAACCTTTTCCATTATTAAAGTTAAACTTCTTTTAAAACTCGACTAAGCGAATAAAAATGATACTAAAAATAGATATTTATCATTTAAACACTATGCTCATACAGATACAGTTGGAAATGTTTTGAAGTTTAGAAGTTTATAAAACAGATTGAAAATAGAGCTAACTAAAATAGGAAACGAATCCTATTTTAATCATCATAATTTGTTCAAAGTGAAAACATTATCATAGAGTATAGGTAGAACTTTGTACGGCAGGAGGAAGAAGTCCGCTGTCGCCCCGTGACAGCAGCCCTTCCAGTGACTATAGTAGGAGGAAATGCACATAGCGGCACCTACGATTGCCGGTCCACCTCACTCGCTCTTTCAGCGGCTTTCTTCTGCGACCGGACTGACACGTCAACCAATTTTATCTAAGGGTCTGAAGATCTCACGACGAAAAGAATAACTTATTAACTCGGTTGGCTCAGCAACCTAAAATGTGTCTTGGCGTCCGAAACGAGAACACGCCCCATCTTTTTCTGTTCTGTACGGTATCTTGCCAGTTATGGGTTTGAAGTTTACACAGGTCAGTCTCCACTCTGTCTTTCTATCGATATTTGGGGCAACCGACCAGACGTCGGTCATCCTAACCATTACAAACATTTTGTCTATGTCTTCGTAATTATTATCTATGTAACAATATTATTACATGTGTGTAGTCCAATATAGTGCATGGACGGATCCGCGTAATCAAGAGAGCTGGACATTATAATTACACCGGCTGACCGCACAGTCTCAGAGGACACGACACAGTCAATATTTAGATCGAGCTGGGCCAAAGCAATTTACTACGTAGCGTCAAATTCACGGGTGTGCATGCAATCGCAAATTGCATTTCACGACAGCTACACAGATATACCTCGACATATGTAGCACCTAAATTATATTGTGTTATTGAGATTGATCGTGTTTTACACGAGAGTTGTGTTATTATTATAATTAATTACATAGTTTGAATATTAATTACTTTATTCTTAATAATTATTTGAGGTTTATAGGCTCGTTAAAAATAAGTTATTAAAATGTTACTAATTAATCAAATGTTTAATACATATTTACTTCTGTATCACATTCAGAAGTAAATATGTATTTAATCATTATTTTTGAATTATTTCCTACTGGAAAGGGATGCGTATGCAATTCTACATTCGTTATTTATAGGACCGTCATTAGTTTAAAGCAAAACATTGCATTCAGATGTCGCTGTATAAACTGTACCTACCGAATAATAGTAGGTACCTTATAATAATAATTTATCCGAAGTGATCAAATTTATTCGAAATTCAATATGATTTATGATATATGATTATTAACACAGAGAGTTATGATTGACATTAGGGTAGTCGACATCCAATCAACTAAAATACTTTTAATAATTTTACGGATTTTGAAGATATGATTTCATGTTTTAACGAGTCAAATAGCATATTACAGATTGTTTAAAGTAATTATAATCATATGATAGAAATTTATTTGACTTTTTAAAAGTACGTTGATAAAATATATTTTAACAACCACGCTTTATGTGATAATATGAAAATATTATAGATTTTATTGTGAAATGAAGAAAGTTCTTTGGAAAATCTTAGGGCCAACAACGGAGGAGATGGTAGCTAGAAGATCCAAACCAACTCCTCAATAGAGCACACAGCGGATAGAGGAGGATCGGAGTGTGAAAAAGCATACTCGATCGACGACCGGTTCATAGTATCGCTGGAAAGACAGAGTAGAAGCTGATCTGACAGAGCTTCAAGCCCATAACTGGCAAGACACTGTGCAGGACAAAGGAAAGTAGCGTATAGTATTCTCGTTTGGAGGCCAAGATCCACTTTGATAGCTAAACCAACGGAAAGGTCTCTCATATTTTTTAAATTTACTAGTGCGTTACTTTAGACTTTTAAATACCACGAGATGAATTAAACAAAAAAACACCAATATATTTTTTTTTTAATTTTACTAGTACATCTCGCTCGAAAAAATCTAATGTAATGCACTAGTACATTAAAAAAACTAACGATCTTTTAACATTCAAGTTTTGAACTGAAACTTTCAGAAACGTATTATTTTTTGGTCTTTAAAATTATAACGTAACTAAAAAAAATCGGTTTTGGCGATTTTTGAAATGTTATAAAATATGGAGCGGCTTCTTATTAAAAAAATTGAGCTGTCCTTTGGAGGGAGTTCTTCAAACATCAAAAGTAACATTTTTTCACTCGAGACTAAAAAAACGGTTTTTCGCGCCACCCTAATATATATATTTCCTTGTAACAGCTATATAAGTTTCTGGTAGCAGTTGTTTGTCATAACGTGAAAAGTGGAATCTTCTGATACAGGTATTTCTTACTTACAAGAAGTTCCCATCACCAATGTATCTAAAGTTAAGACAGAAACTTCAATAAAGAATTATTATTATATTATTACAAATCCGAGTAAAAATATTACTTTAAAAATTATTGAAGATTCGTTTAATCAGAGGGACTAAAGCGGTCCCCTTTGGAGAATCACTTAGTGAAATTGACACACTAGATATACTGGTAGTTGTAAGACATTGGTAGTATAAAGTTCCACATTATGTTGGTACTTGACATGTTTATCATGTAAATGTGCAAAAACGACCTCCTTAAGCCCATTGTATCTATTTGTATATGTATATTCCATTTACACTTTCTTTAAGATAATTTTTATCTGAACTTAAAAGATTTTACAACAGAATTCTTACTAGAATTATTACCTTCTTGACTGCTTTCAAGATGAATAGTTTCAGTTCTGACTAGGACTTTACTTTGATTCATGGTAACTAGATGAGTCTTGTTCTTTTTAATGTTTATTTGTTGAAAAGTTTTTTTTGTCTGAATAAGGGACAAACTGTCACATGGTCTTGCGGATGACAAACCGGGTTTAAATTCAACTTTTGTTATTTTTTTTTATAAATAGTAACATTAATATAATTATGAAACTATACTAAGGTAGTACATCAAAGCATATTATATGTGCTTAACATATATCAAAAGCAGTGTACTTTTTTACTTTTCTTGTTTTCATTTCCAATTTTAGTTGTTTCAAAATTCAATAACCGCATTTTTTCTAACTTTCTTTAATTTAACTTTTAAACGTTTGTTTACGTAAATGTGTAATTATAAATATATAAGGATTCAGTGATCGAATTTTCATAAACGGTCTTGTATTAACTATGATAGAAAATGTAACACAACATAATATATTATATTCACTTCCAGATAAGTCCTATTTCGTTGGATTGGTTATAAATGTCTTTCAACTAAAAAATGACTAGGTGTATCCAGACCGCGTCTGCAGCCAGCTGATAAAGATACCCGACAAGTGCTAGCTACCTTCGCATTTTTGACAAATTCTAATACTCTAGTATTAACTTCTTTGTTACCAATATTGACTTTAAAAATAGGTTTATTTTAATCACCGGAGTCCACTTTGTCCTATTTAAAGGTAATCAATAATACTTGAATTCCTCTTAAGGAGGTGAAATCATACATCAACATAATAAAATAATCTACTTACACAGTTTATCACCAACAATATTAGTAATGCTCTTAGAGACATAGAAGCTGTTAGGTCCTGGTAACAGAAGATTCACTGCTGATATATGATATGCAAACTAAGGAGCCAACAATAAGTAAGTGTTGATGGACACCGCTCAAGGACAAGAAGACTTAGGAAAGCAGACTCCAGGTCAGAAGTGGACGCTTTGGATAAATCTAGAATTTAACGATAGGATGACGAAGATAAATAATTGAGTAAAAAAATCGTACTTACGCAAAGATTTTATATATTTTTATACAACACCCCGAGGCGGAGCTCGCAACGCTTTACTAATTGAATTGCGATACGAATGTTAATTTTCGTGATAAATTGATAACCGTTTTAACTTGGAAAAGGTGTGGTTTATAAATTATTTTAAAAAAAATACGTTTTTTCTTTCAGTGTTTGCCTGTGTTGTGTCTGTTATCTTGTCTTGTGTATCTCAAATATCTATTGTATTCTCATGTTCGTGAAATACCTATGTGTTTCAATAAAATGGCAGTTGTCTCGGTGTTTTCATCACAATGTTTACATTCGCTGTCATTACTTTGTAACAATATCACATTAGGTCAGAAAATTGTGAAATCAGTACACGCTCCTTGGCAAGATTCGATACTTGTCAGTTTGAAGAGGGAGAATGCGTTAAGTCGATATTAGACCCTTCATTTCTGTCATTCCATTTGGTTGAATCAAACAAAATGATCATGAAATCAATGAAATATCGTGTTCATTCTATATATGATTTTCGCTTAAATTACTTAATTTTGACTGATCCGTCTAACATCAGCATTAGGGAAGCTACTACAATTGTTAGATTAAGATTTCCAAAGCATAAAAAAGATGATATATTTTAAAACTTGACACCAAACAAAGAGACTGCAATGTCTGCTTCGGCACGTTGAATGAACATGAACTCAATTATTCTTTATTTCTTCCAAGGCACAGTTGCACAGGCTGCAACGTAATGAGGTTATAATGATGAAAAATATTGCAATTCAGTCCCTCACGACGATATTAATCGAGAAGATATTTCAACGAACATTCATTGTCCGGATAAAAGATTGTTAGAGCTTTTCTGTGTTAGTCATTATTATCTTTTTATATACTTTCTGAGCTATATGGTTTCAAAATAATTTTTCGATATTTCTTTTAATAACGTAGAAACCTTGTCCAATCAACTATATCTATTTAATAGGTACTATTTTGAAACCCAGAACTTATGTAATAAAAACGGTTACTACATAATTATATTATGTTGTTTTCGGCTTAGGTTAATTTTGTAATTTCATGTTTTTGACTTTGTACAATATTTCCTCGAATAACAATATTATCGTCTTTTATATTACAATTCTGCAACATGCAGTTTTTATAGTTTTATTCGGTTGGACTAGGGTTTAATTTACTTTAAAAATATGAATCAAAGAATGAAGCTTGCATTGCTTAGGTAGTTTTTTGACCGAATATATTATTATTTCGATTACTGCATGGTCACAATTTAGGTAAGTATCTTGAGAAAATTTGCATATCGAGTTCACCTATGAGAAAAGTTTAATCGCATCTTTGACAACCTTGTATATGGAACATTAATGCGCTGATATTTTTTTATTAGGAATGTTTTGGCGGTTTGGGAATGTAGAGGGAATGAATGAAAACCAAATCATAGAATAAGTGTATGGTAGTAAAGTTACTGGTGGAGTCGATGCCGGTAGAACGCGACATACCCACTGTGCTAAAATTAATACTATTTTGAAGAAAGTCAGATAAAAAGCACTTTATATAAATGTCTATATTGTTGCAGTATGTGGTATTCTATTATTGTTTCGCATATAAGTAAAATGTAATTTATATTATTATAATTTATTTAATTATGTATATTTATATTATTTTATTATTGTATTTTTTATTATGATTGAATTAGTTTGAATGAGTTAAACCAGCAAATATTATTTAAAAAAAAATGTAATGTCTCCTTAGACACCGGGTTGCGTGGAAGAGATCGCTAAAGCGATAAGGAGTGCAGGAACGGAGAAAGAATACAATTTCCTGCGGCCCGGCGGCCTGTCGTAAGAGGCGACAAAACAACCCACAGCCAGGTGGTAGGGCATTTGCCCGACTGAATGGCTACCACCCCTGGTCTAGAGTATGTCGCCATAACAACCTTGAGTTGTGTTCCGGCATTAGTGACCAGGTTCCAGGCTCCCTAAAGAGAGCAGCAGCGCATTCGTAGCACCTCTGGTGTTGCAAATGTCCATAGGCGATGGTAACCGCTTCCCATCAAGTGGGCCGTCTGCCTGTCTGCCGAACTTCTGCAATAAAAAAAAATAAAAAAATAAGGCCGCCCATTGTTCTAATGGAAATGTAGTTAAGTATATTAAATGTCTAGGTTTAAGTTATGATGAACGATAAAGAGTTTTCATTCATTTATTCATTCGTTCTATTTTTGAAGAGAATGGTGAAACTTGATGAAGCGAAAAGCATTTATCAGGATCATAGCAGGTGGAGATTTATCGTCTCTGCTTACCCCAATGAGAAACAGGCATTACAATATGTACCATACTTAATTTTTTTATAATTTTAGTTTGAACTGAATCAACACTTGTTATTATTAGAAATAAAAATAAATTTTTCGTGTCTTGTGCTTAGCTTAGCTGAACAAAAACTTAGAGTAGTAACAAGAGTAGTAAAAAGCGAGTGGTGCAGTGTCACAACATGGCGGTTGAAATAAATCGCAGCTAACAGCACCGTCCTAGGTGTCTGCCACTTAAATTGGCCGCGTGTTACAACGTACTGTCATGTTACTCACAATTTTATTGACACTATTCTTTTATTTCAACAGAAACGACGTTGGTTGTACAATATTGAGTCTTGCAATATTGTTGACGTTGTGTAAATTCTATCACAGTATATTTTAAGGTACAATTTTAAATAATTCATGTACAATTTTATGGATTTAGAAACATTCATCTACCAATGTAAGAAATAAAATGAGCATGTGGAATGAATACCAAGTCAGCAATCTTTCATCGATCAAATAAATCTTGGTTACCTTAGGTTTTTTATTGTTAGGGTATAGCAAACAGGCTGACAATCCATCTGACGGCATGTGCTTATCGTCGCTTATGGACATTTACGATAGTAAGACCAGTGTACTTGTATTGACGGCCTCGAAACGGGTCTAGAACTTGGCGACAAATGCCGACACAACTCAATGTTGTTATTGCGGTATACTCTAAAGAATCTAGCTAGACCAAGGGTGGTAGTTATTCTGACGAGCAAATGTACCACCTAGTGTGGTTGATTTTAATGAGTGTATTATTTCTGTGTTATTTACCTGATCCTGGGCAGGTAAACGTGGCATGGGTATGTCTCAGAAAAAAGTAAAGGAAAATTCTTTTTTAAATATAGACTATATAACTGATAATCAAATAATTAATCGGCAAGTAACTTCACTAGCATTCAGTATTCGGCAGCCAGTATAGCACGGTGTGATAGGCGGTACGATTTTAGACCATTTCGCAGCATCACGTAGACAAATTTTGCTAGCAGATAAGAAAGAAACAGGACAATAGCCGTATTACGGTGGCTTGTGGCTCTTAATGCGGATTATGGCGGGACGAATGAGAGGTCGGTGCGACCCCGCTTAGTTTTCAACCAAGATAATGTTGATTAAATGAATTTTGCTGGACATTTGGCTGGCAACGGTATGGTGTGATTGTGGTTTTAGAGATTTTTAATTCTACTATCAGAGAACGTTATACAGGTTAAATTTTCCTAGTGGACCTTCAAAGCCTAATCCTAAACTGTTAAAAATAGTGAAAACTAAATTCACATCATTAGATTTTTGGAAAAAAAATCTGGTCAGGAATCGAATCGACTCATTAAAAAAAACATATTTTATTACAATAGTACCTATTGTACAAAGTAGCTTATAAGCATTAATTTCTATCAAGGGATGTCAAATGACAAACCAAGAAAAATGGTTTTTTTAACCACTTCAAAAAGGTTTATTTTTTTATGTTCGTCACTCGATTTCTCTTTATACTAACTTAAACTATATCTTTATATAAAGTGAATTGAAAACGATTCTTCTTCAAATAAATCTCAAAATACCTGATATACTTTTCAAACAAATTTAAAGCAAACATTTCAAATTGTTCGCACTCCATTGAACTGTAAGTAATATTATTTTAAATGAAGTCATAACGATACGCTGGAGTTTGGGGTGATCTTGTATATATCCAGACTTTATTTTTGCGTTCCCGTAGGCACTTGTAATAAACTAAGCGGAACAATACAGCGCTTTTATTGTATTAATTGTAGATGTAATTTAAAAAATGATATTCTAGTTAAGCAATAAATTTAGTTTCGATGTTATTTTTACAGAACAATTATATAATTACATACAATCGAATACAATTCAAGAAAATTTAACTTATTTGTATTGTATTCTACCCATATTCCTTCAAGACTATAAGTAGACTACTGAGCCCAGATCAACGTTTTTACTTGTCTAACAATAATTTAATTTAAAAATATTTTTGAGTGAAACTTCTTTAGAATCTAAAAAGTGACACTAAAAATAAATAAACACATTAATCTATAAAACTAAGGCTGATATGCACCGACATTTAACCAATGATTAATATAAATTAAGCGCTGTTTATGCATAAAGTTTGATCGATTATTTTATTTTAACTATCGGTTAAATGTTGGTGCACACCAGCCTAAGTCTGCGAGAGAATACGAGATTTACATTGAGCAGTACAGATTTGAGAGTCAATAAGACCCATGAAGATTTTTTGAATTATAATAATATGTTGATGAATATACTATGACGAAGCTAAAGGTATATATTTGTATTAATAAAATCTAGAGAAGAATTATCTGTGTATATATTCTCTGAAGATTCACTTTTAGTGCGTGTGAATTGCACCCAATTTTTTTTAAAATAATGTTTGTGTTTACAATGTTTATGTAACTCGGTCCTTCACGTCATGCTTATGTCTGCAAGGTGGTCCAACTGAACCAACCTTCTTTTATAGATTTACTAGGTAAGCAATACAAAGATTCCCTTAGTGTGGCAGTCATCTACGAACGACGGTAATTATTGCCTTAATCTCGGCTGTAAGGTTTTGTTCAATTCTATGTATGATCTTATCTATGAAGACCTTTCAATGGCTTAGTTTTTTTAATCTATTGTTTTTAATTTAAAATAATAATTGGAATTCTTCCTAAAATTGTAAACTAACAAAACGACTAAAGGAACTTTAGTTTACCACAGATAAATAACGAATCCATTTATGAGGTTTTAAACTCATAAATTACCTGATATATCTCTTCTGAAATAAAATATTTTCTATGATGAGAAATTCTGAGAGCAGTTTCCCGCCCAATATGCGCAGCTCCTTATCTGTACAATGGGAATTTCTAAGGGTTCTTGTTCACAGACGAATGCTGTTTGCTGTTAAATTAAATAAATTTCTCGAACTTCTTCTTTTTAATTTTCCTAACGGATATCGTATTACTTCAATCTAAAATGCGTTTCAGGATTTCTTTTTAACTTTTTTCGGTATATTAAGAAATAAGATTGTTTTAGTTATGAATATTTCATTGATACTCAAATTCACAATTTGATTCATTAAAAATGTTTAACTTGTATGATTAAAACGTTATAATATAAATAATAAGGTACCCATTCCACAGGTAAAAATCGATGCAGCCTGTCTAAAAGCGTGTCGGAATAAAAAAAAGAATACAAGTTCTTAGGGCCGGGCGGCATGTCGTAACAGGTATATCACCCGACAGCCAGGTGGTAGGGTATTTGCTCGTCTAGATGGCTACCACATCTGGACTATAGTATGTCGCCATAACAACCTTAGTTTGTGTTCCAGAATTAGTAGTCATGCTCCTTTTAAGAGCAGTAGCGCATATGTGCAACCGCAAAGGTGCTACCTTTGCGGTTGCACATATATAGGCGATGGTAACCACTTTCCATCCAGTTGGCTGTTTGCCTGTCTACTGAACTTATGCAACAATTTTTTTATTTTTTTATATATTCTAAGGGGTTTTATAGCCATTTTGGGAAAAAATGGAATCTTTAAGAGGTTGTCACGTCCGTTCCCATGTCTTTGCAAGATACAATTTCTTTTTTTAAGGTACCGGATTTATTTAAATTAAATTCAGTTATTAAAAAAATCGCTTAAACCTTTTTTATAGTTACGCAGCCAAATGTAAACTTAACCGTTTATCATTTTTATGGAACTCCATCTACACGGAGTACCAAGCACTTGCTCGATTTTAAAAATTATTCAAACTATTATTATGTAAAATAGCCTTAAGTTCCAACAGACTAGTTAGACTGCTCACTGATCCGAGATATGATGCTTGTTAACGGATTGTCAAGGCCTGTATTCATGCTTACAATTTCAAAATGCAAGGACTGTCACGTAGATCTAATATTGCAATAGTTAATTGGCTTCTATCTGATATTAGCACCATTGTTCACTTGGTATTGTCCAAAGCGCACCCCTTGATTTTATGCTTTTAACTAGCTGTTCCCGCGACTTTGTTCGTGCGAAATAACAAATTTTATGGTCATATTTTCTGAAACCTATAAGATACTGTAATACATAATTTTTAAGGTATAATGCTTGTTTTAAATTATAAAATTAAAAAGTCATGTATATATGGAGGAAGATGCTCCTCCTTTGTCTCTTACTGTCGTCTTAATTACAGATTATTAAAAAAAATACTTAGTTTCGATGAACCGTTTCGGAGGAGTCTATTCCAGTCAAAATTTCAGACAGGCAAAACTTCTAAAAACAGTTATTTATAACTAAAGATCGGGACTATCTAGGCACATTTTTTTTATTACAGACTGACAATGCATTTTACTAGATAACTAGTATACCTATACATAGAATAAGATATAACTGTTTGAATATCACACAAACAATATAGCCGTAATTTTCAACCCTTACCAGCATCAGAAATAGCAGAACCAATGAGCTGATTCGACGTATCTCTCGTCCTTACATCTTCCACTCGACATGTAACATAAGGGCGAGCTTCCACTCTTGGGACGTGTCCGACAGAGCGGAAATACAGACACACGTGCAAGCTTCCCACGATATGAACAAACCGGTATATTGGTAATATAAATTGTATCAGTGACACTACTCGAATCTTATACGTATATCGTAAGTCGTGATAGTTTAGTGGACAACACACTCGCCTCACATTCAAATGACTTTGGCAGTTTCTGTAAGTTAATTTGCATAGTCTAGAAATAGACACCCGTAGAATAAATAATAACCATGAACAAAATTAAAACGAAATAATCAAATTGAACAAGTTGGCGGTAGACTAAATAGAACCTTATCAATACTCATTGACACTTGATACCTTAGTCTTCCGTCGTCAAGGCTACTGAAAAGTGGCCGAAACGTCGGAATAATCAAGATCAATTAATTCCCGCGCATAAAACCGTTAAAACATCGTTTTATTATGTATAAATATACTAGTCACGGAAACTTAACTTAATGCCAGGTGGTAGGGCATTTGCCCACTGGATGGCTACCACCCCTGGTCTAAAGTATGTCACCATAATAATCTTGAGTTGTGTTCCGGCGTTAGTGACCAGATTCCAGTCTCCCTTAAGAGAGCAGCAACGCATTTGTAGCACCTTTGGTTGCAAATGTCCATAGGCGATGGTAACCGCCTTCCATCAGTGGGCCGTCTGCCTGTCTGCTGAACTCCTGCAATAAAAATAAAATACTTAAGAAAATACTAGACTAAAAATGTTTTAAATAAACAAATCTCAATATGCGTAGTAAGATATTAATAATGAGCTGTAAAGCTAGTAGATTATGATTTGCAACAAGGCGAGATAGAAATAGGTGTATGTCGTGAACCATGGAGGGGGTGAGGGAAACAACCCTCACAGTTTATCTTGCACCGTAGCTTTGGAATAAACTAGAGAAGAAGGATTCCTAGAAGAAGAATCCCTAGTCTAGTGATAATTCAAACGGGTTTTTTTAAAAATGCTGCCATAGTATTTATTCGAGGCCGGCAGCATATTCCTATCACCTTTTGTGTTGCAAATGTCCATAGGCAACGATAGCTGTTACTTCTTTCTCTCTCTATTTCTTCAGCCTAATTTCCGTCAACATATTATAATTAAAAATAAACATCCTAAATATCATTTTAAATTTTTCACTGTTTAACATCAAAAAAGTTATTATAATCAGATTTATTTCAGACCTATGTTTGATCATCGGACTTATTGAGTGCCATCTGTGCTGCACAATGTAAAACTCGTATCTCATGCTCTCGCAGGCTTATTCCTATCCATTTATGTGTTTATCTCTTTTTAGACTCGCCTTTTCGTTTCATACAGTTTCGAATCACAACGATTCTATAGAAGTTTCACTTCAAAAAAAGACACTGGATACAATTGTGTTTGGTGCTATTAACCATAATAATAAGATGGTAATAATTTTACTCTAATTTGTTGCGTACTACCAAAATTATCGATATCGACTACCTGGTATGTGAAGTTACAACACTACAAAATTGTCTTATGTATATTAACTATAGGGTTAGTAGAAGTTTATCAAAGTTACACTTTGTACTCTGCAATTTTAATGCCTTTTGTTAACGTTGATGGACTATTTTCCGCATTCCTTCAGGTCCTCGGGGAGGTCACCGAGAAGTATGTGGAGGTAGAAGAAGTTACAAGCATCGTCGACCTCCATACTACTACTACGCTTTCCAGTGTTTCTCGGCATGGTTATGAGGCCATGACGCCTCGATGCAAGTCGACAATAGGGAGTATCCTGTGACCAGGACACCCCCGGTATTTGTATGAAATTTGGGAAGTAATTAAACACTAAATGGCGCTCTGTTGTTCGTGCCTACCCCGCAAGGGACCTGGCGTGAAGTTATGTATGTATGTATGTAATTAAACACTTTAGATAATTCTAATATTTTCCTTTATAACATTCGTGAGATAATGTCAGAATCTCAACGGAGTAAATTCATCAAAAACAGAAAACAAACATGTTTTCCTAGTGACCTACTTTTAACTTAACCCGTTATTTCAACCAATAGCAAAGTGCTGGTTGTCAATTGGCTATTTACATTAACCAATCGTCGGCCTAGGCGTGGCATGGCAGCATGCCAGGTCATGCCGCACTGCATCTTTCCACTGGCTAACATTTAACACTTGTTGAGCGCGCCTGCTGGCGGTTGGCGAAAAGCAGCGATTATGTGTTCGTGTCTTAAAACCGTTTATACTCATAACGACGCCAAGTAAATTATACCCAGTTTTCAGCTAAACATTCCAAAGTCTATATCTATACATACATACATACAAATAAACTAAATTGAAGTGTCCATTTGTAATGTCAAAATAACCGCTTTATGCTAAATTTATATGAAAGTATATACGGTATTAATATCAAAAATTCTATTTTTCTGTTTGTCTGTAAGTTTATTCAGGCTAATCTATGAAATAGCTGAATTGATTTTGACAGGCTTTCATTGGCAGATAGCTGATGTTATAAGAAGTAACTTAGGCTACTTTTAAAATGAGTTTTAGAGTTTTGCGCCAAAATTGCACGCCGTGGAAGTCGCGGGTAACAGCTAGTCTTGATATATAAAAATGAATGTTTGTCTGTATGTCCTTTATAGAATAGTAAACTATACATTTGATCATGTGATGATCTTTAGTAAAGTTGTTGTGCATGCAGCCGGAGAAGGTTTCAGATTTGTCCATAATTGGACCCGGTATGTGCCGCTGCTGTCGGCATATCGATTGAAGCTTTTCCTTGCAGGACGACGTCTGCGGGACAGCAGCTAGTTCTAAATAAATGCAGATAGTTAGTACAGTTAAGTAGGCTAAGCCTTGGCATGCCTCGTTCACGGAACATTTAGAAGTCCCGGATTCGATTCTCGACAGGGCAAATTTCGTAAGCTAAGTTTCTGTTATTTACTTAGATCTGAGCATCTGGATTTATTATGTTAGTTATTATGTAAAAACTCAATTATGTATGTTTGCATATCTATATATAATTATATGTCAACGAGAGATAGGTAAGTGGCGCCATCTAGTCATTGTTATTGCAAAACTTTTCAAAAGAGTTTTTCAGTGCTTTATTTTATTGCTGAAGCACAGCACACAGTCTGATGACCCAACTGTAATGAAAGTGGTTACCCTTGCCTATGGTTAGCAACACCAGAGGTGCTGCCAACGTGCTGCCTCTCTCTAAAGCGAGAAACTGGAACCAGGCCGCTGAGGCCGGAAAACAACTCAAAACCCAGATAACAAAAAAAAAAAAAAAAAAAAAAAAAAAAAAAAAAAAAAAAAAAAAAAAAAAAAAAAAAAAAAAAAAAAAAAAAAAAAAAAAGCCAGAAGCCGGAAAAAAATCAAACCCGATTCCAGCACTACCTACCGAGTCCAATTGTAAATATAAACCATCCTGGAACCTACTCAATCAGATACAAAAAAAAACATCAAAATCGGTGCAACTGTTTAGAAGGAGGAGGAGTACAGAAGAATAAGGTATATACGTATATTATATAGAGATTATACTAGCAGCACGCTATGATGACTGTTTCGAAGTTTGCCCGCTCATGAAGTGTCGTATAAATTAATAACTACCTTGAAGGGTCAGATCGTTGATATCTATAGTCAATAGTGCTGTGCACTCATAAAATTTATCGAATCTATAATAAACGCGACTCGCACTTCATTTTATTCTTTCTATAATTAATTGACGTATCACTATTGTCACTATTGTAATGTGTCAAAACGGCCATCAAATCGTGCCGCTAGCATAGTATGGATTAAGCCGGAATTTGATAGTGTAACAAATCAATCTCGATACTTATATTTCGCTCAACCTCATACAAATGGCGAGCATCCCATAGCCAAAAATAAATATACGATCATAACAGTTTAGTGGGCACATAATGAAGACACAGTGGCTATACCCGAGACATGGTTTGGCACTTTGCCTGGATTCGCTCAGCGAACGCAATCTACATGCTCTTTCAGCACATTCTTTTACAGAAACCTTGGATGGTATAAGTGGTATTGCTTGAATGTTTAACAGAGTCAACAATTTCTATTTTTACATTAGTTATTATTTGATTATGTCCCGGGAACAGCAGTACGGAAATTAATGATTTTCGTATAATTATGAAATTTGGAAGGACTCATGTCCATTTTTCTATGTACATACAGAGACTATAATTTCATCATAATTATATTAAATTTGGACATACAATATTCGCTGCAAAAATAGTGTGGTAAAATGGGGAAACAAATATAAATTAAAGTTCAATACACAAAAAATATTTTCAAAACAAGCTTCGATTTGTACTTTTCGAAAAAATCACCAAAAAATAATTTTGAGTGTTCAATTAAAACTTGGTTTTATTGTAATTAAACTAAAGTAAGAAACTATTTAATGCCACCTGTGATCAGATTGCTGATTTGTATTTCGGGCAACGAATCAGCATTGACATACGGCGTGATAATGCAGTCAACCTTCTGTACACGCTTCCTTCTGACAGCGATCTGTTACATAGTTTATTTATAACTTAATTTATTTTTAGTATTTTAATATTTTTTAAAGTGAGTTTAGCTATTATTTAGGTGCTCTGAAAAGATAGATAGATAGATAGATAACTCTTTATTGTACACCAATACAAACATGAACTTAAGACTAAAATTATATCTAGTTATGTACAAAGGGCGGTCTTATCGCTAAAAAGCGATCTCTTCCAGACAACCCCAGAAATGAAATTATATGATAATGGCGATGGTCGTATACGTAACATATAGTACAAACTACTTACATTTTAATAATAAATACATAAATTATATATATATAAATATATGGATAAATGTTATATATTACATAGATATATACTTAATATACATTAGGATTAATAAGTAAACTTTTCAATACATCAAATCTATTATTTTGGGAAATTATACTATTTTATGTATGTATTATAAAGGCTTGTCGTGAAATATTCCCGTGTAAAAGACGTCTCTTGTATTTCACGACATGCTTTCATGACATATAAAATTTAACAATATTATTATGGGTTTGTTGTAACTACTTCTAAGATTTTTCCTTTTCAGAGCAGTTAGAAACATCTTGTTGTTTATTTTTGTTGTATTAATTATTTTATTAAATTCCACTAAAGATGTTCATAAATCATGATAGATTTTTATGTACATCTTAATGAATAAATGGAATTTCACTATCTTATAACTTATGCCACACAAAAAGATCACATGCAAGCCATTTGTTCAAGAAAAACTAAGGGTGGTTGCACTTTTTATGGAGCTACAATATCAGAAGGCGAGTCTGCTAAGAGCAACCCTTTATTTTTACCGCAACGTATAAAATTCTTCGTAACAAGCTATAAGATACTGAACCTTATGATGTTTGTCCTCTTTTTCCTGTTTATTCTTTGTCTATTCTATTACGCTGAATGAATGAATGAAAACTGTTTATTGCTGATCATAGACTTAAATGTAGCCAATTGATATGGGTGGCCTTATTGCTTATAGCGATCTCACAAGAGATCAGTAGGCAACCCGTGTCTTAGAGTTTTTAAAGTAAATTTCAATAAATGATTTTTGGTAAACTAAACAAAAATACTGTTAAAAATAAAATAAACTACTATATATACAGATATCCATATATAATAGATATACGACGATACTATATATTAGATATATATACATTTGAACAGTAGATACATTCATTTAATGCAACAATTTTATTTAATATACCAATATAACTATAAATACAATATATTATTATATAAAACATTCCTCATATAAAATATAAACATTATAAAAATTAAACTAATTACAAAATGACACTTCCACGAAATCTATATCCTTGTTTCTTTTGGTTCGAAGGAACTTGTAACTTGCATGTACAAAAAAATAAATCAAACTACCTGCAACTTTTACTATTTGTGCTTTCTATCTCGTTACAAATTACAACTTACTCTTCAACAACTTTTAAACGTTCTCATAGCTTAAGTGAATTGCAAAAATTCTTTTATGAGAAATAAAGTTATTTACCCCATATAATTGACCTGACGTGACCATCCATATCCGATGATATCAAAAAACTTACACAATATTCCTGAAATACTAATGTGTTATAAACACTATATATCGTACTTCATGTACACTGTCTAAGTCCTAGAGGCGCGGCGCTATGGTCGAGCAGTGGAATGTTAGAACGATAACATAATTTTAGAAAGATTCCGATTTGATAATATCAATAAATAGAATAATAAAGGGAGTGGCGAGTCACCGTCTGCCCATTTTTCCATGTTCCCTGCGACGGGCACACGCCATAGTACCCATATTCCCAGACCGCTAGTACCACTAACAGTTCACCCCAATAGGCTGGTACTTTTTGTCCTCATTTCCCACAATAGTCCTACACTGGCCGGGGCTTGTCCTTGGGTGTAGACAGGAATAATCGCCAGTCAGTGTCACGCGACATATTTACATTAAATTTGTCAAATGTAAAACATTTGATAAAAACAATATAAAAAGTGGCACGACTCTGCTTAATTCCGTTTTTTGCCGCTAGAGACATAGTCTATACATAGGTTTCCAAAAAAACGTGTAAAATACTGACTAAATTTTAAGATTTATAATATTTTTTATCTTTCTTCCACCTACCTTTTTTCGTTAAGCTTTGAGATTGACAAGATCAATTAATACTATGTGTGTTGAAGCCATATTATATTAAAAAAAAAACTAATTTCAAATAAACAATAATGTCATAATTATATTAATAGATTATCCAATATTTGGATATCAATATTTACTTGAGAACGCAATTTCTAGTGAAATACAAATCACATTAATACAATTAAAGATCAAAGGCTCTATTCCCTAAATAACATAATAACATTCCAGTTATTATTACACGCCAATTACCAGCTGACAAGTGTAGCTAATATTGTGTCCTTTTCATCTATAAACACGACATATGTGTATCTAATTTTCTACTACCATAAAAGAAGAATTCTAGAAAGGGTTATTTCAATGCTTTCTTTGATAGTTATTAGTTAGTTTTTGAATTGAGTTGTCACTGCAGCACATTTTATACTTTTGCAGTGCAACGAACTGTTCTGTTTTTATGTAAACATGTGTTCTTTTGTTAAATAATAATAATTATTATTACCTTGTTCGCTGATGTTCTAGAAAATATTTATTGTAATTTTACATGAATGACTTTTATATTTGCCTTCGAAGAGACTTTGCGTCACTTTGCATGTTCTACCGCCTGTACAACGGAGAGTGTTCCGAGGCACTATTTGATCTGGTGCCAACACCTCATTTTTACAACCGCACCGATCGAAGTTCACCCCCATTTCCTGGAGCTCCCACGTTCAAGTATGCAACGGTTCTCTAGAACGTTTATACCGCGTACAACAATGATCCGGAGAGAACTTCCCGCCGAGGTTTTCCCTCTGTGCTACGACATGGGGTCGTTTAAGAAGGGCGTTATAAAATTTCTTAGAGGCCGGCAACACGTTGGCAACGACCCTGGTGTTGCAAACGTCCATAGGCGACGGTAACCAGTTTGCCTTCTCCAGGCAATAAAAAAATATAATTATATTAAAAGGTCTGTTCCTTTACTAATTATTATATTGAAATATATAGACTTTCAATTATTCATTGATTTGGTCACCAAGTTAATTTTTAATAATAAACCGTTGCTTGAGTGGTGTTTTTTATACAGAAATGCAGGAAAATTTATTAGACTCGTTGGCTCAGCGACCCAAAGTGGGTCTTGGGCTCCGAAACGAGAGCATGCCACTTTTCTCGGTCCTATGCGGTATCTTGCCAAATACTGGCTCCTAGCTCTGATAGGTCAGCCTCTACTCTGTCTCTTAAAATAACAGACGGGCATTACGAATCCACTAAGGCTCTTCATTCAACTCATTAAAACCTAATCTTTCGTTATAAAAATAAAATGTATCACCGATAAGCCGCTTCGAAATTAGTTCTAAATAGTCAGAAAAACTCTTTTATATAAATGTATATTATAAATATAGTTTATAAATGCATGAATCCCTTACTTAATCACTTCAGTAGGCACCTGGCACACCCAATGGGAATAATTAATGAGGCTCAAATATCATTATGCCGCCACAATGCCCTGTCATCACCGTCAATTAACTATACTGGGGACACTTGTGTGAATATAACATATACCTAAATTTGTGATAAAATCTACATTATTACTGTTACATCCTAGGCGTCGAGAAAAGCAAAATCCACCTGCATATCGAAAAAAAATCGTTTTCTTTTGTTTACTTATTGATTGGAATTGTACTCTTTTTTGGCAGTTTGCGACCAAGTCACTAGCCAGGTGTGGCGGATTAAGTCGCCTACCGGTACATTGCATTTGTGCAGTATAAAACGATGGCTTGATTGCGGGAAGGGGAGTCGAGCGAGAACCACGATATAAGTGAGACGTGTGTACAATCGGGAACCATAGTGTTGTTCGGGGAACTTTGCTCATTTTATTGAATTATAACCTTCTGCATTACGTTTGGATTTGTTGTGTTCGGTTATATTTGTACCTGTGTTATATGTGTTTGTATAGTTCTAATAAACTCTATAATAATTCTAATGTCATTTTAATTCGAGTCTCGCGACTCGTAATATTACAATGACTTATGAACTAATACCAGAATAAAGAAACCTTAAAACTTTATACGCTATTCTACCCATAGTCCCTCAAGACTATAAGTAATATTTAATTCGAAAGCGATCCAAAAGCAATGAAACTTCATTAAATAATACACCGCAAAGGTAAAAACCAACTTTTAACAGATGTGTGTAACATAAGCAGCTCATATTAATAATACAACCAAAACAGATATTTGTCGCTCTACTTTACTTCTGTAATAAATAACGTGTGCCTTTCTGAAAGAAAGAAGATGAATACAATATAACAAACGTATTAAGGATTCAGTGTCATAAAAGCCAAGTTTGTTGAGCCTAGCAAAAATCTGAAGTTCATTTGACAACACGACGACGTATTAAAATATGAAAAAGAAGCGAAACACATCGTATCAATATTCGTTAAAGATGCCCCAAAAGGGGTGAGCTGGCTGGGTAGCCGGGGGCGTCGTAAAAACAGAGGTAGCCTGTTTTACCTCACGTTCACCCTGCAGCAAGAAAGCATGATCATTTATTATAACAAGGTGACACTCTATTATCCACTACCCGCAAAGTTACCGACGGGATTAGATTTTATGAAATTTTAGGGTGAAATGCAGGTAAACTAGTTAATATAACATGGCGCATTTAAGGAGCATTGTAGGTATCTACACTGTAAAAATTTTTGGATTTTAAAAAAGGCATGGAGAATCATCTTTGCACTCAGTCTCTCATTGGGTGTGCTATAAAGTAAAACATGTGTCATTTAATTTATTTGACGTTGATAATACTTCTGGTGTTTTAAACGTCTATGAAAGGCGGTAGCCACTTTCTATCAGAATGAAGAACTGTGAACTAGTCTTTATAGTCCAGAGACAACTAAAATACTTAGACAAAGGATTATCCTCCATAAGATATAATTTTAGCGTGCATTTAAGAGGGTAATATTAACTCTAAGTAATTATATTATTATTTCTTTCGCTTTCCCACCTTGATTACTCAACCGATCATTATGAGTCTTACATATAAGTTATTAGGAATACAGCATACTATATACCTTTCATCTAGAAATTTTGTTTCCGGATCTGTTTCTGAATGGAAAACTAAAGCCAAATAGAAGGCGCTGGAGTCGCGTTTCTGCGATACCGGCGGTGCAATTCGCATGTCGTTAGGGCAACATATCATTGATAGAAACATCATTCAAAATTTAAAGTAATAAAATGACAGATTGCCACGGCGATGTAATTGTTCAGGGTGGTATAATTCAAACTGTACGTGGAAGAAGCTTTCCTGGCACCACTAACGATTGTACGTATATAAATTTCTTGAGTAACCTGGCCAGTCAGCGTGTCCAGGAGTTTTTGGTGATCCATTTACGTCTCTTGCTATTAACTGTATCATTCAACTAGTATCTATTTAATTAAGGTTTAAGTTATGGCTAAAGTATATAGACCTTTTTGTAGATGTGTTATTGATAGCATATTTGTCCTATGTTTAATTCTTTACGCTTTTGCTTCATGAATCTCTTTGCAATGGAAGTCCCTATACCTACACTATTAGCCCATGCACGTTCTATGACTGCATTCGACTCCCCAATTCGTAAAAACCGATCAAACTTTTCAACACGTCTTACCGGGTTTCTCACATTGGTTGCTTTACTGTCAGCAGGAGGTGATTGGTCAATTTCACAATATGTTCAATTTGAACGCTGCACGAATTCTGCAAAGACTTATATCTTATCGTGACATGAGAAGCAGATGCGGCAGCATTGTTACAAGTTGTAATGACGCGATATCTAAAGATATCGCATCACTACAATTTTAATAAGGAGAAAGTATTAGCCACTAGAAGTTAATCTTAATAGATTACTGTGATTAAATGAGATATAAGTTCAAATTGTTCATAGTACCGAATGAGGTTGCTAACAATGAATTCAACGTAGTTACACCGTTAAAGCAAGCAATGACTGAACTGAGTCACACCGCTTCCTCTATAGGAGAAGCACCTATGTGTACGTTAGCATAAATAAATCCACAATTGCATTACCCATGAATACCAAAAGGAAATCCACAACATAAATTTGGCAATATCTCATATTTAAAGCGAGTGGATTCTACAAAAATTCGGCATAATAAAATTCAAATAAAGCCAGTTTCCTATGAATTACATCTTGAAAGCATTCGTGTATGAGCTGAGAAATAATATTTTATGCATGTTACATGAGAGCGGTATTATCGTGTATGGGATAGAAAGTTTGCATATTCTACCTTCAAATGTGTGTGGTATTTTCTTAGCCCTAGTTGTTATTTGTGAATCCTTTCGCTTATTTAATACTGTTTTTAAAGAATTCATTAATAAAATATGTGATAATTTTAATTCTACTTTATTTAGGCACCCTTTTGGAGGTGATTTAATAAAAACTCTGAAACATGTCTCTATTTTCTTAAACACCTAGTTATGAATTTTATATCCTTACTTGAGAAATTAAATAATACAACTACTCTTTAGCGGTTATGAGCGCGGTAACATGCAGTTTTATTGTATTGTGAAAACTTAAGGAAATATTGAAGAATCAAGATTTATTCATAAAAATTGTAATGCCATATTTTCCCTAATATTTCATGATTATGTATTAATAGAAAAGGAAGCTTAAGACCGTCCCCGGGATACAGATAGATAGATAACATTTTAGCACACCAAAATATCCAATTATAAAATCAAACCATGTTTTTAATATTTTTCTAGGCAGTACAAAACGCGGCCTTATCGCTTAAAGTGATACATTCCCGGCAAATTAAATTAATGGAATTTCTTTGCTAATCTGGTGATGTAGGTGATGCAGGCATAAAGGGCTATAAATATATGAATACTGTACAACATTTTTTATTTTCCACGTTTAGCAAGATACTATCTTCTTGCTAAAAGTTCAAAATATAAAATCTATTTAAAATTTAAAATATGGTCAGCCATCAAAGTTTTTTTTTACTTGCTAATAGTTCATCTGTTTAATTGTGAAAACGTAAGAGACCTGCATTTATAATGATTGATAAAAATTTAATAACACTAATAAAATAAGATCACTATTAATACTTTGCTACTTAATAAAATATTAAAAAAATCAAGTTTTATAGAAAATATTTATGTATAATACTATATTTGGTATTGGACGGCGAGCACAAAAGCATTCCCTGCATTCCACATGTGACCGAAATAAGGGCACAACTATTTTCAATGTTGCTTTTGACTGAACAAATAACGAATAATATTTTACTTAAGTCAATTCCAACATTAGATATTTTCTTTTAAAATTCAATTTTTAGTTTATTTCTCATAAGTTTTTTTCTCTGCTTCCGAGTTTTATATTCTTACTATTTTTGTGTTATTGCACATACATTAAAATACAATGGATGGTCTTCTCGCAACTGGCGATCTCTTCCAGACTACCATATAGAATTATAATAAACACCGCCATTACAATATTTATTTATTCGCGTTCGCATGATTTTTGTATCAAATTTATCTTTCACAAAAGTAATGTATTAATTTATATATGTCATAGTGTACCATATTACATTTAATTTTAATTTACGTAAAATCCTAGTTGTTATTGTCAAAAAATTCTCGTATTGAATTAAATGTCATATTTGGTCATCAGATGACTTAGACCACTTAATTTGAGTAGCTACTATTTTTAACGGACACTTAAAATTGTCGTTGGAGAATATGAATTTGTTGTTTAAGAGCTCAAATATTTAAGAAGCTGTCAAATATTTGAGGGACGTTTCTGTATTCGGCCGTAAGTCACACTATTATTATGCATTTTTATTCACATCAGATAGTATTGTTATGGTTTAACGATTTTGAACGATTTTGAATCAAAGAAAGTGATTCATATAAACATTAAACGTAAACCATTCAATATACCAGTGTGTACTTCCATCTCTATGTCGTTTAACCAAAGTGATTCAATTAGCATGTCTAATATCAGCATGAAAGTAACATTATCTACTCATTAACGTTTAACATCTGACTTATTCTGTGACCACAACTATCAATGGCCAAAATATCAAGGATAATAAAAATCAAATAATCGAGCGTATAATCGTTCTCACCGACGCCCACACTTAGAAGAACTAGTTTATTAAATTTCATAATAGGAGCAGAAAATAACTTTAATTTATGATAAAGTTCTTTAATATTTACATTTTGACTAAATTAATTTAATAATAATTGATAAACAAACAAATAACTCTTAGATACACATTAAATCCTAAAATTCCTAAATAACTCAGCCGAATAGTTACTTATCATGAATTTATCAAACTTTTCGCTGTTAAGTTAGAGTACGCGTTGTTACGTTACCAATTTTATTACCGGCACCCTAAACTACGTGAGATTAGGTAAATGGGCCCCTAATGGATGTTCACAAATTCTGTTAACTTGGGAGGCGCACTGAATTGGATCATGTTTATATAACAGCGTTATTATATAGCAAAGCGCCTAGACTTGAAGTATGTACCATTATTCGTCGCTGTTTTTCAAACCTTCATTCATGCTGGAAGCCGACTCGCACATGGCACTTATAAATATGTTATCAACATTTAAAATTCACAATGTTGGAGTAGTCTTCCATTTTTAGGGGAAGGTTTAACATGTCTGCTGTGCTTGTCGAAGGCGGATTGTCGAGTTTCACATATCACTTATCTAGGTGTGCATGTGTCATCACAATGTTTTCTTTTACTGTCATCTGTTCCTGGTCATATTTGAATCTGGGTTTTTGAAAGACGCTACTAAGCTACCATGACTATTTATAAAGGTTTAACTTTATATTTATATTATCACGTATCATTCTTCCGAAGAAATGAAGTATATTCAATGAACAAGAAATAATGACTTAAATTGAAATACCATGTTGTGAACTTAACTTAAATAGAAAGATATATCGGTATGAAACCACTTATGGAAATGCATGAGAATTGAAATTATAGCAAAGAAGAAGGAACGTTATTTCTGAAGTGTGCTAAATGATAGACATAAAGGTCAGTTACATAGAGAGAGTTTCTTGCCTTGATGATGCTATTGTCGAAAGCAAGAAAAAAAATTATCTAGTAAATTAAACATACGATAACGTACGAAGGGCGATAATCGCCTTGTCGTTGAATATTGACGTCTTTGTATAAATAAAATTTATAAGCACGATTCGTATATCAGTCAAGTCTCCACTCGCCAGTCGCAAGCATCAGTGTAGTGCGCGGGGTATTTAATTATCTCTGCTCTTCTAAGATAAGAATTCATTAATGAAAGTGAAAAATGATGTTGGGTTAGTAGTTAGTTAGTTAGTTAGTTGAAAAGTAGATAGAAAAAAAAGAAATACTTTGGGAGCCTCAAATATGCTGTGTCTTAAATTGCAACTAAAAGATGAAAAGACATGCGTATAAAGTATAGCCTACGAAAATAATTTACGATTTCTCGTCCCAAAACGTGCGATAAACTCCTTACCTTACCTTAACTTAATAAAAGTATTATTTATACGATATCTTGTTTCAGAAATAAAGATGATATTTACTGGTTTTACTTGCGGTCTTTGAGTAATTCCAACAACAATAGTACTCAGTTACAATATGCAATGCGTTCGCATGGAGACCCGAATAAAGAGATAAAATTCTATAATATATAAGTAACATGTTACAAGCCCGTAATACGTCCTACTCCGCCCACTTTTCCGTCATAATAGATTTGCGATTTGATTGTAAGTGCTCCAGATTCATGAAGGCTGAAGGTGGGGTTTCCATAGATACAGGGGGGCACGGCGTTGCTATTGGTGACTCAGTTGCCTGGCATCCAGAACCAGAGGACTTATAAAGCCAAATTTACATTGGACGTTTAATTCTACCTTCATTTTTATAGATATGTAGTTTTTCTTTTCATTTATAGATTTCAATCTACTTTATACCTGCTAAGAGTTTCCTGAAAGAGATCGCTTTCTAGAGATAAAAGCTAATTTTGTCCACAATTCGAACAATACTAGTCAGTTATTTTTCTGTAATGGTGTTCAATAAAGTGTTATCGACGAACTGCATTGTCTGGGATTCTAATTTTTTTGTATTATATCTCGCTCAGTACCTTTTTTTGTATTCTCACTTATATAGAATTACATTACAAGATGTAATTTACATCTAATACTATATTATCATACATAACTTTTATCACTATTATTATATACATTTAGTAGTTATTCCATATTAATTTGTTACATGATCTCAGAGTCCAGGAATGGAGACCGCGTCTCGTTAAACGTAATGTCGGACGCCCTCCAGCCCGATGAACCGACGACCTGTGCAAGGTAAGGTAGGCGCTGGATAAGGAAATCAGAGGACCAGGAGGAGTGGCGCCATCTTGGGGTGACCTACATCCGCCGTGGACTGGGAATGGCTGACGACGAATTATATCAATGGCACACGTGGTCATAATTATTTCATCGTCACTAATAACACATAAGTGATATATAGGTACTGAATGAATTTTTCAAGCGAGTCTTCAGGTCAAATCCTAAACTATGCTAGATAGCGAAAAATACCCAAAGAAGTCTCGAGACTAATTTTGACGAATACTTAAATGTTGTAATTAGATTTTTGACAAATAAATTACCCTTGGCAGGAATCGAATCGGTTGATTTTGAAAAAATAAACATCCTGAGATATTATTGTACCAAATTATAAAAAAGATTGTAAGGATCAACTTCTGTGAAGGAATTTCAAACGGCAAACCAAGGAAATGGATTGTATTTGATCAAAATCTTCGATTTTCTGTACATTAATTAAACATTAAAGTGCGTCGGTTATGCATCGTAGGTACCTTATTTGAACGCAATCAATGTTACCTATTGACTGAGGTAAAATAACGTGCGCTTCGAAAGTAAATTTATAGTTATAGTTGTCTATTAAAAATAGAATAATTTTCATAATTTCCATATAAAACAAAATAAGCTTTAATTAACGTATGGAAAATAGAACATTTCTTTTAAAAACAACCTTTTCTCTTGGTTTACTGTTTGCTATTCCTTCACAGAAACGGATTCTTTTCAAGCTACACTCTGAGTTAGTATAATAAATGTGTGTTTATTTTTTTCAAAATCAGTCGATCCTATTCATGACAAGGGTAATTCATTTTTCAAAAATCGAATTATGTCGTTTAGGTTTCCGTCAAAATCAGTCTGGAGACTCGTTTGAGTGTTTTTCGCTATAGCATGTCGCCATAGCAATCTTGAGTAGTGTTTCGGCATTAGTGACCAGGTTCCAGCAGCGCATTTGTAGCACCTTTGGTGTCAAATGTCCATAGGCGATGGTAACCGCTTTCCATCAAGTGGGCCGTCTGCCTGTCCGCTGAACTCCTACATTTAATAAAAGCCATACCTGTATTTATGGTTGACTTCTTCTTTCGATAATCCTATTATAAAATATTATATAAATCGTTTTGTATCTTCTAATAATAATTCTATTTTAATATCTATCTTCTAGTTCTTAAGCCGCTGAAAGGAACTAACATTTAGACAGGCTTGGCCTAGTTTAGGTGTTAGTACCCAATTTTAAGACAAAATGTGAATGTAATTTTGGCCTCAATAAAAATCTTATTATTACATAAATTCAACAAACATGTAAATACACTATTAATAAAAAAAAAAATGTTAAAAAACTATAATTATTACTTATATAATGGTAGAAAATATGTAAATAAACAATATACACCTTTCAATGGAGTAGCAGAAACGATGAAATAGCATTTTAGACGACCTGACAACCTTTGTTATCCTCATAATCCTCATATGGCACGTTTATAAGTATTTTACTGAATTACTTAACGATCTGCTATTTCATATGTGCATGTGGTTGACATGAATCGCAAACTCCTAACATCTCTATACAAGATATAAACCACTTCAACACTACAACCGGTCTACAGGCACCAATTTAATTATATTTATATAGTCAAGGCGAGGAAGTCAGCCAGTGGGGGAACTCCATACTCCTCTCATTATTTCCGTGTTTGTGTTTCCGTTTGAGTTACGACGACAACAAATCAGTCAGTGAAGCTACGACACCATCGACTTCTGTCTTTTGTTGCACGAGTATGAAATTATTTACTGACTTCGCCACCTTGACTATAATATTTTTTTTTTGATAACGCAGAGCAATGTTTTTTCTTGCGATACACACTCGGACCATGGATACGGGGAGAGGGCAACTGCAAAACCTAATCCTGCCTGCACGAGTGCGAGTAGGACTCTCGTGTAGTATAGGTACCTCTCCCCAAAGAATTTTGAAACACTTTGACTTTGAAAACATAAGACAAGAATTTGAGTCTTGAAGCAGAAAATTGAAAAAAATCATGAGTAAAAAAGATTATAAAACACATATTTAGAAATAAAAAAAATGTGTTAGATAATTTTCAAAAACTCGAGATAAAAAATGTTATTTTTAGAAAATCGGCTTTTGTACCTTTCCTTCGAATTATTTTTAAAAAAATCCTTGAGTTAATTTGTAATTTTACTATTGAAAAAAAAACCGGAATAATATATTCAAAAAAACTCGAAAAACACTTAAGATAAAAAGCTGAAAAATTGCGTGAATTATTTTTATTTCATAACAAAACGATCCCCATAGTAAACGTAGTAAACGTCTAGGGGGCAGTTTTTACTTAGAAACCCTGCCATACCCTTTTAAAAACAATAAGATCTTCGACTTTTGACTAATCTATAAATTTGTAGAGGTCAAATTTCTGTACAGTAAAAGAAAATGCTAAAAACCGAGTCAGGGGGATGTAAGAAGTGAAATAAAACTAATTTGGATTTTTTTCAAATTTCTTGGTTCTTTGTTTATCTGTTTGTCTGTTTGTTTGTCTGTTTGTCTGTCTGTTTGTACCGGCTAATCGCAGAAATGACTAGCCGATTTACATTAAATTTGTATGGTGATAGCTTATATCCCTGGTCAACATATAGGATACTTTTGATCCCGAAAATTTATAGAGTTCCCGTGGGATTGTTAAAAATCTTTAATTTCTTAAACAGGTTATAACAGACTGAATGTAATTTCTCTGCAACGTAACATAATAGAAGAAGTGATTTTGACAGGATGTGGTGTCGGTGAGAGAGTTTTAGCTTATATATATTAATATATAAAGCTGATAAGTTTGTTTCTTTGTTTGTTTGCTTGAATGCGCTAATCTCAGGAACTACTGGTCTGATTTAAAAAAAAAATCTGTATTAGATAGCCCATTTATCGAGGAAGGCTATAGGCTATATACCATCACGCTAAGAGCAATAAGAGCGGAGCACCAATTAATTAATGTGTGTTTAAGTGGGTTCCCGGATGGTTTAGATTTGCAATTAGAACCGGTAGGTGGCGCTGAGATCGGGTTCTAGAATCCTCCTAATCACCTGTGTTGACAACGACAACATTGTACCATAGAACTCTCCGACCCGTCTACACAGATGTTAGAGCATAGGTGTAATTTCCTAAGCCTCGTAGATAACATGTATACGACCGTTAACCGCGAGAAAGAGACGGGTCGGACAGAGACGCATATAGTCGTATATTTCGTATAATCGTATATTGTTTATTTCTTAACTTAATTTAATTAATTAATTTTATAGTATATATATGCGTACTGTCATAATAGCCTAAGTTGCTGGAAATAAATGTTTTAATGTTTTGCGTTTCATTAAGGACCCAAATAGATCCTGGTAAATGAGACCGGGTTACAGGCGTGCAGAACGCCGCCTGAAACCCGGAACCCAAAAGGGTAGCGGAAACCGGGCTTCGGGAATGCAGAACGCAACCGGAGCCCTGGATCCGTGAGATATGCCTGCACTACTGCCTACTCCATAGCGAGTAGGCCATAATGTTAGTGCAGGCAGAGGTCCACGCGCAACGGCGCACGGTTATGCATTGCAGCAACCACCATCAGTCCACTGCATCGCCAACAACCTGGACCGATTATGGTGATTTTTTTTTGTGTCATGAAACAAATTCTTTTGGGAATTCAGAAAATATGGCGGTACGAAGTTCGCCGGGTCAGCTAGTTTGGTAATTCAAGTTCAAATTCAAATTCATTTATTTATATAAACTTATTTCTAGGCCTTATATAATTATATCTAAAACTTATAGTAGTAACACATTTTGAACTAAAATTAAGGCTACATTTTTTTTTTGGCGGCGGTTGCTGCACTAGACTCGTGGTCTGTATCGCGGCACCCAACACAATTTCATTATAATATAGAAACTTAAATATAATGGAATTATTAATTAATTACTTAACCTAAAACTATGTGTGTGTTCGTTGTATGTGCCCCTGGTGTTATAGTCGTATTGGTAGTATACATTCTGTGTCGCTGTAATTTAAAGTTTTCAACCATTTACTAACTTGGTGTTTAAACTTTGTTGCTGACATTTCTTTAGTAGTTACATTACATTGATTTGTTTTGGCATACTTTATTATATGGACGTATGGGGGAAGGCGCTTGGCAAAGGATGTATGTATTTTTGGTAAGGGTATACTATAAATTCTACGGGAAGTGAGGTATTGGAAGTTAGGGGTATTTAAATGTTCTTTATGAATTGCTGTGGCTACCTTGCAAATATAGAGTTGTCGGACAGTCAAAACGAAAATTGTGGTTTGACTTGTGGTGCCATCTAGTCAAGTTGGGTATAGGAGCTTCTTTTTCACTATCATTCTTAATATTTTCTTCCATGACTATATATACTATAACTATAATCTAATAATAATCATTATTATTATTTTAATATAATTAGTATACGTAATTAACTGTAAAGTATATTTAAAGGCTATTTTCAAAAAAGTCGACGATATTTATGATTGTACCTAAATTTCAATATTCTTTGCTAAGAATAAAAATTACATAATATAAAAAAATCTTTTTTAAACAATACTAGATAGCGCCATCTGTGATTTACATGAATAATTATTAGTCCAGTGGTACGTGTTAGGTTGTAGGATGAACGAAACATAATCGTTACAGAAGAGATTCATAGGTGTCACTGGTAAAGGTGGTTGTGAAATGAAGTGAAATTTTTGATAAACAAAATAGATAAGAGATGGCGCTAGTAATTAAAAAGATACACAATAGAAGGTTGTACTACTCGAATACGAGAAGTCGCGTCGTGTATGATTTGTATCGTTTTAAAGTAAATTTCAAAGCCCATTCGCAACATAATATTTCTTCTGGCGCAAACAATATTTTCTAATAGGTTCCTTTAAAAAAAAATCAAATAATAATAATTTGCAACACTTTTCGAATAGTTTCTGTACAAGTAGCAAGGAATTTTCTTTAAATTTTAAATCAATGTCTGTGTGGTTATTTGTGCTTGAGTTTCTGATTTTTGTTTTTATTTTTGATCGAATTTTTTAATTTAAATTTAATTTATTTTAATTTATTCAAAAACGTACAATTTAAGATATTACGAATAAGCAAAAAATACTAATATACTAATCGATAATATTTTTAAATAGTATCTTACCAAAAGAGTCTTGCAAGTTGCCGGTTTAAATTTAAACTTAATAACAATATAGCATTAAATATACAATCATTATTATGGATTAGATTTTTTTTTTTACACAAGACTTCCACATGTAAATCACTTGGTCGATGCTACACCACAAACGACGGCAGGCAATTTGTTCTTGCGGTGTCGCGATGTCAGGACAGTGACACTTGTCGCCTAAGCAACGTCGACTGGCGCACGATTTCACGTCGGCGTGGTATAAGGTGATTCGCAATTTAGTGTGTCGTATGTTTTTCTAGAGCTTTACGGTTTTATTTTAAGAAAGCTTAGATGTTTATTTCTCATTGTTTCACAATGAATAGAGCAGCAATAGATAGCTGATAGAAATTTCTTCTTAGTTTATTTTATATGCGCAGTGTGTCCCTTGTGTCGGCTATTGTGCTTCCCTTGTATAGTTCCTACATATAATTATTTTAGCGCAGAAACTTTTATATGCATGTCGAAAGACTAATTATAAAAAAAACTGTATTTATTTTAAACATGTGTATAATATTTATTCTGTGTACCCATATTTGCACAAAATAAATTCATATGATTTGCGAAATGTTTTCTATATATACATCATTCACGTCAAAGACCGGTACCTCATACTTTATTTGTACACATTATCACAAGTTACTTTACCCGAGTAGGAGGTGGGACCTAAATAATTATGTGATAATTTCAACAAGGTTGCAATTCGGTCCAATTTACTGCTGTCCTATTTCATAGTGGTTTGACATGGCCATCAAAATAACTAATCTTTTGTTTTACTATTAAGATTTATTATTAAATATTTTACTGTAAATTTTGCTGTTTATCTACTGAAAGCCTAACGCTGTAAGCCCTATAAATATAGCATGGCATTAATGCTAGTTACTTACTTACTTACTTACTGCTAGTGCCATGTTGAGTTTCTATGGAAAATACACAGTGGACCGGACATGAATAGATAGGTAGGTAGAAATTTAAAAAAATCACCGCTTATAGAGCCTATCCTCATATAGACATAAAGATTATAAGGATATATCTACTAATATAATGACTAATACTTCTACTAATACAATAGAGAAAAATGCGATTCTAAAGTACTAAAAAGTGAGTGTCTCTCTAACTTTGTGACTGGTGAGGTAAAAAGTCCTAAAACATTTCAAGGGCTTTAAACTTTAATAAATATTTTTAATGAAAATTAACATAACAAGATCCGTTGAGCAATTTTTGAAATACAGGATACTGATAATAATACTACTTTTATTCTAGAATCTATCGCGTCTTCTAAGATAACAATGTATCCAATGTCCATTATTAGTAATGATACTACATATATTATATCAAAGAGCAAAATCAGTAGTGGTTTTAAAATGAATGCGTCACAGACAGAGGCAGTTGCCAATATTAAAGGTGTGTTTTTTTATCAAGTTTAAAGTTTCCTAATAAGATTTCAACATTAATAGACGTTGAGGAACACGGACTTAGTCGAATGTTTATACCTATACTCAGTTTTTAAGTACTGACTTTGTATTAAAATAAATACATTTTCTTTATCTTTCCTAAAAATAACTATATAGTTCTAACTATATTTTCTTCGCTCTTCTCCGCTCTCATCCATATTACCTAAGAGTAATAAATACCTCTGTATTAAAACGTGAGTAATGACGCAATTCTGAGATTAAAGTAGGTATTCCCTACTATAATTGTATTAGCCCCTCCTTAATTAAAGGTTCATAATTAAAGATTCAGTCCGCCTAATTGATTTGACCGCACTTGTGCTAAGGTGTGAGACGATCAATAGGTCTATTGTAGTGCAGACGAAGTGTGAAGGGACCTTTATACCATGTAAAGGGCAAACTCGACAATTAACCTTGTGCCATTCAGAATTTAACGGTATTATGCGTTTAAGTGTTTACTTTTAATAATACTGGGCATTATATGCGACTTTGTCCGGGTTAATATTGGCCACTGGAGCTATCATATTTTCTACTTTAGTGTATATAACAGGTATAAGATGTATTTATATTATACTACCATACGTTTTCTCTATCTCATGGTATCAAAGCGAAAGATAGTGCAAACAAACATTTCTTACCTTGTAACTTAAATAATACGACTATAAAGAAAATTATGTTGATTTTTCAAGAGGCTGAGACAATTACTTAATCCGTCAGATACGTATAATATGACTAATCTGAATTTTTAAGTTTTTCGACATTTTACTACAACGGTATATAAATTATGTTTTCTGCTAAATATCATACATAGACTAAAAGTACCGAGTCTATGTATGATATTTAGCAGAAATTGACATATAAATATAAAGCACACAGACAGACTGACAGACGCACGGATAAACATGATAATTACGAAAGGGGTCTTTTTTCATGTCAAAGTTGCTACGAAACTCTAAAAATGCTGTTAAAAATATTTATTTCAATTATTGTCGTCCAATTAGGGAAGGTCTTTTTCTAATGAGGGTCTGAAAATGAAATTGCTTTCATATTGCCCAAGAAACACTCAATAAACAAAGTTCAGTAAAATTTTATTGGCCGACGGGTCGGCGAGGAAGGGCTGGCGCAATAACATTCCAATTTTACGATGCCTCCGTAACATTTTCCGTAATTGATATAACATAATCAGAATTACCATAACAAATGCCATAAGAACGGCGTATACTGCAAACGACTAAACCCTGTAATATTAAATACACAAATAATTTTATTTATAGTGACGAGATTTGCAACTATGTTTTAAATATTTGTTTTCATTTTAACACAAAACTATAATTAGGGACGATTTCACGACTTCAAAAATGGATGGTTTTCAATTCGTCGCGTCATTTTTAATATTAAATTATTGATATCAATTTCAGTTAGTTATAACCTTCCCTTTTTATAAATATTTTTGTCTTAACAGCATACTATATATAAATTTGACTTAAAATAACAATGAAAACGAAGGTTAAGGTTAGGTTAGGTTTATTTTCAGTTCTCTTTTTTTTAATCAGTTTTCTTCATTGTATTATTTTAAAATACTGTCAGTAGATAAGGGTATTTAAATTAATACAGAAAAATCGACAGAAAAGTAAACTTGTTATCGTATATCCCCAAATTAAGCAATTTACGATTTTGTTGTTGTTGTTGTTGACCCTTAGTAAATAATGGAGAAAATTTCTTCTTGAAATTTACCATATCAGGAATTAAATCCGGAGCCTCTCTGCATTGCAAAGAGGTAAGCCGACACAGGCTTAGCCGACTCAACTATCGCTCAAATGTGTAGTGTTTTATTTATTTTGGTGTAAGCCTCTAATAATATAGTATTCTATTCTATAGTTACTAGTTCTATACTAAGTAAATAATGTAGAACTGATTGATTAACTTAAACTAGTAAGAAAGGGGAAGAAATTGCACCATGACAGAAATTTAATTAATATATTAAATTTGCACCACTACATGTTAGAAGGAAAATTTTATGTAACAAAATCGAAAAATCAGTTGTTTGTTGGTAGTTGCCAACACTGATAACTAGAAACGTTGTATAAGTTACGTCTGTATGGTTTAGAATACTTTGCGTTTTAGATGTCAAGTTCTACTATCTACGTGGTGGAGCCAGGCTATATCTTGATAACAGCTCTTAGGGATGGATCGATCGGTATGATATCACGCTCTCATAGAACGTCACGTCGGCGTCAAAGGGTTACCCTTGAGGTAATCGTGTTTCGTGCGATAAGTAAGAGTTCCAGTGGCCTACTCCCCCTTCCTCCTGTCTCATCTTCCATATCCCATTCTTGTATTCCACTCCCATATCCCATGCCTTCCCTCCCATTTCTCCTGTCTGATCCCTCTATCCAATCCTAAAGACTGGCAACACGTTGTTTTCGCCTCTGGCGTTGAAAACGTGTATAGGCGACGCTAACCAATATTCATTAGTTAGAAGAAACTTCGAAGATAACGCGCATTTTAGTAGTGACATAACACTTAGCAATCGTCGTCTGCAGTATTCGGGGTCGCCAACATTTCCCGCGCCGCGTCGTGGACGTCATTGTTGGGCGAACGCCTCACAAGCACCACTTGAAGGGTTGAGTCAATGGTGCTCTTATTATGAGTCTTGCCAATCCAAGAGTTAAGGCGCTAATAGCTGTTCACTACATCTGAAGCTTGTGGTTCACTTTTACTTATGTAAGTAAGAATTTCGACTTTGTTTCACCAACGTCAACTTTGATTCAATATCTCACAGGATTTGTCGCATTTAAGAATGAAATGTGAGCAAGACACAACCCACGCACATGCAGAATTCTAATGGTGAAAAACATTTATTGTTTGCATCGTACGTCTAAGGAACCAAGAAAAAAATGTCTCAACAGCATCCAACCAGCCAATATTTTAATGCGTTGCCTTGATAGTTAGTTCTATTGAGGTTCCTAGATATAATTGATATCGATTCTCCGTTATTTTATGTTACTTATCATCTGTGGATTTTCTATGAAGTTCTAAAATGCTAAATGTTTATATTCAAAACAAAGTTATGAAGCAATAAAATCGTTGAATAAATTGTCAAAAAAATACGTTTTATACAAAAATGATAAAAAAGCGAAAGAGATGTCACCACAGACAATTTCTGTGGTGACATCTAGTCACGTAGGATTTTAGTGTTTTTAAAGTTAGGACCTTTACTGTCCAATAGTTATTCCCAGATTCTTCTTCAATACCGTTATGAACAATTGAACCTAACTTTCACTAAAACTTCTTGCTCTAGTTGAATGAAAAAAGACGTTTCTGAATTCTATAATATTCTAACATAGTCTACTATTAGGTTAATAGAAGTGCACCCATAAATTGGGCATTTTATTACTGAGTTAAAATTAATAGCGCCTCATAAAATTCGATTATTTCGATTTCAATGGCATTCGAAAAGTATAATAAATAAGCACTTGGTGTAATGAATAAGTCTAGCAAGAATAAAAATAGCGCCATTAATAATACAATATAACAGAAATAAATAGTTTTTACGAGTAACGTGAAGGATGATACTGTGAAATTTTATTTTAAGACCGGACTAGTTCATATCATTCCGTACAAAGGGAAGTATTTTCGGAAGTAACGAATGTCCATAATTGATGTAATTTGGATAAAGAAGCTTAAAAAGCATGTTAGTGAGATACATACATATAGGTAAATTTGCTTCGAGACGTTTTTGCGTTTGACTTCTAAACTAGAAATTTAATATTAGAAATTATGTTTAATATTAATATTTATTATTCTTATATTGTTTAATATTATTAGTTTCATTTTAAGTACCTCTCTATAAAAATATATAAAAAGTATTTTTTTATATATTTATATGCTGAAAGTACATTACTACAAACGGAAAAACGTCTCGAAGCTAATTTATCTGTACATAATTATATTATAATGCTACTTCTTATAAGGGTAGGCAAAGACTATGAGTGTTCACTTGCTACAATCTTGACATACATCTTTTGCTTCATCTACTTTCATTAATGTCTTAATACATACGTTTGTTATTTGTGCTTTTTACTTGGCCATTTTTAAGACATCTGCAATTTGATCGTGTTATATACATTGCGGTCTACCCGCACTAAATCTATTAAACTTTAGCTTAGGTAGTGTATATTACGGCATATTTCAAAAACTTGCTCGATAGAGATTTTAAGCTATACCAGTTTGATTAAAAAAAAAATAAATAAACAGTTCAATAAACACGCGACCGCGTACGTTAACTCATAATATATATATATCATATCTAGTATTAAGTTAATATCAATAAATCATAGTTCAATTAATCTATCTATTATTTAATATCCCGATTAACCGTACCTACCGATACCTCTATAGCTGAGGGACAGGACACTATTTGTTTTTGGAAGCAATATCATATCGCCCATTGATTTAAATATAAATTTAAAAATAGTATGCAAATATGACAATGCGATTTGTGGTACATTAGTAGTGGGTAGTGTAAACAATACTCTTGGTGATAATTGCCTTACGATTATCGTATGACATACTTATTAGCGGGTTTTTTATTTTGGTAAAATGTAAATATATATTTCCGTCTCATCTATCACTATGTAATATGACATGTCTACGTTAAACAGCTGATCGGGCCGCTGCTTCTGCAAAAATATCGCTGTCTTTGTGTGTCGTATCGCACTCTACATACGCTTATATTAACCCGTATGGAAGGTACCCGCTGTGCTGTTCCACCTGGTCCACTCGTCAAAGGAATCTCAAGACGTGAAGAAATGATCACGAGGAAGTCGTGCCTGCTGCTGCGAAGCACGCATAGTGCGTAGCGTTTCTGGCGCAAAGACCTATCCTGTCCTTTCCTTCTGTTTTATATCGGGCGAGCATTACTTATCGCGAGTTTTTCGGGAGTCTTCAGAATTCATGTATTTTCATCCTAAGAAATCCATTGCCCTTTTATTTCAAATATTGGCAATTTTTACGTAGCCGCGAGCAAATTTTATTTTATAATATAGTATATATATATAGTGGTTTTTTAATAGCTCTGATATAGTTGACTTTAAATGGGTTTTGTTTTTATATGGGTAATTTCAGTACAATTAACTATTTATTACATTATATAACCCCATTGCTGTGTTTTTGGAGTAGAATAGCCAAGCCCACATAAAAACCGAGAACATTATGTTAGCTCATAGCAATTTCCAGAAAATCATAACACAAAGCTATTACCATACGTCACTGTGCATTGTCTACTTTGTATGTCACAATCAGTGGCCGTACCATACGAAAATGTCAAGCCGAAAATGTCACGCGACATGGCTCAAAGTTCAAGCATTTGTGTAAATTCCCACGCTATGTAAAAAGGGTTATGGTTGTAAAACCGATTTTTTTAGTTCATATAATCATTATTAAAACTGCAGTGAAATCCATTATGTGCTTATTATGTGTAACAAAACTCTCTATTTTTCACACACACATATATATATGTCGGAGGGAAGCTATGGATTCGATGTATTGTTGTTTGGATGTATAACGCACAATGTCATTTGTTTACATTTTAATTACTTCTAAAATTCTTAATTTAATTTAGTTTGATTTGTTAAATGTTTCTATAACTTAAAGATTTTAACAAACGACCAATGAGAGCAGAGCTTGTGGCTCGGAGCGGGGTCAGACGCCCTCTATACTTTAGTAGTATCTACTTCGGTAGACGGAGGAGTTTTGTGGGACATTTGGTTGATGGCAATAGGTCGAATTGGACCGTAGAGAATTTTAAAGAAAGTATTGAAGTTGGAAGTATGAGCGGTGCCCTGAACCCGCTGCTCGGTCTAAACTATGTTAAAATGTCTTTTAAATAATAATTAAAAGTGTATAAACCGTGGCTATCGTGTTTTATGCTCGCATTTTACCCTGATGACGCCCACTTAACCTGCAATAACTAAAGGAGATGTCGTGAGAACGAGGCCTTCTCCGACACACATATATATATATATATATATATATATATATATATCATCTGTTGCACCACAAATCACCATATCATCCCAATCCATCCATCTCTTTTTTGGTTTACCTTTTCATTTGTAGTGTCCATCAATATTGCAGTTTAATATTATTTTTAGCCAATTTCAACAAAAAAGGAGATTCTCAATTCGTCTGTTTGTATTTTTTGTATGTTCGTTACTCGATTTCTCCGTCAATATTGTGAACCTATTTTCAAAATTTTGTTTTAACCGATAGGTTGGTTTTGTTGTCATGTCAGGATCTATTGAATGGGTTGCAAGGAATTAGAGAAATTCACGAAAGTTTTAACCAACTTCTTCGCAACTCGATATCTCCGTCAACTGTAAGCCGATTTTCAAATTGTTTTCTTTACTCATAAGTATATACTCCCGAGGTAGCTCACTGGTCGCCGAATCAAGGTCTGATGAGTGAATCGGATGATAGGGCTATCGAGTATAACTCTTATTAAAGAACGCCGTCCGCCTAAATTCTTGGAAAAATCTTGTATTTTTTATTTTTATATCTTGAGTACAGCAAACAGACTGACGGCCCACTTGGTGGAAAGCGGTTACCATCGCCTGTGGACGTTTGGAACATCAGATATATCACCAACGCGCTGCCGGCAAGAGAAACGTTCTACAGAACCGTTGCGTACATGAGCAAAGCGGCTCGAGGAAGTGGGGGTGAACTCCCAACCGATGGCGAGCGGTGCGATGGTAGAAAGAGGACGAAGGCACCATTCTAAACAGTTCTTCGGAACATTCACCGTTATACAGTCGGTAGAATACGCAGAGAGAAGCAAAGTCTCTCCTAAGGCCAAGCGTATGGGAACATCAACAACGCGAACGGCTCGACGTTGAATACTCTACAGGGGATTAAGTTGGTAGGCAGGTGCTCCAGCCCAAAAATGTATACGTTTATGTAGCTATAAAAAATCTATATTTTGTAAAATTGTAGTTGTTCTTTCATGTTTTACTTGGAACTGATTTCAAGGTGTTTTATAAAGAAATCGGTTAAATATCTATTTTTTGGTTTTTACTGTGAAGTCGGTTTTATTCTTGTAACAAAAATATCTCGTGATTTTGATCCCATTTCATTACATACCCACTCCACCTTAGCCTACTTTCCTCTCAATCATTCATTATGTTTACCTGACTTTTATTTTTAAAGTATATACGGATTTCGAAAATGTTCAGCGATAATCTAAATTATAAATTAAACATAACAAATTTTACTTCAAACTCACTTCATTATTTTGTTTAAAAAGTATTATAAACTTATTTAGAGGTTAGAAATGTATTCCAGATAGTTGGTGGGGAATGCTCCCAAAATACTACGCTGATCAGCTGTCTTTAATACAGGCAAGATGGTAAATATTAGTGTTGTGTCGTATGTGAGGGCAAGGAAGGAAAAGGGACTCACCCGGCTTTGATCCTCGCACGTGGACCCCGCACAGATTTGATAATTTTTAATTTTTGGTTTTAACTTGCACGCACGTGTCGGTTGAGAGAGAATTTTTTAGATGATGATTTTGACGTTTTGCAGTCGACCGCGTAGACAGATGGCGCCATCTCTTGATATCTTCAGATTTCCCGTTTGTTTCTTTTTTTTTGCCGAGTTTATGGACAGGGAAGGGTTTAGAAGGACAAAAGGAATTAAGGTTTAGGTCAACACACAAGACCTTTGATCACGCGAGGCTTCTTTCTATCGTATTGTAATATTTATATAAATAATCAGCAGACACATAATCATATTTGGACATTTTATATTCTCAAGATAGACGTTAAGCTTCAATAAGTTAAACATATAACAGCCAACTCTAGGGCCGATGGACACGCAGACTAGAGCACAATACAATGGAATATTCGGCCGAATATCAAGCCCGGCACCTCCGCGTTCCAGTGCATTAGGGAACGCAACAGTTAGAACACAATAGACTACGGAGATAATCAATACGTACAATAAAACATTTTTTTAAATCGTATGTGAATTACCGCAGTCAGAAATATAATTCAGTAAAGATACGTTAAATATTATATCAAAAGGTGGTACAAAATGTCAAAGGACAGGTGGAGACTCGAAAGAGCTTTTATGGAACAACTTTCGCGTACAGTGCTGTGTTGAGGGCGCTTACTACCTATTTTTATGGTGTAGCTCCAGTTCAAGCGAGAAAAAGTAAATATAAAAAAAAATGGTGTCTCAAATTTTATCAAACTAATATTTTGATTAAAAGTAACAAGCGTGTACTTGTTTTTTAAATTGAGTGGTTTAAATTGAATGGTAACGGTGCTAATGAGAGGACGATAAATCATAAATGTTTTATCGGTTCTATAACCGTGTTGACAAAAACGGAACATTTATACAAGAGTCGATTCTTCACCCGTTTATCCGTCTGTCTGTGTATGTTATAGCCAGTTTTTCAGGAATTCCTTAGTTTATACCAAAATACGTATATGGCTACGAAATATTCCCAATAAGTATGGTGTGGTTTAGTATATTATATGCCGCTAACGGAGAAAGAATACAATCCGCCCGGCCTGTCGTAAGAGCGACAAAAAACAGCATGTAGGCATTGGACTGATGGTAATGTAGAGTATGATATAATGTGTTGTTGCATTAGTACCAGCTTAAAAGACAGCCACGTAGACTTTGTAGCAATGTATACGATGTAACGTGTCATAAGTGGCGTTGCTGTTGCTGATCTGCATATATACATGTGAAGCTGTGTTAAGATTTCTTAATGATATCTTTGTTTATTTCAACTGGTGGGGAGATATTATAAGTTTCTAAGGAAAAAAAATAGAGCCCTCCCCTCTTTTCAATTCAATATGAAAGACAAACACAATTCGTCTGTATTAGGTAGCAAAATGTTAACTCAATTTAAAACATGATTTTTAACTTATAACGCGCACCATATATTGGAAATTATGTTCATATTAATTCAAAATAGTACGACAGTGTCGCACAGACAGGGATTCTTAAGAGCAGTGGTGCTAAGGATGGGATAATATTTTTGGGGTAGCAGCAATTTTGCTGACAGTCCTAGCCAGTTGTGAAGGATGACGTCAGCTAGCCGGCTGGTTGTAAGAACTATGCCAAGTCTAAATACGTATTATAGGAATAATTGAAGATATTATGTGAAGGATGCATGATGATCTGTGGTGTGGCAGAGGACATATCAGAGGTCATAATAGATGCGTATGAAAAGAAAACCATATTGTGCCAACACGAAAAATCAAGAAGGTTAAAGAAAATAGAGAGAATTAATTCTAGATTTACATTTTTTGGTTTTATATATTTTCCTTTGAACGATTTTATAGCGATAAAAGTGGCACCATACCATATCACAAAAGAAAGGAAAAAACTACGCCGGTTGCACCGTGGAATGTCTACGACAAACATTGCCGTTGCTTCCGTCGATCTTTGTTGATATGCAAAACGGTGTTCTTTGTAACGTGATCCTATTGTATATAATTTTCTACAAAGTAACTATATTAAGGAAGTACATAGTCATAGTGCGAAAAGTTTTGCAGTAAGGAAATCTTATTTAACCTTAGTTAATCTCACCTCACACCACCTTAATTTCACATGTAGGTACTTGTACTTACTGTATAACTTTTTATTATATGTGTTGTATATATAATTACGTTATGTTTATAGCTATAATGTATAGTAGATATTGTGTCTATTATTAGATCAACTGGACGCCAACGTTATCTTTGCAATTAGTTCTTTCCATCAAAAGGTTACCTGGAAGAGATTGCTTGAAGCAATAAAACCGCCCGGTGTACTACCTTATAGTACTTAAGCTTATTGTGTCTATTTTTTCTGACATAAAGTTGTTTATTGTGTTATATTGTTAATTAATTGGTAATTAGATCTGAAATTTAGCCGTTGCTAATATTTTAACCGACTTAAAAAAAGGAGGAGGTTCTCAATTCATATGTATGTATTTTGTATGTTGATTACTCGATTTTTCCGACAATTGTAAACCGATTTTCAAATTATTTTCTTTTAGTCTGAGTCGGGTTTGTTTTTGTTAATAAAAATACTATAACGCAAAGATTTAGCGTTGCTTTAATCTTACGATTATTACATTTTTCTGAAAAGGATACGTGTGTAGCAACAACATAAATATTTTATTTTAAACTTGCAATATGCATTGTATTTTTTTTCCGGTTTAGGAACGATGCCGTATGTAATGCGGTACATAACATATTTTAAAAAACGGGCCCAATTTGCCAATATATATTGGGAAGGCGAACAGTGCATGCTAATTCTGATTTACTGTTGCTTTTTTTAATTTAGTTTTTGAACGAACATTACTAGAACATGTTTTAGACAATTCAAAGTTAAAAGATTTTATAAAAAAATTTAAAACTTTCTATTATATTACACCGGTTCGCAGCGCACAGCCAGTAGTCAAAGTTACGGTTTTAGGATTGCCAACAACCCAATTTTTTGGACATAATATTCTAAGTTATTAATCGTGGCCTACATAAAGACAAAATAAATAATTTGGTAAAATATTACTTACCTACAGTAACTTGCTCTGTGTGCCAAATAAATAAATACTGCAGTAAGATCTGTCAATATCTCGTTTCAGTACAATTCCATAACATTAGTTGTAAGAAGCACTACGCAATCAATTCCTGTCGATCTTCCTAGATATGCAAAACAGTGTCTTTCGTAACACGATCTTATTGTGTTCGCGAATGCGCTCTACCCGACTAGAATATGTTATTTGTAACATCGATTTAGGAATTTATTAGGATTCCAAGTGTAACGTGTTGTGAGCCGTTGTGGCACGTGTCTTAAGGATCTTTCATATGTAAGTTTAACTCTACTATTAAGCGATATTTTAGTCGCCGACGATTTGGATTTTAAATAACTTATTACGTTATTGATACTATCATCAGCAACATTACCATACAGATTTTAATTGCTTCTGATGTGTTACTACTTCTTAACCAAGGATTGGAAACCGAAAAAGGTCGAATCGCTTGCAGCCTTAGTAGGTGCATAGATTTTTTTCTTTTCTTTTTTATTGCATGTGTTCAGCAGATAGCCAGACGCCTACCAGTTGAAAAGTGGCTTCAGCACCGAAGGTGATACCAATCTGCTACCGCTCTCTAAGGGAAGACTAGACCTAGCCACTGCCGGAACACAACTTAAAAGGTTATTAGGGCGGCATACTTTAGGACAGAGGTGTACGCCATCCACACAGACATATACCCTACCACCTGGCTGTGGGTTATTTGTCTGACAACAGGCCGCCTGGCCGCAGAAAATAGTATTTTTACTCCCTGCACGGATTATAAGTTACGATTTTGTTCTATTATAAATTAAGCCTCAAATAAACAAATTTGGGAACAAAAGTTCGTCAAAAAAGATTATGTGTAATCAACCGTTTTGAAGAGTTTTCACAGCAAACCCTGGAAGTGCAGTCATCTGATACAGCACTTTTCTAGCCGCACACAAACAAATTTTATATTAGAAACAGTTGTCATATAGATAAAGTAATTTTCAACGAATAAACCATTTAATGCAGATTTACATAACACTCTTTTTTGCGTTTACACTCCGAATGTAATAGTTGACTAAAACGGGTTAAACAATTAAAAGCATTTAATTTAAAGGGTTATAAACTTTTTCTTAAGGTTCGACCAATTATTACAAAATTTTGTGATATTATATAATATAAATAGGTAAGGTAATTTTATTAATGTATGTCTTTAGGAGATATGAAGTTTTTATTATCATTACACCGGCCCACAAAAAAGGTCAGTTTGATCTGTATAGACCATTTTTGAGGGTGTGAGTGACCCACCCCAGATCAGTATTTAGCGCATCGAAATACATAAGAAATGAGAATAAATGGGTCTGGTCAAATAGGTACCAATAGTAATAATGTTACCACGTCACAGTACACAAGAATAAAACCACAATTTTTGTGATGATAAAAGCTTGCCCCCGGTCCTGAGCCGACATTAAGTTATTGTATGCATTCGGCTTGCATTGTCTCGTACCAGCTGCGATTGTAAGCTGCGCCAACAAGTTTTGCTTTATTTATTTCCTAAATCTCAGATAGCATGATTTACGGTTTTCGCACGTTCCCTTAGATTTTATCTGCAAAAATGCTTTGTGATGTCGTAAATTTTAAAAATGTACCCTTTGCCTTAGTATCTACGTACATATTTTATGTATAGTAACTACAACAATATTAGTTCATAAGCTTTATGCTGCCATGATTCTCATTGTATCTGGCTTTATGCCCTCTACGCTTGTCCAAAACTAATTGACAGATTGTAATCATCATTAATCTCTAAGTTCAAATTATTTCACTATGTTTTTTTAATCTATTAGTTCCAATAACTGACAGTTGGCTGAGTTCAGTTGAGGCTGGCGTGATACCTGATGAAAAGCGTTTACCATCGCCAATGGAAATTTGCAATGCCAAAGGTGCTACCAATGCGTTGCTGCTCTCTAAAGGGAGACTGGAACTTGGCCACTAATTACGGAATACAACTCGAGGTTGTAATGGTTGCATATTCTAGACTGGTCTACCGCTGGCGGTAGTAGCCATCCAGTCGGGCCAGTGCACTGCCACCGGGCTGTGCGCTGTTTTGTCACCTCTTATAGAGGCCTCAGGAAATTGTATTCTTTCTCCATTCCTGCACGGATATAGTTCTTTAGATGACATAATAACATTATTTAACTTACTTCTTGCCACTTTTGAATTTAACTGAAGACAGCCTCTTGCAGGCCTACTTCGAATTGACTCAATTTCAAGTAAATTACTAGCCGATTTGAAAGGAAATTCCCTATGGGTTGTGATCCTCACATCAGAGTGCTACGATCGAAATCGACCCACCAAACCGTACTCAATTCAAAACTTATTTAGATGTCAATCTGTATGTCTCAACGGTGACAATGACAAGTAGAAGATTACATTCGGTGAATCCCAGGGGTTCTGTACAGAAATTGATCGTAGTAATTTGCCCGCGTACAGACCGCCAGTGTAGGACGCGACGATTCATCTGTAGTATGGCCCAAGTTATAAGGGATTAATTAATTACTAAAATTACACTCAGAATAGAAAATATTTGCTCAATTTCCCATTGAAAGCTGCTTTCACTCCTTTTTGAGACCCTTACCTTTTTTAAATTATAAACCGTTCATTGTCTTCAGACTGGAGATTTGAGAGCCAAGATTTGATAGTTATAACAACAATTTGGCTATACGATATCAAATGCAACCAGGCTATAAAGACATTTAAACAATTTAGTTAAGAATTTTTTGTCTTTTCTTATATATACAAATGAATGTTTGTCTATTTGTCCTTTATAGAATCCTAAACCATACATTTGGTCATGTGATAATGTTTAGCAAAGTTGTTGTGCATATGCCAGAGAAAGTTTCTGAGTCGGTTCCCAATTGGACCCGGTAGGTGGCGCCTACGTGACGTCTACCGGGACAGCTAGTTATAATATAAATTATGATACAGTTACATTACGTCATTTGTACATCTATAACAGAAACTTACTTCTCGCCTTTCTACATTTTTTACTATCCGTATAATGAGAGATTTAGGGCCGTAAAACTTCTGTACGGCCTATTTGACGGCCTCTGTGGTTGAGCGGGCTAAGCCTTTGCCGGCCTACCTCACTGCAACGCGGAGGCTCCGGGTTCGATTCCCGGTATAGTAAATTTCGGAAACGTATTTCTCCGTTATTTACCATGGTCTGCCGATTATTATTATTATACGCAAATACTCTCAAGAACGTCTTACTTTTACAGATATAAACGATCTCTCGGCCGAGGTTATCCCACAGCAATATAAACTACTTTGAGAATTTCTTTTTTGTTGATTTATATTGATAAATTCAATAAGCATATTTTATATAGTTCAATAAAATAAACCACTATTCACTCAAAAATAAATTTACCAAAATGACTTCAAGAATACAGAAAATCGCCAATGATTCATAAAACGCTTCACACAAAATAGATGTGGCATCCCAAGTACAGTGATAAAATATTCCAATAAATGGAAACGACGCAACTACAATTGAGACGATTGAGAACCGAGTTGCAAATTGAAATAAACGAACATTCCGTTCGCAAGGACATTGCAGACGTGTTATTATTTATTTTTTCCAGAACTGTGAATATAAAGGATGAAGTCGAGCATCGTAAGAATATTTTAAATGTATACTGCAAAGTCTGAGTAGTATAGTTATTTAGATGATTTGGGATAGTTCACTACGACTTTTCGACACGTATTTCAAAAACTACTCAATCGATTTTGAAAAATGCGATTCTTTTGATTGAATATTTTTTTAATATATCAAAATGTGTAAACGTTCGTTATCTTTACAAACCCTTGAATATGCTTGGGTTCTGCTTTATCTTCAAAAAATGATTATTTAATTTGCAAAAAAAAATGCAACTTTAAGCAAGCGCGTTTTTGTCAGGTTTTGTAAGACGTGCCATGTTTCCATGTCCGGGTATAATAATTAATTCTAAGTAAAAATTCAAACACTCAGCGGAAAGTAGGTTAAATCTTAGCGAGATCCACACGGAAAATTATGCCTTACTTTTCCTATTCCGCAGTTGATATTATATCTGCATTTTTCTTGAAAGCCTCTTTTCAAGCTGCGTTTAAACTGAAAAGCTAGATTTTGTACGTAGCTTGGAAAAATTGCCGTGAATTTCAGTTGGTGGGAAAAATGTGATAATATTATGTTGAGACGAAAATCCGCTGGCGCGATAAAGTGTCAGATGTACGAAAGTTGGTATAATATAATAGAGATGTTTTAGGTTATTTCTGTAATAATGTACATAATATACGAGTATTATAAACGAATGTTCAATAAATTTTAATTCTACTTTGTAGGTATTGTTACGATTCGCGAGACTCGAATTAAAATGCCGTTAGAATAACTATAGAGTTTATTAGAATTATATAAACACGTATAACACAGGTACAAATATAACCGAACACAACAAGTCCGAACGCAATGCAGAAGGTCGTAATTCAATAACACGAGCAAAGTCACACGTCTTGCTTCACTCGTGGTTATGCTCGACTGACTCCTCCCCAATCGGGCCATTGTTTTATATGCACAGATGCAATGTATCCACCCGCCACGTGGACCGAATTTCCTAGAATCAGCTTGTACTTTAAATCCGTAACACCTGGCTAATGATCACAATACAACGATAGGCCGAATGCCAATAACTAAACAAATGAAGACGACCATAAAATAATTTAAATGTTATTAGTTTAAATGCTGATGGGTAATAAATGTGTTTTGTTTCAAATATACAGGTGGATTTTGTTTTTTGTCGGGACCCGGAATATTTAACCAGTTAACTGCACGTTTGGAGCGAGAAGTCGTATATTTTCGTATTCGATAGTCTTTAGACAATAATCGCATTGAAAATATTTGCATTCAACCAAAAGACAAAAACTCGCCTAAGAGTGTGTCATACGATAATCATAAGGTGATTATCACCAAGATTTTTTTTATACTACAACACAAATTCCATTGAGATAATTGCCTACGATTTGTCGACTTATTAATTAATCAATTAGTTCTCGTATGATTTTTTTAATTTCATGCGAGTGTCGTACGTGTGAACTAGGGTTGTAACGGAAGTTCGCTTCTGCCTCAGTTACTGCGGAATTTCCGCAAGAAATCGTTCCTCCGCCTCCGCCTTCGTGTAATTTTTGCGGAGTCATAACGGAGGTTTATTTACTAACCATACGCAAGCAGCGACGCTCGCGACGACTTAGCCGTCATGAACAATAATCAACGCGTGCGCGGCGGGAACGCGGTTGGGGTGGGGCGGGGGCCGTACAAACGTCATTTGTCAAATGAATGATACGCGACAGGAATCAACCTGTCTAATTGCTTGGACGCGTTAGACGTACATATGAAGTTTTAACGACGCGATGTAATGTAATTCTAATTCAACCGTGATTGTTTTAAGTAATTTAGTGCAAAATAATTGTTTTTCTACATCCACTTTCACTTCCGCCTCCGCTTCCGTTAACCTCCGCATCCGCGGAGTTGAAGCCGGTCGCCTCCGCATCCGTTATAACCCTAGTTTGAACTGATTTGAATGCGTGACTTGCCATTCGAGCTTAATGAAAAGAAATCTTGTCATTGTTTCTAGTTTATATTTAATTGTATTTAAATAATTTATACAGAGCAAAGCACAAGCACATGGAATGGAGGTTGGCCATCTTAAGAAGGAAGCTAATATAGACAATATGTGTTATAGAGTTTATGCATTTGTTACTTTCCCTTTAAAAGAGTCTTCGGAATAAGTCGATTGTCATAGAACTTGACATCTTTCTTTCGATATCAAGTATGAATAATATAGCATGTTTCTTAGCCCAAAAAGCGGAACCAATTTTCTGGTAGGGATATAAATTCGGAGAAACACCCTATAATAAACGTTAATATAAGCAAATAAATGTTTAAATAATTATTTTATTTTAGTACTCACTTTTAGGACTCTATAGCCAATTTCACATAAACGGTTTCGTATGATTTTTTTAAATTTTTTATATCTTGGAAAATTATAAAGCTATTATTCATTATTTGTCTCAGTAGGAATAGAAATGTTAGCTTTTAAAATTATAAAAACTGTCCTGTCCTGGTTTAAACAATGTCAGTTGATAGGTTAATTTTTAAAATAAAATCAACTGAAAAATGAAAAATATTTTTTAAATTAAATTTAATGTTTTTAAATACAAGCTTTTGGGATCCTGCATATCATGTAGCAGCAGAGTGCTAACCAAGACAAGAAACGAGCCCAAACACGACGGGACTATCTTGTTTAGTACAGGAGTTCCTATTCCAGGCACCTTCATCTCCATCATGAGATCAGCTCCATGGTACTATATTATTGCATTGTCATCGACCTTTGACAGGTGTGCAAAGTTTGAATTAAATCTGATCGTTCAAAGTAGGACAAAATCGAGCTCAAAGGGGTCGGTTACAAACATACATACATACAGGTGAAGCTAATAAAAGCGTGTTAAAAATGAGGTATTTTTGGTAATTGAATATTTTTTATGATTCTGTAGTAAGAGTAAAGAAATATTGCACATTTCTCAATTCTACAGTTTTCTAGAGAGTAGCGCTCTGGATATGACAAGAGATTTCAAAAGATGTCATAAAATTTCTTCGCGGGTGGCAATGACTTGATAACACTTATGGTGATTTTAATGTACATAGGCAACGGTAACCGCTTTCCATCAGATAATCCGTCAGCCGTCTTCTGTAGTTATGCAATAAAAAACCCTTCATAGTTCGTAAGCTTTCCTCATTCGCAAGATCTTATAATTAATAAAACGTTTCAAAGAAAACATTGATTGAATTCACTTGCAACTTAGACTAATTTTATCAACGTTATAATAGTAAGATAACATCCTTACACAATTAAAATAATCGAAAATTCCAATTACAAATTACGACACTTACAGTGATCCTTATTATCGACAAAAAGGTTTCATAGTCGCAATCCAGCGGCTATTGGTGAACGACGGTGTATGGGTTCAAACCAGATAAGTGTGAATTAAAATAAAATTTTAAAGAGTTCTGTATAAAAAATTTTTTTGATTAATTTGAATAGAATATGTTTTAGCGCCGACCTATTTCGTCACCGCCTCTTTATCACTATGTAATGTGGGATATTCTACGCTCGTCGCTGATCGCGTTCCTGCTTCCGCGAAAACCTTGTCGCGTTTCGTGTGTTGTGTCGCATTGTACATTCGCTTGTATTAACCCGCGTGCTGGAAGGTATCCGATGTACCATAACCAGCTGGTCCATTCGTTGAAGGAAATACAAGACGTGCCTGCTGCTACGGAACTTCATCGTTCGTAGCGTGTCTGATGCGGCGACCTACCCTTTAAATCCTTTCCTTCTCCCATATCCTTGCTCCGCCCGCGCCAATGATATTTGTTCAAATTGATTTTAGTTAAGACAGTTGCTGTGTGTCTTGGTCATGAAACAACTTATGATGAGCAAAATAAGTGTTTTCGTCACGCGCGCTTCTAACTATACAATATACCAGTATGTGCTAATAAATATTATGAAAACACAAACATACTAATCATTACTAACTTATAACCATTGTAATAAGTAGACTTTATGACATGCTTGTATGTTATTGATCAGTAAACATCTTGTTTATATATAAACCAACCTTGAAAAGATAGTACTGAAGTTATTGAAATATAGACTGCTATACAACGGAACCCTAAAACATCTGGTCTTGCTATATGGTATAACAAAAGTCGTGAAGTCGGCTTTGAGTCGTTTTTATTCGCTCGGAAACAGCGAAAAAGTGTTGGGAGCGCTGTCGGGCTGCTTCCAGATATTCTTTCAGTCTATACTTTGTGCAAACGAGCGTTTGATAGGGGCATACAAAAATGTCTGCTTACTAGATGTGGCTATTATGCCATTAATAAATGCATATTTTGAAGCGAAATTCCTTATGAATCGTTGTGATTTAGAAATCAAGGAATTAGGAATAAAAGTAAGAGAAGAATTATCTATCAATTATTCAATATTCTCTGAAGTTTTATTTCCACTGCGTGTGAACTGCACACACACTCAATTTTATTAAATAAATAATAACAAATTCAACGTTTGTCATTCATAGTACTATTTAAAAAAATATTTGACCTTTTTTTAACGAGGGGAGATACGCTTGAGAACTTGTCAAGCAGGTTGGGGCGTCTGGGATTCGCGAAGTATGAGTGGTAATAGTACCACCTAAGAAATTTAAGACCATCCGAGTCCGAGATACAACTAAAACCCTGCAGCGTTCCCGTGCAGGTGGGGGCCCAAAACCAAAGCCCACTAGCGGGGAAAGCGCTATTTACAATAATAATCTACATACAATTATTATTTACAAAAAAAAAAAAAAAATGCTAGGTATTTACCGAAATATATTGAATTACATTGTTGCCCAAGGCTTTAAATGCGTAAATTAAAAATGGCCATATATAGAGTAAACTTTCTTTCCCTATTTACCCCCCAATTAGGAGTTGAATTTCCGAAACGCTGATACATGTGTACATTTATTTCTAAGCACAAGTAGATATCTAAAATTTCATGTTTCTTACTTTCAAAATGACGAATTTCATCCCTTTCTCATCCCCTTAGAGTTCGAATTTTCAAAAACTCTCTTTTAGTGCGCACCTAAATAACTAGCATGCAAATCTTCATAGTCCTAACCCCAGCAGTTTGGGCTGTGATATTGTTACAACTCAGGTCCCGACAAAACCAAAATCCACCTGCATATCTGAAATAAAGCACATTTATTACCCGTCGGCATTTAAACGAATAACATTTAGATTTTTATGGTCGCCTCCTTTGGTTTACTCTGTGTTTAAAATTTGTGATTAAAAAACAGCCCATTGTTTTATTGTATTCTTTTACGGCAGTGTGCGGTCGAGCCATTAGCCTGGTGTGACGGATTAAGTCGACTTAAATACGGGGACATTGTATTTGTGCAGTATAAAACGACGACCTAATGGAGGGAGGAGGCAGTCGAGTGAGAACCACGAACGAAGCGAGACGTGTGTAAGACAATCGGGAATCTTTATCTCTATGACTTTGCGCGTTTCTATTGAATTACGACCTTCTGCATTACGTTTGGATTTATTGTGTTCGGTTATATTTGTAACTGTGTTATACGTGTTTGCATAGTTCTAATAAACTCTATAATATCTATAATAATTCCAGTGGCATTTTAATTCGAGTCCCGCAACTCGTAACAATATGTCAGTCAGACAGTCAGTAAGGTCAAGTAATTATATAATTATGCATAGATAGATAACAAATGTGCATAAAATGAGTCACATCTATAATTAAATTATCTTTGAATCAGTACGTAGGTATCGTACGGTATCGGTATCTGAGAGCGGCAAGGGATTACTGAGCCGGGATTATATCTTTTATGATAAAACTACACCATAATGGCGGCTGCGATCGGATCCCTTAATAATACCAAACGACTACAATTAATCTTAGGTTTCCTCTTTGTTTTTGATTTATTGTTTTATTATTTATTTCTGTATAGGCAGAGATTTACCTACACTCGTATGTCGTTTGAGGGTACAAAGGATATGAATATAAGGTCCACGTCACGTGATATACAAGTCCATTAATTTGAAGTTACAGTTTTAATCCTTGCACTTTGCATTAAATCCGTGGAACCCTTTTCGGCGCCTATTCGAGACAATACTTTTAGACTAATTGACGAAGAAAACATCTAAAAACGGCCATTTATTACTATGAATCGTAATCCTATATTTTGGCATTAATTTTATTTATTTGTTTGTGGTTTAACATTTGTATTTACTACTAGCTTCTGCCCGCGACTTCGTCCGCGTGGTGCGGTACTTTTAACTATCTCACGGGAACTCTATAATTTCTCGAGATCAAAACTATCTTATATGTTGACTCGGGTTATAGTTATAGCTACCACCATAAAAAAGTTCATTTAAATCGGTCTATTCGCTTCGGAGATTAGCCGGTACAAACAGACAGACAAACAAACGAGAAACAAAAATTTAAAAAATCTAAGTTAGTTCTATTTCAGTTCTTACATGACCCTGTCTCGGTTTTTATATTTTTTTTTCATTGTACAGAAATTCGACCTCTACAGTTTTATTATATGTATAGATATATCTATTTAAGATATCAAACTTCTTTAGGATATCAAATAAGTATTTATGATTAAAATATTAGTAATTTTACTTTAGGTTACGTATACCTCTATCGCCGTTATCATATCCATTCATTCCTAGGGACGTCTGGTAGAGATCGCTTTTTAGCGATTAGACTGCCCTTTGTGAATAATTAAATTAAAAAATTTAGTCTCTAAAGTCAAAGTCAAAGTTTATAAATTTCTTAAAGATGAGTATTTACATATTAGAGTATGCATGATGGTAACAAAATAAATATGCGTCATGTTTGGCCAGTTAGGCATAGAAAAATTAGAATTATAAATAAAATCAAATGTCATTATAAAAACTAAATAAATGTCACTAATAAAAAAATACATCAATAATTACAATACCAACGAAATGTCTACTAGTAATGTCTAATAATAATTATTATTTTCTTGATATATTATAATAATGTCACATTATATATATATATATATATATATATAATATATATATATATATATATATATATATATAAAAGAGACTAAAATGTATTTATAAAATCCTCTAAGTTCATTTTTCTAAGTGTTATCTATGTATCTATCATATTACCATTAATAGTTGGATAACAGCTAACAAATTAACATGTTATGCTCAACAAATATACAATTACAAAAATACATGATTACAAAATTGTTTTGGTAAAAGCAATAGGCGACCTTGTCGCTTAAAGCAATCTCTTCCAGACAACCTGAGGAATAATTTAAACTAATGAAGCTATATAAGTGGTGCAAAATATTACATAGAACATACATAATAATATATAATATCAGCCCATAAATGTCCCACTGCTGGGCTCAGCCCTCCCATTAAAGGGGAACGGACAGTATACCCGCCACGATTGTCCAAGGCGGCTTGGCAGGTTTGACAGATCGGTTATCTCGATGTGCAGGTTGCATCACCCGTTTTAGCACGTGGTAATTGTAACGATATGCACATTAGATCAGAAAACTGACTAAGAGGTGCATGCGTTCCGGTCAGGATCGAACCCGCGCCCTTCGATTTAGGGGCGCGTGCGCTAACCATTACGCTACCATGACTAGAACATACATACGATATATTAATTAGTATTACAAGTTCGCAAAAAGTTGTATTCCCTCCAGTGAAAAAGTAAAACAATGAAGTAGTCGTGCGTACTTCGGTAAAGGATTACCTCGAGTGGGCGTACGACCTTGTTGGGTCGTCTCAGACGCAATGCAGATTCGAAACCTTCACACGAATGTGCTTATCCAATCATAGATATCGTTTTTCTAGACCAGTGCCTTTTGTGAGTAAAGGTTATTGCATTGAATAATCAAAATTGTTTTGAATTCGACTCGGCAAGTACCGAAGCGTTTTATTATCCGTGATATTCACATTTATTATCTCATGTAGGGTAAAATTGTAGTAACAAGAGTTGATGTTTGCTAAAATGAAAATAAGCCCAGTCCTTGTCAATCGACAAACAAGAAGAGTAAAGGAAGGTAGAATATATACTATTTTCTTTAATTTAGAAATCTTGATGAATGTACAGTCGTGGTATGAAAATGTTAGCAAGCTTTTAAATTGATTCATTTAATGTCCACGAGCACATGTTACCTATTCAAACTAAGTCACAGTACAAAATGTTCCACAGAAAATTATGTTTAACTACATGACAATAAAAATAAAAATTACTTACATCAAAGTTATTTGATTTTCTATCTTGTCTAAGAAGATTGTTTAGACATTTAAAAACGTTTTAATGGATTTAACGGTCATATTAAGCGTAGTGATTACATTACGCGGACGAAGTTGCGGGTTGAAGCTAGTATTTTATTAACGTAATATTTACTAAAATGTTGGCAGTAATATGCAAGCAAAAATCGACTTTAAGGTGACGAACATTTTCATTCCGCAACTGTACATAATGCATACAGTCTAGTTTTTTAAAATAGTGTGCTTAGTAGTGGGTCATCTTAAATTCGAGCGTCGGTAAACAATTGGACTCATTTTGATCATATTTTCCGTAAATCAAAAAACGTACACGCCTACGTGTACGTTTTTACGCGTTAATATAATAATCAAACCGACGCCTGTTAAAATGTACTTACATTCACATATTATACACACTTTAATATTTATGATTTTAAAGCAGACGGCCCACGTGATGAAAAGCGGTTACCATCCCCATGGACATTTTTAAGACCAAAGGTGCTACCGATGTGCTGCCACTCTCTAAAGGGAGACTTGAATCTAACCACTGACGCCGGAACACAACTCAAAGCTGTTACTGCGACATATTCTAGACCAGGAGTGGTAAACATCCAGATGGGCAAATACCTTGTCACTTGGCTGTGGGTTATTTAGTGGCCTCTTACGACAGGCCGCTTGGCTGCTGGAAATCGTATTATATCTCCGTTCTTGCGCGGATAAATATTAGTACAATAGAATGTAAGCAACAAAATACATATACAATTCTAATGCAATAAAGAAAATCTTACCTAAACTTCGTACATTGTAATAGTTGAAATTATAATGTAATCTAAAATACACTTGTTAGGTACCTACTTTATTAGTGAGAGGCAATGTTAATATTTCTCCTTAGTATTATAATGGGTAGGCAGACAAAATAGATGTACTGTTTTATGTGCCTACATATAATTTGGCCCTCAACCTGGAGATTGCCGACCCTATTTCATGGAATGTTCGGATAGTATTAAGTACATTGAAGATTTAGTATGGCCGCGGGCCAAGTGGTCTCTCGATAACCGCTCAATGTTCTGAATACTAGTGTAATGATGGGTTGCGATATCTAACGTGGTTGCCAATGTGAATTGCTATAAATTCAGGTTTTCAAAGAACCTTTTATGATATATATTTAGCCTACGGTACCATAAAAAAGTATTTAATCGAAATTTACCCATACCTGAAAAGTATTTGCTCACAAGATATCATAAAAAACATTTTTTGTTAAAGCTATATAATGTTAAATTTTTTTCCCAAAAATGACTACGTCATGGTTTAAAATTTAGTTGGGCCGGACAGGTTATGAAATTTTAAAGTTACCTTCTGGCCCATAATAGTTTTATGAACATCTTTATGTGAATAATATCGCACAATACTGTAACACGAAAAAATACTCAACCCTTAAGTCAAGGATAACTTAACAACAGAGCATGAATTAGTGTGAAAGATAGCCTAGACCTAAACATTTCTTTTCCAACTTGAGATAAATCTACTAAAGTATTTATTTTTATAGCTTGTAAAGTAAGCAAATAAACACTACCATCCCTTATGCATGTTTGTAACATCAGGATTTGCTAACGCATTATCAACTGCTTTATGAACCCCATATCAAGTAGAAGGATAACATCGTCGGGAAAGTCCCTTCAGATCATTATTGTACACGGAATAAACGCGTATAATATCAAATTAATAATTCAAAAATTAATTTCACAAAATTAATCCTTATTAGAGTAAGTGTTTGAACATTTAAGCTTATACGTGCAAGTATTCTCAATCGATTAAGCTGCCCGTTGTGGCATGTCAGCGATCAGATAATTTAGCTGATTTCGGCCTCAGGTGGGAAACCAAACACAATACATTTTGGTTCAACAACGCCATGATTAATTCCAGGCACTTGTGACTTAGATTTAGGCTAGGTTTCCACCTTAGACGCAGTAGACTCAGCATGATTTAAAAATAGAATAATGTATGTATTCAATAATAGTCCTTTATCATTGTCTGAAGCAGACACATCGTTCACCTGATGGAAAGTGTTTGTCGTCACCTACGGACGTTTGCAACACCAAGGGCGTCGCCTATGCGTTGATTAAATGCAGTCAAAGGCTGTGAATTGTTTAATATTATTGGTACTTCTATTACAATATTTTAAAATTCATTTTGTTTGGGTTTTATTTTGCTCCTTTTTAAAGAGTTTGCTTTGTACCGATTGCCTAGAATTAGGTATAAATGTTATAAGTCAAACATCGAAGCTCTGGAACTTTTCAAGTCTTATGTCAGACGTCAAGAAGAATTTTTTTCTAACCTAAGAGAGATTAATCTTTACAGTCATTAAACATGTAACAAGTGCAGTACGAATCAAAGTTTGACCGAGTATGCCTTAGTCGCTTCTAGGATCGTGTAGGCAAGACCCGAAACAGATTATTTTACGTTCGACATTTGATTAAAAAATTAGGTTCTTCTAGGTTTGACTAATAATGACGAAAGACCTTAGTTAAACCTAGGATAAACCAGTAGTTCCAGGAAGAGACTGCTTATCGACCTTTGACTATAATAAAAATATGAACTTTTATGTGAAGTAATGCATTTTCACTGCTTTATCCCCCATGATTTATTTTACATTTTTGTTTTGACATTACAAACAGATACTTCAATTTTATTTATCTGTAAGATTTAATAATACAGAAACGTGTTTTGAGACCAAAAATTACAACAGAGTATGAGAACAAAATCAGTTTTCACAGAAGTTACGTAGGGACGTATAATAACGATGAAGTATTTATACCAATGGTATTTAGCACTCAAAGTGGAACTAGACCTCAAAGCGACTCAATCAATGTACTTGGAATTCTATTCCTAGTAATCTTCTATGATACCACTATTAGAAATATTACTAGCTCAAAATTCACCTTTTCAGCAAGAATAAAAAAGATATTGTTGATTTAATGATCGTATTAGAAGAGACGTTATAAGCGCATATCGTTCTTACAGGGATTAGCCGAGACAAATTATCCGATCGGTCAACAGGTAATTGATTTCAGGCCACCTGCACCCGATAGCCTTTATTCACAGCTAAGCCTTCGTGTGTTCCGCTATTTTTGAAAATTAAGGCTTATTTGAGCTAAAGTTATCGACGTTGATAAATTAGACTAGCTTGCATTTTCTATTAACTCTTTTCTTAACTAAAGATAATATTGCACTTGGAAACTAAAGGTTAATCAGTCATTTGACAATATATTTCGCGTAAATCATTTATCAAATAAAATTGCAAGAAAGAAGAAAAGAAAGAAATACTTTATTTGAAGAAATAGCGCCATTATTATATTTCTTATACATTATTACACACATATTTTGGAGAATTTGCACACCGCAATTTCAGCAAACAAGGTTTGCACTCAGCGTATAGCTATAGGATTATATCTGTGTATAGTTAAGTTATCCGTGTAGACCGACCACCCTTGGTCTAAAGTATGTCGCCATAATAACCTTGAGTTTTGTTCTAGCAATAGTGACCAGGTTCCAGTTTCCCTCAAGAGAGCAGTGGCTCATTTGTAGCATCTTTGGTGTTGCAAATGTCCATAGGCAGTACCGCTTTCCATCAAGTAGGCCATCTGCTTGTCTGCTGAACTCCTGCAATAAAAAAAGTTAAATAAGTAATCGTACAGGTATAGGATTATTCATCGTAAACTTCTAAATCGCAGCGTATTTTACCCGATAATGTCATTTGTGTGACCTCGTTCACCTCTGAGCTCCAATAATATTGGATTGACCTTTACGACAGAAAGTCGAATAATCTAGATAACTTTTGTGAAGACACTTGTAAAAGTTCTTTACGAATAGTTTTATTTATTTGGGTATATTTAAATCTTCTCTTGTATATAAAAATGAATGTTTGTCTGTATGTCCTTTATAGAATCGTTAACTATACATTTGATCATGTGATGATGTTTAGCAAAGTTGTTGTGCATAAGCCAGAGAAAGTTTCTGAGTCGGTTTACAATTGGACTCGGTAGGTGGCGCTGCATCGGCATATCGATTGAAGCTTTTCCGGGCAGGACGACGTCTGCCGGGACAGTTAGTAAAGCTATATAAATAAAAAAAATGTATGTTTGTCCTCTAGGTATTCTAAACCATTGATCAGATTGTGATGGAACTTTGGTGAGATGTTCTGAGGACGCCCCCGCAAAGGTTATTGTTTCATAAAACAGAATTTACAAGAAAATAATTTTATGTAGAATTGCAACGCATGTCGGGTGCAGCAAGTCAACTTATAAGTTTTGCAAAGTTTAAGTTTTTCAAATTTTCAGAAGTATTGACCGTGGTAGGTGAAAATGACAAAGAAGAAGGCGGCCAGTAAAAGTTACTGGTACACAATTAGGCTACGCCATAAGGAACTCATGTGCTCAATCACGATTCGAGCTAACAATTTTAAATGAGATATAATAATAATGTATGTAACAGCAATCGGCTTTGTGGCGAAGCGTTAGGTGAGTAGCGATACCTCGTATCCGATTTCGGGGGTCAAGGCAAGGCCCCCACCTCCGTGCTTGTCTTCGCCGGCCGGCACGAAGTGGAGATCGCTAGAGCTAAGACTCAAGTTCCAGGGGTGGAAGTGATAAATGGTACCACCTCAGAAGTAGCTCCGGTGAACCGCAGCCCACCTCTCGACACCCCTTAGCCACTCACACCCATGTTGTCCCTGTCTTCTATGGCATTTTTTGGGGCCCATGCAGAGAGTGGCGAGTCACCGTCTGCCCATTTTTCCATGTTCCCCGAACATTGCGACGGTTAGACGCCATAGTCCCCATATTCCCAGACCCCTAGTACCATTAGCAGTTCACACCAACAGCCCGGTACTTTTATCCTTATTTCCCACGATAGTCCTACACTGGCCTGGGCTTTGGGTGCATTATGTAGTGTGGACAGGGATAATCGCAGGTCAGTGTCACGCCACATTTCGATTAAATTTGTCAAGGGATTTCTACGTGCTGGCCTTATCATGGCCCCACGCAAGCCCTCCAAAAGTCCGGGCCATTTTTATGGCCCGTGGTCTTGAAAGAGATACAATAATAATGTCTTTATTTCAGACAATACACCCATATAAAATCATAACACAAAATTAAATACAACACAATATGGGTACTTTATCCATTGATACACTATACATTCTTAGGGCTATGATATAACGTGGTAACTGTTCATTTGCCTTAAAAGCGGTTACAATTCGACGTAGGCCCATAGAAGGAATTTATTTATTTACTTATTACATGCTTTATTGCATCGAACAAATATATATGCGTGTAGTAACCACTTACGTTAATACGCAATAAATGTTTATAATATTGTTACATACCGACAAAGTGAATGCACACCTGGTTTATTATCTTTCCCACATTTGGACTTCTTTTGCTTACTTTGTGTGTAAAATTTGCAATTAGACAATAGCCTATTGTTATTGTACTTGTCTATGGCCGCAGATGTGCAGACTACGGTTTATCGGAAACTTCAGTCCACGCAGTCGATTGTTGTATTGTACAGTTTAGTATAAAACGATGCCCGAATGCGGGTGGTCAGACAGTCAGGCGACGATTACGATACGAGCAAGACGTACATTCGATAAGCTATATCTTGATGGACTTTGCGCGTGTTGTTGAATTGTGCAGTTTGTACTGGTTGCGTCCAGTTATATAATTTCTACCAGTGTTATATGTGTTTTTATGGTTCTAATAAATTCTATAGTAATTCCAACGGTATTTTAATCGAGTCCCACACTCGTAACAGTATAAACAGTTAGAAACATAAAATAAATTACTTTATTACTTACAGTAATATTATAGCAACAGGTAGGTAATGTCAAATTTCTACCGATTTTAAAGGCAGGTGGATGAATCCAGAAATTTATCGGTGGATGTCTTTATTTGCTTCAAAGTAATAAAAGTCTCTAAATTAAATATTAGACTGTGGTTGTCCTTTAAAACTCCCCAAACAAGTAGGGTCATTCAAGTCAAGCCTAAGTAAACTCGCCGGATGAAACAATTTGTGCACCCTAATCAAATAAGTGTAGAATTATATTTAAAATTCACAATTTACCCTACTTTACATAATAATCTGAACCTTATGATTCAATCTCGAGGTTAACTTAAGTTTTGTGTAGATTCTATCTAGAGTTCAGTTAATTGACAGGATTCTTTTTTTTATACCACGAGTTCAGTAGACAGGCAGACGGCGCACTTGGTGGACAGTGGTTACTATCATCTATGGACATTTGCAACACCTAAGGTACTACAAATGCGCTACTGCTCTCTTAATTCAGACTGTAACCTGATTACTAATGCCGAAACACAACTCAAGGTTGTTATGGCGACATACTTTAGACCAGAGGTGATAGCCATCCAGGCGGGCAAATGCCTTACCACCTGGCTGTAGATAATTTTGTCGCCTCTTACGGTAGGCCAACGCTCCGCAGGAATTAGTATTCTTTCTCCGTTCATGCACAGATAGATTCTCTCGATATTATAGGAACAATCTTATGAAATCCTCATTATCGTTCATCAGACTTTAACGTTATTGTGTCATAATAGTTGTTTTGCTCAAATAATAAATACTGTTTGTATCGGCGAAAATTTGTATTTTTGTATTATTATTTTGTATTTATGTTTGTTATTCGTTGGCTGTATATAATGATGCAGTAAAATGTAAAAACATTATTTTAATGTATATATTTATTTGGATTATGTTTTTTTATTTCTTTTAAGATTTTATTAGTTGAGTTATTTAAATCAATACCGTGATGTTGTACAAAATATTCAATAATATCGATTATAAACATTTCTACTCAACCGATAGGTGTAGGTTGAAATGGATATGTAGGTATTATTGTATACTATTACGAGAATGGATAATGTGAGAAACATGTACATAACTATTTATGTACATGTTTCTCACATTATCCATTCCACTCGGACATAGGTCCGAGTATAAAAAATTGCAGTTGATTTCAGGAGCAAATTAAATTTTTAATTTATTATAATTCAGTTTAAAACTACACTCCCTTTTTGTTGTCAAATTAAAAGGTCTTTCGGTAACTTGAATTAGTAAACAAGTTCCGAAGTGTAACCATTACCATTTGTGTTAGTCATCGATTTATCACTTATATAATACGGGTTTTGTTATGGACGGAATGCTGGTGATCTTCTTGTGTACCACCAATGGGCAGCTGCTATTGAGAGTAAGGGAGAAGCTTTGGCAGTGAGCCTGGTATTGCAAAAGCCTTTGATGAGGTCTAGCAAAAGGCACTTTTGTGGAAGCTCCCGAGTTATGGACTCTCCGAAGGATGTGCGCATGGGCATGTGCCAGCTTTTTATTTAGGCGAATCATCAAGGTCCTTATTGGCGACGTATTCTTGGAGACGAAACCCATTAATGCTAGCGTACTCCAAGGCTCAGCATTGGCGCCCACGCTGTTTATTCTCCACGCCAATTATATGTTGCAAACCAGTAACATTCATTGTTATGCAAATACAATAAAACCCCATTCTTGTTAGTGCCGCAGTTCCAGAGCACTCCCCTTGAGATTTTAGATACTATAAGAATCTTTGGCGTCAGCATTGCTAGCGAGGTGCAATTTAGGGGTCACTTGGAGAGCAAAGCGAAAATCGCTTCAAAGAAGCTTGTGGTGCTCCACAGTGCCACTTTTATTATATAAAGCTCAAGTCCCTCCCTATGTAGAGTGCTGCTCTCATATTTGGGTTGGTACACCTTAGTATCTGCTTCTCCCACTTGACTCCATGCAGCGCCGGTTGGTCCGGATTGTCGACGATCCCGAAACTATAGACGGCTTAGAGTCTCCCTGTCTTAGAAGGGACGTCGGCGTTTTACGCGTGTTCTACCACCTGTACAATGGGGAGTACCCTAATGATTTGCTATTTGATTTGTTATCCACTTCGTCATTTTATCACTACACCACTTACGGTCCAATGGGGTTCATCCACACTTCCTAGACACTTGGAAATCATCCACTGCACGTGGTGCATGCTTCTTCATGCCATATGTGTACAAGTTATGGAATGTACTCCTCCCTCATGCAGTTTTCCCAGAGCGCTACAATATGCGACTCTTCAAAAAGGACGTAACCAAGTACTTAGTCTCAACGTGGTAGACAAATTGGCATTACTTAGTGGGTGACTTAGTGTTGCAGATGTCCATGGGCGACGGTAGCCACCTACCATCAGGTGGTCCGTTTGCCTACAAAAAAACATAAAAAAACAGAAACGCGAGAAAAATCTTTTAAATACAAATTCCTACTTGCCTCTATAAAACTTGTTTCAAACCTGCTTTAACAATGAAGATAATTTTTGCTACATTAACCAGAAAAGTTTAAAAAAATGTAGTGATGATCGATGAATCGCTTAAAATATTTTATGAAAGGACATCTAATATAAATTCTCAATTATCATTAGATGTTGATGACCAATGTCAATTTAAATAAAATTGTATAAGGTGTTATTTAAATTAATGTACATTAGAAGTCCCTTCAAAAAGAGACACTGTTTCAAAACTTTAATCGCTTTAATCTAAGAACCGTAGTTTGAACAAGTATCAAGGGACACGATGTGAAATTCATCAAGTATTCATTTGCAAACAGTAGGGGACAAGCACTCTCCGAAATTATTACCGCTTGAAAACTTTACATCAGTTTTAAATAATTTCTTAAAACACTTTTAGTAAATACACTCCCTGGTATTGAAATTTTGATGCCCTCTCGAATCGGCTGTAAGTTTACAAATTTTACAAAAGAGGTCTCATATTTAAGCTGCTCAAGATTTGATAAAAATATTTTTCATGCGAATTCATGCATTTCTATTGCGCTCAAAAGACCTGAAAAATTATTTTAATATTCATTATTATAAAAAATCGACTTACTGATATGAAGAACACTTACCTGAAAAGAGAAAAAAATGTTATCGTATTTTTAGAATTCTTTGATAACGTTATATACGTGGGTTTCTATACTCTTATTCTAAAACAATCATAATAACAAATACTATAAACAAACAACTGAATTAAACATGACAACAAAAAAATAGATGTCATGGTAGAGTTACCGGACAGGAAAGTAACAAAAACAAAAACCAATAGTTGTAGGTATAAAATTCAAATGAATATATATACGAAAGTGACAAATTTAAAATAATTATTAAAGCAAGTAAAGACTAATGAATGAATAAAGTAAAATATAAAAAGAAAAACTTCTTAAAAAATTTATTAAACCTAGTTCTATTAATAAATGAATTTAAAATGCTGCGCAGCTTTATGACGTGTTGCAAATTTAAATCGATATAGAACACATAAAAGTATTCCCCATTCCAATAAGCATATGATGAGGAGGGATGAAAGTCACGTGATACAAATAATGTCAAATTGTAATATTGATGGATATAAAAGTAAACGTAGAACAAAAAGAGATGAACGGTGACATGATGATTAGTGGTGTGTCAGAATAGAAGAGTATTGAAAAAAATACATAATGAAAAGAAAAGAGAAAGTACAAAAGTACTTTTCTATATTCTTGTCTAATTACAACGTAAACCATTTTAATTTAGACAACGTCATGTGTACTAATCCAAGCTAAGAGAGGCCATCCCAACCTGGAGAGGTGACTCGAGCGCTGTATTTAGCGAATGTTCATCATAAGCGTCGCCAAGTCTAACGACGCTGTGATGTGAGAGATAGCGATTTGCTTTTTACTCAAAAAGTTTATTTTAATATCTATGAAGGAGGAAATAATGATTTGTGGTGCGATAGAAGAAGTATTTGAGAAAAGAGGATTATGGAAGGAAAATACATATTGTGTTCAATAATTTTAAAGAATCGCTTATATTTATACAATGCTGATAATAGACGGACCAGCTTAACTGACTTAATTTTGTTGAAAGGCTCAGAATTCAAAGAGCATGATGGTATTTAGTGTATACATATATAGGAGACAGTTGTGCCATGAAACAATATTGTTATTATATAACTTAAAATGTAGGTTTTTCTTTATTTTGAGGTAAGACATAATTCAAAAACATAGTACAAGAAAAACTTTAATGCGTGTGTGAAGTTACAACTATGTCATTCCGCAGATTACAGTTCACAAGGTGGGGGCTTAAAGTTTCAGTTTTCGCAAATTCGTTTAAAAAATGTGGTAAGTATCAAACATCACCTAGACACTAATGCCAGTAAACGATTCAAGTTGGGCAAATGCCCTACCACCTGGCTGTCGGTTGTTATCCTCGTAGTTATTATTTAAAGAATTTAAAAAGATTTTAATCGGTTTATACATCGGCACTTTGCTATTCTTACACCTACACGTTTAGACACATGTCAATTTTACTAAGTAGTTCTCCAAAAAGTCTAGGTCTTTTAAGAGTGTTGTGCTCTCGTTTGACCACAGTCTGGGCTCATAAAGTATCATTGCGCACTATAAACTATCAGGTCCAATAAAATGTTAACACTTTACTAGACCTTCAAATTCATTAAACTAAGCGCTCGCCTTTTTCGAGGCATATTGTAGTCTTACCAGTACCCTAAGAAAGTATAATTATTATATTAATACATGTAAAATCTGTGTACGTATGGAGGAGTATGAAATTTCGCACACTTATAGTTCATATAGAGGAGTGCAGAATGCATTTTTTTTTAATTAATAATAAAAAATACATTAAATCAATAAAAAAACATTATACATACTACCATGTATTTGATACCCACACGCATACATATATACGACTAATATACTCATTTTTAAAGTCAAATTAACAGTGTAGCCTTGGTGAAATGTGTGATTACAGAATCAACTTACAAGTTATAATTTAAAGTAATTATGGTCGAATTTCAACCACTGGGTACCCCCCAGTACCCCTTGTATAAATAATTAAATTTATTAACTTCTGAAAATTAGCTACTTAAAAATACTAACGCCAACTCTCGTCAATTGTAAGCCGACCACTTTAGATACAAAGGAGACGGATGCAGTCGGTTCCCCCACAAACTTTCCTTGGAACAAGCGAAGGGTTTAATTGTTTTCCTGCGCTGTGGGGTGCTGAGAAAACGCAGCTGAAGCGCGAGCAAAACGGGAGAAAAATGTAAGTGAAACTCGAATCGCGCAGCTAACTAGTGCCGGCAGGGGGAGAGCGCTCCACTTTCGAGCCCTTTGTTTGAAGGACTCTAATTTTTAATTGAATGCCGTGCCAACGGTGAGTTACGTATACTAATAGTACTTTTTCTCGAACTTTTTTATAACAATATCTCAAACGATTTTCGTATCTAGATTTGATTTACGCTAAACAATGCAACTTTGTAGGCAGATGGAAAAGGCACTACACTTTTGAGATTTTCCAGACATAATCACATTTTTAAAAAAAACAGTATCCTTACTGTTGTAATTTTATGATATTAAATATAATAACATTTTAAATATATACAGTATTTAAATCATTATTTTTTTTCAAGTAAAGCTACACAGGAATACATCATCCGTCAAGTTTCCATTAAAAACTAAACATATTAATCAATCAATTAAGGTTCCGTGTGCCTTACAATATCCCTTGAATAAGAGTCGCACATGAAAAATACGCGTGTGTTACACACAGTCTTAAAGTGCATTATTTAAATAGATTAGAATAGTATAGATTTGATTTGTATTCAAAAACAAATAATAATTTGTCGTTGCTGTTAATCAAGTGTTTAATACACAACCATAATTTAATGTTTGAACGATCATGAAACAAAAATTTACAATATTTAGAGAAAAGATCAAATGTAATGGTGATAAATTTCTCGTTAGTTTAGTAACAAATGTATCTTTGTTTCAGCCGAATCACGTGAATTTCTTATTGTTTTTAACAAAAATGGGAGCGACATATATAGAAAGAAGGAGAGACGAAATTATGAACATACAAATAGACAATATTCGAACCTGTAGAATAGAGGAAATTACGAACAGACAAATCTACGAAAAATTGATAGACGAAATAGGATCTGACGGATAGACAGACAAATTAAGAAAAACAGATAGACGAAGTTACAAACAGACGGAATGAGGAACAGATGGATAGACGAAATTACGAACGAATGAATGAACGAATTTAAGAACAGACCGGTGGCCTAAAATCCGAACCTAAGGGGAGACCGACAGACGGACAATTCGATAGTTCCCAACAATAATCTATCTGGTGGTTCAGGCTAAACAATTTTACCTTTCAGTATAATGCGAGTATATTATACCTCTAAGTACAAATTGCCGCAACGCCAATTGAATTATAGGAGGCAGAATAGATAATAACGTCGATAACCACTAGTTTAGTAAACATAAACTGAAATTGCGGGAGTTTGTTAGTGTTCCCTTGATTTATACGACAAGTTTATTAATAAATATCCATTTTGTACTATTCCTCGTGATTGTCATATATTACTTGTTTTTGTCGTTCCTTTTTCTGTTATGTTGCATCTATACCTGAAGCAGATTGTTAGCTCGAATCATCGGCAAAATTGGATGTAAATTTGTCAATGTTATTTATTAAGATTTTTTCATAAAGCTCCTTTCATAAAGTGTGAATCATTAATGTTGTGAGCATACGCAGAAGTGCATTATGATCATTACAGAAATACGCCTGCAAATAAAATGGAGTAAAACCTTGAGCTATGATGAGACAGAAGATCAGCTTCACCCACTTATATAAAATGCCAAAGTACTAATGTATTATTAATTTGAAGTTTTTAAATTAGTTGCCTATTTAAAGTTATTACTATATATACTCACATACATTCACATCTATACACACCCGCACACAGCCGTACACACCCTCATCCACCCACGCCTACACGACAAAACACACGCACAGGCACACACGCTATTACACACACACACACACACACACACACACACACCCACACACACACCCACACACCCACACCCCACACACACACACACACCCACCCACACACCCACACACCCGCACACCCACACATACACACACACACACACACACACAAACACAAACACACACACACAAACATACACTTACGCACTCATCCATTCACTTTCTAATATTGCATTTCTGTGTCTTAACTGTCTAAGCTTAAATTTAAGTTAATATTAAGTATCTTTTATTTTAACCATGGAGTTGAGCACTGGTATGACTGGTGGATACAGATTTACTTATAAATATATTTCAGGCATCAGTCTCACTCACCAGGTAACTTAGTGAATCTGTTGTGTTGGGAAAAAAATCAAGTCTTTATTTATTATATTTGTTATATTTATTTTATTACTGTTATAGAAAAGTACACATGTACTAAGTTCTATTACTGGATTCAAAAAACTAAAAAAGGTACTACAATTATTGTACTGGAGTTTCCATGCAATGATAGCGATAGGAGAGTTCATATTATAAACAAAAAATTAACAGTATAAAATTAAATATAATATTTATTATACGCATGTGGAGTTTATTCTAAAGAGGTATTTTCAATTCGCTCTCGGCCACCTATAATTTTTAATCTGTTTATTCACGTTCGTTTAGCAGCTTTGTTTGCATTAGTTTTAAATCTCTGTTGTGAAAACAATCGTAATATAGGAATAAGATTTAATCAGTGTATATATTTTCTTTTCTATATTCATTTCATATACACAAAATTTTATATCAACCGATTTATTAATATGGGCGTGAAGCGAGAGCAAAACGTATAGCAAAGAATGTGTCCGTCCCAAGGTGCAATTGAAATTCAGCGTCAGGCATGCGTTGCCTTGCATTTTATATTATTTATTTTAGAATAATAAAACGGACATACTTAGTGTAATGTCCGTTTTATTATTCAATTTCAACGTTTCTCGCTATATATTGTAAAAAAATCAAATAAATATTTTTTTTCATTCAATATCCAAACTTAAATACTCACGTTTATTTTATTGCGATATATTACTGTCATTTAAGTTTTCAGACTAAAAATCAGATCAGGGTAGTGAAAAGTATTTATTATTCAGCCATAGACGAAAGATAAGGTGTCACTTTAGTTAAAGGTTGTTTTGACTTTATAAATTGGAAAAATAAATAAATCAAAGTATAATATAAACACAGAGTATTTATTATATTTCTGCATTGTATAATAATACTTAAAGTAATTCAAACTGTGCTTAAATGTAACAACGTAATATCAAGATTCTGGAAGGGCCGGATTGTCTGTTAGATACAATAAATCTAGCTTATAAGGAAATCCCCACAGTAACGTAAAAAAATGTTTTTTTTTTTATTATTGCAGGAGTTAAGCAGACAGACAGACGGCCTATTTGATGGAAAGGTTACCATCGCCTATGGACATTGCAACATCAAAGTACTACAAATCGCTGCTGCTCTCTTAAGGAGACTGGAACCTGGTCACTAATGCCAAACACAACTCAAAGTTTTATGCGCATACTGTAAACAGGATGTAGCCATCAGGCGGCAAATGCCCTACCACCCGGCTGTGGGTTGTTTTGTCGCCTCTTACAACAGGCCACCCGGCCGCAAGAAATTTATTCTTTCTCCGTTCCTGCACGGATGACATTTTCAGTAAAAATTTTCAAGAATATAGAACCGAATTGATTTCATAATTTTAGGTATTTATAATAAGTACCGTACCCAAAAGACTGGCAATTCAAACAGAGTTGTTGGTACCAACACGAGGAGTGCCTGCGGGCAGTGATATGTGCTCCCCCGAACAATGCTTTATGTAAGACTTCATTTATTATACAAGAGGGTTTAACTGCTGTGTAATATAAACGTTTTGACTTTGCAAGATTAATTTACTACAAAGTTCTTTGTACCCATTCAATGAGTTTTAAATCGTTTAAACTGTTATTCCATGTCGAAGGAATTTTGGGCTTTAATGTTGTTGTTACTTTTCTAAACGAGCGTTAATTAATTAGCTATCAGTATACTTTTTAAAAGCCAAATAATTATATATTGTATTACAGTGCTGTAACATCTTATTCGCGTTGCCATAACGACGCATTCGATAGTGAATTGTAACAAACAGTACAAAAAAGCGACATCAGCGCTTTCTGTCTATATTCATCTATCCCACAGAAACGACGTCATTCAGCGGAATATATAATGCTCTGTATTTACTTGGATATTATCTAGCTATGTGTCGGTTTTTATTTAAGTGATAACTCTCATGAGAAGGTTAACCACTTCGTTACGTAACGCGTTACGACGCCAGTCTGGCTTTACTTTCTCTCACGCATACGGCAGCGGTAGGCAGGCTCCTCCTTTCTCACTCTAACCCACACCGCTAGCCGTATTTCGGTAATCAGATTAAATAATGATACTAATAATGTAGACACACAAAATTCTAATGTACATATTCAAGAAATGTTACTAAGAATAAAATATATTTTATAATCATTAAAGATTTTATTAATTAATAACCTTATATCATTATAGTTATATACATAAAATTTAAGTAATAACCCAAGCTTTTCTCAAGTTAAACAAGTTCAATATTAAATAGTCCTAACTTAGATTCGTTGAAGTTATCACTTCTGTCGGGCGTCCCGAGACGCACGCGTTTTTTTATTTAAATCCGTTTAGTAGTTTTTACATGATGTTCTAGCAGACTGACGGATAAAATATAGAAAATAAAAACATTAGTCAATACAACATAAATATGTAATTTTACGTGTCCTTTTATCTGATGTTCCATTAGCTAATTAACATTAAGTAAGCTTTTTTTATATAAAATATGAAAATATACATTAACATAAGTCTGAAAGAAAAAATGGCGCTTTGTCGCTCGCAACCCCACTTTGCTAATGAATGCAAATTTCATCACACTGACGCGACGACAGCTTAGATACGTTTTTAAAATAAAATATTTTTAATTATTTAATAGGGATGTTGCATAATTCTTTTTATCCTTCATATAATATCGTGTGAGAAATAAGTTTCAATTTCTAATATCAGCTTATAAACGTAAAGTATGTTGTCTTAGAAGGTTTTTGAATTTATCAAAATGTTTACGGAACTTTAAAATTAAACGTTAAAATATATTTCTTTGCATCACCATAACTAATTATATTCTATTCTATTTATGATATCTCATATTTTTCTTTTGTTAATTTATGTATAGGTATCTAATATCTTTATTTAGAATTATTTATTAACATTAAACACACCTACTATATACATACTACCTAATACACTATACCTACAGCTGGTTTCAATTAGAAAAAAATCCAATTAATGAATAGGTCTCAAATCACTGCCAGTTGGGAATATTCCCAAAACGCTGACCGCCTTAATACGTTAGATGGAAACGCCTATGCGTCGTCTAAAATATAGGCCAGCCTTGTTGCGTGAGAATTCTCTCAACCGTGTATAATCTCTTAATACAATTACAAAAATATGAGCCTAGGTCATCGAAATAAATGGCTAAGGTTCCTAAAAAGCTAGCTACGTTACCTCATTGGATCATACACTGATCCGTTATAGTAGGAGTCTGCCCACTGATCACGCAAAGAATCGATTATATAAAGGACATACAAAATATACCTTTAAATACGTTGATACTACTGGAAATGCAGGGAAAACTTAATCTGCCAGTTACATAATAAAACTCGACAAATTTAACTCAGCCTCTAGATACCCTCGGACCTCCTCGAAGGGGGTTTCCCCCTTAATAATCAAGTTTTAGAGTTTGCCCATCCAAGATGTCGCACCGCGAATATTCAGAGAATAGTCCCTTCAGAATTTCAATCTTGGTTCAACAAATTAACATATTTTAAGCCAACATTTGTTGTTGAGAAATCTTAATAAGTCCTGTGTAATCGCAGATGGTGAATGTCAACTATTTTCGTCACCAGCCAGTGGCAATCCATTTTGGATGTAGGCCTCCTCAAGTTTGTTCTGCTATCCGGTTCGTTTTTCCGGCGTAAGTCGATGAATCCATCGAGAAGAAAAGCGTTCCACGTCACGTTTCTGAGATACGATTTCCACTTCAAGAGTTGTTGCACCATCGATAATCGTACTGTGACAGACGTAAATGGCCCGTTGCCATTTGAGATACTTTATGCATATCTCTTTCAGGTTTGATTATTAGGGAATTAGTTAATTTTGCCAAACGTGTGAAGCATTTCGAGATATGTTGCAGTATACATTTTTTTATTATTGTTGTCTTTATTGATTGACTTCAAAGACAGGCAGACGGCCCACTTGATAGAAGCGGTTACCATCGCCTATGGACATTTGCAACACTTCTTCTCGTCATTCGGCGTCTTCTCCGCTTGTCATCATTATAATAATCATAATATTATTCATTCCTTTTATAATGTCTTTGTCTGACGGAGTACGTATTGTACTCTTATTATTTAAAGCATATTTTTAGACTAATGAGCCTAGAGCAGACGCTGTCGCAAATTTGTATGACGAATATGACAAGTATCAAAATAAAGTAAAACGTATAAAACCTAATGCTACGTATTACAACTGTATACTAAATACTAAGTGATTCTCTGAAAGCGATCACTTTGGGCCCCTAATTCACTCAAAAATTGAAGATCATAATAGGTTTATTTTCAATTAGTCTGGTCTAAAAATGTATATTTTAGAGAAGAACTATATACCATGTAGTCATATAGTTATGTTTTCTACTAGGAGTTTGTCATTTCCCATACTTTATATCACATTTTCACTGATTATATAAAGGGACAAACAAAAAAGGGAACATATCTCCAGTAAAGTTATATTTAAAAAAAAGCTCCGAGTTTCAAAGCCAGAAGCATGACCGGCTTTATATTTATTACGTAACTATAATTTATATTTACAGCAGTATTACTCATTACTTAAAACAATATACTTACTCGAAACGTTTAACAAATAACTTTTTTCGATACACAATGCTTTACATTCAATATCGGCATTGTAGTCGGAGCATACAAAAAGATTAATGCATAGTCATTCGTCTCGATCGAAAATTTCATTTGTTGGCACGGGAACACTGGGTACAGCGCTTTGTGTCGTGTCTTGGATATTCACGCTGGGGCCTTACAAATTTGAAATGACGAGAGTAACACATTTTATCAGACCTTAACAAAATTGTAAAAAGATAAATAACGAATCCCAACATCAAGTATTCAATTAAAAACTTCCAGAATCCTCTAATTAAACGATATATTCAATAGATGTACGTCAATATGCTTGGCACAAATAATTTGACTAATCTGATAAATTCGGATTTGAATGTAAATATTTTTATTTGATTTATTTTTAATTTAATTATACTGTTACATGCCGACAAAGGTAAATGCACACCTTCCTGTCAAAAAGTGCAGTTTATTACCTTGCCGCATTTTGGACGAATTTTGTTTACTTTGTGTTTAGAATTTCTAATTAAGAAAAACATTATATTGTTATTGTACTTGTTTTATGGCCGTCATTAGGCAGGTGTGTCGAACTTATCCTTTGTTGTATTGTATAGTTAGTATAAAACAATGTCCGAGCGGAGGGGTAAGGCAGACAAGCGATGTTTACGATTCGAGCAAGACGTAGATTCGATGAGCTTTATAGTGACGGGCTTTGCGTGTGTTATTGAATTGTGCAGTTTGTCTAGTTATATTTGTACCTATGTTATATTATATGTGTTTGTATAGTTCTAATAAATTCTATAGTAATTCCAACGGCATTTTAATTCGAGTCCTGCGTAACTCGTACAATATATTAGTTGTTAAAAGTAGGTATCTCTAAATCAGCTTGCCTGGAAGTAAAAGTATTGTAAATATTAATTTTATAGTTGTTTTTTTTTGTTGACAATAAAGACAATAAATGTTATCTATTTAAATCAATAAAAAATAATTCCGCTAAAATTTCAAGACAACATCTTAGGAAATTGTTATTAAATAAAATGAGGCAATATTAGAATCTCAATCTGACACCAAGTGCAATAAATTATGAAAGGAGCCCCGCTAGTCTTGGATCGGCAAAAGTGACTGACCGTACGATGAACCCGGGTTTCAGCGTTGACAACCCCTAAGCCCGTTTTTGCTGGTAGATTAATGTTTGAAGCGTGGGCGATTTGGCCATGTATTTTGATTCTACTTACATAGATGGATTTCTATTGCTTTTAGTTTATAGTGCTTTTAGTAAAAAAAATATATTCTGACAAAATTATAAAATATTTGTCAAAATTAAACCTTTAAACAATCGTCATGTTGGTCAATCTGTCTTGTCTTTGTATGTAAGAGACATTTCCAGAAAGTACTATATAGATATTTGGTAAGACTGTGTATTCTAGAGGTACATTTGGTACTAATCGTGAAGAGATATTACTAAAAATCATCATACAAAATCATAAAAATATACTATACCCTCTCATTCTAACACTTGAACTCTGGGTTCAAAAATGCTATACAAAAGTGATAAAAAATTGGTTCTAAGAAGATTTGTCCAGTGATTTTGAAAATAATAGATATTATCGATGCTTTTTAATGCTTCCGTAGCCAAGGAACGTAATCACCGAATAATTGTCACTTTTATGAAACACTTAATTTTGCGTTCACTTGCCAGATACACAGACGACCTAAGAGATACGCTTGAGCTCGAGTAAGACTGCGTATTCTACCGTCTGTACAGTGGAAAATGTTGCGTGGTATAATTCAGATACGCGCCTTCTTTAGAACGCCGTCTTCTCCGTCTGCGAGCGCATCATGCTTGCGAAGGTGGAGGTGGAGCGGGAGCGTTACCGGACGTCCGCGCTCCACTTCTGCCAAAAGAGGACGTGTCGGTGCCGGAAGGCGGGCTTCGATCTTCGGGCGTAAAAGCCGTAAGCGGGAGGCGTGGTAGGGCCTCTTGGGAAATAGGGCTCCCATTCACTCGTTTATTCCGTCACGATAGGAGCGCGAGTGTTCTGCACGCGTTCAACTCTCCTGCGACGCACAAAGCACCCCACGCCCCGGATTAGACCTGGAAGATGCCGGGAGATATTAGTTCCCCAAGGTTTGGCCCTTGTCGCGGCTTATGGTCCTGATATATTTCCCCGGAATAAAAAAGGTGTTTTCGTCTTATTTCGCTGTCACCGACTGGGTGTACATCCTTATCTACGCAACAGTTCTCGGTACGCTACGGGGTTTTTCAAAAAAGGCATCATAAAATTACTTCGAGATCAGCAGCCCATTGGTAGCACCTGTAAACGTTTTCCGTCAAATGAGCCATCAACACCGTTATGAGGTGTGCTTATGCATCAAAATTTTTTTTTAACATATTTAAAAAGCGCCTTAATAGCTCTCATAGTTTAGATCCCAGTCACCCCAGACTTACGTGGTTTTAGGATTTTTTAAGATCGTTAGTTTAACATAAAATGAATGAGATGAAAATGAAAGAATGGATACACGCTAAGCTGAAAGCGGGGCCATTTTTCAGGTAGCAGGTCTCAAAGGTGGAAAAAACATGCTAACTTACGTCAAAGTAGCAAAGCTACTTTTACATATGTCATATATGATATTGTTATAAAAAAGATGTACAGTTGCCAGACACTTCCTGTGGGCCATAACTTTTGACAGACACTTTAAAAAATATGTAGCAACTTACAACATTTTAGGAAGGCTGAATTTTATATATAATATTTTAAAATATTTTCCAATGAGCGAGACAAATCAAGAGAATTAAGAGAGTGTGTGAGGTAGCGCGAGAGCACCTCAAGTCTGGTGTGACTGGGATCTCAGTCACACCAGTCTCAGATATCATGGAAACAGCTGAGTTTTGCTCGTAATTTCTAACGTATGTGTGTAACATAACACAATACTAAGAAGCTCGTCAATGGCTGCTCAGAGTAGACGAAGTTTCTCTAATTAACACACTTGCATCACGTTCGCACCTTAACACTGCACACTTAATGCAAGTTTGTATTGTTCCGCGGAATCCTTTGTATTAATGTCGACGAATAATACTGTTAAACTTCGTAGAACTCCGATTATGAATGTCTAGGGAATCTGTAGAACTGAGATTGTTATCACTTTGAAACTGCTAATAATTAATATTCGAAGTAACAACTTTAAATAATTACCAACATTAGAATTTTATAAATTCAATTTATAAAAGCCTATAAACGTATCAGTGCTTCGTCTTCCCTATTTTAAGGGAATGAATTGTAGACCCGGCGCTTTTCCAACTTGGATTAGCCGGTTGTATACATCAGTTATCTCGATGTGCTGGTATTCCTCACAATGTTTCCTTTCACCACTTCACAATTATTAATAGAAACATATAAGTACATATCGATCTTCATAACAAATGGGCGCACAGACAAAAGTGCAGTTTTACATGTAGGAAAAAAACTGTGAATGAAACAAAACTAGTTGATTGTATCAGTCTGAGATTTGGAATACCCTTCTATTTAGGTACACTTGCATACTGGTAAGAATTTCTAAATTGTAACATGCATAGATTTTAGTAAACAAAAAATACCATTTTTTCGTATACGCCCATTTGTTATGAAGCCCTTGATATATATAGTTATATGTAGGTGTTATATAAAAATATCTTGTGTGTAATATATAATATTATAAAATTCTAAACATGCTGCGTCTGTACATTGAAGCTTATATAGGCGTTTTGCCAAGAAGTATTGCAATTATTAATTTTGTTTTTGTACTTGTTTGTTTTGGTGAGCAATAAAGTATTATCTATCTATCTTATAAAAAAACCATCTGGAATAGACTATATAAAGGATAGAGAACACCATGCATTTTTTTTGGATATCTTGTCTGTTACTTCAGCATTCACGTAAAACTAATAGATTGATTTCAATGCGATTGTCGTTGATCGATAGCTTATGCTTAGACTTAAACTGTGCGTTACTTTCATCCTGGGATCGATAACAAGTTTAATTTAATACAATGCGTGATAATGTATAATAAAGGAATGAATTATCCCGGGAACTGTTTATAGTAGTTGTTAGAGTGCGTAATAATTAGCTTATTCCGACACAGTTTTCACTAAAACGATAGCTCACATTCTCTATCAAATACTGCAGTATTTCATGTCCCGGGAATCCCGCGGGGATTTCAAGTCAAACGTGGACGAAGCTGCGGGTATATCCTAGCGTTATATAAAATTATCTTTTTAACAATCAATATCTCTCTATCTAATATATAAAATTCTCGTGTCACAGTTTTCGTTGCCATACTCCTCCGAAACGGCTTGACCGATTCTCATGAAATTTTGTATGCATATGGGTAGGTCTGAGAATCGGCCAACATCTATTTTTTATCCCCCTAAATGTTAGGGTAGTCCACCCTATTTTTTTTTTTTTTAGCCAAAATTTTTAATTTCTATTTTTTTATGATACAACATACAAAAATACATACAATCCTCAATTTTCACCCTTCTACGATAAACCCCTATTTTTTACCGGGCAGGACGACGTCTGCCGGGACAGCTAGTATCTATATATAAGCGATAAGGCCGTCTATTATTTCTATCATGACAACATTATTATAATTACTCCTATTCATAATACAACGTCTTCAATAATTCTTTCACGGTTAAGGCTGTCCAACTTTGGAATTCATTGCCTGTTGCTGTCAGACAAGCAAAATCCCTAATAATATTTAAGAACTTGGTCAGAAAAATCTATCTGCAATATGTAATGTATGTAATATGTAATTAGTATATATTATATTACATTATAACTTATGTGTATATTTGTACATATATTATAGTTATATATTTATTAATAAAATTGAAGTAATCGTACAATAATTATGTATACCACCATCGCCACTTCTATCGGAATGTTCTTGCCACGGGTTGTCTGGAAGAGATCGCTTTTTAGCGATAAGACCGCCCTTTGTACCCTACTATAGTAATACTAGTTCGTAAGTTTTTCTGTAATGGTGTACAATAAAGTGTTATCTATCTAATATTGTAATCGTGTATTTTTGAAATTTTATATCTGGTGAGAAATAAAGTGTTATCTATCTATCTAATTCTAAAGGCCGTGAAGAAGGAACCATCATACAAACTCACATTCTTATTTTTATATTTACGTCTTTCAAAATGTTTCTCGTGAAGGCACGTGTTGTGAATTTACGCAAAAACGCCTAAAGCATGTACAAATAAAAATAGTGAGAGAAGACATTATTTGACAAGAACGTTTCTTTGGGACGCTTTTTCCATTTGCAGCTGAATACAAATTGAATTACTTTAACCTTGCTTCGAGTTTATGAAAATAAGTCGTCGTACTCAATTTATTTATGTTATGTACCTAAAAATATTGTTACGAGCTACAGGACTCGAATTAAAATAAATGCCGTTGGAATTACTATAGAGTTTATTAGAACTGTACAAACACGTATAAAACCGGTACAAACAAAACTGGATCCAACCAGTTCACACTGCACGATTCAGTGAAATTCAACACGCGCAAAGTCCGTCACTATATCGCTAATCGAAAGTACTACACACGTCTTACTCATATCGTAGTCGTCGCTTGACTGCCCCACCCCTCTGTTCGGGAATTGTTTTATACTAAACTGTAGAATAGAACAAAGGATCGCGTTCGCCGAGTTAATCCCGCACATCTGGCAAGCTTCGACGGCCATAAAACAAGTTCAATAACAATAGCATATTTTCTGGATTAAAAGTATAAATAAAATAAAAAAAAAAAAAAAAAAAAAAAAAAAAAAAAAAAAAAAAAAAAAAAAAAAAAAAAAACAATCTTCATGGATTAAAAGTATAAATACAAAGTAAACAAAATAATTCCTAAGTCAAAGAAGGCAATAAACGGCGTTTAACGACGGGTAGGTGTGCGCATTTCTTTGTCGGGATGTAACAATATTTTCATTTTTATTATAATAGCAGTCCGTAAATGTCCCACTGCTGGGCTTTGGACCTCCCTACTCTTCATACAGAGGTAACGGAGAGTGAGTATATCCTTTACGATGTTCCAAGGTTGATTTGATACAACAGTTATCGCGATGTTCAGGTTCAGGACTTCTAAACCATTAGTTCGTGGTAATCTATGCTAATTGGGTTTGAAAACTGCCAAGTGAGCATGATTCATGGCCAGAATTCGAACCTACGTTATTTGATACGAGATTGCGCTAACCTCTAGGTTACCACGGCTTGTAATAAATTTACTATAATATAACACTAATTAATTGTTGTAAGAGTGTTTTCTGGCCTTGCTTTGAAATTATCTTACAGCTTAATTATAGAGTAACTCGGTAACTTTAGCATTCTTGATCATTTTAAGTACTTTCATGAGGGCTATAAATTTCAAGAAATGTTCTGTTAATTAATTTTACGCAGCGAAATTTTATTAACAGTAAATACATACTAAAATTACTTTCATTTTTATTTAATTAGAATAATTTAATATGTAAAGCCTATGCACTATAGTGTACGACATTTTTACTTTTACTTTGGTTAAATCACCATGCATTATGTTTTTATACCGTACTTCAACACGCTTCAAGCAGGATTCTTTAGGAAATCCTCCATTCACCTCTAACCAATATTAAGAACAAATAGTGCGCTTGCCTATACAAATTGTAGGTTTCGTTCCAATACCGAAAAAAAACTATCAATGCACTGCTATCAAACTCAAAGAGCTAAAAGTACGATTATATAAGAATATGCAAAATTCATTTATAAATTCAATATTGTTAAAACTCAGGTCCCGACAAAACCAAAATCCACCTGCATTTCTGAAAAAAACACAGTTTTTATCAGTTGGCATTTGAACTAATTGTAATTCTTTTATGATCATCTTCTTTTGCTTACTTATTTATGGCACATGTTTCTAGAGAACAGCCCATTGTTTTATTCTACTCATTTTGGCCGCTGGCGGCCGACTCATTAGCCAGGTGTTTCGGATTACGTCGATGACGATACGGGCACATTGCATTTGTACAGTATAAAATGATGGCCTGATTGAGGGAGGGGGCAGTCGAGCGAAATACGATCAAGGCGAGACGTGTGTACTACAATCGGGAGTCTAATATTGACGGACTTTACGCGTTTTATTGAATTATGACTTTCTTCATTGCGTTTAGATTTGTTGTGTTCGGTTATATTTGTACCTGAGTTATACGTATTTGTATAGTCTAATAAACTCTATAGTAATTCCAACGGAATTTTAAATCGAGTCTCGCGACTCATAAGACTATGAACAAATTGACATTTATTAGTTACTTAAAATAATTAAAAAGTAAATTCAAAACTGTCTCTTTACTCTATCTAACTGAAACAAAGTATGACAAAATCAATGGCTGCTGTAAGGTTAAAAATATTAACTTGGCAGAGATGTTGCGTAATGAATTCCTATTTCATCCATACAAGCAATATATTGACGTTATCCACACGTTTTTACCAATAAAAGAAAGTCGCTGATAACGATGAAACAGCATAACAACAATAGAGCCTCGATACGAATACAATTACACGGCATTTAGCCGGCAATATTCTAATATCTGATTACATATTCACAGTCATATCGAGGGTTGGCACATCAAAGGGAGTGCTCGATCAATGTGCCTCTTGGTTAGGTATTTCTTTTTTTGGTTCATTTACCACGAACCATACGCTGCTGTCGTTTCGCATTACTTTTATACTGTAAGTGTTACGCGAAAGCGACTACAGCTTCTTAATTTTTAATGCCGTTTAATTAAACAGTACCTCATGGGCTAAGCGGAAGATTGCGCTGGTTTTAAAAGACCAGCACTATACTGAGTCGGATGCCCCTTTCAGGACAAGCTTATGTTGTTAGTTTAAAATTTGTTAACAATTATATCTACCTACATTATACCAATGTAATTTGGCCTGGATAAAACTATATTCTTTCTTTCTTTCTAACGAAAATATACGTAATAATATTTAAAAAATTATTATACCCGATCCAATTGCAAAAGTCTAAGTCAAGTTCACCTTTGCAATTTGTTCTATAAATGATTATTTATTTGGCCAGATTTTGTATTGAATTACCAAAATTCTAAGGTTTACTTGAGGTACTAATTAAATTACTTGAACAAAAAGTAAACACATGCACCATGCTAGTTACTATCTAGTCTTCAATTCTTGGGTTTCAGGAATGAATGATGGAATAAATTATGTTATAAGGCTAATAATCTGCTTTTATCCCACCAATACCGATTTGTGCTAAGGTTCTTTTTCATTGCATTAGTATAGCTGACAGAATAACAAACCATGTGATAGGAAAGTGCATACCTATGGACATTTGCAACAGCAATATGCTGCTGGCTTACGAGGAATTTTAACATCTCAGAATCCCACAAAGTAGCTCTGTAGGAAAACCTCGATTAATTCGAAATCTGTAGTTTTCTTCCAATAGTATAATACTTTATACAATCAATATTAAATTAAATAATATTATTGTATCGCTACTTGGAGTAAGCACTATTTTGGGAATTTAATGAAAAATTATTGTTTAATCATCTATTGTTTTTAAATAGAAAACTGCTTGAAATTAAAATGTTCAAAAAAAATTCTTAAAATTACACTTAAGCATTTATCTTGAACAGCTATTGAAATTCCCTTTAGATAAGTCGCTAAATTCTTTACCTTAAACCAAACGTTTAATGTTCAGTTTATGTAAATATTATGAGAGTTTAACTATTCACTTATTCACTTAGCGTCAGCTTTGTTGAGCTGTCTCTTTGTATTGTAACGAATGCCTTTCTTTGCCTTTAACAGCTTTTGTGCTTAAATGGTGTTCCTTTTTTAGCACAACCTAAAAGTATCTTAATGAAAACACTTTATTTTCCATTTTTGCAACTAATTTCACTGTTTTCAACGAATTCTATTTTATTTTTAAGTATCAAATATCCAAACATAAAAATATACTGACTGATTTTTGTACATGGGCCTTTAGGGTCAAATCCTAAACAATGATAAATAGCAAGAAACACTCAAGAAGTCGCGATGCAAATTTTGAAGAAAATTTTGACAGAAATCGGCTGATTATGAAAAAATAAACATATCCTGCATTGATATACCAAATCATAGTGTAACATGTAAAGATCAATGTCTGGGAAAGAATGTCAAACGGCAAAACAAGAGACAGGATTGTTTTTAAACAAAATGTTTTATTTCTAGAAATTAATTAAACGTCAAACTACGCTAATCATTTTCCGCGTCTCATTTGAACGCAATTAATGTTAATCTATTGACTATTTAATGGATTGTGGTAAAATAACGGACGTTTTGAATATGAATTTATACAAGCCTATCAAAAGAGAATAATTTATATAATTCCCAAATTACATAAAATAAGGTGGGGTTTGATTAATTTATCAAAAATAGAGCATTTTGTTCAAATACAACCCTTTCCCTTGGTTTTCCTGTTGTCATTCTATCGCAGACATTGATTCTGACAAGCTGCACTATGATTTGGTACCTACCTACCTACACAATACAGGTGTGTTTTTTTTTAAACAGACGGTCCGATTCCTGACAAACAAACAGTAATTGATTATTCAAAAATCTGATGGGTATCATCATATCATCACTTCAGGTTTTATCAAAAGCGGTCTCGAGACTCCTTTGAGTGTCGACCTCTGTGATTGAGTGGGCTAAGTCTTAGCCAGCCGATACGAACATAGAAGCTTCGAGTTCGATTCTTGGCATGATAAATTTTGTAAACAAACTTTTCGTTATTTACTGTGGTCAAGGATCGCTCCCAGAGTAGTCGGTTGTATATATTATACTAATTATAAAGTTGAAGAGTTTGTTTGTTTGCTTGAACGCCCTAATCTCAGCAACTACTGGTCTGATGATCCTTCAGTGTTAGATAGCCCATTTATCGAGAAGGCGGCTGTATGTCATCACGCTAAGACCAATAGGAGCGGAGCACCAATGAAGAATATTTCAAAATCGGGGGTTTGTTAACTTCATTTTTCTAACTATTCCACGTGGACGAAGTCGCGGGCAGAAGCTAGTTACCCATAAGACAAGCGTAACTTGCTTATCTTGGGAATTGTGTGTTTTTCTCCCTATATAATGGCAAAGAAAGTAGAATTTACTTATTGTTGCCACTTTTTATAAATGTACCTAACAATTCAAAGTCAATTTAAAATAACAAAACGTCCAACTTTAATCTACTTCGCCCGTGACAGTTGAAATTTGAATTTCCAGAGAAAATTTTTCATTCTTCCTTAATTTTATTTTGTCTACGAAAAGTTTTAAGGATCTGTCATACAATAAAATGACAGACTATTAATTTCTTTCCTCTTAGTGTTCGTTGAATAATTTAGCCCAGAAAAAATTTGGAATATATATTTTTTAATCTGTTTTATAGTATATTATAGTATATTATTCATCATAGTTATTTATATAAGTTTTATGGACAGATAGATATATAGAATGAAAGGTATGAATAGAGTTATTATTATTGAAGTGAAACTTCCTTAGAATCATTGTGATTTGAAACACGATGAAACGAAAAAGAGACACTAAAAAGAGATAAATACAGAAATCTTGGCACTGGGCATGCTTCTCTCTGACATCATAAAATTTTTATAATATCATTTATTCATTATCTTGCATAGTCTATACTAATAGTATAAAGAGGAAAGATTTGTCTTTTTGGATTTATATGTTTGTAACGAATAAACTCAAAAACTACAAAACCTATTTCAAAAATTCTTTCACTATTTGAATGCTACTTTACCACTGAATAATATAGACTATATAAAAAATAGGAACCCCTACTAAAACTTCAATAATTTAACACATCAATTTAAATAAAATTCTATGCGTTGGAGGCGGTTTCTACAATGTTGATGGAATTTTGTGTATATGAATGATGTGGTTTAAATTGACAATTAGACCCGTTAGGTGGTGCCGGAATTAAGCTCTAGATTTTTATTTTTTCAGGGCAGGACAACGTCTGCCGTGACCGCTAGTATTTTAGTAGTTCATATAATATATAACAACAGGCCATAACTGTCCCACTGCTGGGCTCGGGTCTCCCACTGTAAAGTAATGGACAATATACGCGCCACGCTCGTCCAAGGCCGCTTCGCAGGTTTGACATATCTGTTATCTCGATGTGCAGGTTGCATCACGATATTTTCCTTCACCGTTGTTAGCACGTGGTAATTGTAACAATATGTAACACGTCAGGTCAGAAAACAGCCTAAGTGGTGCATACGTTCCGGCCAGGATCGAACCCGCGACCTTTGAGTAGTTTATATTAATGTATTTATAACTAAGTTTAATTTTATTATTTAAATATGTTACACATTTTCAGAGTAGTATTATTATATCATATAAAAGAGTCGGCGCTGAAATATCATATTTTTAACTTGCTCTCAAGGCATTATTACATCGAAATAAATTTAGATCCATAGATAACACTTAATTATACACCAATACAAAAATGAGCTTGAAACTGAAGAGATGAGACCAAAATTATATCTAGTTATGTATAAAGGGCGGTCTAATCGCTAAAAAGCAGTATCTTTCAGACAACCCCAGGAATGAATTAAAACAATGATGGCGATGGTGGTATACATAACATATAGTACGAACTACTTACTTTTCAATAATAATTACATAAATGATATAATAGGTTGGGGAAAAAGTCTTTTCGCATATAGTATGTATGAACTTGTAATATGATCTGTTTGGCTATACCATTTCTATCTCCGCGGGTTTTGGTGTAATTAAAAAGTTTTAATTTTAAAGAAGACAATTCCAAATTCAAATTAGAAAAATGTGTGATTTTCATTTGTTTCCTTATTGTTAAAATGAGTAAGTCTAATGAAGAAATTCGATACATTTTAAAATTTTATTTTAATTACTATTTAAACAATAATCAATTTGCTATTTATTACGTTATAATTTTTTAAACTAGAAGGCTCCGATGTGTGTAGAAAAGTTTTGTTGAACAACCGCTTTTGTATTATAAAGACTACTAAGTTGTTATCAAACAGCAGTCTTGCAATTTCTTTATTGAGTTAAAAATACACATAGAAAGATAAAACGCTACTCTTATATCCGTACACATTGCAAGTATTCGAACCACGTATCCTAGTCCACGTGCACTGTGTCCACCTTACGAGACTTGCCTTCTTACCCGGATTAACCGGAATTAAGATCTCTGTTACGTATCTATGTTTGCTAACTGAATCGGATATTGGATTGTCGTTAAGAATCGAAATACAGTGAGCTTTTTTTAACATTAAAATTAAACGTTTCGTATTTTAAAGCTTTCGAGGTATCAAATAGAATTAGCTATATATTTTTTTACTTTTAAGGGCTTATACATGTCCTATAGTTGGGTTGAATCTTAGCATTTTGGGATCGAAAGTGGGGTGGCAAGTCCTAATTTATATTATTATTTTTTCACTGCACCATTGTGTACAGAATACATTTTCTCAACAAATTTAATATGTAGTTATAAAATAAGAAAACAAGTCATGTATATATATACGGGGCGCACATGCGGTTAGTGTGGCATTATAAAGATATGGTACCTATACACCTATATACTTTCTCAAAAACAGATGCTTACGTATTCTGCCGATTAAGAGCAGCTCGTCGTCCATAATTTGCAATAACTGACATACCTCGAACCGCTACGAGAGCTGCGGCTCACTGTTTCCACCGCCCGCCTTAGGCCCCCGTCACCGCGCATGGTAGGCAGAGTGGGGGTGTTAGGTTTATTTTCGTTACGGAATTTCTTGATTCGGTCGCCGCGCTCAAAGCCCGCGATACAAGCTATGCAATAGCTTAAAAACGTATTTTTTCGGGACGCCCAACAGAAGTGATAACTTAAACTAATCTAAGTTAAACTATTTAATATTGATATTGTTTCACTTGAGAAAAGCTAAGTTATTACTTACATTTTATTACTTATATAATGCGTGGGTTACAGTGAGAGAGCCTACTTACCGCTGCCATATGCGTGAAGAAAGAGACATGCGTGAGAGAAGCCAGCAGACTGCGGCATAACGCGTTACATAACGAAGCGGTTTACCCTCCCATAAGAAGTTGTCACTTCAAAATTGCTGCACACGAAAAATTTCCAAAAGATGTTTCTGTGATTTAACTCAGAATTCATAAAAAGGTACAATAACTCACAGTATTGTCGTAAGTTAATAATACATTGTCAACTTGCATATGACTAAGTAGTCGTAAGCGTTATGATTTGTCGTACAGCGTAGAATAATATACGTCTGTTCCCGACACCTATTTGTCATGTAGCAATTGCTGTGACACCATGCCTTCTCCTTATGTGACATTCTGCAAGCATATTATAAACATGATGTAATACATCCAAAACTGCTAGTGAAATACATAAGTACCCATGGAAAATACCCATGTATGTACAACGAAATAAATTCGAAGAAAATTGTCATGATGACTAATGTACAAAATATCCAAAACGACATAATATTGTTACGAGTTGCAGGACTCAAATTAAAATTTCGTTGGAATTACTATAGAATTTATTAAAACTGTATAAATATAACTGAACACAACCAGTACAAACATAATGTACGATTCAATAACACGCGTAAAATCCGTCACTAACGTCTTGTTTCGCTTGTGACTATCGCTAGAGAGCCTCACCCTTACCTTGGAGCATTGCTTTATACTGTAAAAATTAAATATGTCTGGTCGACCGCATATCTTTAATGACTACCATAAAGATTACAATACAAAACGGGCTGTTTTTTTCAATCACAAAATTTAAACTTAAAGTAAACAAAAGAAGTCAGTTATGTATAGTTTCAATGTAATTAGCTCAAACGCCGGTGGGTAATAAATGTGCCTTGTTTACAGATGTGCAGGTGGCCCAAATTGTATCAATATTTTTTTATTTTATTTCATAGGATACAAAATATTAAAGTGATGTTGTGACTGATAAAGAAATATATAACAGTAAAGAAATAGCAACTTGATAAATTAACTGTAGGTCCTGAGCTTAATTTGTATAATGAAAATCACGGCTATAATAATCGAGGAATCAGTTATTATACGACTTAAATATATTAAACTAATTTTGTATTTTGTTTGCTAAATAATTTACATTCGCAGCTAATTGTAGTCTAGCACGGCAATAAAACCTCCTTGAGATTAAATTATTGTCCTACTTTGCTTTTCTCGTATTAACGAAACACACTTCACACACACAACACACAACCGAAACTTCATATCACACCGTGGCGAACACTTGTGCATAATATGTCGTTCGGTTGCGTCGCAGAATGTTCTGTATACATACAGCGTCTGGATTTATAGCCGTCTACGTTGTGGCCGGCGGCAGACACGTCTCACGGCTTGATGTATACGAGACATCGGGATTTATGCGCGCGTTATTGCCTGAATTAAACTTGCACGGTGTGATGGGCGCTCTTAAACTACCAATAAATTGAGTCGAACGAATGGAGTGATTTCGTGAAGAATTAACGAGGATGTGAATGTATTGGAGGAATAGCCGTACTACCTTTAAGAGGCACTTTAATTAAGTAAGTAACAAAGACCATTGAATACTGTAATTTGTACTAACATATAAATGAGAAATTGATTTTTCCCTTTTTAGGGCGTTAGCAATTACCTGTTCATGAATTTTATTTACTTAATATTTCAAAGTCTTATTCTGTTTATAGAACATGCTAGAATACACATTTTTTTACTTAAATAAAAACCTTTTGCAAAAATAAATACGTGTATACGCTTACATATATAACACTTTAATTTTCACCAAAATAAATAATTACAAAATGACTTTACGGCAAAACAAATGGCGGCCTTATCGCTTAAAGCTATCTCTTCCAGGCAACCTGACTTAGGAGGATACTTTTAACAATTTATTACATCTTTCTTCATTAGATCCTGGAACCACAAAGAACATAGTTTCTAGCCTTACTTATTTCAAAAAAATTGCGATCGGTAACCACAACGCACTAAAACTAGCGATAACTTGCTCAAGTGACAACACCGTTTAATTTTTTTTACAACAAAGAACAATCATTATTCAAAAAGTTTTTATGAGATCTCATGAATGCGTTTTGTTCATACATACATACATAACTTCACTACAGGTCCCTTGCGGGATAGGCACGAACAGCCGAGCGCCATTTAGGCTTATTCTTAAACACCTCACTTGCTTTTTTTTAGTAGAATTCGCCACAAAGTCAGGCAAAGGAATCTTAATCCATACAGCCAAGTTTGATGTGTAAATCTTCGTATAGTAGCGCAGTTGTATTGTAGGCTACACCCACGCCTTTCAACTGAGTTCTTGTGAAAACTCCAAAGGCCACATTTGACTATACAGTTCACATTTCTCACAAAAACACATAATTAAACTATGAAAATCCTACAACTATTGTTCGTTTTAGAGTATTTTTACATATTTTTAGAAAATAAAACTGCACAGCGCAACGTAGGGGACGTTCAGTTCCCGCCAAAACTCCCCTCACTTGCTTCTTTGACATTCATAGCTCTTGTCATGCACGCTCGTTTTGTTCATGCAACATTCATATTATATGTCTCTGTAATTGTAAATACTTTCAAAGCAGATTAATTGAAATATTGATTTTTAATGACAATCGTATATCAAAAGATTTCTTTTTTTGAAAATGTATTTATTTTTAGTTATACCTTAACTTATTGAATTAAGTTGCGTGTATTACTACAGCTAAGTTGCGTTAGCAAAACGCTTAGGAGAGAATTGGTAACTGATAACCGACAGTATTACTAATTGTCAATGAGGTTGTATAGTCCTCTTGGCCATAATCGGTTATTAGTAGCTTCAAAATCAATCAGTTACTATTACAGATAACCGTCGATAAAATATAAAAATCGCGGATGAGCCGTGTTTCGATCAGTCAAATTCAATCTGTTGGAGAGATCATTATGTAAGTTGGGATAGAAAAGAGCAGCGCTTTTATATCTATCTCTACTACAAGACAATTCAGAAGCAGATGAAGTAGAACTGATTGCCGCTCGGCACCACAGTCCGATCGACTGCATTCTGTGAGGGTAGGGGGGGCGTATTTCATTTGAAAGTTCACTCCGCTCTACTTATACTGTTTCCACTGATGTAGGGATTTAGAACACTGATTGGCCAATTCAAGGTCAGCTACTCTCGACTTCGCCCAAATCCGCGTCAGTGAAAACGCAGCCTTAAGAAAAATTCTCAGTCCGACATGGGAAAGCGATGACAACTGGCAGGTCCGTCAAAATGGCGAAATTGAAATGATGGTGGATGAGTCCAATATGTATAGGCGAGAGCAAGGCATTGCTTGCGCTTGCTTGGTCACCTACATTATATGCGGGAGTATCGCACGGTAAAAAAAATTTCTGGGTCGACTGACAGGACGGGGTTCAGTTGGTCGCCCCAGATATCGCTGGGTTGACGTAGTAAAGTCTGATCTGTGCGAGCTAAAAACCTGTGACTGGCAAACAGAAAGGAGTGGCGTACTCTCATTTTAGAGGCCAAGACTCGTTTTGGGTCATTTATTAAAAAAAAAACACAGTTTTGTCTTCTTAATCATAACTGCAAAATATTGGCGGTTTCTTCGGAATGATATTCAAATAAAATACCGCACTTGAAACAGTTTTATTAAGTTTTCTACCAAATATTTGTGACATACATAGAGAATTGGACAGATAGACAGATGGATATTACGAACTTGTAAGTATTTTTTTTAGGACTACGAAGCCATAAATATCTGAACGATTGCCTTTCCACAGATTTCACAAATATTTTTCACATTTCGCTCTAAACTAAAAGAATAGTAAATTCAAGTCGTGCTCCACAAATACCCATTTCGAAGGTAATTTATAAAGTTATATATAAGGCGTTGGCGAGATATAAACCTGTCTGCAGTCGTGCAAGGAAATATCGTGAGAAAACCGGTAGGTCTCCACAGGTGTCTGCAGGCTCTCAGGCTCCCGTTTGTTTTAGTAAGCTGTATACATTTTCCACCACCTTTACACTACACTATTACACTGTAAAAGTACCAAGGTAAGCTGTTTTAAAGCAGCAGACAGCAACAGAACGTTAACGTTCTTAATCTGAAAGATTACGAATAATTAATATCTAATAACACAGAATAAAACTACGTTTTAACGGTTTTAATCGCGGAAAGTTCTTTGTTTTTAATTATACCGATGTTTCGGCCAGTTTTCAGTGGCCGTGATCACAGAAGACAAAATGTGAAGTGTCAAATTTTATTTAGTCTACTAAGTGTCAATTAGTTTTAATTTTGTTTATGGTTATTATTTACTCTACGGAAGCCTAAGCTAATTTACCACCGTTTCGCAACATGTTTAGCCCTAATATTTTATATAATATCAAAATGGGTGGGTGAAAAAGAAAATTCAATCAAATTGGTTTTTGGATAATCGTGTTCGTAACAAGTGGTACTTGTTAGTTAGTAAGTTGTTGATTTCAATAGCTTCACGCATCATTCTGGGTATAAACGATTCTCTTTCGGAAGAATTTGTGATTTATCGAATCTGATGTAGTGGTTGGGTTTATCCAGCGTGTGTTCACTGATGACTTGGTAGACTTTGTGTGTTTCATGTCAGCAGTATGTTCTTTTACCCGTGTTTTTATGCTTCTTTTTGCTATATATTCTACTGTACTGTATGTATGTGTTACTTACTGTAAAGTAGTATGAAATTTCATCAAAATACGTCGAGTAATGTTTGCATGAAAGAGTAATAAGCACCCGTCTATCCTCAGAAACGTTCTCATTTATATTGTTAATAAGATTTATATGCTTTTTCCTGACTTGTTTATCTTACCGAGATTTCGTATACAACAAAATGATTACCGAATGTAATAACTCATTAGACGGGCAATCGGGTGTTGTTTAATTTCAATCAACCGCCTCGCCGGGCCTGTAATTGCTTTCGTCCCATCATTTACATGTACCTACATTATAAGCGTAGCGTAATACGTCGTAGCGTAGCGCGATATTGTAGCGTAGCGCGATATTGTATCGTAGCGTAATTATGTATGTCGTAGCGTAGGGAACGTGTTGTTTGTTCATGCTAATTGGCATGACTTAGATGTGTCTACAACAATTAATTCAATGTCGTTTTTTTATTGCAGTAGTTCAGCACACAGGCAGACGACACACTCGATGGAAAGCGGTTACCATCACCTATGGACGCCTATGTTGTAGGTATGTGTGTAACGCAATTTCTCTGTCAAGTGGGCGGTCTGCCTGTCTGCTGAACTCCTGCAATAAAAATTATGTCTGAACTGAAGGAAATATAAAAATAGTTTACAATTACAGTATATAGGTATTCTCTTTAAAAAATATTTCGTACTTTATTAATAATGTTTTTAAAGGGTCACTTGAAACTTTTTTTTTAATAAGTCTTGAAACAAATATCCATATCTTGATATAGATGCAATTAAGCGCAAGGTACTATATGATCGTTACACAATAGTATAGCAAACCTACAGGCAGAAATAAAAATTAAGGGCAGCCACTAGGTATCTTTATGTTCGTAACTGTTAACGGTTGAACTGATTTTGATGAAATATTTTATATATATTCGTACGGGTCCGGGATAGTTTAGATTTACAATTGGATCTAGTAGATTGCACTGGAACCGGATTCCAGAATTTTGATAAAATGTTTTGTGTGTATTTGAATGACTCCCGGGGTAATTAGATTCTGGGCTGGGATTCTGTTATGTTCTAGATTTTATTTTTTACAGAGCAGAATAACGTCTGCCTGGCCCACTAGTATGTATATAACATATTAGGAATGAACATTGGGGTTCATTATCTCCGTGGCACCCATCACATTGCGTACACTGATACCCACCGATTTTACTTTATCCTACCTAATTCATGATGGAATAAATGAATGTTCTCAAAGAAAACCGCAATATTCCCATTCTTCACCAACAAAAACCTAATGACCAGTAAAAGAAAACCAATCAGTCAAGAATTGTAACAACTCTTTCCGGTTAAAACAAAGCACACGTGGAGTTGGCGAAAGGTGGCTAATGCGAAATCGATGGCACGCCAGGCCCGGACGTGACAGGTCAGAAGCGGACAACGCCGCCACGTGACGAATGCCTGTGTTTGACGCCAGCGTGTTCGCTATTTATCTGGTTAACTGTTTGTAATTGTTACTGTTATCCTGTTTTAGTGCATCTTTTACTTGTAATATATCTTGTGACGAGAGATTATTTTGGCACAAAATATAGTTTTAACAAAAATTACATTATTCAATCGAAAACTTTGTGGCGTTGGGCCATGTACCCAGGCCGGCTGGTGTAGTTTTTAGAGTGGCAACACAATACGTATGCGTCAGCCATCTTGCATGTCTTGCTACTAACTGCGCACTTCGACTCGAGTATTGTTTAATATTGTTACATTTGTGATTTAATCTGTCATTGTGTCTCAAATATAAGATAAAACGCATATCCCATGTACAAAGTTTTTTATTCGAATGGATCACAACCATAACTTCTTCTTTAGGCAATCAATGTCCACTGCTGGAGGTAAGCTTTCCCTAGTCTGCACCACATATTCCGGTCTCCTGCCTTCCTCCTCTGACCCCTATCGACGAGCTTACGCACGTCATCCAGCCATCGTGCCGGAGATCATCTTATGCTACGTTTACGAAACAAATAAATAAAAATATCTAAATATATTTATGAATATGTTTTTGTATGGAGTACACTCATAACTAGACTGCCTTTAGGTCAATTACATTGCTAAACAACCATCCTTTTAGATCGTTCTAAATATTAAAAAAAAGAATTTAAAAGGGTTCAGTACCATGGGGTAATAGACTAGCGTTGCACTTAAATTCCATCTATATAGTCACATGTTTCTACTCCCAGGAGTTTTGGAGAATAATAACTGTGACATTCAACTATATTGTTACGAGTGCGGGACTGGAATCAAAAATGCCGTTGGAATTACTATAGAATTTATTAGAACTATACAAATACGTTTAACACAGGTTCAAATATAACTAGACACAGCCAGTACAGACTGCTTCAATAACACGCGGTAAGTCCGTCACTATCTAGCTTATCGAATGTACACGTCTTGCTCGTATCGTAATCGTCGCTTGACTGCCTCACTCCTCCGTTCGGGCATTGTTTTATATTAAACTGTACAAATACAACAATCGATCGCGTGGACTGATTTTTCCAAGAAAATGTTATCTGCACACCTGCAGCCATAACCGAGTACAGTAACAATAGGATGTTTTTCTTAATTACAAATTTTAAACTCAAAGTAAACAAAAGATTCCAAATACGGGAAAGGTAATAAACTGCAGGTGTACATTCACTTTGTCAACGTGTTACAATATAATTCAACTATTCAATACTGTGACGTTTTCTTAAGGGTCTTGTTATTTATAAAATGGCTGCCTTTTTTTCTTTTAAAACACACTCGATTGAATCCTTTAACCATTTTAAATACTCTCTGTTGATCCGAAACGCTTGAGTACTAAATAATTCCTATGGTGCAAACACACAAAATCGGCCGATCTTCATACATGGATAGTCGTGTAAATCAATAGGCAGTTGACAAATGACGCGGTCGTTGCGGAGACGGGACGCGTGCGGGACGGGAGGGCATGATCGTGACGGATGCGACGCCTACGCCAGATTACACTATGCAGTACCTACGTGTGGGGTAGATTTTGGTATTAGGCCCAAATGTACGTGTGGGTTTCATTCATGTTGTGGCCAGTTGTTTCAATATTGATTGCCTTGTTTTTAAATAGACTCGGTTTTATCCTTTTTTGACAAACCCAAGGCTTTTCTTACAGCTGTGTCCGCGTTATCTTGAAATGGAAGAGTACCGAAGAGTTTCTAGTACTTATTATTCTGACTCTTTAAGTATCACATTATAGATTATTCAATTGTTCAATTATTATTTCATTGAAAATAATGGCATTATTAAATAAGTATATCTAATGTACTATCTGACTGCTATATTATATAAAACAAAACAAAAACAAACTCCAGTGCAAAGTAGTCAAATTCATAGTTATCTATACTAATAAAGTGGAAGGTTTGTATTTTTGTTTGTTTGTAACGAATAAACTCAAAAAGTACTGAATACATTTTTGAAAAGTTTAAATTGCTACATTATCCCAAATTGATATAAGTAATTATTACTAGAAAAAAAATGTGATATATACGTATAAAATTGTGTTTCAGTGGATCTGGCGTGGTTTAGATTCATAATTAGACCCGGTAGGTGGCGCTGAAAACGGGTTCTAGATTTGTTTATTTCGGGGCAGGACAAGGTCTGCAGGAACTGCTAGTTATATTTAAAACTCAGTAATTTTGACGAAGTACATTTTATAAAACTGATACATTAAGTAAAAATTAAATCAGCTCTTTGCTTTACGTATGCATATTTAGAAAGAAGTGGTAAGAAAATCCACAGTATATGTCTAACTAAAACCACCACGTATGGAGTCAGCAGTATCTCACCAACCAAGTTTAAAACCCACGATATTGGAAAAATGATGGGGATGTGTAAGGTATGACTTGATATAGCTCGGGACGATTAACTTGAACTAAAATGGAGGTCTGCTTATGTACATTTAAGGAGTGTGCACACTTATCTAGTAAACTGTGAGTGTGAGTGGTAGTTGGAGTCGCCTCGTTGCTATGGCTTGTGCATGCCCCATGCTCCTCATACCCCACTTCCCTTTAGACCCAAATATCGGCTACTGCGCATGAGTCAAGTAAGGACTCGCTAGCTTATTATATTTAATTAAGTATCCAATAATTGCTTTAGTAAAAATAATTATTAAATATATTCCAACTTCATTATACTAAGTCATGTAATTTAGTATAATGAAATTTAATAGGCATAATAGATGTAGATAACATTACAGAAAATATTTATCTTAATATTATTGAATTACTATCAATAGGTTTTAGTACAATCTTTAAAATTCCTCGAGGCTAGCGACACGTTGCAGACGCTCATGATGTTACAAACTTTTCTAAGTGACGATAACCACTTACCAGAAATTGGCTCACCTACTTTTCCAATAAAGATGTATAAATTAAAACAAATGTATTTATTTAATTTAAAATTACTAGTACTGTTCATAGTTCTTTGAACCTAATGGAAAGGTTTTTTTTTGTTGCCTGAAGTAGGCAGACAGGCAGATGGCCCATCTGCTGAAAAGTGGTTACCGTCGCCTGTATGTTTGCAACACCAGGGGTCTCACTAACGCATAGGCGACCTCTAATAAAAAAATTTATGTCCTTCTTAAAAAACCACATATCATAACGCAAGAGGAAAATAGTGGCAAGAAGTTCCCTCCAGATCATCGTGTTAGGTGGAATAAAGGTTCTAGAGAACCGTTGCGTAGTTGAGCGTGGGAGCTCTAGGAAATGGGGGTGAACTTCCTGTCGTTGGCGAGGGTTGCGGTTGTAGAAGTGAGGCGTTGGCACTAGATCAATTCCTCTGAACACGCCTCGTTTTACAGGCGGTAGATTACGCTAAGGGTCGCGAAGTCTCTCCAAAGACTAAGCGGTTAAAGTTTCATAGTTTCAAATAACAGTAGGTAGATATAGTCTGTGAGTTGATTAGAAGGATGAAACGTGTGTATGTGTTGGTAATTAGTCATACGATGAACGAGTCCCTTGTTAATTAATTTGAAAGGCATAATCAACATGCTGTTGATTATTACAACAAATTTCCATATTAAATTATAGACAAGAACGTGACTACGTTTTCGATCGCGTAAACTTCTGTACAGTTTTATATAAAATCTGTTATGGTCAGTACTGCCTCACATCGCGCAAACATAGATACTTTTTTTAATTACAACAAAAAAATTAGGTAAGTGCGCGGGAGTCCACGTTAAAAAAACATTTCGTAGATGTGACAAATATTGATTACTTTCGTCATTCCGCTACGAAATCGTAAAAAATACTTTAACCGAAAATATCCATAAAAGCGCTACGACATGTGCATCGGCGCAAATCCGAGGAAATAATGTTTCGTCGCTCCATTTGCTCACTTTTATGTTCGCTTGATGACGAAGCAAGCCGCGTAATATACACAATCTCCCATACTCGACGGACAATCTTCAATCCAACTTACCTTAATAGTTTAAAAGTTGGAAGCATATATCTCGTTACTAATGATTTAAATAGATTTTTTTTTAATCGCACAGTAAACAATATTTTGTATTTTTAAATTGTCTTTTTTAATATAAAGTTGAAGGGTAATGTTACTATAACTAACTGCCTGTAACTATGTGAATTTATTTTTTAGAAACGTACAATACTTATTTGTTAAAATTGAGCACTAGTTATATAATTTTCAATGTTCCTAAGCAGTAATTTTTGGTTAGCACAAGAAATTTCAGCTGTTTAGTCAAATATATATTATCCAGAAGCCGCAAGAACTATGTTCATAGACATCAGTCGCAGTCCTACAATTCGAATGAGACTGTGTGTTTTAACAAATGATGTATGAAAATAAAATATCATAGCATAACATTTTGCAAAAAGGTAAATATATTTACATATGTAATAAACCACTTTTGGGTAAGCCAGTACTGTGTATGCTAAAAAAGCTTCATAATTATGCACCAAAAACCACCGGTCCTGAACAGTACGTTGGGAGTATTTTTTGGGTTACATTATGATAAAGCCGTGTGCAAGGTGGACAAAAAGTTAGACAGGGCAGGAAGATGGCTCCATAATAAATGGCCCAAAAACAATGCATTATGACGTTTAAAAACGAGGCAACAAACAACACACAACGGTGGTTTAAAGCACAGGAACTTAATGGAAAATATTATGTTAGTGTGTGTTTTCCAAGTAACGCAGCCTGCGTTTGCTAAATTCGAATAATATAGATAACGTAGATTTTCTGATCTAATAAGCGTATATTTACAATGATTACGTTTTGAACGCAAAGAAATCTATACAGATAAATAAAATTGAAGTATCTGTTTGTAATATCAAAATAACAACTTTTCACTAAATGCATATGATAGTATATATAATACGTATATGATTTTTTTAATAAAACTTCGCTGTCTATCTGGATGTTCCAGCTAATCACTAAATTCTCAGATTCTTTCTGATCTCTGTGATTTAGACGGGACCTTTACTGGCAAATAACTGATACTATAAGCAGTAACTAGGCTTTTTCTCTCTTACTAAAAGGTTCCGTGAAAAAAAATCCATACCGACGAAGTCGCGGGCATAGCTAGTGTTAAATAAACGTTAAACTGCAACATTGATGGGTACAAATGTACAAGTAGACCAATGGATGGATTGTGTGAAAGATGATATGATGACTTGCGGTGTGACAGAGAATGCATGTCAGAATAGAGGAGTAAGTGAGGAAAAGACATATTGTGCCGACCCCAAATAATTGGGAGAAGGTAAAATCAAAAAGATGATAAAGGAAGACTTTACAAACCCAACAAAAATAAAGTACTTTTTTATACTGCGAGACTGGCAAACAGGTAGATCAACAGACTTTTACAATACCAAGATGTGATAGAAAAATAGTGATAGGAGGCATGGAATAGGTGGGGTGGGATGGGGGTGGTGTAAAGTGGATAGAATAGAGGGAACAGAAAGGAGAAATAGGATAGGTAAATGGAGTAGGAGAGGCAAAAGTGGGCCATCGAAACTCAGTACGAAACACGACTAGCTCAACGCTGTTTCACATCGAAGTTCTCTGAAAGCGTGTTATCACACCTATCGCGCCGGCCCTAAGAGCTGTGATCAAGAGAATGATTTCAGCTTGGTATACCTACATACCGACTACCCCCGGTAACGGGATACAGGAGCTGCCTGGAAAAAAGAGGGATTTTTTTTGTCGCTAGAGTACAATAGACAGGCAGACGGCCCACCTGATGGAAAGCGGTTAGCGTCGCCTATGGACGTTTGCAACACCACAACATAATGTCGGCGGCGGCCAATCAGCGACTTTCGGTGGCCATCACGGGCTTCGCGTCAGCTCCGTCTGCAGCATGATTGGTTAGTCTGCGGCATCCGTTGGCCATCTCGGGCTTCAGGTGGCCATCTGTGGCGTACTTGTCACTGTGTCATACTAAATAATTGTACACAAAATAGTAAAATTTATATGCATAGTTATATAGGTACTACATTTACTTATCTGAAAATAAATACTTAGAAAAAGAGAAAACGAACCGATACAACATGCCGATGAATGTATGAGGGCTTTAAGAAAACTAGATTTAGAAGGTCTACAAGACATGTCTTGAGGAATTAGGATATATGAAACATAACTGATTTTCTACGTTTTTTATTCAACTATTGCCATTCCTACTATTTTTTCTTTGTCTATATGCGTATAAAATTTCATTTTAATTGATTCACTTTCAGAGTCGTAAAGAGAAAGTATGTTACAAACATCGGAAAAGTCATATTTACATGCATCAGAATAATAACAAATATTCCACACTAAAATATAAATGTAGGTCTGAACTTTGAAACAGTAGGCTTAATAACATAGAGTAGTCAAAGGTTCCCGGCACAGTTTTGCGACAATAATTCACCGGTTTCGTTCCGGCGGACGTGGGACAGTTTCTCCCGTAGGATGCTAACAAACACTTCCCGTCAGGCCACGGGTTATGTCTGTTTCATTGTCTCGGTAACAAACTTTGCGGACTGCGCCGTTTCAAGTGACGTTGAATTGCTGGTTAACTTTGTTATCCTAGTAACTGTCATTTATGTAGGTAATGTGTACTAATACTGATAACTTTTAGAGTACCACAGCCAAACCATGTTTTAATATCCGTCGATCCATTTCATTGTGTATGTCATCAATATCCCAGCGTTAACTCATAGTTGTGTTCGGAGCGTTTTCCTTGACTCTTGGAGTTGGACCTCCATCTTCATTTCGCGTTATCTTCAGTATTCCTTATTTATTTACTTATTTAATTTGTTTCGAAAACATTCAATAGTTAAGATTCTTTAATACAAAACACAAAATTAATACATATATCAATAAAGTTTCCACTAAAAAATAATTTATGTAATAAAAATTGGCTCAAACAACTAATTACAAAAATATGCAATTTTTATATTATACGAAAACTACATTAAATTCTATTTAAATCAAATTGAAAAATATGTACCATAATAATTTACTAACACATTATCTGAATCTATTGGTATGCACCTTCATGACGTCAAGCTAGTATTTATTGAATTAATATTTTTACCCGCAAATAACCAGCCGTTCTACGTAAAACGTGGTCCTACCCACATAAGCGAGTCCCTTGTAGTTTGTCTCCTATGTCATAAACATGAAAGCTACGAGGAATACCTTTGTGTGCCCTGAATTACTTCACATATCCACATACAAAAAGGTACGAAAACATATTTAACTTTTCTATAAAGAAAACGAATACACGGTGTCACTATAGTAAGTGCTTGCCATTAACCTTGAATATCTCCTTTTTTGTAACCTCGAGCATAGAAATTGTAGAACTCTGGGAAGGCAGAAGAAGGTGTTAATTCCACAGCTTGCACACGTCGGACAAGAAATGAGAGCCACGACCAAACGAGTATAAGAATTCCAAACACGCACCTTCATCAAGTCAAGAAACAAAGCCGTCTCCCGTTTTAAATTATGTAGTCAACTTTCTCAAATTAATGAAAATTTTCGTTTAGAACCGTTTCTATATTTCAGAAATAAAATTCAGATGGGATTAATTAAGAAGTAATTAAACCACGAAGTGGAATTAAAAAGGACTTTGCAAAAAGCGTCGGTCGGAGCGACACCTTACTAGCCCGTAGCAGGCGACTATAATTGTAATTGAATTTTACTAATGTAGGTATTGAAATGAAAATGGGATATATTTTTCCGTTGAATTTAGGGAAAGAATTACATTAAAAAATATTAAAAATAAACTTAAAATGCACTTTTGAAATTGTTACATTCTACGGACGTAGATATTCATAGCACTAATATAAGCCCCAAAGGTTTTCAATGTAAGTTGTAATAATTTTGTTATCTTGTTAAATTAAAAAAAATAAGAAGACTTTGGAAATATTACATTGCATATCATGCATAGACTATTAAAACTAGTTTGATGGTTATTATACGAGCCATAGCAGTTAAGGCGTCTTACTAAAAAAAATCCGACGAATTGAAAACCTCCTCCTTTTTTGAAGTCGGTTAAAAATAATGTGAGTACAATAACAATACAAACGGGCGAGCATGCCCAAGTACGAAGTTTTCTGACCTAATGAGCATTTTATTAAAATTACTACCATATGTTGAACACCTTCTAAAAAAGGGAGGGGTATGGTGTAGGCTCAGTAATGAGGTATTAAAAAATGAATATTATATATTACTGTATGGCTATTAAACTAATTTTTTATTTAGATTTTTGTTTCAATCTGGTATACCAGTTATATCATTCATCTATTAACTAGGAATGTCAAAGATATTTTTGTCTACTCTTAATTTGTTTTACTGTAATCATTTAAGTTTGATATTGGTATCTGTTTGTGCTATCCTCAGGTTCTCGGAAAAATATACCCACAATCAAAACTTCTTCAATATCACACTATCTCCAATAGCATATAGTATCACCTGGCTCTTTTATAGTGACATTAACAAAATCAATAGCAAAGGCGTTGGATCCAGCGCTCGCAAGAATAGAATAGATTTAATTTTGCTTATGGTTACTATTAACAAAATATTTATTTAACAAAGATCAAACAGCTTTCTTCACAATACAGTTTAAATAGCTCATAAGCCAATAGTAAATCTTATTTTACAAGAAAAAATTGTATAAACAGAATTAATTCAATTTATATTTTAAAAATTAACTTTTTTTTATTGCAGGAGTTCAGCAGACAGCCAGACGGCCCACTTGATGATAAGCGGTTACCATCGCCTATGAACATCTGCAACACCAAAGGTGCTACAAATGCGCATCTGGAATCTGGTCACTAATGCCGAAACACAACTCAAGGTTTTTATGGCGGCATATTCTAGCCAAGGGTGGTAGCCATCCAGTCAGGAAACTGTCCACCCGACTGTAGGTTGTTTCGTCGCTTCTTACGACAAGACGTCCGGCCGCAAGAAATTGTATTCTTTCTCCGTTCCTGCACGGATAATTTGTGCAACTCACACGCAAGAGAACTCATCTATTTATTCGAAAAAAAAAAACTATTTTCTATTTTATATAGAGACGTATTTATTCTTAGGTATTTGGACCCTAATTCCTAATAATACAATCTAAATTACATTTTGTGCCACTATAATAAAGTTCAAAATTCAATCAACTGTCACGCACAATTTCTTTTGATCTACATATGAAAGAATATCTGCCTTAAATTTTTAATTCCAGATTAAATAAGGTTGAGTTTTATGTGGATATAGTTTTAGTGTAGCTTTTTTGGTTTTATCGAGTTTCAAATCCCATGATTCTAACGAAGTTTCACTTCAAAAATCATTTACACAAGTAAGTCGGTTGGTAAAAAAAATCAATTAACATTATTGTTTTATATTACTAGGAAGTTTAACAAAATACTTATCGCAAATAGAAGAAAAAATATAAAGAATGTATATTCACATTATATTTTTAGAATAGATTGAAATTTTAGAATTTGTTTACCCTACTCTGTGACGAGTAGATTTACCTTTTATAATATGGTGCAGGTACGTTGTAAAAAAATATCAGTATACTCTCGTTTTATGAAGTTTTACCATTAGTTGCTTAGCATTATGGAGGACGATTACCGTTAAAAGAAACTACCCACCACTAAGCGGGTGATATTGCCCCATTACGGATTATGGACCATCTCATGGTATTGAAGGCTTTTTAAAGTTTTTTTGCTCGTTTAGTGTTCGCTTTTGAATTTTGTTGTATAATTTTAGAGGATATCTTGCTTGAGTATTGTAAGTTGAAATTTGAAATGAAATTAGTATCAAAGTAACTTACTAGGGAATTCCCAATTCGGAGAAACAAAATTTACGCTGAGGGAATGCGTGTTTTACTAGAATTTCATCAGATATTTACCTCATTTTATTTTATATCATCTAGAAAGAAAGAAAAAACCTTCATTTGAAGTGACGTAATTACATTCCTTATACATCATTATATACATATATAGCACATGATAGAATTTGTACGCCGCATTTCAGCAAACACGGTTTGCACTCAGCATATTCCTGTACCGAAATTATATCCAACACAACGCTGATTTTTATTGCAAAACCTGCTTTTGACGTGATTCTAAAACGATCCAATGTTGTTATAATAATCTAACTTGTAAAATATTTAATCAATAAACCAAATGAATAGATTTAAATGAAACCAAAATTAAAATAATGACTTTGTCACTTTAAAATAAAAATAAATGACTATATAATTACTTAAATCTATATTAAATGAACCCATTTCCAAGAAAACAACTTACACCTATATGTTACCCCGATCAAAATAATAGTCTCCTTTACAGAGCGACCTGTATTGTAGAACAATAGTCATTCAAAAAGTGTCATTTGAAATGATAGCTGGAAAAATTGAAAGAGACGCACTATCCTTTCATATCCTATTAATTCGAAAACCCTTTTTGATTTATACATATTATAACAGGTCTAAATACGTGCAGTGACGTGCATAGTCCTCTAACAATAGGTCAAGATAATAATTTTTAAAAATGTAGTCTCTCATGAAAAATGAAGGCGAAATCATTACCCTGTAATAATAACAGAAGCGTTCATAAAAATATTTTTTTAACAATGGTAATAATCTTTTATATTGTTATATTCAACTCTGTTGAAATCTCATTATGTTGAAGGCTAAGCCCCATTTTAGCAAAGATTTTAGTAAAGGTCACAAGAAAATTTCCCTTTCATTTCTTACATAACAATCTTTAGTAGTAAGTTTCTTGGAAAAAGTTTCTTAATTGAAATGTTTTATTAATTTTCATTCTGGTGAAGTTTTATCGAATGTTATAGTTGTTTTAAGATATAAAGTAGATATATAATTCTTTATAGCACATCAAAGTATTGTACTAAGTAAAAGTAAGTATAAAAGAAAATATATCTTATAGGCGATTTTATCACTAAATAATAATCTCTTCCAGACAACGTTTGAATTAATTCATTTAAAAGGAAGTGTAACGCTGCGAGAATTTATGCTATATACGATATGCGAGAATGCTAAAAGACAAGTGATAAAACCAGTACCTTCCTAATCCGTTATGAAACGCTTCACTGTACTTAAGATATATTCGACTTTTGTTATTTGGTTCCGTATATATCGTTACTCAGCGCATAGGAGCTCGACGAAAACAATGTAACTGAAACGAAAAATGCTGACCGCTGCATATTATTACGCAATTTCGTACTTTAATACAATGAATTAAGACCTAAAATAATATCCATTAGTGTAATATGCGTAGCTTTGAAACTAGAAGATCATGTATCTGCCCTTATTAGTATACAAGTTCTTCGATGGTCTTCGAAACTTCGTCCCAACCAAAGACACTTCATCTGATTTCATTTTACAAAAAAAATAGAAGTATTGAACCACTAATAAAACGCCACAAATAAGAAACGTGCTTCACTTTGAATTCACAATACGAAAAGTGAGAAAGTCGAATAATGGTTTCATTATCTTACCGACCGTTCATTTGTATTATCATCGATTAAAATTGACAAAGCTCCATACAAGTAATGTAAAAGTTCGAGCGATGATAAGGCAAATGAATGAATAGTAAGTAAGACAAAGAAACTGACCATAAGTGCATATCTGACGCAAAGCGAAGGGTTTTGAAGTGGTTAAGAATTTGAACCCAAATTGGTCCATTATATAGTGGTTTTGGATACTCATACGAAATCACGAAATAATAAAAAGAAGAATGAATAAAATTCTACATCGTATATTGTATAATTTGATTCATTAATAATTATTTACTATTGAACAATTGACGGCTTTGTCGTTCACAGCGATTTCTTCGAGGTAACGTCTTGTCGAAGAAGAATTTAAAAAAAACCAAACCATTACTAGTGGATAGAATATTTTCTGCTATTAAAAATTGTTCATCCATAAATAGATTCAGTTATCACATATAACTGCGAACTCAATTGGTATTCCTATGCTCACAATAATATAATGAATCCATAATCCAGATAATCCTAGAGAGTTGTAGCTATTTCGTGCCCCAATTACGCTAGCACAAACATTGTATTTGATTAGTCGAGGACTTAAATAAAAGGATAATTAAAATTACGACTCATTTGTTTTAATGGCGAGGAAATCCAAGAGCTTTGAAGTTACATAAGTGATCCGAGAACAAGCTTAAGGCACTCGGTTTAAGATTAAGACTGGTGTGGGATTCAGAAGACTATAAGTTACATTTTAAAAGGTCTGTGATGCTTTTAAATAGACTGTTATCTACTAAGTTCTTTGTTTAAAACTAGCTGTCGCCGCAACTCCTTTGGCGTGAGACTCGAACTTAATGCTTCATTTATGCCCCAGCTCTACCTGCGTTAGTTTGTTAGTGACTAGTATCACGACTTTGGAACCGAATATCCCACAAGCTTTTCATTTTTTTTCTATATGCGTGGAATTTATCAACCAGGTTCTTCTCCCTCTTTCTCAGGACGAGTAGTTTGGGACCTCGAAGTATTTACCTCTTTACCTCGGCTACAACTCAGTGTGCAACTAGCCACTACTAACTGGATTTCGAGCTGCTGGAGTTTTTGCATGTCGATGACTTCGCAGCAGCTCTCATTGGCCAATCTGCGGCATCCGATGACCTTTGCAGACTTTCCTCTGACTACTTATGCAGCTTGGATGACTATTCATTGGCGTTCGATGGCCGTCTCAGACTTTAAGTAGCCATCGGTGGCTTCTGGTGGTCTCTCTGAGCCTTGTGAGTTTCACGACCTCAGGTCATCACCTGGTTAAGTTAGCGTATGAGATAACGAGGAGTCGGCAATATTTAAGTTAAATGTTCTTTCTAGTTCTATAGATAAATGATAAAAACATTCAACGTACGCAGATTGATCATCACATGGCAGATTATTAGAATAAAATAAAATGTGAAATTTCATAGATTAGTTAAATTTCATCAGTATCAAATAATTCTGAAAACCAAATATTTACGATGACGGCAAACTCAATGTGACCAGTTAACCGTGAATAATGGAAACATTTGATTACAATAGGCATTAGTTGAACGCGACTCGATACGAATGGATGCATTTTCAAAACTTTACCGATTCTGTTTAATGATGTATAAAGTTTACCAACTCGCATTAGTATTCATGTTTGTCTACATATATTGCAATAGCTGTTACCTGTGACGTCGACCGCTTTTATTTTTGTAGTTGCTGCATTGACCAAAACTCTATGTTTCTTTATTTCTTACAAAAGACTAAATGTTTTTCATTTTCTTTCCGTGATATCGATTATCCATACAAATTTTTATCCTCTATTTCACACCCCTCAGAAATAATTTAGAAGACTAAGAGAGCTTATGTTATTCCTTATGGTGTGACTTCCTCTTCAATAATGTTACAGATATGTACCGCTTCAAGCAGATACGGTTGGGTTTAATACGTTATTTGAGATCCGACCTTGTTAATGACATTAAGTATTATCTGATGGCTTATGTGGGTATATACAGTTATACACTAATCTGACTATGCATAAACGGCGTTATTTTTATGAACGCTTTAAATAAGACGCATTCCGCAACATCTTACAATATATCTCCTTGCCAAATTTGAGAAGACTTTTTCAATTGTTATTATAACAAAAAATCAGATTTCAGCATATTCAATGTAACTTGGTTAATTTGGCGATATACAACAATGTTTGTATGTCTGCCGATTATTAAAATGTACATTTTCATTGCAATCAACTAAACAGTAGAAATATTTATGCGCTACAGCGCCATCTATTAACGAGACAAAGTAAATGGATAGTATATAAATTTTCGATGTAAATAAACACCAAGATGTACCAGCTTTCATTATTGGTCAAAGTGTGCTACAGTTTATTGACGTTATACTACCAATATCCATTTTTTATATTATTTTTAGTGGATAATATTGGCATTGATCTGTTGCAAAGCAATATTATTAATTCAGTGGAGAGTAATAATTATCAGGGACCACATCTTACCGATTAATTGGTCAAAGTATTGTGATTTATACATTCTAAGGATAAAGTTAAGTGAATGGAACTGGGCCAGTGGGCTCTATTCATTTACGACTATCGAGTCCGCAACTAAATCCGTTCGGATATCGGGTTTGATTCCCGTTTAAAGTCGAATAGGCCGGAAATCGATTGCTTTGGAAGCTTCACGTTCGAATTGTGCGCCAAACTACACGAATATAGATCTTGTCTAGATATAGTTGAACTATGATAATTAAATGATTCTAACCGGCTTGAAATGTGTATTTATTAATTCATTAATAGACCTATTAATTACTTAATTAATTTACAAAAGTTTTATTTCATGAGTTACAAAAAATAACTTAGGGAGCTTTTGGTAAAATGTAAAGACAAGTACGTATGTCTTTAAGGTCAATTTCATTTTTAAATCGTTACAAAGTCCGCTGTTACAATCGTTTTGTAATGGTCGATCACTGGCATATAATGGCACCGTACTGGTTGGTTAGGATACAAAAGCATTCATTATGATGCCAGTGTACAGTCATTCAGAGGCGATTGTAATTGCAGATTGGAGGCCAGAAAGTAATAAAACTAACATGGACGAAGTTGCGATTAACAACTACTTTCTAAAATATCTGTTCGGGCTGAATCAAAAAAAAGTTTTAATATTCATCATATGACAGATATTGTACTGTGTGACTAAGACAATTAACTTACTTTAGACAATTAAGTTTATAAGTTTATATGACATGATATCTAATATATAAAATTCTCGTGTCACAGTTTTCGTTGCCATACTCCTCCGAAACGGCTTAACCGATTTTGATGAAATTTTTTGTGCTTATCCGGTAGCTATGAGAATCGGCCAACATCAATTTTTCATCCCCCTAAATGTTAGGGGTAGTCCAACCCTAATTTTTTTTTTTTTTTACACATAATTTTTAATTTCTATTTTTTTATGATACAACATACAAAAATACATACAATCCTCAATTTTCAACCCTCTACGATCAACACCTATTTTTTACCGGGCCGGACGACGTCTGCCGGGACAGCTAGTAATAAATATAAAAACATAGTAGCAACTCTAAGACTAAATATCGAAAACAGCGCCTTTTCTGGATTATTTATGTCAGCGTAATAAGTCAAAGGCAACAATACTCATATCACTAGACCACAGAGATTGTTAAAGCCGGGGATAAGGCGTTTCTATACAATCATATCCACGTCGGTCTGTGTGAACGGAAATAACGCGCTTAATAGATTCGCTTCGGCTCACAAGCGCGCTGACAGCTGGGTAATCTATTTATGAGGAAAACTGCCCGTCCGCGCACTGTATTTATCCTATTTCGACCATACATGTTTATCTATGTTCTAAGCCTGTGTTATTTGTTTGCTATGCACAGACATCTATGTTAGTTTAAGCTCGGTAGCATATATGCATACATACTTTACATAAATATCTAGGAGCAAGACAGAATCTAAAATTAGGTTATTTCGTAACATACTCTGCTTTAACGCTAAACTGTTAACAGTATATACATAAATATAAATGGATATGACGATAGATACGAGATATAATAACATGCATAGCAATGGACCAGTTGAATAAATTGATTAAAAACAAGATATACAGTAATAATGCAAGTCAGTAATATAATAGATTGTAAGGAAATTTTAATAGATGTAAAAGTTTTCAAAAGAAAAGAGTAAGTAAATTAAAAAAAAGAATAATATTTGAATAGTATAAGTATGTATACAAGAAAAGAAAAGAAAATAAGACAGAAAAAGAATATCCTCTGTCCTGCTTAATGACAGAGGGGAGGTGATAAAAAAGGACAGTACATTTGTTTATTGGAGGACTGACTGGCTTAGTGCATCCGCATATTAACGACCTCTGAGCTTGAGTGACCTAAGCTTACTTATATTTTGTAAACGAACTTTCTGCTGTGTAATTTGGTTTGGGTGTCAGAGAGCAGACAAGCACAACTTAATAACAAGAGATAGTACAAGTATGCTGTATGGACCTGTATAACCTGGGTGATATGGAATGTGTTTTCTCTACCGATTATGATAATCTATGGCAATTTCCAAGAGCTCTGTACCTTGCCGGATATATTCCATGATCACGTCAATTAAAGTGGTCCAGGCACGTTTAAATACGCGTGTAGATATAAGATCTTATTTTATAGATTAGCACATGTGTATGTCATGTCATGTATAAAGGCTTTGAGAAGGGATAATGCCGGCACACTTTCCTCATTAGTGTTATTATTTAGTGTAAAACAATTAAATGGTGATTCGTAAGCGAACTGTATATATTTTAGTAATAAAGTTTCACATGCGAATTAGACTACTCACTAGAAAAACAAAAGAACATCAATAAAAATTTGTTTAAAAGTTACATATCATGGCCAATACTAAACCTTTGTCAATCACACTAAAAACTTTTTGTGGTAGATTCCAACACTTTTTTTTTAATTATGGCTATTACGCATTTGGCATTGATTTTGCCAATTTCAAAGTAAGAAATGACAGATGCTTATTTCAGTCCAAATCACTAAATAAGATTTTGATCGGTGATTTGTACGAGTTCTTGCTAACTTGTGCATAGCACAATCTTACTCGTCTAATACATACATACATACATAACTTCACGCCAGGTCCCTTGCGGGGTAGGCACGAACAACAGAGCGCCACACAGGCCCATTCTTACACACCTCACTTGCTTCTTTGACATTCATAGCTCTTGTCATGCACGCTCGTCTGTTCTTAAGGCTCCTGACATCACCTTCTGCTAACACATGATCAATTTGATCATGGAAGGTGTGTCGTGGCCTTCCGCGACTTCTGCATCCATCCACTTTTGCATTGTATATCTGTTTAGTCATTCTTTCATCATACATTCTTTCCACATGCCCGAACCACTGGAGCATTCCTTTCCTTACCTTCACCCCGACACTCTCTTTCAGACCAACTCTCTTTCTTACTTCGGTATTACGAACGCGGTCCGCGAGCGTCACTCCGCAGATTTTGCGCAGTGCTCGCATCTCGACCGCGTTTACTCTACTTCATGCTCTCTATTCCATACCCAACTCTCGCTTCCATACGTGAGCGTAGGTACCAGAACCGCGTTGTGTATGGTAAGCTGGCCTTCTTGGTAAGGTTCTTAGCGCCTAGAAGTTTACCTAACGCTCCATTCACATAGTCTAATACTTTCTCGTATTGTTAGTCATTGCATAAAATGGAACACAGTAAACCATCATGTCTGTCCGTTCGTAGTATTTTGTTTTTCAAAACAACATACTAGTATAGAAATGGGTCTTAAAATAAACAAGTTCAAGACCAAAATAGTGATAGCTGATCGCTTCAACATTCTTCTTGACCCATTAGTATTAAATGTCAACGAAATTGTAGACCATTTTTATTTTATTTTTTATTGCAGGAGATCAGCAGACAGGCAGACGGCCCACTTGATGGACAGCGGTTACCATCGCCTATGGACATTTGCAACACCAAAGGTGCTACGTATGCGCTGCTGCTCTCTTTAGGGAGCCTGGAACCTGGTCACTAATGCCGGAACACAACACAAGGTTGTTATGGCGACATACTCTAGACCAGGGGTGGTAGCCATCCAGTCGGGCAAATGCCCTACCACCTGGCTGTGGGTTGTTTTGTCGCCTCTTACGACAGGCCGCCGGGCCGCAGGAAATTGTATTCTTTCTCCGTTCCTGCACGGATAAAATTTCTTTCCATTTCCAATATCTTTGCATCATTACTAACAAGGGCAGTTGTGACCCAGAAATACGTAAACACATTGGAATGGACTGTTAAGACCCGTCTTAATAAAATATGGAAAGACCGACAGATTTTAAAGCGGACAAAAATCCCCTAGTGCTGAGCCTTGTCTTTTCCATATTTTTGTATGGGTCAGAAATTTGGATTGTAAAGACAGGAGACAGACACAAAATTGAGACCTTTGAAATATGGTGTTGGCGTCGAATGCTAAAAATTACGTGGACAATTCGCTGGACGAATGCATCCATACTGGAAGAGCTCATTGGAGATCACCAGAGGCTATCAGCAATTTGCCGACAACGAACACCGAAGTACTTTGGCCACATACCCCGCAAGAACCCAAATAACATGGTGAGATTTATAGTCGCGGGGAAATTTGAAGGCAAGAAACCTCGTGATAGATCTCCAAACAGGTGGATTGATCACGTTGCTGACCAGCTGAACACATCGATAACTTCGATCCTCCACCGTGCTCAACACCGATCTCAATGGAGGAGAGCACTTATACATTCCCATCAAAGTTACGATCCTCATTAGTGAGGAAGCGACTTAGAAGAAGGTGGAATATGTAATCAATATGCGGGTAGAAGATGTTGGAGAGAATTTATGAAAATGTTTATATTAGGAGCGGCCTCAATAAATATAACTGAGGACTGAAAAAAAAATTAATAATTTTGGGAGCTTAATGACTTGTTATTGACATTAGTTGGTGGTTTATTGACGTTAATTACTGTGGCACATAAAAACAGATAGGCTAACTTACAGAGGCCATAAACCGGCTGCTTATGAGGAATTGCTTTTTGAAATTGATACGTGTCTACACCGATAGTCTTAAGATATAGTATTCAAATCCACTTTATTTTGACACTTGTCAAGTTCACCATATAAACATGCAAAAGCGACCGCTGTAAGCCGCGTCTTATCCGGGATAAGATGATTTCTATAAGAATCCCGTTTTTGACAAAATATCTACGGGACCCTAAAAACTTTTGGAACGACGAACGTTATATAGGTAGATCATATGAACTGGCCGTACCGTGACTATTGGCTTTGAACAAGATTGACGTATCCATTTGCTTTGAAATACATTTGGCGCCAACACAAACATTTCAGTTCAATACAACGTAGGGATTAAGTGTTCAACGGCGCTCATGTATATTTGGATAATATTATTAGGTTGTGAAGGTATCGGAATATTCATCTTAATTAAAATTTGTAACTTCACGTCATATGTTTGATCTAATGCTAGTAGCGGCAGCCTGTGACTTCGACAGCTTCTATACTGAAAGTTCGCAATGTGGTTAGAATTGTCAAACACATCTGCTTTCGTACATCTGTCCTCGGAAGGCACACCCGACTATGAAGGGCGTAATTACCCTCCACCCTCCAGCAGCACCACTGCGCGTTACTAGATAAATGACAATAGGTATGGATGGATTTAAGATTTTCTTTTATCTAGGATGAAATGTCCTGGATTGAAGAAGGAATAACCCAAAAAAAATTCTTGACATTGAACTGATTGACTGATTGAACAACATCTTTACAAATTACAATATTCTGATGTATGCCACGGTAAAATTTCATCAAAATTCGCTTCTTAGTTTTTACCTAAAGGTGTACGTGCCTTTAGGTAAAATTTATTGTTGTAACAAACATCCATCCATTGTCCCAAACTATTGTATATTATACGGATGTTTCTTCAATATTGTATATGCGCAAAAACTTAGAATGCGTAATACACGCGACTAGCCCATTTACCCAGATGAAGTAGTTTAATTTTTAATTTCATAACACCCTTACTTTTAAAACAAAGAGAATAGCATTTCCATGTCACTGCTAGGCACACAAATGTGGTGGACACAATAGTAATATTAACAAGGTTTCCTTATGACGTTTTTCTTCACCATCAAAAAATTTTGTGATTGTAACAATTAGCACATTAGGATAGATGAACTGCCTAAGTGGTGCATTCCCACCCTTTTCATGTTAACATATAACCTCTTATTTATTGTAGTCACTGGAAATATTTACACAAAATGACAAATATTGGTACAAAATATTTCTACTCTGTGAAAGAAATGCGGCTTGTTCATCAAGTTTATTCTCTCATATTAAACGCCTAGAAATAATTCACTACAATACGGCAATACATCAAAATGATTAATTAATACGCCAGCACTTACAAATATAGTGGCACAAGACCCTTAATGTACAGCTCAGCGCGAAAAAGCTTACCTGCAAAAAGCGAAAATAAATTGTTCATTGTTTGAGCACAAATATAAGTTATTTAAACTTAACGCAAAGAAAGGTGATTATTTGATTTTATCAATCTCAATCATAAAAGTAAATCCCAAATCTTTATAAACATGCACATTATAGTTAAAAAAAATTCTAAGCCGATGCTTTCATGCCTACCCAGACAGGTTAACGGCCTGTTTTTCAATCATCAGATAAAATTTATCGTTCGAATACATTATAACTTTCCTGAACTTAAAAGTATAACAATTCAACTGTTTAATTCATGCAACTGTCATTTTTAATTTCTTCATGTTATATTTTATGAATAACTTTTATTTAGTGATTGTAAAATCGGCCCTTAAACGCAATTATAAGATCCACTAACTGTCTTATTCATCTAGCATTAGAGTAAGTTTGAACGCTTCTTTATGGTTCCTAAAGAAATGATCTAACTTACTATATCTCTCTTTGAACAAGACCGTTACAACTGCAAGTAGATTTTTTGTTATTCTTTACAGATTGTTACGAGCTACAGGACTCTAATTAAAATCCCGTTGGAATTACTATAGAATTATTAGAACTATAAAACACGTATAACACAAGTACAAATAGAAGTGGACTCAACCAGTACAAACTGCACGATTCAATAACACGGGCAAAGTCCGTCACTATACCGCTTATCAAATGTACTACACACGTCTTGCTTGTATCGTATCGTACCTTGCCCGTTCAGGCATCGTTTTATACTAAACTGTATAATACAACAATCGACCGCGTGGATTGAAGTTTCCAAAAAACCGTAAACTGCACACCTGCGGCCATTAAAAGTACAATATGCTATTGTTTAATTGCAAATTTTAAACACAAAGTAAACAAAAGAAATAAACTAGGTATGTGTTCACTTTGTCGGCATGTTACAATATTATAAAATAAAGTCGCTTTCCACGTCTGTCTTTTTGTCTGTCTGAATATAGTATAAAATATTTGAGTTTACGCTGTTAATTGTAAATGAAATACTCGTCGATGGCACTTTAAATCTGTCAAAACAATAGCAATAATATGAGCAGTGGAACAAGAATGACAGATGGGCTTCGGCGTCCGGCGGGATACGAACTGTGACAGTGTCCCAATTACAAAGCGAAATATAAATGACACCCCCAAAATTAATTACCTACTGAACGAATTTTGCAATTTTTCAATAATAATAAGGTTTAATGGTTAGATAACCAATGCATAGACAACCAATGCATAACTAATGCATAGATATGCATATAATAAAATTGTAGAAGTCAAATTTCTGTACAGTAAAAGAAAATACTAAAAACCGAGTCAGGGGATGTAAGAAGTGAAATAAAACTAATTTGGATTTTTTTCAATTTTTTGTTTCACTGTTTGTCTGTTTGTACCGTCTAATCTTTTTTTTTTTATTGCGGGAGAACTGCAGACAGGCAGACGGCCCACGTAATGGAAAGTGGTTACCATCGCCTATGGACATTTGCAACACCAGAGGTGCTACAAATGCGCTGCTGCTCTCTTAAGGGAGACTGGAACCTGGTCGCTAATGCCGGAACACAACCCAAGGTTGTTATGGCGACATACTCTAGACCAGGGGTGGTAGCCATCCAGTCGGGCAAATGCCCTACCACCTGGCTGTGGGTTGTTTTGTCGCCTCTTACGACAGGCCGCCGGCCGCAGGAAATTATATTCTTTCTCCGTTCCTGCACAGATAAATCTCCAAAACGACTGGACCTTATATTCTTGGTCAACATATAGGATACTTTTGATCACGAAAAATTAAAGAGTTCCCGTGGGATAGTTAAAACGGTTTAATTACTTAAACAGCTTATAACAGGCTGAAAGTAATTCCTCCGCAAAGTAACATAATAGAAGCGAAGATTTTAACAAGGTGTGGTATCAGTGAGAAAGTTTTATCTTATATATATAATATACAAAGCTGATAAGTTTATTTGTTTGCTAGAACGCGCTAATCTCAGGAACTACTGGTCTGATTAGAAAAAAATTCAGTGTTAGAAAATCGAGGGGTTATTTAAACCAATAAATAGCAGCGGAGCACCAATGAAGAATGTTTCAAAATCGCAGGGTTTTTTTAACTTATTTTTTTTAACCTGTTCCAAGCGAACGAAGTCGCGGGTAGAAGGTAGTTCATAATAAAATAAGTCGCGACATACCGAGATGTCAATATTCAGGAGCTTAATAAAGTTTTGCGTGGTAGCTTTAGCTTTACTTATCATGATATAAATATTTCCTGAAATGTAAAGCAAAATGGCTTAAGGTTGCTTTCTACGTCTGACAACGGATTTGTATGACTGTCTGGAGAGGTAACAAGACAAACAAATAAAACAAAGTAATTTATTCTTGTTTTTTTTTTAATTACTAACTGAATATTACACAAGTAGAAATACTTTGATTAATTATTATTGAATGTATTTCAAGACTACGGGCCATTAAAATGGTCCGGACTTTTGGAGGGCTTGCGTGGGGCCATGGGATCCGTGCAGGAACGGAGAAAGAATACAATTTCCTGCGGCCTGGTGGCCTGTCGTAAGAGGCGACAAACAACCCACAGCCAGGTGGTAGGCTTTGCCGACTGGATGGCTACCACCCTGGTCTAAAGTATGTCGCCATAACAACCTTGATTTGTGTTCCGGCTTTAGGACTAGGTTCCAGTCTTCCTTAAGAGAGCAGCAGCGCATTTGTAGCACCTTGGTGTTGCAAATGTCCATAGGCGATGGTAACCGCTTTCCATCAAATGGGCCGTCTGCCTGTCTGCTGACCTCCTGCAATAAAAAAAAAAAAAATAAGGCCAACACGTGGAGGCCCCTTGATAAATTTAATGTAAATGTGTCGTGATAATGACCTGACTATTGTGGGAAATGAGAACAAAAAGTACCGGGCTAGGGGTGAACTGGTAGCGGTACTAGGGGTCTGTGAATATGGGGACTATAGCGTCTGCCCGTCGCAATGTTCGGGGAAGATTGAAAAATGGGCAGACCATTTGTCACAAGAGCCATTTGTCACTTCCACCCGCAGCTTCACAGATTGAGTCTTAGCTCTAGCGATCTCCACTACGTGCCGGCTGGCTAAGGCAAGCATGGAGGCGGAGGCCTTGCCTTGGAATCGCTACTCACCAAAGGCTTAGCCACAAAGCCCCTGCTGATATTATTATTATTTAACAAAATTGGGTCGTTTTGATCTTACGCTAAAAGGAAGATTTGCACTGCAAATCAGCGTTGTATTGGATATAATACCGACACAGCAATATGCTAAGTGCAAACCTTGTTTGCTGAAAATGCTGCGTACAAATTCTCAAAATATGGTATTTGTATAATAATGTATAAAGAATGTAATAACGTCTATTTCTTCACGTAGTCTTTCTTTATTCTTACCTAAGAAATGGAGCAACAAAACTAAAATATTAATTAAAATATTATAAAAGTAGCTGAAACAAGCAAAAAGGATAAGGCTTATAATGATAAATTATCTTGACTGCCTAAATATGTTACGGCTGTCCACTGCTATATTAAATGAAATAATGGTATAATATTTTCTAAGTTTTCGCGACTATTACACATAATAAAAACTACGTCTTAACGGTTTTGTGCGCGGTAATTTATAGTAGCCGTTATCACGAAGACAAACATAGCAACTTGTTCCTTTTAATTATTTAGTTTTAATTTTGTTTTTGGTTATTATTTACTCTATGGGAGCCTAAATAGTTCACCACCGCGTCGCAACATGTTGTGGCTCGAAGAGAAGAGGCGGTGCAAGAAACTCTTCAGAAAACATGCCTAGCTATCGCTAGCTATGCTAGGAAGTAAAATAAAAATAAATTGCCAATCAAGTTGGTTTGTGTTCCGGTGGACGAAGAAAGAACTCATTATATCTTGAGGTCTGGCAGTTGGTTTTTTCTGATTTTGAGTTTTAATAGTTTTGATGATCGGATCCCAAACAGGTGGTACTTGCCAATTATTTGGGTGGTTTTTTTTATTGAAATAGCCTCACGCATCATCCTAGGTACAAAACGTTTCTCTTTTGCAAGGATTTGTGGTTTATCGAATCTGATGTAGTGGTTGGGTTTAACCAGCGTAACTTCAAACCAAACGTCGTCAAAATAATAAATATCCAATAAATTACCGCGCTCAAAACCGCTAAAACGTAGTTTTATTATGAAATACTTGTATTACTTGCCGTTAATAAATAATTGTGAATGTTTACTTATTGCTAGCTAATTATCGTTCTGTTTCACTAAGTAGTGATATATTTTTTGTAGTTAAACCATTTTGTTTTGTACCAAATACAAACGACACTGTTTCTTAGGCTCTTAAACAAGCGGAAACACGATTAATACCACGAAAGCCGCAAGTTATGATAGCGTTTATGGAAAAAAGGGGCTTGCCTTTTCATATCTTTCAATGACTCTTACGCATATTACCGTATTATACGGCAATAGATGCTGGACTAGAAAAAATTGCAGGAATTCCGAGAAAGCAAAGTATGTGTGTGCAATTCACACACGACAGAAGCAAAACTTCAAAAGAGAATGAGATAAATATAGAGTATCAGGAGTAGTAGGATAATTATGAGGTTTATTATTTTATATTTTTACCAAGGTCAAAAATTACTTTATATTTTAATACAAAGTAGTACAATTTCATGTATTACATATTTAAGAAATATTATAATATTACTCGGATTCCATATTTTCATTTTGAACAAATGACACGAGGCTTATGATAACAAATAGGAAACCAATGCTCTAGTTTTAATTCGATTTGTGAACTTCAAAACTTCAAAGTATTTCCAACTCTATCTTATGGAGCAAGGAGCGTTTTAAATATTTACACGTTAGCCATAGTCATCACCTCAGGTCATCGGAAAACATACGTCTAGAAACACCCGTAAATCACTCGCGATTTTACAATAAATCTTTTACAGTTAATGCAGTGAGCCTATGGAATGCGCTACCTGTGAAAATCAGGCATCCTCAGTCTCTTCAGGCGTTCAACGGACTCGTGAAGGAACATTACCTCGGGCTCTAATAGTCTAGTCTATAATAACATCTTCATTCCCCCCCATATTTACTTACATAGCTCTATACATTATTTCTATGCTTATTATTTATTTATGTCTATTAAATTATGTATATTTTTGTCTTATTTCCATGTCTATTTATACTTACCATCTCAAAATCTTACATATATATACTTTTTCATTCTATTCATATTGCAAAACCCACATGTTACACAATTTTCTCTAATCCATCTTAAGGTTGTCTGGAAGAAATTGCTTTTAGTGATAAGACCGCCTATTGTCTTCTGTAGTTAAAATTCTTAAATTGCATCTGAATGTTATGCAATAAAGTATATTCTATTCTTATGAGCATAGTGTTTAAATTATTATTAAATCCACGCCGTTCAAATCGAAAGAATTCACTACCGGGGCTAAAAAAGTTTCACTTCAAAAAGATTGTTAATATTGTTACGAGCTACACAGGACTCGAATTAAAATGCCGTTGGAATTACTATAGAGTTTATTAGAACTGTACAAACACGTACAAAGCAGGCAAAATTATGACTGGATACAACCAGTAACACTGCACGATTGAATAATACGCGCAAAGTCCGTCACTATATCGCTATTCGAATGTACTACACATGTCTTGCTAGTATCGTAATCGTCGCTTGACTGCCCCCACCCCTCCGTTCGGGCATTGTTTTATACTAAACTGTATAATACCGACAAAGGGCCGCGTTTACTGAGTCAAACCGCACATCTGGCAAGCTTCAGCGCAATGCAATAACAACAAGTATTAGTTCGACACTAATGAGGGGCATAAAACAAGTACGACAACAATAGGATGTTTTCCTTAATTGAAAATTTTAAACACGAAGTAAAGAAAAGAACTCCGAATGCAGGAAAGGTAATAAACTGCGTGTTACGACAGCCATGTGTGCGCCTTTCTTTGTCAGTATATAACAATATGAAAAGTACGTGTGAGAAAATTCAAAGGTCATTGCCCAGTTTTAACTTTAGCGTAAGAAACAGTGCCTAAAAATAAACTAACCCGGAATATTCCGGCAAAGAAAATAACTCTATCAAGCACGTCCAATTACGTAGTTCTTACATGTACTACGACTAAGAGTAATACCGCAAGGGGCGAATTCTTCAACACAACCTTTCAAGAACTACAATAAAAGTAATAATTTCTACTCCTAACTATGTTGAAACATTCGGCCATATAGAAATATAGCCAATAAATTTCGTGTAAGCGAAAAGTTAGATTTCAAAGCACAACTATACGCCTGATAAGTTTATCGGATATCAGATCCGTGGCACTAAATCACAATTACACGAAATACGAAAATTTTCGACCGAAAATGAACATTATTCAGCTGGGAACAGGCTAATGTGGCTGACAAAGATATAGGGTTTCAAGATAAGACGAAACTTTCTAAGTAAATAACTGATTAATTTACTTTTATTAGAATATTTATGTATTGTCTTTGTTTATACCTTTAATATTGTACCTACATTAATGTTAAAACTAGTTTATTTGGGTTCGATAATGTGTTGGTGCCTTCTCTACTTGTATTTAGTACGTTTGGAAGTGGAAATTCATAATGCTTACGTTTTTAACTAATAAATGTACTATAGGATTATGCTACTGAATCTACGTAGGAGCTTTGGCATAATTTTAATATTAAAACCCAACATTACGACACGTGGCCACCTGCTGTCACTATACTTTCATTCAGTTCATTAATAGTAACATATGAAATTACAGAAGTAATGGCAATTTGATTTCTTATATGTTTTTATAGTCCTTAGCTTTGCTCCGTGCTATGCTGACCTTTATGCCGCCATTACTAAAACGATTATTTTTATCTTAATTTAAAAGAGCAATTCGGAAATTGTTAATGAATAATGCAAACAAAATTAAAGAAGTTTACTTGAATATATAGGACAAAATATAATATGTAATATTCAACAAACTTTTTTCCAAAATATATATTTTTTTTGTATGCAAAGTTTCAATAAAAACGGCTTTTTCTCAAAACTGTCAGTATGTGGGTTGATTCCATTTTGCATAAGTAGGTTCTATCGTCCATTTCCCTATAAATATGGAAGGCCCAAACCCAGCAGTGAACCTTGTAAGTGAATATTGTATACAGTGTCGTTTCCAGTATAAATAATTCTTTTCGAATTATGTCGTTTTTCATAGGCGGGTGGTGCATTACCTAATGCAATTGTGTTCCTCAAAACGTAATTCGGCTAAATCAACGCCCGTGGCGCCAGTATTGCTCAAACGCGATTATTTCAGTGTTTTTTCAGGGCTATTTCCACTTACTAATTTGAATGTTCACTTTTTTTGGAATGCATATTTTATGAATAACTATTTTGTGGAACTCTACATAACAAAATAAGCTGAGAATTATGAAATAAAGTTGACGTTCGAACAGTTTAGCAAAAATGGCTAAAATTGCTACAAATAAGTTGGGTAAATACTTGACAGTCCATGCAAAATAAATAATTACATGGAGGTGACATACGGTGTTGTTGTCACTTAGTTACAAAACCAATACAAAATAATTTTGTTCAAAATGTCTATCCCAAAAATTAATTTCATTTCATAGTTCAAAATTCAAAAAGACATTTTCATCGTATTACTTGAAAGATAAGGAAAAAAAAAATCAATGTATATCCATTTTTTTCCAATATCACTTTCTCACATTCATTCGTGTTTACGGTATATTTGTACGGTAATAATGAAAGTAATAAATTACACATAAATAAGCCATCGGTCACTTTTTACTCTCACTCTTAACTTTTGCCAGGTGGTAAGGTATCTACCCGTCTGGATGGCTACCACCCCGGTCTAGAGTATGCCGCCATAATAACCTTGAGTTGTGTTCCGGCATTAGTGGCCAGGTTCCAAACTACTTCAAGAGAGCAGCAGCGCATTTGTAACGCCTTTGATGTTGCAAATGTCCATAGGCGATAGTCAGGGCTTACCATTAGGTGGGCCGTCTGCCTGTCTGCTGAACTCGTGCAACAAATAAAAAATGTGATCTTACTTCATATGAAACGCAATATCGACAACACAATCCTGTCAAAATTCATGTTTGTAAACATAACTTTCTGAGAAATGTAACTATGCAAATGTGCATACAAAAGCAGAGGTACCTGAGGACATATTTTTTATTGCTGGCGTTCAGCAGACAGGCAGATGGCCCACTTGATGGAAAACAGTTACCATCACCTATAGACATTTACAACACCAAAGGTGCTACAAATGCGCTACTGCTCTCTTAAGGGAAACTGGAACCTGATCACTAATGCCGGAACACAAATCAAGGTTATTATGGCGACATACTTTAGACCAGGGGTGGTAGGCATCCAGTCGGGCAAATTCTCTACCACCTGTACCAGTTGTAGGTTGTATTGTCGCCTCTTACGATAAGCCGCCCGGCCGCAGGAAATTGTATTCATTCTCCGTTCCTGCACGGATAACACATATGAAAACATAAATATTCCGTTTTTGTCAAAATATCTACGGAACTTAAAACAATTTATTTCATACAAATATTCCTCAATATTTGTAGAATATAACAATTATGTCATTTAATTAATTGAATAATAGTAGCGTGTATATCATTATCAATTATTAACAAGTGAAGCACATTATTCATCATAGTTAATGTACGTGGCGGCGAGTTTTATGTCAGTGAATATTATGCTAAAAGCTTTTGTTTTTACTGCTTGTTATCGAATACTGTGTGCCAAGTTAACTATGCAAATAACTACGATATCACGTAGCGCTGATGTTTTACAAATAAGTTTTATTCAAAAGAAAGTTTACGTTATTATTTTAATCGGAATTGGCCTAGTGTGTGTGTCGCCTTAGTAAGAAGGATTCCGTAGAAGTCAACAATCGTCTACGAAATCCTACTAGAACTCTACGAAAAGTAGATACTAAATTGAAAGTAAACATCTCTTAAAAACCCTACATACTGAATTGTATTTACACTTTAGTTATTTAACTATTTTATTATTATGTGGAATGGAATTTACTGCTGATTTGCTAGCTTTATAGGTATCGAAGAATCTATGAGTTACAAAATTCTCATTTATATGACGAAATGGAACAGCGATGCACCTACTTGTCACCTACTAACTTGACGTTAGGAGTCCAGTATGATCGGAATACATTCGCTAGTCCACTATACGGGTACAACACATTATTTACCTAATAGATTTAATAAGAATATTTGTACAAAAATACTACAATACTTTGCTCTCTTCTTCATCGTAAAATATCACTATTATATTATAAGTAATGACTGATTACTTTTAATTACAGTTTAAGGCTAAGCAATTGCAAAACCGTTATTTGACAAATCACTCATCCACGATACGGTCATCAAAACTTACGAAGCTGTAAAATATTTTTGAATGATCAAAATTGTCTTAGTTAATTTAATTGCCATTTTCAATCCTAATTAAAATATCAACAATCTTTTGAAAAATGAAAATCATTCACCGAGTTTCTGGTACGACCAGCGCTTTAAATCGTCATGCAATTAATCGTCAACTTGCAGTTAGTAACGATACACCAGTGTAGTCAGCTATTTTAGTCGAATGACTAAAATGGGAGTTTTCTAGGTTCAATGGATATTCGTTTAATGAATGTCAACAGTGAAACTGTCGTTTCGAATTGAATTTTTACTGAAAAGTATTATTTTCGAGTTACCGTTTAAAAGCAAAACTTGTTTGATTATTGTAAAATATTTCACTTGAAACTGGGTATCCCTAAATTTTAAACAAAAGATGTTTTATGTAATTTAATTTATATTATAATTTTAGCTTTTATCATGATGAACAAAATGGCTTTGTTTAAAAGTATTCCAAGCAAAATGTGTTTAAGGCAGGAAAAACATGTTAATCTTGATAACATTTTTGAAGGTTTCCTGTACTCCATTTTTTGTCACAGTAGCTTACCAGTCAAAGTCAAAGTAATTTATTTGTTTGAAACATGGACATTTTTGCAGATGTTATAGTAAGTCTCAAGTTACATGCTTCGCCTTGACAGGCATACAACTTTTTTGGAGTTTTGGTTACAAGACCTTTGTTGTCTTTATTACTACATATAGATATTATGATTATATAATTAGTTATATTATTGATCAATTATTGATTATGATGCTCTTAGAATTACAACACATATTTAATATACAATTATTATATCTCATACAATTCAACATTATTCTTAAAAAAATTAAATTAAGATTTATGTTGTTGTTTTTTTATAATTTAGTTAATTTATTATATTACTAATTCTAATAGCAATAAACGTACAAATAATTAAAAAAAAGAAATCTTAACTTAAACCCGCGCATCTCGCTAAACATAAATTCTTTGCGCGAGGTAAAGTTCCAGCCTCCCAGTCTTCTGTTTTTTGAAATTATAAAAAAATCTTTTTTGTAAAATACAATAACACAAAAATAATAAGATAATTACTTAAAAAGAGTCACCAATTTAAATAAACTTTTTTTCTATGTAAGGGCAGTAAAATTATAATATTAAATTCAACAATAAATCGCACTCGCACACAAGCCAGATAACCTTAAAAACTGACCTCAAATTGTATAAACAATCAGTGAATCTTTAAAATACTTCTAAGCCATATCTTAAATATTATATATGCATTAAGTTTCGATTAAAAGTTATATTATAAACATACATAGAACCTGTAGTTTGGAAGTCCCCTAACTTTCCCCGCATAGGCTCAGGGCTGGCCCAACTCTATTATAAATTTATATTCACTCAATGGCACCCCTTTCGGGGACCTCCAAGGTACTTTGTCAACACTTTAAGTTAATACGCTTTCTGTTAAATTTCAAAAGAAAAAGTTTAAATTTGTTCCACTTTATATTTTTCAACTAACAACGTGTTATTTAAAAAATTATAAATTCACTAGGGCTTTTCATCAAGTTTAGATCGCATACATTTGGTCCGAATGAGAATGTTATAGAAATACATATCTTCTTCTTATATAAAAATTAATGTATCTCCTTTATAGAATCGTAAACCTTACATTTGATTATGTAATGATCTTTAGCAAAGTTGTTGTACATGAGCTAAAGCAGGTTTCTGAGTTGGTTCACGATTGCACCCGGTAGGTGGCGTTGCTGTCAGCATATCGATTGAAGGTTTGCCAGGCAGGACGACATCTGCCGAGACAGGTAGTATGTAATATAATAAAATATTCAAGAAAAAAACGCAAAGAATCATGCTATAGACTATGGTCGGGAATGAGAGAATGGATGAAAGTTTTTCAAAATAATAATTGATATTACATGGTTCAACCAAAACTAAATCAAGTTGGTTGACAAGCGCAGAACTGAGAGGAAACTATGACATTCAACGACAATGAATGATTCGACGTTATGTTACTTAAATTATTTTGAATAGAAAATAATAGAATAGAATAGATTAAGATACAATATATATATATATATATATATATATATATATATATATATATATATATATATGTATATATATATAAGACTTTGTATAAATAGTCATGGAAAGAAGACAAAAATATACATATATTGTTTATTTTTTTTTAAATTTATACCTAAAACGAAACGATAGATATGTTACACAATTCACACATTCGCTCGTTTCTTAACATGCCTATTCAACAAAATACCTGAGTACCTACAGATTGTCGATTCATCACAAATAGAAATCGCAATTATCGTTTGTAAACCTAGCAGGAACAAGCGGCATTTTCCACCGTCTGATTTACTGACCAGCAACCAAGCAAAGCGTTGTATAATACTATAATTACAAACGTAACAGATGCCGAGCCGATAACTCATTGCGTTTGTATCCAACGTCGATTCAATTTTAATTGTTTTGAGTTGTCAGTTGACTGTATTACAGACTACAACTCCATCTATTGGGGAGACTAACTTATTGTCTCTTGAAAAGTATCACTTTGTAAAATACTACTCACAAACTATGAATATCAGCCAAGTAGATTTCGGAATACGTATTTTAAAGAGTTCTGTAGGGAAACTAACATCTAGTTATTTGTCATTTGAAAGAGAAATCACCTCATAAAAGCTAAACAACTCTTGATCGATTTATTTTTCGATTTTTTTTGTTTATATTTATATTTCAATTTTACGCAATACAATATCAATAGTATAATACCTATAATTAAATAGCTCACAGTAAATTTTAGGGGACACGTCAAACAACTACTACAAACAATAATAACTACAAATTTTAATGGAACAAGGTCAACACAATATGTAAGCCAAGACTAAAAAACCAAGTGCCTACCGGTTAAAACAAGAAAGAAAATGAACTTCAATAATATGAAAATTATAATTAAATCTTTAGGAGAAAATATTAATAAAATAAAAGTGGACTTAAATAGTAATTTCTACCAATATTCATTCAAGTATACATATGAAATTGTTGTGTGTAGCAATTTCATATGTATACACACATATTGTATACCATAATTATGTGCCTGAGTGTATATGTGTATATATATGTGAGTGTGCAATCTTAATTTATTCACAAAAAAATAACGCACTACACTCTCACCTACTACACTAAATACATGGGAAAAATGAAGCACAACGTCACGTATTAAAGTTTGTCGTCTCCCTCTCACTTCTTACCTGAGATGGAGACACGGTAGATATATTAACTCAAACTACGCCATAATTAGTCATTGTACTTAAAGCGCAGACTTAGTATCTTCGTCAAACCCTTTCGGGTTTTTAGATGTAGATATGTAAAAAATATCTATGTTTTTGTTTGAATAAATAAATTTAAAAAAAATTGAACATAAATATTTTAAAAGGGTGAAAGGGATACTAAAAGATTATTGTAACCATGGTAGCTTAAATGATGAGCGCACCGGTCCCACACTTAAAGGGTGCGCTTTCAAATCCTATCTCGAATGCATGCACTGCTTAAGCAGTTTTCTGACCAAATGTGCATATTGCTATAACTACTTAGAGCTAATTGTAAAAGGAAACATCACGAGGAAACCTGCAAAATGGGGGGCCTGAACACAGAAGTGGTACCTTTATGGGCTATTAATAAAGTATTCTAAAGCGGAAAGTGAGTCAAATACTAAAGCTGTGACTCATAGCATTATATTAAAGACACTATTCTAAACGAATGCTATCAAGGCTCTTTTATATACATTAAAAAAAATCACCCTCGAAAAAATTTTATGATGAAATTCCGCAGCGGTTGGGATGTCCTAAAAAAATAAAGCATAGGAAAAATTCTTTCAAGAATCTTCACGAATACATTTATAATTTAAGGCCGGGTTTTGTTCGCTGGCCTTTTTTCCCCTACTTTGGCCAACAAAGTTCAAATAACAATGTACTCAGTGAAAAACGAGTGAAAGTCTCAGTACTTAGCTGTTAACGCTTCAGGTAGATGTTTAAGGATTTCTTTTAAAAGCTAAGGTTTTTAACTTACTTGGTATTTTATAATGAAAGTGAGGTTGTGTATTTCTTTCGATGTAATTACCTCTTAGTTGCAAAGTTACCTAGAATAATAATGTAGTAAATTCATTTTCTGGTCACGTCCTAGTTTTTATTCAAAAATAAATACACCATGAAGCGTATACTATATCCATATCATTTTAATAATTCCAATATCATGTATAGTAGACGCAATATCATGTTCTGCTTGGTAGTTAAATATCTCAAGCTTATGAAAGATTTTATCTTCGTTTTACTTTTCCAAGTGACTAGGAAATTGCATCTCGCTAGAAATATCGACTCTCTATTACTTTATTAAGATGAAACTTCTCTGGAATCGCTGTGTTTTTAAACTTGAGATGAAACGAAAAAGGGACACGAAAAAGAGATAAACACATAAATCTTACAGGGCTAAGCCTGCGAGAGAATAAGATACAAGATTTACATTTTGCAACACATATTAGAGAGTCAATAAGACCAATGATTAAACATAGGCCCAATTTGGATCGAAATAAGAAAAATAATATTCTTTTATTGAAAGGGATTAGGAAGTTTATTTTGAATTATGTAATGTAGGCTAATGGAATTATATTTATATTAATAAAAGTTAGAGAACATCATATGAGTATATTCTCTGAAGTTTCACTTCCACTGCGTGCGAACTGCACACACACACACTTTTTTATGTATAACTCTAACACCACGGGCCATAAAAATGGCTCAGACATTTGTAGGGCTTGCGTGGGGCTATGGGAAGGCCAACACGGAAAGACCCAAATTTGAGCTAAATGGACGTGATAGTAACCGGCCTTGTCCCTGCCATGCCATATAAAAATGCACCCAGAAGTGACTTTTTATATATATCTAAATATATATACAAAATCATACATACTTATTATCACGCCTGTTTCCCATGGGAGTAGGAAGCGACTATGGATCTCCACTTGCGACGATCCTGGCAAACGACTTATGCTTCACCTACTTTCATTACACTCTTCAAACATGCACGTTTATTTAAAATCCTTTTTGCCTGACCTATCTTTAACACTTCTAATATTTGGTCCTGGCATCAACTCTACGATTCACAATACTGTCGTACACCTGTATGTGATTCTAATTTTATCCATTCTCTCTACATGTCCAAACCACTAGAACAAACTATTATTAACATTAAAAAACAAAACTCATTATATAAATGCCAAGTATCAATGATATCATCATGTACATGCCAGTATGGTTTCACTGAATTTATGTCGATATCTAAAAATACATTCCCACCTGCTTGTATACGGTTATAGGGGATATAAATTGGACGGCTGTATAAATTCGGGTTATTATCTCAATTTCCATAATGCCCCACATCGAGAAGGACTCTTAATAACTCAAAGTATGCTTTTGCTTCTAACAAGATGGGCCTCCTCTCGTAAAGGCACCGGGAGGCCTTGTAGGTACGTACTTAAGCCTATTTAACATAAATAAATAATACTGGAGGCAGTTAAGGCTGATTTATTGGTCCCGCAGTAATTTTTGTAGCGGCTTAATTGAATAAAGAAGTTCCCGGGAGAAAGCGTGGCTTGACTTTTGTATTTTAGGCAGAGTTTCAAGATTACAAAGCGGGTTTATTATACTGATTTTTATTATCATTGTCTCTTAAACAATCAAAATTTTTATGCTTTTTCAATAAAGGCAAGAGTATTGATGATGAAAAAAAGTGCACAAATTGCCTTTATGAAGATTTATAAAAACTTCTGATGAATATTTAAGAGAAGTTTTTAGAATCTTGACGGAAGTATCAGGTCCAACGTCGATTGAGTCATGCAGATGCGAATAGTCGCCCCTTTTGTAAGAAGGTAGATGACAGTCAAAGCAACTGAGTCCCTTTTTTTGTGCTGCCTAGATTTTGTACAAACATACAAAGTTATGACGTCCATAACTATAACCATACAAATAGCGTATTAATTATTATTTAAACTGTTAGAAGAAATAAGAGAACAGTTGGCCGATTCATATATCTTACTATATTTACTATTACGGTATCTTTAATATTCATTCGCTGGCCTTATGTAAAAATTTGACACTACTTGTATGAAACTCATATAAATTTTTAACCGCACTTAGACCAATGAAGTCAAGGTAGCGTGATGGCTAGCGCACGCTTCCCAGAACCAAAGGGCGCGAGTTCGGATCCTAACTGGAACGCTCATGCACCTCTTAGACAGTTTTCCGTCCTAATATCATCAGCATAACGTAACAATTACCACGTGTTAACAACAGTGAAGAAAAACATAGCGAAGCCACCTTGGGCAAGGCCCGAGCTCAGCAGTGGGATGTTTATGGGCCGATTATTATAAACAACTGAATTTATAGTAAGCTATAGGAACCCGTCAAGTATAGTATTTAGCACCCGCTGATCTAAATATTAATCATTTTAGAATTGATAGTAACAAGTGTTACCAATCCAATTCCAATGTGGACTTTTAGATTTTATTGAATGAAAGGCAGTAAAACTGTCTCTTAGTCTCACAGTAATATTCCTGTAAATAGAGTAAAATTCCAGTACATTTGGGTGTTGTAAGCTATGAATAAGTGTACATCTACTCTCTGCATGCTGTTAGGAGTACGCTGCTAATGGACTGACCCGCTGCGAACTTTTAACGATCTTAACTCACTCCTAATGCAGCTAAACAGAATGCTCTGGGAGTACTTTATGGCACTAGTCACTTTGAACTGAAAACAACATTAGTAACGGAAAAATGGTTTGTTGTAATTTGGGAGTACCTACGTTAAAATGTTTGGAACGTTATACATGTTGTTTGCTTATACATGCAATGTAGGAAATTTAAGATGTGTAATGGAACGTAAATATGGAATAAACGGGGACGGAAGGAAGTAGCAATGAGTGATTGAGGTGAACCCTCTATTGGCAACGTGGTGTTTGAATGCCTTATCAATAATTGTTATAAGGTGTCTAAAAACATTTGCAAATTCGTTTCTTAGAAGATTAAAGGTATTATTACGATGATGAAACGACTAGACAAGGCGCCTCCGTCAGGTTCCGGTCGAAGGGGTAGGCCCAAGAAATTCTGGCTTAACGATGTGAAAGATTACATGGGTACCGACGGTCTCTATACAAAGAAGCCAAAGACCACGTACAGTCGAGAAGAAAACATAGGAAAACGGACCCTGGGCGTCGAAACGAACGCTTCGAATGCAACCTAACTTTAACGCTCGGGTGATGATGATTAAGAAGAAGTTTTTGTTATAATTTGTATCGAGCACAAAAGTGAGCCACCATTAAAAACCCACCCTTACATATATTTGTAAACATAGAATTTCCCGATACGCGGCATTCAAACACATCATCCACCAGGCTCTTGTCACCGCAGGGGTAAGTGCGTTTTAGATCCAAACCGCTTGTGCCGCGACGATGGCAGGAGACCGGATAGGATGACGCTAATTCCTGCAAGATGCGCCACCCTTTAGTGTGGGATGCTACTTGCGTTGTTACTCTAGCGGCGTTTCATCTTTAAAGTACTTGCGCTACCGCTGGTTCTGCTTCAGCCGAACAGGAGGCCTTCAAGCGCCGCAAATTGGGTGCCATTAGAAATAGTTACTCATTTGCGGCATTTAGGGTGGAAACTCTGGGTCCGTGGGTCCTAACGCTACCTTAACGTCACCAAACGTTTAGTAGACGTCACATGCGACCAGAAGGCAGGTGTCTATTTTGCTACAAGATAAATAAGCGTTGCTATACAACATGGCAACGCCGCCAGCTTTTTGGAAATGTTAGTTTTTAATATAGTATAGTTTGTAGTTTATTTTTAAGTTTATTTATATTTATTGCAGTTTTATGTATTTCTGACTAATAAAACCTGAATTAAAATATATATATACATATTAACACTAAAACATTGACCTGTAAAAAGATATAAACAACCATCTAATGGAAAATGAGCACCGATGCTTGTTGACGCTCGAAAAAATTTTATGGCGTTCATCTTAAACAAACCCATGTTGTAGGGTATAGGGAAAAGCTCAGCGGGAAATTCTCTTTAATAAAATTGTGTTTCACAGTGTTGTTTTGTTGTTGTTTTCCTAACATAATTCCTTAAGAGTATTTAAAACAATCCAAGTTTATTTATCTCTAATCAAAGTTAATTAATTAATCTGCCCATAACATTTTGTCACAAAAAAAAATGTTCATTATGGGTCCACCCTGATGTCATACAAACCTTAACCAAATATCTTTCCAAGATCTTATATTATATTTTTATTTTATCATAGTAAAATTAGAGTATTTTTTCTAACCCAGAATATGAATTACATACTTTTATTTTGTTTCCCGGTATAAATGTTTATGGTTTTTAATTTGACTTTTATGTTTTTATTAACTGATTATGATATCCCCGCGACTTCGTCCAAGCTTGACTTGTGACTCCTTCTGGAATCCCGGTACAAAAAGTACAGTATTTAAAAAGAATTTAAGCTATCGTTTTAGTGAAATCTGTTTCAGAATAAGTTAATTTTAATGCACCCGAACCACTTCAAACCGCTCCCCTGTAAATTCCTGAGAGATTCCCGTCATATAAAATATCACATAGATCAGTGAAAAATCACATGAAATTCTTCAATTTTTTTTGGTCACTTTAATGATTCCCGTGATAAAAAGTACTAGCGCAAATTTTTAGTCTAATGGTTAGCTGTTGATCAGTGAAAGCCACACGAAAATCTGTCCAGTAGTTTTTTATGTGAATCCCAAACAAGTAGGCAAACCGACAACCATACCAAATATCTTTAAAAAATCATCATGTTCTCCATTGTTTACAAAGCATATTCTAGTTGATTTTTTGAATAGTATAGACACGGCATTTTAGAATTTTATAATAATATAAATTATTTTCCAATTTTGGTTTGTCTATGCTTTGGTGTAAAAAAAGTATTGTGTGTCTATCTATCATCAATTTCATTGCTCTTTTTCTTCCAAAAGTTCTGAATATGACTGTAAATATTACACTTTCGAAGCGGAAAATGGAAAAGTAGAACGTCAGACGCCTATGGCCGCGTTCACCGTCGATAAGTACTTGCCTGTTGACTTAGGCACCGTAAGTCCTAAGTAAGGATAAAAAGGGATTGCGATAAATTTGACGTCCAAGTGAAAAGGGAATCGAAAGTTTGAAGGTTTTTGTGCTAACCGTATAAATGATGTAGGAGTTTCAGGGAATTAAATTTTATACTTTATTGCTTTAGGAATAAAGCTCTTTATTTAGTTTGCAATAGTTTGAAGGTAGAAAGGAAATCAAAATTGCTCCATAGTTAATATATATATAACTAGATGTACTAGCAGTTTAACCTAAATATTTGCTTATACAGGCTCGTGACAAAAGACTCAATTGTAGGTGAAACACTTTTTAATATAATTTGATTTCATTTTATTTTAGATGTTTTTTTTATTTCTAATCCGTTCTATTGTAGTTTATACGACTTGTGCCGGACACTTTGAACTTTATCTTGATAATCTATAAAATCACAACATGAAACAAGTGAAAATTTGAAATGAAATTTGACATAAGCTCCATACGAACGAAACGGAGAAAGAATACAATTTCCTGCGACCGGGCGGCCAGTAGTTATAGGCGACAAAACAATTAACAGCCAGGTGGTAGGGTATTTTCCCGTCTGGATGCCTACCTTCCCTGGGTTAGAGTATGCCGCCATAGCAACCTTGAGTTGTGTCGGGGCATTAGTGCCCAGATTTCAGTCTCCCTTTAGAGAGCGGCAACACATTGGCAGGGTTTTTGTTGTTATTTAAAAAATGTAAGCTATCGTTTTAGTGAAATCTGTATCGGAGTGAGCTAATTTGTATGCACCTGAACAATTACGAACCACTCCCAGGAAAATTTCTGTGGGATTCCCGGTATAAAAAATATCACTTTTTTTTGTATTACGTATATATATATTGCTATTATATTGATATATGTATTTAATTTATAAATTAGTGTATGTATATTTAAATTGTACAGTCCTATCTTTTTTCTCCTCCACCTACATCGCCAGATTAGTTAAGAATTTCTTTTAAGTTAGGTTGCCTGGCAGAGATCGCTTTTAGCGATAAGGCCGCCTGTTGTTTTCCCAAGAAGTATTGTAATTATGCATTTTGTTTCTGTATTAGTTAATGAAGTGTTATCTACCTATCTATATTTTATTAAATAAAATTTGCTACAGATAAATTAAAAAAACCACATTAGAATTCAACTTTGATAAAATCATTACCAGAAAAAATTTCGCAGGATACCCAGGATAAAAAGTAGTACAGATTTAGAGTCGATCAAATCGCATGTCGATCAGCGAAAACCACATCAAAATCGGTGTAGTAGTTTTTACATGAATCCCGAATAAACAGACAAACTGAGAAACAGACAAATATTAAACAAAATTGCATACGAGTAGTGTTTACCAGCGTTTATATAATCTATTCCAGTTGTTTTATTAACGATTCAAAACACATTTTTTTTAGAATATTTTAATATTATAGAAATAATAAACAGACACTTTAATTATATTCATTGGTGTGGATTTGAAAATTATTGCAGAGGACTCAATTTTAATACAGCGAAGATACTTGAGATAGCATTAAAAATATGGGTTTCAGCGTTTCATAATCGTTCTATCTCGGGCCCTGACGAGAGAATTCATAATGACACTTGATATGCAAATGGAGGGCACCACTAAAGCCTTACAATCTTTTGTTGACGGGATTTTAAAATTCCTCTTGGCGACTGTAGATAGTGAATCGAATGCTTTCAATGTAAGTTTAAAAATATTTAGAAATAAATTTGACCCGGGATTTATTCGCGTCTTGGTTCCAGTAATTGAATTTCTATCTTATACTAGTATATAAAGCTGGATAGTTCGATTGTTTGATTGATTGAACGTGCTAATCTCAGAAACTGCTGGTCTGATTTGAAAATTTTTTCAGTGTTAGATAGCCCATTTATCGAGGAAGGCTATATATCATCACGCTAAGATCAATAGGAACGGAGTACCAATAAAAAATGTTTTAAAATCGGGGTTTTTTCTTCATTGACTTTTTTAACTATTCCACGCGGACGAAGTCGCGAGCAAAAGCTATTTCTTAATAAAATTAAAATTATCGTACTAATGTCAAATCCTAGTAAGTAGATGTATTTTACTTGCATATTTTGTATTTTGGTTTATATATCGGGAGCGGTGCAGACAAACGCGACACGCAGATACGAACTACTATATAGGTATATATAAGCTTTCTATGAAAAGTCATCTAACTGATGGTGCAAACCTCTTGAAAATCCGTTACGTTACGTTACGTTTCGTGGTTTTGGACGAGTTAGCGGATTTACAGACAGACGCGGAAAGCAACTTTGTATTATACATATGTAATAAAAAAGAGACTAATAGACCTGACAGACGTTACCAGCTGAAAAACAGAGTGTTCACGACGCTAAGTCAAATAGCAAGATTACTGCGTCAAATAGAATGCGCGATTGAAATCGCTACGAAGACTTCCCTATCGTCTTATAAAATTTATGTGTCAACAGTAATACGCGGAAGCTTTATCAGTTTCTAACATTTAAATACATTTTTTATTGCTGAAGTACAGCAACAGGCTGACGGCCCAACTCTGATGGAAAGTGGTTACCCTCGCCAATAGACATTAGCAACGCCAGAGGTACTGTCAATGTGCTTCCAGTTCCGATGGGGAAACTGGAACCTGGCCGCTGATGCCGGAACACATCTCAAATAATGGCAGCATGCACTAAACCAGGGGTGGTAGCCATCCAGCAGGAAAAACACCCTGCCACCTGGATGTGGGTTGTTTTGTCGGCACTTACGACAGGCCGCTTGGCCTAAGAAATTTGCATTCTACTAAATAGACGAGTATCTAAAAAGTAATAAAAAAAGGTATCATTTAGAAAGTCTTGATTGTTTTCACTGCCAAATTGTCTATTCGTGATTATGAAGGCCAAGGAAATCACAATAAAAGCTAAAAATATCGCAAATAAATATAAATATTGCAATAAAAGTGCACATGTTAATTATTGATAGAACCCCCAATCCATCTTAGAGAAGCATGGTAGATATATTATCGTACCTTTTGCACATGTGCAAAAAATCTTAGGTGCTACAAATATAATTTAGGTACTATTTGATGAAAGTGGTGGTAGCGTAATGGCTAGCGCACGCGTCCCAGACTCAAAGGGCGCGCGTTCGATCCTAGACAGAACGCATCTCCAAGTTAGACAGTTTTCTGACATAATGTGCATATTGTTACAATTACAATGTGCTAACTACGGTGAGGGAAAATATCGTAATGTAACCTATACATCGAGGTAACCGATATGTCAAACCTACCAAGCTTCTTTGGACAAGCGTGGAGGGTATACGTGTACTGTTGTTCTTCAATAGTGGGAGGCTCGAACCCAGCTGTAAGACGTTTATGAGCTCTTATTATTGTTCTATAAATTATGTGCAAATAAAACTGTGTTTACAAAGCATACTCACTGCCATCTCCATTGCGCGCTCGGAATGACATAAATAATTGTATTTCCCTTACTCGCTGGACTATCTAGTACAAATATATTATCCAAAGTTAGCTTTTATTTTTTTTGCAGACATAATTATTGATCAGCCATATTCGTTGCGAAAGCGGCTGTCCTACCAGACACGTAATGGTTAATATTTAATTCGCGAGCCCAGTCCCTTGAGGCGCTAGAGGTCGCACCTATGTGTTTCAAATGGCTACATAAGGTGTACCCTTTATAAAATATTAAAATTTAGTTAACATTATTTAATTAAAATATTTATTTTATATGGATATGGTATACATACACATAAGAAAAATAAAACGTAGTCGATAAAGTAAAATACAAATAATTTCAAATAATATATTTGTGTGGGTTCAAATAAGTTGAGTGATGCGTCTGTGCTGGTTACCCCGTTGGATGGAATGACGCATCTCTGGCAAGAGCTCATGACTCAATCACCCGTGAGGGGAGTACAAAATGAAACGTCGAGCTGTTGCACTCTTGATGTATTTACTTCCTTAATCGTCCATAATTTCACTTACACTATATATTTATATATACCGAAACCTTATCGGTTACGTGATGTGCACTCCAATATTTTAAGCATTATTAAATATTTTATTTACACGTTTATGATATTGGACATTTCTGATAATACAGACATGATCTCAGATCATCTTCAGAGATCGTATCAATAGCTCTAACACTGATATCGTTTATCCGTATTTAAGTAGCATCACGATTATGTCGATCCATACATTAAAGACTACGGTCGATACCGTAGTCTTTAACTGAATTATTACAGCCAGGTGGTAGGGCATTTGCCCAACTGGATGGCTACCACCCCTAGTCTAAAGTATGTCGCTGTAACAACCTTGAGTTGTGTTCCGGCATTAGGTACCAGGTTCTAGTCTCCCTTAAGAGAGCATCAGCATTTGTAGCACCTTTGGTGTTGTAAATGTCTATAGGCGATAGTAACCGCTTTCCATCAAGTGGACCTGTATGCTTAACTCCTGCAATAAAAAAAATATAAAAAAACATACATCAATAAATTAGTGGGTGAAACGCGACGCAACAATATTATGTAACTATGATATTTTTAATATTTCAACATTCACAGTAATGTATTTTTAAGAGTACAATAGTAATAATTTAGATAGATAGATAACTTTACTTTTTAAACTTACAAACTGGCCCTATTCTAATTTATACAAAGGCGGTCTTATCGCTAAAGTGAAAGCGCTGACTATATAACCATAAGCTCCTAATTCATTCATTCAAACCATAATAATCACTTTTAGTGCGGCCGGTATTAAGCTTGGTTCGACAACGCACTTCACTTGCCAAAAATCTTATATTATTTCTTACATATTTGTTTTTTAACACCGCAAACGAATCCGACAACAAAATGACGCCATCTTATATGTACTAAGATAAAATTGGGGGGACAGAAATAGAAATACATACATATTATTATACAAAAAGAGAAGGAATATGTATGTATCAAGAACGTGTATTGTGGTTTGAACAAGAGATGACCTAGTTCAACATTAAATAATAAACACAATGAAGTGTACTAGTTACTAGTAGTTACTTACTTACTTTTACTAGTTTGTAAAAAATACATTAAATCAATAATGTAATTTAATTGAGTTAACCAATTATACTGAAATAAAACACAATGATAGTTTTCAGTGATTAGTTTCTTAACGAACCTATTTGTTTTCTAAAAAGCCTTTAGTATTACACCAGACTATTCGATAAAACCAAACATAATCTTCAGCATTGTTTAGTAAACACAATGTAAGACCCCAGAGGTTTGGTTTCAACTGAATACCGCCTCCTTTCCGATTCTAACAAAATATTCTTTTACAACGCTGTATCTTGCGGATCCCTCGGTTTCTTTACGAACCGTAAAAACAGTTGAATGTTGAATCTTATTTCCATTTTAGTAGGTCTGGGTTCGATTTTCGCTTATCCAGAACACTTGCTAAAATTGGTTGGAAACAGACTATTTTTCCATTATGCACCAGCTTTGTATTATTTTCTGTTTCAAAATGTCCCTATTTTTATATCGATAACAATGTATTATGATATTTTCAGGAAAAAACTCAAAACTTTATAATTAAAATCAAATATATTCTCGTCTAAATAATAACAAATAATCGACAGGCAAACACACACTGTATATCCCCAAGTTACGCTTAAGTTATGAGTAATATACAATGGACTACTGTGGGGCCGATCCGACTCCCAGACCATAGTAAATGATATAAAGTTTGTTTCCGAAATTTACCATGCCAGAAATCGAACGCGGAGTGTCTACGCATTGACTTAAAAAAAACAAAAACTGCTTTATTATTGTCTCTGGCAATGTGCTTTTTTCTTTTTATTCTAAAATACTTTGTAAAGAACGCAACAAATGCTGTTAAAGCTTATTTTTTCTTAATTTCGATTAAAACCTGTAATAAAATCCAAATTAAGGGAGTATTGCATAAGAGGAGACTCCGTAACACGTAGCCTCTGTAATCCAGCGAGTTAGGCGGAAGACTAACCCGCTGAACGACAGAGGCTGGCAAATAATTATAAATGTGATAATTACACAAATAAAACAAAAACGTAACATGAAAACACTAGGCTATGGTTGTCAAGATGTATAACACAAATATACTACAGAAAAACATAGGCTAGAATCCTACTTCTATTATTTAAGCGTATAATAACACGGACTGTTTATCTCAATACAGTAGCGTGCTACGTAGATATATTTGTAGCAGAATCGACAGTACCCAGGGGAGCTATCTGCCTCGGACCCCAGATGTCGTATAGATAGAGGTCACTTACAACTTATTCGTACTTGAGTTGGGGATTTAGATAGATGAAATTACACTAGACAAAAATAATACAAAGGAATGCTCCAGAGAGTCCAAAATAAATGAATTGTTTAAGAAGTTTTAGACACGACTACTGTAACGGTTAGAATACTCGTAAGCACATTGTGTTGACAAGTTAGCAGCAGGGTTTGCTGCATACCCTGAACAAAATTTGCAATGGTCTGAGGATGTATTGCAAATACTTACTGTATGTGACACTAATAGTCTAACGTGTGTTCACTAGGTCATCCAACAGAATTCGCTAAAAGCGTTTATGTTGCCATTTGTACATAGAATTTATTTTATTTTTACTCTGTTAATTATGTATTTATGTGAAATAGAGTATATTTTATACTAATTTATCCTGGTAATTTTTTTTATTTTTTTTTAATTTTTTCTTCATTATCATCATCATTATTATGTCTCTACCAGCCGGAAATCCGAACTTATCTAACAGAATTATTAGCCAATTTATAGAGCTCTTAGACATATGCAAACAAAGAAATTTCTGAGGCAGCTCAATAACAGCAAATTCATTTAATCCATACAGGAACGAATGAAGAAAGTATACTAATTTCTGTGGCTAGGAAGCTTGTGGTAAGAGGCTAAAAAAGAAACCATAGGCAATTTTCCGATTTGCACAGCTATCAACCCTGGCCTAGAGTATGCCGCCTTGAATATGTTCCATAATCAGTAGCCAGGTTTAATCTACCAATCGTCTTCGAGGCTGATAGCTGATTTGTGGCACCTTTACTGTTTCAAATGTCTATTGGTGACGGTAAGTACTCTCCATCAGACGGGCCATCAGCCTGTCTGTCGTGCTCCAGCAATAAAAAAATTAAGAAATGATGATGAGAGAATGTCATAGAATGCGTTGTGAAATGATAGTAAATCATAATCCTTAAGTTGGATATAATGATATGTATTATGTAAATGCTAGACTTTTGAAAAATTAATAATGATAAATTATTGGTATTGATAAGTATTATAAAATGATAATGTGTGATACAGTAATATTGTGTACGCGACATATGAGAGCGAGCGAGCGTGTTTGCTTATCGATGCCGACTGCAGTGTTCAGTTTACAGCAATACTTATTATGTATGGGTTTTAAAAAAAACCCATAAATAATGTACGTGGCCCATACAGTGATCATTCAAACACAAGACACATCGTGGAACCACATATATGCGATCATGTAAAATGCCGATACGATAAGAAAACAGCCAGCTATACGCCATCCCTACATTCAAATACAGTATGGACTGACATGCCATTTCGTGTACAATCCCTTGGAATGGCGAGCCGCCTGAGTCGAATCGGCCGCACCTCGATGCCATTCAGCTGATTGATATTGGCTAGCTTATTTCGGGCCCACTTTTATTGCCCTGTTCCGATCGCGTGAAGTAGGCCGCGTGGTTTTATGTACATGTTAAAAGTTTCAGCTCCTTACGCGGTACAGGGGAGGCGCTCTTAAAAATGCATGGCTGCGGTAACTGTAAGTGAAAATTTTGGTAACTTGTAGAATTTGGCCTAGCTTAAAATCTACAGCAAGCTACAGAGTTCAAATGCAGTTCGGCATTATTATCGTGGTTTGCATGGACTTCTATCACGACAGATTTTTTGAAAGAATAATCACGCGTCCAAATTTATATTCGATACTGAATTAATTTAATGGCGCACGCTCTTCTATGGAATGAGATGATGGGAGTTTTCAGAGTGATAGCCTCGATAGTGTAGTGGTGGTCTAAGCAACGGCTACTATTTCAATAGACGCTATAGGCTTGACAGATTTTCCCTTATAAATCCTTCATTGCTTTTAAAGGTACTATAATTCATTTTTCTGATATTTTTTATGTTTTTATTATTTAAAACATTTTTAAGCCATCAACTAAAAAGATAAAAAATAACTTATAGATAGATAAGAATAACTCAACATTTTTGACAAATTGGGCTTAAAATATGTACAATTTTAAGTAAAAACATGATTTTAAAAAAATGGTGACCTCTAGGATTATCTAACATCTAGGGTCTAGGACCTTTTTAAATACTTTTGCCACCCTATGATCATCTAATATTTACAAATCTCGTGTCAGGGTGTTTGTAGTCAAACTCCTCTGATTTTAATGGGTTTTTTTTATATGTGGTATGAGAACCACCTGCTATAGTATCTTTATTATTTTTATGGCAGAATAACAATCACCGGGTCCATTAGGAAAATATACAACAAATGTTAAGATAAATAGCTAGCAAGTTATTTTTTTCATTTAAATAAATACTTCCTGCCTGAATGTAATCATTGAAATATTTGAATAATACAATTTCTTGCAAATATTTAACATGCCCACGAAAGCCAGGCGGGCAGGACGGACCGACCATAAAACAGAATGTAAATATTATAACTTGCGGGTATCACGTAAAAACGCCATAAAATATCGGACTTTCATATCTTTATAGCTATAATGGACGACTTATCGACTAAAAACTATCTTGACTTGTTCTGCGTACATTTTTATTATGACATTGAAAATGCGGTCACATCTTAATGTTTCATGACTTCATCAAATACGTCGTCTCGTTTTTATTGTATTTTTTTTATAAGTTAATATTTATACCACAGTACATAATTATTGCCTATTATTTTATATATTCCGTAGAATTGATCTACGTCTATTTTGATTGACATTGAAAAAGCGGCTAAAGCGAAATTTTACATACTTCATCTAAAATGTTGTCTCGTTTTTATTACAGTTTTATTATTATCTTCTTGCGTATATCACGTAGGATTATAGTGTGTGTATAAGAAATCTAACTAATCTAACCCCTCCTTTAATGCCCACTTCCACGGCAACAAACAGGAAATTAGGCCATGCAATATGCCCGATGTAGAGTATATTGTGTTTACATACTCGCATTGCCCATTTCACTTGCCACTTTCCTCCTTGCTGCCGTGGAAGGTCATACTGTATATAAAACAAAAGAAGAAGAAAAGGGGAACAACAATCGTCAGTATAGAACTATCAATCGTACACCAAAAACAAAAGGACAAAATAGTGAATAGGATAGTTTATGCTGTAGCCCTTCTCGTCTTTTCCAGGCAACCCTTGGGTAGAATTATGCGATTTTGAAGAATGATGCTGTTCAATTATGGGTACACCATAATAAATTAAATATTCGTAGTAGTTATACATAGATAAGAATGTAAGTTCATTTTTAAATATAATGGATAGATGGATCAAAAATGTATATTACATAAACATTAGTTCTATACACTGCCAAGAGCTACAGTCAGAAATCAATTACAGGTTACATACGTGTAGCGACATGTGTTGTGCACAGGTGTCAATTTAAGGTTGACAGTCTCTATTAAGTTTCATGAATATCTAGTGTGAGATTCATAAAATCAATCGATACCTTATTAATATATGTATAATTATATTAATATATTATGTGTTATTGCAATTATTAATATTGTATAGCTGTTACTATTGCTACTCGCATTACTGTAGAGTTGTAGATATTAGTATACATATAATTTTATTTTAGGTATATCGCTTCTTTGCTTCAGTCTATATCTATACTAATATTATAAAGCGGCAAGATTTGTATTTTTATAACGAATAAACTCAAAAACTACTGGACCAATTTAAAAAATTCTTTCAATACTAGAATGTTATTACATTATCTCAAATTAATATAGGCTATATATATTACTAGAAAAAAATAGGGATCCCTACTAAAACTTTAATAATATAACTGGACTGGTTTAGATTCACAAAACCCGGTAGGTGGCGCTGGAATCGGGTTCTAGATTTTTATTTTTTCAGGGCACGGCCACGTGTGCCAAACCGCTAGTAATGAATAAAATGGTATAAAATATATTGTAGATTGACAAACAAAAATTAATTCGTTTCGATATCATTGTTTTTGAAGGTTAAAAAACTCTATTCCAAAATTTAATTATTTTTACTTCAGTTCAGCAGACAGGCAGATGGCCCACCTGGAGGAAAGTGGTTACCATCGCCTATGGACATTTGTTGCACCAAAGGTGCTAACAATGTGCTGCCGCTCTCTAAAGGGCGACTGGATTGGCCGCTAATGCCGCAACGCAACTCAAAGTTGTTATGGCGACATACTTTAGAACAGAGAAAGAGAGTGTCGGGGTAAAGGTAAGGAAAGGAATGCTCCGGTGGTTCGGGTATGTGGAAAGAATATATGATGAAAGAATGACTAAACAGATATACAATGCAAAAGTGGATGGATGCAGAAGTCGCGGAAGGCCAAATTGATCGTGTATTAGCAGAAGGTGATGTCAGGAGCCTTAAGAATAGACGAGCGTGCATGACAAGAGCTATGAATGTCAAAGAAGCAAGTGAGGTGTGTAAGAATAAGCCTGTATGGCACTCTGTTGTTCGTGCCTACCCCGCAAGGGACCTGGCGTGAAGTTGTGTGTATGTATGTATGTACTTTAGAACAGGGCTGGTAGCCATCTAGACTGGCAATATTCCCTAGCACCTGGCTGTGGGATATTTTGTTGCCTCTTGCGACAGGCCATAGAAAATTGTAATCTTTCTCCGTTCCTGCACGAGCGTGAAGTAATATTAAAGTTTTAGTAGCATTGGAACAAAATTGGAAGCAGATAAGCAACCCTGAGCATGCAACCCGTCTCGATACTGAAGGCTCATTTTCTTGTGAACGAATATAGCATCGCAATATCAATAATCAATTGATGCATTCTTGGCGGCGGTTCAACGCTATTACCCGTCGATATAACCGATGCACATTCAAATGTATTGCGTTGTCTTTAGTTGCATCTGGATTCGAATGTGCTTTTATTGGATTTTTTATTGCTTTTTAAAGTTTCTATAGCTATTATGGCAAAAATGGAACCCATATAAAATTGTCATGTTCGTTCGTCTGTCTATAGGTATGTTGACTTTGTACCTCATGGTCAATTTTCTCGAAAACTGCTAAATATACATAAATAAAATCTACCAGGGAGATATAGTCTACATGGCGCTACGCAATGGTCTGCTGAAACATATTATATAAATTATTATTAGGTATTTATGTATTTTCGAAAAAGGTTTGCGTTTGAGCACGATCTCATGTTATGTCAATTGCCTATAAGCGATAGTAACTGCTTTCCATGAGGTGGGCCGTCTGCCTGTCTGCAAACCTCAAGCAATGAAAAAATGTTAAGCGGAGATATGTTGTAGGATGAAGCACGCTTACCTAGAAGATACCTATTTCCACAAAACTCTGAAGACACCGAAGACTTCGAAAAAATATCTAATAATATATTTTCTGTTTAATTCAATAGGTGACGAAATGTTCGCTTCCGGAATCTTAAAAATATACCCCTCATTCAAGTCATAAAGCTTTGAAACCCACTTTGAAAGAAAATTAGGTTGAATAAAATCTGTTGATTAGTTTGGAGATGGTAAAGCTTTTTAATATTTTCTTAGCCAAATGGCAAAAACAAGATACGTTCGTGTACTTTCCGATATCTTTAATGTTTATCGCCCAAACGCACTTGCTGATTTAATTTATGCATATATAAATAACTAGGACATGCTCGCGACTTTGTCCACGCTTGACTTAATATTCCCGCGAAATTCCCGAGACATAAAGTACTGCAGAATTAAAAATATAATAAATTCTATCTTTTTATTGATAATTGTGTGGGAATAAGCCAATTTTTATGCATCCGAATTTTAAACCGCTCGCGGGAAAATTCCCGGAAGCGGTTTGAAATATATTTTACGTAAAATTTGCTATTGACCAGTGAAAAATCTCATTGAAATTCGTTTTTTTTAATAAATCATTATAAATTGTTAGAAGAAAAAAACCTGCAGGATTCCTGGGATAAAAAGTAGCACAAAAATGTAAGTCTGCGAATTTGTTGTCAATCAGAAAAAACTGCATCGAAATCAGCCCCGTAGTTTTTACCTGAATCCCGAACAAACAGACAAGACATCTAAAAAAACTTGCATCGTGTTCTCTGTCGGTTATAGAGCCTATTCCAGTTGATTTTAATAGCTCATAATATACAGACACGGCATGTTTAAAATTTTATAACATTATTGATATATAGATTACAATAGTATGCTCTGGGAGTACGATCTCAAACTTATATCTGGACCCTACATTCGATGTGCCCTTGACAGGCATTGGTAATAGCTGGAAGATGCATTTGCCAAGAGCCACTCTGAAAGGAGAGACTTTATTTAGGAGACATTGAAGAAATACCTCGCACCTCAGATTCCATGGTTTTGTATAAATAATATTTACTGTACCACACATCCCACTGTTGAACTCGGGCCTCCTCATTTACTGGGGGAACGGCCAGTATAACCGCTACGTTTGTCCAAGGAAGATTGGTGGGTTTGATACATCGGTTATTTCAATTTCATCCCGATATTTCCCTTCATCGACAGCACGCGGTAATTGTAACAATAGGCACATCAGAACACTGCTTAATGAAAAGCCGGTTTGTGACTCGAGAGTGTTAAGAAGTAAGCCACCAAGCTTTTAATTACCTATCTTATTGGAAAAAATAAATAAATTACTTATTATTCCATAAAAGTAAAATATCGCTAATAATCGTCATACAATTACTCTCCTGGTTTATTTAAAACATTTATTACCATCTTATTTATCATCAACTCATTATCTGAGTCGGTATTATGAACAAACACTCCCTAAGAAAGGGTCCCCGGAGTACTAATAAACACACTTCATTCGAAACTTGTAAACAAAACACTTATTTACCCAACATTAAATACAAGCTCCAACTTTGGATTTCGTTATGACAAAACATTTTGTCGATTCACCATGACATTGGAAAAGGGCTGTGGAATGATCGCACTTTGGTCGTTCAAAAGCTTGTAGGTTATTAGGACAAGGGTCGCACTTTTGAGAATTTGTATTGATTTAAGATGTTCTGTTCTATATAAAACTTTCTTGTTTATTAATTACTAACTCTGACCTGTACTTCGTTCGAGTGAGATTTGGACAAATAGTATGTTTTATTAACAGACTTAAAAAAAAGAGGAGGTTTTCAATTCATATATATTTTTTTGTATGTTGGATACTCGATTTCTCCGTCAATTGTGAACCGATTCCAACATTTTTCTTTTAATCGAAAGGATATTCTCCCAAATTGGTCCCACTGTTACCATGTCAGGATCTGATGAGTTGGTTCCAAGGAACTAAAGAATCACACGAAAATTGTTAACCAACTTCTTAGTGACACGATATCTCGGTCAATTGTAAACCGATTTTCGATTATTTTCTTCTTTACTTATAAGTAGCTCACAAAGTAGCCTTTTAGTCTCCAAGTTAAAAGCTAAAATTTTAGAGTTTTCTGGACAGTTTCACAGACAGGCATTCAATGCCTTAATTATATATATTATAGAGTTAAATTAAATTAATTACATTAAAATAATACTTTATTTTATTTATAGTTTAATTACCTAGAGTTATAAACTCAATAATATATTTCCATATCAGTCCCACGAGATCCTGTCTTAATAAATTACTCGCTACCTAAATAGTCAATAAGTAAATGGGTTCGTGCGTTAAGTCCTGTGGGAACAAGCTTATGAAATATACATCATTGTTTTGTCGGAGGCATTTAAATATACATTTAGTAATTGCTTTTTTTTGAGACTTTTTACTAGATATATAAAACACGAAGACGTGTTTTGTTTTTTACCGGGCATTTATACCTTGGCTTAAAACGTTGCGTATACAGGAGACAAGACACTTGTTTATAGTACCATAATAAATCTAACAAGTGCATAACAGATAATGAACTATAAGCGTTCCATAGAGGTGATAATCGTCTACTATTTTCGTTGTTTGACGGCCTCTATGGTTGAGCGGGTTAAGTAAGCCGACCTCACTGCAACACAGAGGACCCGGTTTCGATTCCTGGCAAAGTAAATTTTCTACGTTATTTACTAGGTCTAGTTACCAAACACCGTCAGGGTATCTGAGATCGGCCCCAGAGTAATCCGTTGTACATTACCAATATAATCGTAACATGCTTAATAATTTGGGAATATACAATATCGTCCGTGAACTTCTGATATCTCCTAACAAGTATTTTTGCGCAAAACTTTATTTTGCTGCCATCTTTGGGTAAGGGTCAGAATAATTTGGTTTTATTTCCGTCCTGTCCCTCCTGTAAAATTTTGTTTGTAGTAGTTAGAAGATCTCAGAAGCTTACAGCCGATATGTGTGTTTGTCTTCCAGTTATTATTTGGCTACAGAACCATAAAAAAACTATAAGAAATATGGGATAAAGGGTATCTAATAGAAGGATCCGACATAGTGAATGGAACTAAGGGGATAAGATAGGTAAGGAAGAAGTGGGCCATCGGAACTTAAACTGTATGAAACACCATTAGCTCCAAACTGTTTCATGTCCATATTTTTTGAGAGCGTGATATCTCACCTATCTAGCCGGTCTTAAAACTTGTTACAAAGATATTGATCCTGGCATAACCCTATAATATATCAAATTGTTACAGGTACCACTTGCGGGTAAAGAAAATCGTAGCTGATATTGTGGGAGAGCGTGGTATCACACAAACCACGGCTCGCTTAGTGTGATACCCAGAGAACTGAAATCAAGATAACGATTCCAACATGACTCTGCCACATCAGCTAATAGTTACAGTTACCACTGCACGTAAGGCTGTAACAGTTGCATGTAATGTTAAGAGAATCATCTCTCTCTTTTTCTTTTCTTACACCTTCTCCTTATTATTTTGGGTCGGCACAATGGATTTTCCTTCTTCACTAATCTATATAATTACTCTGTCACACAATAAATCATTATCTCATCCTTGACACAATCCATCCATCTCTTTTTTAGTGACCCAACATTTGGACCCGTATAATATAACCAGTTAAGAGTATTATCTCCCTTTTCTCTTCTTTTTCACCATTTCCCAATTAATTGGGGTCGGCACAATATGTATTTTCCTTCCACACTCCTCTATTCTGACATACATCTTCTTTCACACCATAAATCACCATATCATCTTCATACAGTCCTCTTTTCTTTTTTATCTTAAAGTTAAGAGTATCATCATGGTTACATAATTATTCTCATCGAAATAAGCAATGTCTGAAACCCATCAATTCACTTTGATGAAGTGTGATGGTTATACCATCCAGAACACTACAAATAGAGAGGTCCGAGTCCAGCAGTGGAAGGTTTATGCGCTGATATTTTAATACTAAACTGCCTTAATTGAATTACAGTTGAAAAGCCACACCTTCGTGACTTATACAATTGGCGATTATGTCGTGGGTGCGGCGACAAACAGCCGATTGTCAAGCCAAGTGTTAAAAAGCATTTTGTTTATTAGCTTTTTATACAGAAGTTTGGGCTGTTTGCCACTTTGCACTTAAAATTGTTGATGGCAACGAATATGACAATTCTGTTAATGTTATTAGTTCCGGAAATGTAGATTACATGTTTATATGTGGGTGTATTTTATTTGGAAAGCACTTTGAACAATTTCAATAAACATAAAATAGGGTACCCTCAATTTATGATGGTGGTAACGTTCTGCCAAACATTTCAAATTCTATTTTATAACCTCGCTTAAGTTTCAGCATGGCTATTGATGAATTTATTCTTAAAACCATCACCGTAAGTAAAGCTGCTGCTAATGCTATTTTATATGTACGAGTAGCGCTGCAGTAGTTAAGGATTTGAGCAAGGTGCTCTACTGTACAGTGCTGATGTCTAAAATTTAAGTCACTGCATTCATAAAGGTTCTTTTGGAATATAAATAATATAATAGGTACGATATCGTCCCTATATTATTATACGACTCAACGGCATCGTAATGATGCATAGAAAGTCAAAAGAAGATCGGCGGACAAACCGACACATTTCATACCTTCAATTTAGCAAGTTACACATGTGTTATGGATAATATACAATGAATCACTCTGGGCCGATCCAAGACATCCAAATCATAGTATATAACTAAAAAAGTTCATTTAAGAAATTTGCCAGAAAAGGTTTAGTCCACAAAACCAGACCGGCTTTTAAGATCTGGATAAAATACATAAAACACACCCGGCTCCAAAACAAATGCTTCAGATATAACTAGGGTGTAAAGTTAGAAAAATAATGATAAACTGGCCTATATCATAATACTTTCGGCACCTTGCTTAATGTTTAATCTGCTTGACCTTAGGCTGCCAAGCGTAGCGTCATTTATTATTAAATTTACTATTAAAAGTATTAATAACGATTTTAATGATGTTTATAATTGTAGTTTATAAAACCTTTTAAATCCATTATAATAAATTATCTTTAACCATTTTATAATCCAGGAAAAACGAAATGTCCTCGTTTAGCAAGTGTTCCACAGCAACGTGTGCAGGTGAGCTCTTGGTTATAAAATATAATTACGGCACTATTTGCATGCACGTTCGCGGCCGGAATGGTCTCTGCACATTATGTCGTTTTATATTAAAGATATTTGTTAATGTCATGTTACAAGCTTTTATTCTTGAAAGAGGTGTAGAACAGTAAGTTTTCTTAAAAGTAGATTTATTAATAAACTTGTATATTCACCATATTTATTATTATTTATAAATTCATTAACACATTTTTTGTGTTAATACAAAACATGTTAATCAACGTCTTCTCTTTTCCTATTCAGGTTTAGCACATCATACAATTAAGTCTGTGTGTGTAACTGAAATTTAAAACCAATGTAAAATAAATATTAAATTCAGAAGCCATGTGTTTATATTTATTCTTGCATTACATATAATGCATCCTCAAAATTTTAAAACTTTCTATGATTCTAAATTTTAAAGACATGAACAATTTTAGTTATGTAGCGTGAAGTTACGTATGTTTGAACAATTTTATATAAATATACATACTATCTTGGAGCAAACTTTATTTGAAGAAATAGCAACGTAATAGTTACACTAATTAAAAATCAGAGTGAAAAGAAATAATTTTTGAAAACAAACATTTTTAGCAAAATAAGTTTGTACTCAGCTTATTGCTGTGCCGAAATTTTATCCGACACAACTCTGGTTTTCAGTGCGAATCTCGGTTCTACTGTGATACCAAAAATGAACCGACTACAAACAAATTAAATTAAATTTTACTACAACGACATCAACTCCTCAACTAATATCGGTCCTAACTTTGGCGAACACATCGAAAATCCATTTATGAGAAGCCTTGACAATGCCTGTCATTTACAAGAATGTTGAATCTCACGTGTACATAATGTCATTAACGTACATAGCAGTACATTTAAAAAAATCTGAAGCGGAATAAAAAGCTTGGCCCCCATTATGCGGCTCACAATGGGACCAACTGCGAAGTACCCGGACGCTGCAACATTATAATAAAAGGTAACGGCGGATCCGTTTCCTGGATGGAACTTTATTGTGAACCATCGACAAAGGGTCCCTCGGTCTTTGGAACAAACGGTCGCAGTTCAAGATTCCTTTTTCGAGTTTTAAAGGGAGTTCGATAAGGACCGATCTTATTCGAAAATACACAATCACTCCATATTTTAAATGATTGGGGACCCTTGCCATTATTTACATCAAGGATTAATAATCGTCTGACATAAAACAGAAATGATGTGATTCTACTGCAGCATATTCTTTTTTCAAATTCACAAATCGTTTTGTACTAGCATAGCCATTTTGGTAAAATAGACCTCTTACACAATCATCTATATGTAAGCTCATTGGTTTTGTCTATCAATGTATGTACGTCACATAGATTTTTCTCGAAAATTACTGGGTTTATATAAACGAAATTTGGCTGAAAAATGTGTTATTCTATATAATGGTATTACACAATTTTAAATGGTAAAAAATAGGGACGAATAAAAAATTAAGAACGGCCACAAGACAGATAATTCAGAGTTGATTTTTGATTCTATGTGTAGTCTACTTAGCTATGTGAGATATAAATAATTAATCTGATTTAAAAAAATCTTTCCTCCCCTGTAACTTAGATTACGTAGTTGCAAATTCTGAATAATATTAATATGTTTTTTTAAATACTTTCAACTACAATTAGTTAATGGCCAGATTCAGCTCCCGTTCGAGGCCCTCGGCACATAGGTAGCATGTTTGTTGTTGCAAATGTCCATAGACGACGGTAAACGCTTTCGATCAGATGAGCCGTTTGCCTGTCAACTGAAATTATGCAACAAAAAGAACCATTGAGATTTTTGGGTTGTGGGGTATTATTTGTAATCTGCTTTTTTCCATAGCCAGATCACAAAAACAGCGAACGTTTTCCCCTCTACGAAACCTTTCCGTTGCATGGCTGATACGCACTCGTCTGTTTATATTTTATTAAATATTGTTACGAAATCACTATTAAAGAAGATACGAGGAAGTAACTTCTACTTTTACTAACTTAGTATGCATAGTTTTTCAACGTAATAAAGTACCATCCAATCTTCTTTGTGATGGAAATGGAATAGACGGATGGAAAATAAATCACTTAAAATAGCGGTACACCCTACTTTCATAAAAATGAATAAATTTTCATAATCTGTTGTTAAAAAAGGGAACACGAAGGTTGAATGGGTGGACGAATCAATCAATTACAAAGCCGACGCCTCAAGCGATATTCGCTGCAGATAGAGTAGAACACGCCTGCATCTTAGCTGTCTCTAATTTAAGTCAAAGGCAATGAGCGACACTCTTAATACCTACCTCAATTGGGTATTCAATATATTTTACAGATACATAAAATTGAAGTGTCTGTTTGTAATTTCAAAATAACAGCCTTATACTAAATGCATATACGGTACTTATATTATAAAAATCAACTTTTAAAATTCTCGTTCGTCTGACTGGATGTTCCAGTCAATCTTTAAACGTTTTGACGAGACTTTCTCTGGAAGGTAATTGATGTTACAAAGAGTAACTTAGGCTCCGTTGTTTTTCTCATCTTTTTAGATATTGCGGGAAAAAATCTACGCGGACGAAGTAGCGGCCACAGCTAGTATATAAAATAGGCCACAAAAAAGATATTACTTGTTGCTACCATCTGACTTATAAAATTTCATGAATTAAATTATTTTAATTACTGCTGTAACAATAATCAATAATTCTGTTTGACTCATTAGAGCAATCATGACGGGACACCCAATAAAGCTGTAGAAATTATTTTGATGAATAATAATTCTGTATCATTTTTTTATATTAAAAATATGTTTCAATTGTTTATGCATTACAGTACATTGTTGCAAATATGATATTCGGGATTAGAATTTGAACAGCAATTTATAAAAATATTTTTAATTAGTCTTTAATCAATAATTTATGCACTATTTGAATCCTTTTACTTCTAAAAATTTGGGACGTCAAAATTATGAGGCTGCTATTCGTTCGTACGTTCAGTAAGATGAAAAAGAGACCTCATAATATAATTAGTATATTTGTCCTCCTATTTCTTCACAATTATATTTGTGTTACTTAGTATAAACATTTTTCTAAATCATTTACATCAAATTATTCAAATAATTGACTCATTGCCTCTTCAGGTGATCAGAAGGCTGGTGCTTACCTCGGCCAGTATCAGGATCAGTATGGCAATCCAGCGAGGAAACGTAGCCAGCCTTCTGGGCACCTTACCCATAGACGGTGATCTGGGCTCAGTATTTCTACTTATAATCTTGAGGAACTATGGGTAGAATACAATACAAATAAGTTAAGTTTTCTTATATTGTATTCAACTGTATGTAATTTTATAAAAGAAATTATCCCATAAATGATAATAAAAAGTAATTCCCAATTTCTACTCAACAGAAAATTTCAAGACTGTCTCCCTTCTTATGACACGTCCTTGTAGCCGAAGGATCAACATCTCTCATCGCTTACAACTTGGTACATGATAAGATCTATCGCTGCTAACCCTAATCAATATCCGTACGCCATTTGCCAACATGACGTTTTTATTAAATAAGCCGATACACGACTGTACTTATCGTGAATTACGTGTTCCTTGTCAGCAGACGGAGATATATTGTGAGCTATTGTCTGGATATATGTAGCTTCACCTCGCGGTGTAATGTGAACTTGGCAGGAAAATAAAAGTAGAAATTGATGGCCGATTCCCGGATCGTTTGTTCAGTTTATTGCTTTCTCAAAATATATTTGCAAAAAAACAGGCTATCTATCATGGCTTCTAAATGTTCCAGATAGATAGAACAATCTTTAATTCAGTTAATATCTTTAATATTGCTTTCAAATAGGTCAAAACGAAATATTCTTATGAGACAAAAACGCTAATTAACAACAAAACTTTCTAAATAAATATAAATAAATAAAATTTATATTAATTTTTTTTAAGTAGATACAGTTTTTATTATCATCTTGATAATTATATTTCATAAAGAATAAATTATGACATAAATTTAATATGAGTCGTAATTTTATTCAATGAATTCGATTTAATTACTAGGAATTGGCCTCGAACTTTCTTCATATTTCTTTTCAACAAATTAATTCTATAAGAGATTTTAGAATCTGCTACATGTCATAGAAATGAATAATTCGATGAATATGTAGTCATATACAAGGACCTCCTGCTTCTATGGCAGCGCTCATGTCCGTAACGTAGCGCATAAAGTGCAAGGCAATTGCCCACATTTCATGGAAAGCGGCTAGCATTGTGAGATTAAAGTTCTAGCCACGCCATCTCCACCAGAGTCTGATAGAAAGGGTAGGGGCCCAACGCTGGCTGGCATCGTATAGAATGATATGGGTACTAAAGGATTCACGATAAGGGATGACAACTAAGAATGTTTTGAATATATTGAATGAATCTTCTACAAATATACTTAATCAACAAAAACAGTTCCATCCCAAAGTTAATTTAAAAATAATATTATTATTAAAAAAAAAATCAAATTCATTAACATATTCCCTTAACAGAAAAACCTTTGCGCAATAACAAAAACGCTCCGATTACATTGAAAAGAGATAATGGTGTCCCGAAATACGTAATAAAGGGAGAAACACATCCCAATACACAATAAAAAGTCCATATTGCGGGGAATATTAATAAAGCCGACATAGCTGAGCGTCGGCGTGCCTACGCAAAGAATGGGGACGCATACCCCTGTCACGCGACGCGTCTCCGCTGTATTAATAATTTCCAAGTGCGTTATGGAATTGTTGTTGGCATTGCTGACGGATAATTATGGAATTTACTTGCAAGATTCCATAGTCTGTACCTATATTGTTCTATACACGATAGCGTATCTAGTTAAGAACACTTCATACACATATATCGCATATGTAAAATAGTATTAATTGAATTTAGACCGCAATATACTACACGCGTAGAAGCATAAAAGAAAAAAAGGTATGAAGAAAGATGCAAAGATCATAGCAAGTGGACTTCCATCTTACATACCACCCATATGAAAAATTGGCATGATATGCCGATTATACTAGTATGCCATTAAATATACCACTTTTGTTTGAGCTTTCTAAAGTGTTCCAGTTTGGCTGACAGCCCGTCGTCAGCCATTCACAGTCCACTGCTGAACGGCCTCCCCAAGACGGCACCACGCATCCCTGTCCTCCGATTTCCTCATCCAGCGCCTACCGGCGACCTTGCATAAGTCGTCGATCCATCGGGCTGTAGGGCATCCGACACTACGTTTACCGAGGCGTTATTGCCTACTGCTACTTTCTAAAGTAGCAGTAAGCAATAACGCAGTAGGCAAAGAAGTCTAAAAACTAAATATGAATAAGACCGTAAGTGTATATATAAAATATCAAGCGGGTCATTGTTTAGATGTTCTTTTCCTCAGCTTTGAGATTGAATTGATGATTATGAATTTGGTATATATATATATATATATATTAGGGTGGTCGTTAAAAATTAAATTTCTTGCGACGCCCCCTAAAAAGCTTCCTTTTAATGAAAAAACACTGGGATTTTTTTATAATTTTTTCAAGTCAAGACATCACCTGCCTCAAGACGATTCAAGTTAATTTTTGGGTAATATCATGTTTTTTCAGGAACCCGCTGCTCGGTCTAAACTATGTTAAAATTTCTTTTAAATCTAAATTAAAAGTGTATAAACCGTGGCTATCGTGTTTTATGCTCGCATTTTACCCTGATGACGCCCACTTAACCTGCAATAACTAAAGGAGATGTCGTGAGAACGAGGCCTTCTCCGACATATATATATATATATATATATATATATATATATATATATATATATATATATGTGTGTGTATATATCCTTTTGAGAACAGCATGCTCTGTATAAATATGGTATGTTTTCTTCTGATCTGATCTCTGGCAGTAGTAAAAGCATTAGAAAAAATTAAGAGTGGTAAAAGTAAAGAAATAGACGAATTTGTTTCAACAAGATGCACTAATAGTTTTTGGTATGGGGTTTCGTGGTTATATATGTTTATTTAGGATTCTTTATTCAAAACCAGTTTCAAGAGGCTAATAGCAAAAACAATGACCAATAGGACTTTGACACATGCTTTTTAGTCTAATACTTTAAGTAATCTTAAGAATTTTAAAAATAATTAAAACTACGTTTTAACAGCGTTGCGGTTTTTTTTTTATTTCGACATTTTGACCACTTTCAGTAGCCATAAGCACAAAAGACAAAAATGTCGAGATTAGAAATATAAAGAACTACATACGAACTGTATATCCCGTGTAAGCCATATTCCAGGATAGTATCTACCAAAATTGCAATTAAAGTCAAAGGGGCCGAGTCTTAGAGAGGCAATGTACCGTGATCTAGGGCATGTAAACGTATTATCACGTCACAAAATATGAGAGATAGCGGAAATTAAGAATGTTGAGCAAATTTGTGGCGGATCAGGATCTGTGAATTGTCTCGTTAAGGTGACAAACGCCCACTACTTTTTGCTATTAATTTTGACTATCTAAAAACTGAAACGACCTTCTTCAAACGTATAATTTTGATGTCAGTATTTATTGAGTTCTACTAACTTGCTTTTTTGGAATTTCTCACTTCATAGTTAAAAGTAGATTGGGAAGAATAATTTCATTTTCGTGAAATTTCCCTAAAACATTCTGTGGTGGTATATTGATTACATATTTTATTTATGTAGACATGTAGTTTCCGAGAAAAATAACTGTAACATATAAATGACACACAGACAGATTTAACGATTTTATTTACTTTATTATCTAGGTATATAAACTTGAAAAAGTACCGTAGATAACACAAAATATTAGTTTATTTCGTTAATACTATTGAAAACATTATTAGTATGAAGAAAATACTAACTCAAAAAAAATAATAAGTAAGAATTAACAGACCACCAAAAATTCTGGATTCTAAAAACCTATGAAATTAATTAATTGAAAAAGTTACAGTACCCAAGGACATACACCTATGTAATCCATCATTCAAATTTCTAGTGTAAAATTCTTTAAACAAAAGCCTACTAAACATTTAAAAAAATGGGCACATTTAGTAATTGAAAATGATTAAGATCAATGTCCAATTAAGCATGAACTTTAACAAAGAACCATTAAAGTTATTCAACTGTACTGGCAGTGCATGCAATAGTAATCACATTTATTTCAACCGCAAATCTGCCATGTTAATTTACAATTGCATGCATTTAACTCGATTGTTATCACTGCATTTCTTTTTATATTTAAAGGTATTATACAAAACTACTATCAGTATTTTGTTAAGTATACGAGTGTGATCTACGAGTTCCAAGTCGCTCGACGGGCTATGGAGTAAGTATCCTACGTTAGATGTGTCTCTCATGGATAGCATAACAAATGAGCATAAGAGAGATACAGGAATCAACATTGCTCGTAAAATTAGAAGTGGCAATAGTTCAGTCATGTCTTTTACGTGAACGATTAACGATAGAGCAGACGAGCCCCAAAGTGAAGACCGCGTCTCGGTAAATTTAGTGTCGGACGCCTTTCAGCACGACGTGTTTGATACCAGCGGTAGACATTGGATGAGGAGGACTGAGCCGTATTGCGCGGACTTATAGAGGCTTACACGTATGTTTAGCAGTGTACTGTAATTGGGTGATGACTAATCAAAATTAATTATAACACTTTCTCAAAAAACCGTTCTTCAAAATCTATCTAAAGTATTATTTGCCTTTTCTACCTTTTTCAAGTTATTTGGGTTTAAATAAATATGTATTTTGCTTCCATGTATCTCTATTCTGGTATACGTCATTTTCACAACACAAATCTTCATATCGTTCTTTAAACGTTCTATTATCTGAACTACCTGTATTCCATATATACCAATCTTCAAGACTAACATTATTTATATTATCATGTGCTTTTACCTCTTTTCATTACCTATTTATACTATTTTATTCTTCTTCCTCTCAATCTTTTAGTCACCAGCTTAATTTTGTAAACTGTCGCAGATATATCTCAAAATTCTTATGTCGGCTGAATGAAGGAAGACATTTTTGTCCATCACTTTGGTGGCACAATATTACACCTATTATAGAGGTCTTGTTACATATTTATATATCTACTGTTTATAGTTAGGTACCAATAACAACAACAACATTGTTCTAATATAAACAATTTTAATCTAATTAAGTGTTGTAGCTCCATATCTTATTCATCACATATTACAAAACAGTCGCTTTTCCCGTCTGATGTATATCCGTTAACGGAGGTGTTAAACGACACACCGAATTTTAAAACGCTTTTCAAGATCAGTTAAATAATTTTTAACTTGAAGTACAGATACAAATAACATGTAATTAAGTTTTATGTAAGTAAAATAAACCTACTGGCTAAGATTTGAACCTTACAAAAAAAATCTTACGAAAGCCAAAAGAATCCAACCTGCCTAGGCTTTTTTATTCAAACGGTCATCAAAGATTAGATTTATTACATAATTCTTTATAATTCCCTCTGCCTCCTATAACTTGGTACGCATCTTATAGCAAGCAAGGTTATAATATCTAAACGTCTTCACTACGTAGTGACTGGGTAAGCAGACTGCGTTCATCTCCGGCACTGCTCGTATTGAATATCGGCTATTAAGTACACAGTCTCGAACTGCATATATTGACGACAGATATTAACCTAGAAAATCGATGTACCAAATATATTTCGATGTGTTGTATCGAGATTTATATTGTGTTAGTTTTGATACCCTAGTACCTGACACACCAATATGCCCCTTATTTTTTTAGAAGATTAGTTGGTCCTTATTTAAATTTGTTCTATTATACAATATTGTCTTTAGATACGTTACTACAACTCTTTGTGCTATGTACTACGTTCATGGGCTTTACGCTGTTATCTGTTATTTGTTTGTTGTACCTATTCGTGTCATTTTAAACTTTGTATATAGAAGAGCAGATATTTGCAGCCAGTCATAAAATTCTGTGTCTCGGGAGACTCAGAATTTTTATATAATATGTTTATATAGTTGAAAACTTATTCCACTATTATGTACTCACACTACAAAAGTAGAAAACTTAGAGAACTAAGTTTTCAACTATAAAGTGGAAAATACTGAAAATATCGAGTTGGTGGAGCTTAAAAATACTTTTAACGACATTTAGATTCAATAAGATTTACACAGTAGTTTTCATGGTAACGACTAATTTGAATTAATTTAATTCTTAGGGCTTCGTAGCCAAATGACAAAACACTCACTTATTTAGAACCCTTCAAAGAGCGGAGTTCAACATATATTTGGCCGTTATTTATTTAATCTACTATCACTTTTTCCAATAAATAGTACACCTCACAGCTGACAAGTATTTATAATCCTATGAAGAAGTTAAACACTAGATAGATTATTAATTGTTTTTTTAATAATAATAATAATAAAACTTTATTTATTTCTCCACACAACAGATTCAGAAAGAAACCTGGTGTGTGAGACTGGTGCCTGAAATAGATTTCTAAGAAATCTGTATGACAGGTCACCAGTGCTCCACTCCATGGCTAAAATAAAAGATTCTTAAGAATAACTTAAATTTAAAATTACACAGTTAAAACAGAAATAAGCTATTTTAAAGAAAACGAATGTGTAAGCATTTGTGTGTGTGCGTGTGCGTGTGCGTGTGCGTGTGTGTGTGTGTGTGTGTGTGTGTGTGTGTGTGTGTGTGTGTGTGTGTGTGTGTGTGTGTTGGCGTGTAAGGGTGGATGCGTGAGCGTGTGTTCGGGTGTGTGTGGGTGTATATAGATATTAAAGTATGTTTACATTCTAAGGGACAACATATTAGTACTTTTAGTATTTTACATAAGTGGATGAAGCTGACCTTCTGTCTCATCATAACTTAAGGTTTTAAGCCATTTGGTGATTTTTTCTTTACAGGCATAATTTTTTAGCGGGTACATTTGAAGAATATTATTTACTTTATTATATAGGTATGGTCCAAGAAAGGGGAAAAATCTTTGGACTAGGCTCGTCTGGCAAGTTCTTAGGTTACAAACAGCAGTTTTCCTGCGCTTGTCGCTTAGTAACTGTGGATCATACTGCAACTGTGAATGTTTCTTGAGTAATGTAAGTAATATAAAGAGCTGTCTGACAGTTAATACATCCCATTTTTTGTAAAGTTCATTGGTAGGGAAACAGTATGGAAGGCCTAGACTAACTTTTAAAATTGCTCTTTGAGCTCTCTCCACTTCGATCAGGTGAGTTTTCCCTGCACCCCCCCAACAAACAAGACAATATTCAATGATGCTTTGACAAAGTGCATAATAAACCATTTTTATTGTGTTCTTGTCAGCAACGAATTTAAGGGACTTGAAAATGTAGATTAGCTTACGTAAACGAGGAACTAGCGAGTCAATCTGAGGTTTAAAATTAAGAGTCGAATCTAGTATGATGCCAAGATATTTAATTGTCTCAGTTCTTTGTAGGGATGGGCAGTTACAGTTTGAGGTCGAGTTTATACAGGAGTGTGCAACAATAGTCAAAGTAGGTGGAGGGAGGAGATTGGATTTAGGAGAAAAGGGTAGGTATTTTGTCTTACTGACATTAAGTGTCAGTAAATTAGATTTGAGCCAATTACAGACCTTGCTTAAACCAGTTTGAACATCTACAAACAAGTCACACCAATTATTGCCCATGAAAAAGATAGCGGTGTCGTCCGCAAAAGTGAAGATTTTGCCATTTATTATTGACATGTCGCACAGATCATTGATATAAATGAGAAAAAGCGTTGGGCCAAGAATACTGCCCTGAGGGACACCAAAAGTGAGTACACGCTCATCACTTGTCCATTTGTCAATTTTTACGCGCTGAGTCCTATCACTCAAATAGCTAGTCAATAATTTTAAAGGCAATCCCCTAACGCCAATTCTATCTAACTTAGATATTAGGTGTGGGATACAGACTGTGTCAAAAGCCTTAGCAAGGTCTAAGAAGACTGTGAGACATTTTTTCTTATCGTCAATACTAGTCACTATATTACTAATTAGTTCTAAAACAGCATCACTAGTTGATCTCCCAGAACGAAAGCCGTATTGGTTTGCGGATAGTAATTTATTATTTTCTAAGAAATTCGTTAGGCGTTTGTTGATCAAACGCTCCAGTATCTTAGATAGTGCAGGTAAAATCGAAATAGGTCTAAAATTATTGACACAGTTTCTATCCCCTCCTTTATAAATTGGTTTAATAAGAGCCGTTTTAAATGCCCTTGGAAATTCCCCTGTAGAGAATGCTAGGTTACATATATAAGTTATTGGAGTAGCTAGTATATCGACATATCTTTTGATTAACATGCCAGAAATTTGGTCTAGACCTACTGCGCACTTTTCTTTTAATCCTAAAATAAGCTGCTTCACTTCATTATCATCAGTAGACAGGAGAACTAATGACTTGGAAGGGGAAAACATATGGCCGAAGATGTTATTTCCAGTTTCATTACTGGAGAGCGGAATTTGATTTGCTAGATTTTTACCTACATCCGCAAAAAAATTATTTACATAATTTATGTCTGAAAAAGGGGTTGCTTGCGAAATTAAGTTGGATGAGTAGTCAATATCTTTTTTATTACCTCTGATGTTGGTTATAATATTCCATAATTGTTTTTTGTTATTCTTATTTTTTTCTATTTCTTCTTTGTCATATTGTCTTTTAGCCTTTTTAATTAAATTATTGCAAAAGTTTCTATATCTCTTATAAGTGCATTTTAGAACATCATTATTGGGGTCATTTTTAAGTTTTTTGTGTAAATTATCTCGGTTTCTCATGCATTTTAAAAGGCCACTGTTAATCCAGGGTTTAAAGGTTCGCTTTCTATTTGAAGTTTTAATTGATGTTGTATTGGATTTTATCGCTTCCGTAAGCTTATTTACCAGTAAATCGGTTGCTGTATTTACATCATCGCAGCATAATATAGATTCAATATCAATTTTTTCAATGGTAGTATCTAGACCACTATAGTTGATTCTTTTTACAACTTTGTTAGAACGTTGATGAAAATCTGCGTTGAAGTTTAGAAATATTGCAACAGCAAGATGATCTGTGATCGACGAGTCAATGATAAGACAATTTGCATCAAGATTAGTTTTTAAAATCATATGATCAAGACAAGTTTTCCCATGTGTAACAGAGAGGTGGCCAGGAAGTAGGCAATGACTCGCCAGAACATTGAGGTAGTCGTGAGAGCGCTTGTCAGGAGTATTTTTTGAGATATCTATATTTATATCCCCACATACAATAATGTGTTTGAAATTACACATCTTTTTAAGAAACATATCTAAGGAATTAACAAAATTGTTAGTATTGATTAGTGCTGGGGGACGGTATATACCAATTACGCAGGTAATCGAGTTTAATTTTAAAGCAAGACAATTAGCTCCATCAATTTGTGGTTCCTCGTAAGTAATATTGAGATCGTCTTTATAATATATTACAACACCTTCATTTTGGGTTAGATGAGAAGTAGTATTAATATGATTATAACCTTTAATTTCAGGAATGAATTTGGCTGAAGAGAGCCAACATTCGGTAAGCACTATGACTTGCCAATCGAGTTTAGATCTTATCATTAGAGTATAAAAACTATCAAGATTGCAAGCTATACTTCTAATATTTTGAGAAATTAGTGTAAAAGTTAAGTCGCCAAATGAATAATTGTTTACATTTTCTATGTCACACAAGATAGGCGTCGCTGTTGAAAGAGAATCCAAACCAATATTAATTGTTTCTATATCAATCATTTTGTGAATTTTTAGATAAATGATAAGTATAGGTATATATACCTATATATATATATATATATATATATAGAAAAAAATGAAATTCAAATAATGATCAGTTTCTCAAAGCAGGGTTTCTACCATACCCGGAAACTGTGACTAAACTGGCTTGCAATTTTAAGTACATAGAATCATAAGTAGGTTTTTTACACTTCGCTGATTTTTGGACTTTTTCTCTGAATCAGGGTGGCATAATGGTTTAATAAGCAAGATACATAATCTTAAAATTATCACGTATTAACAGTAAATGAGAACATTGTTATGAAACCTGCACATCTAAATAATCGATGGATCAAACGCGCCAATTGGCTTTGGAATAAATAGGGAGACCTGAGCCTAGCATTTCGATTTTATGAGATGCTATTATTTATATAAGAAGGACTCAGAATCTGTTGCTAAGCTGCGCCCACCCTTTGTACCGGATTTCTATATCGACGAATTGTAATAAGGATTACAGTAACAATTTTAGTTTTTCTAAAAATTACGAGAGATAAGCTACGAGAAAAACCTTAGATTTAAAACGAAATCCACCACGAACAACAAAGAAAAGTTATAAATCCCATTTCACAAAAGTTCAGTCAGAACTATACAATGTTCAACGTACAACTATTATTGAACAATAGCACTAGGGAATACAAACATAATGGGTTGACTGTATGGTGACAGGTATAAAGGTGACTACAGATAGCAATATGATTAATGGTGCTTCCCGAACTGAATAGGTTTTCAGTGAATGTACGTTTTGTACATTATTTTGTTACAACATAATGTACGTATTTAATGTACATTTGTATACGTAACGTAAATCCACGTAAATGTTTATCAATAGGGGATAAAAGTGATATGAATATATAACTAGGAGCCGCCAAAGATTTCGTCCACGGACGGGATAACGGACGGGATAAGCTAATTTATACGAGTCTACTGACAACTTGAAATGTATCACAGATTCTATGACAGAAAATTTGCTCTCTATCGATGAAATATTACATCGGAATCAGTTTTGGTTTTTTCAACCGGGCCAATTTAAATCACTCCCACGAAAAATCCTGTATGATTCCCGGGTTATGAAGTACCGCAGATTAAAAATATGCTATCGACCAGTGATAACCGCATCCAAATCGGTCCAGTAGTTTAACGTGAATCCGGGAAGAATAATTTTATAATATTAAGATATGCCCGTGCGTTCTTTTACGCTTGACTTGAAATTGCCGCAAGATTTCCGGGACACAAAATACTGTATCATTCGAAAAGGAAGGTAAGCTATCGTTTTAGTGAAAACTGTCGGAATAAGGTTATATTTCGTGCCTAAAAAACTACAAACCGCTCCGGGGAAAGTTCCCGTGCGATTCCCGGGATAAAAATATCACAAGTAAAACGTACAGTAAATTTGCTATCGATCAGCATCATAAACGTCTCCCACTGCTGGGGTCAGGCCTTGCATTTTTCTATATAGTACTACGAATAGTATGCCCACTACTCCAGGGCGGTTTGGCGGGTTTAATCCGCCGGGTATATCAATGCGCAAGTTTCATTACGATATTTTCTTTCACCGCCAAGCTCGTATTAATTATAACAATATGCACATTAGGTGAGAAAGCTGCCTAAGTAGTTTATGCTTTGAACTTGGGAGGCGTGCGCAAACCACTAAGTTATGTTTGTGTGTGATGGATTAATTAGATAAATAATTAACTTTAATTTAGCACATTAGTATAACCATTGGTTTTCCCAACGTCCATAGGCGAGAGTAACCATTTGTCATCAAGTAGCCCGACAGTCTGTCTATTAGACTCAAATCTAATATATAAAATTCTCGTGTCACAGTTTTCGTTGCCATACTCCTCCGAAACGGCTTGACCGATTTTGATGAAATTTTTTGTGCTTATCCGATATCTATGAGAATCGGCCAACATCTATTTTTCATCCCCCTAAATGTTAGGGGTAGTCCACCCCTAAATTTTTTTATTTATTTTTTAGACAAAATTTTTAATTTCTATTTTTTTATGATACAACATACAAAAATACATACAACCCTAAATTATTAACCCTCTGCGACAAACCCCTATTTTTACCGGGCAGGACGACGTCTGCCGGGACAGCTAGTAATTTATAAAAATTACTCCTTAATAAATCGTCTTTTAAGGTACATGTTATATTACTGTGGGGATGATTTTTATTTTATCCGAGCAGGAATGGAGAAAGAATACAATGTCCTGTCGCCGGGAAGCCTGCTGTAAGAGGCGAAAAAATAACCTACAGCCAGGCGGTAAGCTCTTGTTTATCAATATGGATAGTTACCACCCCTGGTCCAAAATATGCCGCCGTAATAACGTTCAGTTGTGTTTCTCTGTTTATGGCCAGTGTCCAGTTTCCCTGAAGAGCTCATTTCTATTGCCTTTGGTGTTGTAACTATCCATTGGCGATGGTAACAGCTTTCCATCAGGTCTGTATGCTCAACTCATGTAAAAAAAATCTAAAAGGAGTAAATACTTATTACCGTAGGTTTTCATGTATAACATATTCAGCAGTTATCATTTTAATATCCATGTGGCCGACGAATTGGTTAATTGGAAGGCGTCCCTTTCCGATAATTAACTCATTTCCCATTCTGCATAATGGAAGTGATAATTATATTTAAATGAACTAAATTCCACTCTTTATCAATTACCTTATTAATTAAAAGGTAGGAAATCTGGGGGGATAAACCATTCATACAATGAATTACACTTGATATCGCTTTAACAATTAAAACAAAACTACATACAGACACGCGGCTAACGCGTCGCCGCCATGCCACCTTACGCTGCCACCACGGTGCTTTTCTATACATTTCTGTAGAAAATTTCCTTTCCTTTTGACTCTCCGGCTTCACCGCCAACGCCTACTTGACAGTGAGATTGTCGCTGCGGCGGCGGCGTGGAAGCGGTTATGGAGACGGCTAGGCGGAGATGCAGTTGCGGCATGGTATAGCCTAATCTACACATTTTGGCGGCGAGAAGGTATTGTACGCACGCGATAGTCTACAGTATTATAACCTTCTTGTGGAGGCGAGACGTAGCACTATTTTTTAGGTCGGATCATCATGTATACAGACTACAAAAATGTTTATATTAACTTGCAGAGTTGGATCCATCTCACGCTCTATGTTATATCCTTTTGCATGACTGACTTTTTTGGACCATACAAATATTTTTATAACAACAATACTCTTCAGTTGAATTCTTCATTATATATTACACGAAACGTAACTAGTGACACAATCGGACTTTTGGCACGACAGTAGTGATCTCAAAATGAGGGTAGCTAAAAAGTTAGCCCATAATTTATTTCAATCTTGATTTTCTTTATAGAGGATTTAATCAATAACTAAGGAAAAAATTCAAACAACAGTGGCGGTGAAAACAATAAGAAATATTCCAAGAATAAGTACATAAATAAATAATAATATACTTTATATATTATACAACAATAAGATATGTCATACTATCTATAGAATCAGCGGCATGTTTTAAACTTGCGAGGATCATAGATATTTAGTAACCATCAGTTTAAAAGACAATATGGATTTAGTTCGTCTGATATTGAGTGGCAGGGAGTTCCACAAGTGGACAGCCTGTACCATGAAAGAGTTATCAACGAAGGAAGAAGTGTGTACAGTTGTCATTAAGGAGAGATAATTACTTTCTACTTCGTTTGGGTACATTGCATTATAATATCAAATCCTCGAACCAAGGTATCCTGCTCAAACAAGGCTGATGATGATGTAGCAAAATTTTAATTTAAAAAGATGCAAAGCAAAGCAATGTTAGAGCAAACGTGTTCTATTTCAATCTGGGGCCATGGTATGTCGTAAATAATCGCCACGGTTTAGAATCGAACGTGCACTCGTTGTTGAACTAAAAATAAACCACAGCGTTACGTACATGGTTAATGTATGTGAAGCGGTACGTTCAATTGCCGTCGAAAGGTTGGCTAGAAAGATTTCGGGGGCTTCAAGGAACGGGTTGATATTTAAAAGTACTCGGATAAAGAGTTCTTGAATAAACCTTTAACGTTGTGAAAAGTTCATGACTGTACCTTTTTATATTGGAATATGTTATGTGTAAATTTATAGATTTTCCACGGTACAAATATATATTACATAATATTTATATGATATATATATGTCGCAGAACAGCCTCGATCTCACGACATCTCCTTTAGTTATTGCAGGTTTAGTGGACGTCATCACTGTAAAATGCGAGCATAAAACACGATAGCCACGGTTTATACACTTTTAATTTAGATTTAAAGGACATTTTAACATAGTTTAGACTGAGCAGCGGGTTCAGGGCACCCGCTCATACTTCTTAACTTAACACTTTCTTTAAAATACTCCATGGTCCAACTCGACCTATTGCCATCAACCAAATGTGCCACAAAAACTCCTCAGTCTACCCAAGTAGATATTACTCAAAGTATAGAGGGCGCGTCTGACCCCGCTCCGCCATATGCTCTGCTCTCATTGGTCGTTTATTAAATTACAATATTCATAACTTTTATTAGGTTAGAACGGATCTTTAAGTTATAGAAACATTTAACAAATTTAATTAAATTACATTAGGAATTTTAGAAGTAATTAAAATGTAAACAAATGATATTGTGCGTTATACATCCAGTCAACAATACGTCCAATTAAAGCTTCCCTCCGACATATATAATATATATAATATTAGTTATGAATATTTATGTTTCTATTGCCATCCTTCTGCACCACCTATTTCGCCTAATTTTTCTCATTTAGGTTGCCTGGAAGAGATCGCTTTCAGCGATAAAGCCGCGCCTATTGTATTGCCTAGAAAATATTGGAAATATTATGGTCTGTTTCTGTAATTCTATATTTTGGTGTGCAATAAAGTGTTATCTATCTATCTATAAAGAAGAAAATTCAGCTATTGAAATAGGATAATTTTTATCTTATAAACGGCGTGCTTTCCGTGGTATAAACAGCTAGAAGTTACGAAAAAAAACCAAATGCAAGTTAGTGATATACAGTTATTCTATTAAAAACAATTTATATAAAACCTTTCTTAATTCATACTATGCCAAATATGGTTAAAAAATTTAATTAATCTCATTACCATAAACATTTAAAAGATATTTTATTTCCGAAATTTGGTCGACCAAATGACTGACCATGCTTGGTTTGTATTGGGGTCCTGGTGAGCTTGAATATTGGTGAATACTTTACAGTTCCAGAAGCTGATATCCCAAAATGTATTCAATTAAAACTAAAATGGAGACTACTACGCTCTACAACAAATAACTAAAACACAGAGTTTCAGTGGAAGTATTTCATTAAGATATTAAATTATAAAATAACTCCGTGTCTAATTGCAGGAAAACATTCTCACCCCTCAACTTCGCTAGTCGATTGCGCCAAACATAGCTAGGGTTGGCAAAATGTATAAAGCAGAAGTTAATGCATTTATTGATGAATTCTGATGTCTGTTTCTTTTTCACGGCATTAGGAATTAACGAGTTATGGTGACATTTGATACATTGTATTGCCATTTAATATTTAGGTTTTGAGAAGCGACACCAGAACTGTTTATTGTATATAACCTATACAAAGAACGTAACTGATAACTTGCTTAGTTTTGTGCTTTATCTGCAAATTTATTTATTAACACCTCCAAAAACGCAGTGAGATGGAAATTAGACTTAGTAGATATTTATGTATATAATATATGTAATTATATAATAGATAAATACATATTACATATATGTGTTAAAGTGTAAGACATGATTTAACAAAGTAAAAATTAAAATAACGCTCACAATAATAAAACTACGTTTTAACGGCTTTAAGCGCTTTAATTTATTTGATTTTGGTTTAACTGACGTTTCGGCCGCTTTTCAGTGGTCGTGGTCACGGACGACAAAGATGACATTTGTCTAACGTGTATTGTTAAAGTTTCATTTAGCCTACCGCCAACTTGTTCGATTTAATTATTTAGTTTTAATTTTGTTTATGGTTATTATTTACTCTATGGGAGCCTGATCTAATTTACCACCGGTTCACAACATGTTGTGGCTTGAAGAGAAGAAGCGGCGCAAGAAACTCTTCAGCAAACATGCCTGGAGAATTTTCCTCCCACCCATTTTAATATTAACATTATATAAAAATTTTAGAACTAGACAGAGGAGAGAGACTGTTTAAAATGCAGTGAGATAGACGCAAGGTTACCGTAAAATAAAATTAAGTCAACGCAAGTATTACTTACATTATAAATACCCTAAAGCTTCCTCGTACTATATTATTCTTAACTATAAATCAAATGTTTTTTCTTTTTTTACTAAAAGTAATAAGTCAAAAATTACTAAGTCAATTTTACCGAATCTTTATTAGTAATCAGCACAGCCCTAAATATTTGAGCTCCCAGTACGGAGCACGGCGCTACACGTATCAGCATGTTTGTTTTCTTTTAATTAAGTCCAATTTAAAAACTCAGGCTTCGCAGCGAGATCGCACGCTCGGCGAATACGGGAAAAAAGGTTAGAAAAACATCGTAGTTTTGGAAAATATGTGAAGGTAAGATTTTTATATTTTAATCTGCTTTTCAAGTGAATGAATTTACATTATATATTTAAAACCAATACATACGCGTACATACAATACGAAAAAGCTCAATTTTATTTATAATCGAATTACTCGTGAAGGTTTTGCAAGATACTGTAAAAATTAAACTTAGCTACTAATAGTAGAATTAATATACATATAATATAGCGTGTTTATTATTTATATAGTTTATAATCGAATTTCTATTCATGGATAAAATAAATATTTATGAAGTTGTGGTTTAAGTCTGATGAAGCAAATCAGATTTAAGTACTACTAACTACTACTAATAAATAATTATAAGTAATAACTTAACCGGTTTTTTGTCTAAGTACTTAATTTGCCAGTTCCGCAAATTAACTAATTACTTAACTAATGCAAATTTAAATCAGGATTAATAAAAGTTATATTCATTATAGTGATATAAATCGATTCGACAGTTTTTTTTTAAATTCAAATGTATTTAGCAAAAAAAAAATTATGTAATATTTTTATTTTTTTAAGTGGGGATACTCGCTAATTAGCGTAATGGTTAGCGCACGCGCCCCTAAATCGAAGGGCGCGGGTTTGATCTTGACCGGAACGCATGCACCTCTTAGTCACTTTTCTGATCTAATGTGCATATTGTTACAATTACCACGTGATAAAAACGGTGAAGGAAAACATCGTGATGCAACCTGCACATCGAGATAACCGATGTGTCAAACCTGCCAAGCCGCCTTGGACAAGCGTGGCGGGTATACTGTCTGTTGCCCTACAATGGGAGGCCAGAGCTCAGCAGTGGGACATTTATGGGCTGACATTATTATTATATACATGTATTTATAGGTTTTTATAGTATTTTATTTCTGATAAGAAACAATAAATGTTGTACACTATATCTTAAATGTATGAATGACAGATGAATGAATGTATGCAGATGAACGGACGGCAAGCGATGCGGGTTTTGCGCGTGTCGTATGAATACCGACTGCCGGTGCTAGCCGCGCGTTGTGTGATCGACGCCCGATACGAGTAGTCACCAAAACTGGTTATTGCAACGAACGAGCTGTGCGTTTCCAAAGCACGACCAGTACTAAATAAAATGTAATTAAATAATTTGCTGTACACATAATTAATAGATAGGCTACATCACTCCCCCCCTGAGACCGTCACTACGGTCGATAATAATTAGGGAAATGAACCTTGCGACCTGAACGCGTTTGTCTAACATCTGTCTGAGTCGGGGCGTTCTGCCCTGAGAAATTAGGAACAGGCGTGTGACTGAGATGAGATTTCAAGGTTGGAGTGGTAGTGCAAAGGGGATCAGTAGACGGGTCACTTAGTGTATAGGCTGGTTTTAAGCGGTCTATGGACACCGTGACACTTTTCCCTTTGATTTCAATTTTAAAGGTTTTATTACTTCTCTCGAGAACTTTATAGGGACCTGAATAGGGTGGCTGTAAAGCGCCACGTAATGCGTCAACCCTCAAAAATACGTGGCTAGACGTACACAGGTCTTTAAAAATAAAGATTTTGTCTTTATTGTGCCGTGCCGCTGGTATTGGTCGTATTTTTGATACAAAGTGGCCCAAGCGAGTGGTGAAGTCCGATATGTCGGTACTGTTAGGAATCGTGGCCTGGAAAAATTCACCAGGTAAGCGTAATGGCTCTCCATAAACCAGTTCCGCTGATGAGGATTTCAGGTCATCTTTGAATGCACTTCTTATGCCTAACATAACCAAGGGTAGAGGGTCAACCCAATTTTTATCGGCGTGGCACATTATAGCTGCTTTCAACTGGCGGTGGAATCGTTCCACTAGCCCGTTACAGGCTGGGTGATACGCGGTAGTTTTGCGGTGTTTGAATCCAATCATTTTTCCAAGGTATTGAAAAAGTGACGATTCAAACTGTCGACCGCGATCGGTGACAATATCCGCTGGACATCCAAATCTGGAGATCCACGATATTATTGCCTTCCCAACCGTTTCGGCCGTGATGTTTACCATTGGTGTAACTTCCGGCCATCGAGTGAAACGATCCACCGCTGTTAGGCAGTATCGATATTCCTGTGACACAGGTAGTGGCCCAATAATGTCCACGTGAATAAATGCAAACCGGGCGCAAGGAAGATCGAATGTGCCTAATGGAGAAGACACGTGGCGATGAACCTTGGTGCGTTGGCAAGCTAAACATTGACGGGTCCACTCTCGACAATCCTTGCGGATTCCAGGCCAAACAAATCGCTCGGCAACTAGTTTAGCCGTTGCATTGGCTCCTGGATGACTGAGGCTATGGAGACTGTCGAAGAGTTGTCTGCGAAGGGGCTTTGTGACGAAAGGCCTAGGGGTAGAAGTGCTGATGTCACAATAAAGTTCTGTTTGAGAGTCAGGAATTCTCAATTTCTTAAGGCGTAGTGAAGATTCTTCTCCCAAAAGCTGAGCCAACTCCTCATCAGAGGCTTGTGATGAAGCCAGAATATCCAAATCAACTGGCATCTGCAACTCATCGATACGTGACAGTGGGTCAGCGACAATATTGTCCTTTCCCTGGATATGTCTAATATCGGTCGTGAATTGCGAGATGTAGTCGAGATGTCGAAACTGTCGCGGCGAGCAATTAACTTTCCTTTCGCTGAAAGCGTACATGAGCGGCTTGTGGTCGGTATACACCACGAAGTGTCTTGCCTCTAGCATATGACGAAAGTATTTGATGCTTTCGTAAATCGCTAAAAGTTCGCGGTCGTAAGGTGAGTACTTCTGTTGGGAGGGACTCAACTTTCGCGAGAAGAACGCCAGAGGTTGCCATATATGGTCTTTATGTTGCTGCAGAACTGCACCCATTGCCAGGTCGGACGCATCCGTTACTAGAGCGAGATCGGCTTGACAGTCTGGGTGTGCAAGTAATGCAGCATTAGCGAGGCTTTCTTTGCACTTGTTGAAAGCAAAAAGTGCCTCACCGGTTATGTCAACCGGCTGAGATGGCTTGACAGAGCCAGAAAGAAGAGCGTTTAGAGGTGCTTGAGTTGCAGCTGAATGCGGTAAAATTTTTCTGTAAAAATTGAGCATTCCTAGGAATCGTCTGAGTTGTCTGACTGTCCTGGGAACTGGGAATTCTCTTATGGCCTGGACCTTGGATTCAAGGGGTTTCGTGCCAGATGCGGAGATTTGGTAACCCAGAAATGAGACTTCGGATGCCCCAAAAATGCACTTAGAGGTGTTGACAAGAATGCCATATTCCTTCATGCGACTGAAAAGTTGGTGCAAGTGGGCTTCGTGAAGTGTCTGGTCTTTTGAGAAGACCAAAAAATCATCACAGTACGGATATACGAAGTCGAGACCTCGCGTCATCTCGTCTACAAACCTCTGAAATGTTTGACCTGCGTTCCTCAAACCGAAGGTCATGCAGGGAAATTCAAACAAGCCAAATGGCGTGGTAATGGCTGTCTTTTTAATGTCCTCCTCAAATACAGGAATTTGATTGTAGGCTTTAACCAGGTCTAAGGTACTAAAAACTTGACAACCAGCTATATTATGGGAAAAGTCCTGGATGTGTCTAATTGGATAACGGTCTGGTATAGTCCGTGAGTTCAGCATTCGGTAATCGCCGCAAGGGCGCCAGCCGTTATCCTTTTTAGGCGCTAAGTGTAAGGGTGAAGCCCAGGGGCTGTCAGAAGGACGTGCCGTGCCATTATTTAGCATGAGCTCAAATTCCCGTTTGGCAATTTTTAATTTATCAGGTGCCAGTCTGCGAGGAGTACAAGATATAGGAGGACCAGGTGTAGTTCTAATGTAATGTACTGTGTTGTGAATTGGAAACGCCGATGTGCCTGAAGGGCGTGTAATTTCAGGAAACTTACTCAATATACTGTGGAAACGCGTGTCGCCTGCCGGAACCTTAACAGAAAATATATTAGATTTAGCGGGAGAAGCACAAGCAGATAAGCTAGTTAAATTATCTATGAGGCGTTGATTGCGGCAATCTACAATTAAATTATAATGGCAGAGAAAGTCAACGCCTATTATTGGCTTAGTAACATTAGCAACGGTAAATCGCCATACAAATTTACGTCTTAAGCCTAAGTTCAAACTAAGCTCAATGAAGCCATATGTTTCTATAACTGATCCATTAGCAGCGGTCAGCTGGAAGTCCGTTTTGGACCGTCGTTCCCGAAGCGCAGAACGGGGGTAGACGCATAGGTCACTGCCAGTGTCTACGAGGTACTCGACTTTCGTACTGCGGTCGGTAACAAAAAGGCGACTTGATACGGTTGGACAGTCCTCAGTCGCCATTAGCGACTGCCCGTGGTGTTTTCCGCCCTAGAAGAGGTGTAATCGCAAGGCTTAATGCAGTTGTGGGCCAGATTTCCAAACTTGGCATGGTACCAGCATATGGGATACTTCTTATGGCTAGACCTGGAACGGTTTCGTTGCCGTGAGGAAGATCGACGACGACGTTCGCGAGGTCTTGCATGGTCAGTAGAACAACAGGCTCCTCGGGTGTGTTCTTCCAATTTTAACGTCAGGCGCTGTACCATATCCTTTAGCTCTGCAATCTCCTTTGACTGTTGTGATCCATATCCACTGCTGGACGCAGTAGCGACAGTGCATGGCGATGCTAATTCCTGAATTCGGTCTGCGAGGTCAGCTAGCTGCTCCAAAGAATGGGTAGGTTGAGATGCAAGCACCGTTTGGATGTTGTGTGGGAGCCGGTTACTCCATATTGACCTCAGAAAATCGTCAGGAACTGAAGGTCCGGCTAAGTCTTGCAAGTGTCGGAGAAATTGAGAAGGCTTCCTGTCCCCGAGCTCTTCATGCGTTAGCAACTGCTTAACCTTCTTCTCGTGTGAAGCAGACAGTCGTTTTATAAGTTCCGTCTTAATCCTCTCATACCTGTTTCGCTGCGGAGGGTTAATAATAATGTCTTTTACAGACTTTGCATATTGCAAATCTAAGTTTGTTGTGACGTTCGTGAATTTTATGTGGTCATCGGTAATATTATGACTCTCAAACTGTGCTTCTACGAGAGCGAACCACAGCTCCGGATCTTCAGGCGAGAAAGTTGGCACTTTAATTTTTAATTTTTGCACGATGTTATCGTCGCGGTCAGTGGAAACGCGCGCCTTGCGTGGTCGCGTGGTGACGTGAGCGTCCGCGGTTTTTAAAGAATCACTGCTATCACTCATTTTAAAATTTTCGTGTCCTTTTCGAGGGTCACCAGTTATAGGTTTTTATAGTATTTTATTTCTGATAAGAAACAATAAATGTTGTACACTATATCTTAAATGTATGAATGACAGATGAATGAATGTATGCAGATGAACGGACGGCAAGCGATGCGGGTTTTGCGCGTGTCGTATGAATACCGACTGCCGGTGCTAGCCGCGCGTTGTGTGATCGACGCCCGATACGAGTAGTCACCAAAAGTGGTTATTGCAACGAACGAGCTGTGCGTTTCCAAAGCACGACCAGTACTAAATAAAATGTAATTAAATAATTTGCTGTACACATAATTAATAGATAGGCTACATATTTATTTATTATCAAAAAATTTACATTTTTTTTTTAAATATGTAAAGATATTTTTTTATAAAAAAATAAATAACATTATTCTTTTACAAAAATACATCAAAAAATAAAATACATATTCAATAAAAAAATATAAAATCTTGCTGATCACCGCCAGCGGGGCCTGGGGTCCAAACTACCGGTGGTTAGGGCTCCAGAGACAGGAACCTCCTCACAATTCGTGCCGTGTCCAAGAGTGCTGCCTTCTGTATCTGGCCCTTCACCCAGCTTCCCAGCGAAAGCCTCTCTAGATGACGGTCGAGGCTTTTCGCTATAAGACGATTGACGGTTACAACTATCGGCACAATGCTCGTTGACTCCAGCCGCCACATAGCGGTAACCTCGTGAGCAAGATCTAAGTATTTACTTAGTTTTTCTTTTTCTTTCTTCACGAGATTAACGTCATGCGGGATACTGATGTCAACGAGTATTGCTCGTCGCGCAGATCGATCTATTATCACGATATCAGGCTTATTGGCTGAATTATTATTATTATTATTATTAGCCAATGTATGATAACAGCAATGTGTTATTTATGTTGTCTTCTCACGATGCTGGTGCTAGCAACTGGCAGGGTAGCCATGCGGTATGGCCGGGAGCTGTTCATAGACTGAGGTGGTAGTTGTATTAAAACTACATTGTCCCAATGTAAATAATGTCTTTTTTCGTCGAGTTTAACAAAACAGTATGCCTTATGCACTACATTTATGCTACGTGTGCAAATACTTAATTATTGTGCGCTGGCCCCCTTACAATAAACAACACAAATGCTTACATACTACAAGTCATGTAAGGTTTTTCGTAACAACTGTACAAAATTACAACTATACAAAAACGTAGATTCAGAAGGTAATATACTACATCAGCGTCGTCTATCCACACGTGCCTAAAAAGAACACTTAAAAAATAGGTACAGTCATAATCATAAACATCGAGAGTTGATGTACCACGTGGCTTGGCCTAGATTAATACAAAAGTTATTTATCGGTATATTTTTAGATTTCACTTTAGTGCGGCGGTATAATGGTTTCTGCTTATGGATTTACGTTTTGATCTGTAAGCTGCTAGTTGTTAAAACTTAATGGGAGTAGTGGTAATAAACAATCTATTTTTGATTGTACCCTATATCTAAACATGAAACTCCCCAACTTCATGCCGTGGTCCTCCTTTTTCTTCTTCCAACACCTACAGGCAATTTCGAAAACAATACTTGGATGTCGAGACAAGTTTTCTCTCAATCCTGGATGTGACATTTGACAGTAAAGATATCAATCGCCAGTGCGGACAATGCAAGGTACCACTATTCATTCATACCAAACTTATTATGTATCCCATGGTTGTCTGAAAGAAATTGCTAATAGAATGAAACTTTATTTATTTATCACATAACAATTTACAAATAATTAATACCTGTTATTTCAGGCTGGTGTCTCAGTAGTAGATTTATGCAGATCAACATTACAAGTCACCAGTACCCGACTTCATAGGTAACAAACTAATTCTAACGTACATAGTGGTGTGTGTGTATGTGTGTTTGAGCGTCTGTCTGTCTGTGTGAACGTGATATGAATGATTAGTGTCTTTGTCATAAGATTTTGAAGAAGGATTTATTAATTCCTAATTTAAAATTATAAATTCGAAAGTAACTCCCTCTGTCTGTTTGTTACGCTTTTACGGAAAACTACTGGACCGATTTGGCTGAAACTCTTTATGATTATACCTATTCGATGCTGAGGATAAACATAGGATACTTTTTGTCCCGAATTTGCCGAATTTGATTCAAGTCAAAAGTATCTGACCGATTTGGCTGAAACTCGGTATATTCGAATTCAATAAGTTAAGTAAGTTGAAAGATATAGACTTAGACTTATATACTAATAGTGTATCATTGTTTAGCACAAAGTTGGTCAAATTCTATTCAAACTCGGATTTATCAGTTTAAGTACCTTAAATCTATGCACATTTTTATTATTTCTCTTTTTAGTTATACTGTTACCTGTGGAGGCTTATTAATAGCTTCTGTAAAATCTATTTTATTTTTAGTAATTATTAATAATAGCTGTTAGCCCCCCAAATAAAATAAAATAAATAAAATTAAATATGTAAGTTCATTATCTAGGATGGATATTAGATACTCTTCATCCCGGAAATGGGATAGATTTTGGGTTATAGTATCGTAACTTGTGACTTCTGTTAACTGTATATTATAGCACATAATGTATATTTATTCATTCAAAATAGTCGCATCAATTTCATTAAATTGTAATAATTTTCTCTAAAATGTATACTTCATAATCACTAACTTTAGTGATTTAAGAAGATAATTCAGTCACCTTCAAACTCCACCTTAAAATTATAACCTAGAAAACGCAATATGACGTAACCAATTATGAAACTTATTAAGAAACTGGTACAGTTCAAAGTAAGTACTCGTTATTTACTAATTAACGTTAGTCTGTTAAAAGCCTGATATTCGTATTATAAAACAATATACGCATGTGTGCACCGACTATTAAGATTAGATTAAATACAGTATTTAACTACCTACTATGTTTCAAAGAATTTAGAATATATACCAAAACTGTAATAGAATGAGAGTAGAGATTGTATTAGATCTATTTTTGATTAAGAAACGAGAAAAAAGAAAAGTACAAAAATAATAAAGACGCATGTTTTCCTGTTATTGTTGTTAAAAATAATATATTAGAGAAAAAGAATACACACACCCTCTTTTTACAAGCTTTTATTTAACTAGCAATGGATGTACCTACGGTTGTATGCATGTAAGTTCGAGTGGAATCTTGCAAGTTAAATTTGACCAAATTTTTGGTTACCGATTGAGCTGAAATTTTGCACGCATAAGTATATCGCGTGATAATGCAAAAATATAGTACCATGATGCTGATCTGATGATGACCTCGGAAGTTGGCCATAAAAACTCCTGTACTAGACAAGGTAGACCCGTCGTGTTTGGGCTCGTTTTACTTGTCTTGGATAGCACTCTGCTGCCATACAAAAAAGAAAGAAACGATCCATGGGAGGTGATGGGTAGTTTTATGATTGTTTGCCTATCTTTCTCTTTAAAGAATCTAAACAGTACTTACTATACATATTATAAAATAATCTCTAAACTGTTTATATTGAGGAGTCAAGCTTTCAAGCAAATCTATTTCTACCATGCGCAAGCGCTGTTGATAAACCAGTAACGAGAATTTAGAACATTAAAACACTACACCATTTTATAACGTTTTACATGAACTACTGAAAGCAACGTTAGCTAATTTGATTTGCTCCATTTAAAAACAAGTAAATCATTTTTTCATGTTATTGGAGTTTTTGTGATTTATGCGACCTATTAACCGGTATTATTATGAATACATTTTTAGTACTTGATTGAAAAAACTATTAAGTAACTGTAAACTAATGCTAAAAAAATATACCTAAAATATTTATAAACTGTAAAATCCCTAAAAATAAACGATATATACAAGTTAATCTAGTGCCAGACCGCTGTCAGTGGAGGGAACGTTTCCAAAGTACTGACCGTATTACCTGTTTGGATGGCATCGCTTATTGTTAACTATTGCTATAGATTATTAATTAAAATAGTATAGTCAAGAGGCGAAGTCCGTCAATGGAGTAAGTTCATACACCGGTCGTTTTTAACTTTTGTAACAGCCTTGCAGACATTTGGCTAAGAAAGTACCAAATGCTATTTGAACTGCGTTTCCCCTTTATTGTTCAGCCTTTGATGTGACTACTATACTATACTGGTACTAATTATCTATTAACAAAAATACAACCGACGTCAAAGTAAAAAGCAAAAATAAATATTTAATTGCCTTCTTTCTACAACCTGAAGTAGTAAGTAAAAAAACAACAAATACGTAAAATATAGTAATTTTTATATTTCATTTCGCACCAACATCTATATATTGTAGAAAGAAGGCAGTTAAATATTTGTTTTTTGCTTTTTACTTTGAAGTCAGCTGTATTTTTGATAAAAAATCTTTTATTTTTTATATGAATTAGCATTAGAAGTAGTATATTTTAAGCGTTTGTAGAAATTGTACTACTAGCAGGTGTTTACAAGGTTACTTCTCACTCTTCGATGTTGACGCTCGTCATTAAGATCCACTCATCAAGACCTGGCTTGGTAATCAAGGAAACACCTGGGCGTATGGTCTTACGAAAAAAATGAAAATGGGTCCACAATAAATCGTATTACATACACACAAAAAAATTAAATGCCTGTAGAAAATTAAATACCTACACATCTATACAAGGTTTCTTTCCAAATATTTAGACACATGTCGTTATTTAATAAGTAATGGTTACCATCAATTTCCCTGGTCTCCACTCGTCAGATACTGACTTGGTGACCATGGCACTATCTAGGGAGTATGTAGACTTACCAGTAACAAAAAATTGAAAACCGGTTTAGAATTGACGAAAATATTGTGTTACGAAGAAGACTGTTATCATTTTAGTGGGTTTCTCTAATTCCTTGGAACCCACTCATCAGATACTCACGTGGTGACAATGGGACCAAATCGGGAGTATATAATCCTTTCGACTAAAAAAAATGAAAATCAGTTTTCAACTGACGAAGAAATTAAGAAAAACACAAAAATAGTAACATACAGACGAATAAAATTAAGATCCTCCTCCTTTGTTAAAGTGGGTTAAAAAATCTCCAATAAGGTTCAAAACGGCTGAAAACATTTAATGGAAAAGATTTATTTTAATGTTTTGTGTATAACTTTGTACTATTATTTAGATATGCTGCAGGGTACATATAACTTTAATATTTACTCCACGCGAAGGAAGCAGCAAGTGCAATTAATTTATACACTCGCCACTCGTGTAATGCACACATTACCTACAATAATTATATATTTTTAGCTTTATCAACCAAATATTTTGGCCAACTGGTTGATTATGGTAACTTTTACTATTTCACATTTATTTTTAACCCAATTCCGGCATCAGCCACTCACTCGATGGCTTAGTTTAATATAAAGTTCCACAGAACGTATTTAACAAAGAAATAAGGAAAATAAGTTAGTACGTAGTAAATTAAGTAAAGTAAAATTATATAAGCATCCCATAGAGTAAGCAATAACTGGGGTCGGGTAGTAGAGGTAGCTTAAATAATATCTTTAACATTCTCATTGTCACCTGATAACTAATTTCATACGTGATCACGGCTACTAAAATGTGGCTGAAACGGCGAAATAAAAATACAGCACTTAAAACGGTGTAATGTGTTTCTAATTATAGGAAATAAAGAATTATTATTATTTTCATGTTCTCATCACAGAAATCCATAGGTCATTTGTCGCCCTCACACTCTACAATGTCATCGACCGCCACATATAGAAGGTTACTCCAAGTCACTTCGATTTAGGATTGTTTTAAATAAATACATTTTCATGAATGAATATAATTCGTCCATTAGTCACCGATCAAACGTTTTGTGAACTTTGTAATATAATACTAAAACACGAGGGTAGAATTACGACTCTATCTGTTCGCACATAAAGTTGAGTTTAATATTTTAGATATTGTTATTCGACATTGTGAAAAGAAAATGTGTTTATGACAGGAAATCAGAAAAGGAATTCGGCGAATTGAAAACTGCAGATGATAACAAGATATTTGAAAGTGTCTTAAGAAATCCACCGAATTGTAATTTCAAATATGTTGAATTGAAGCGTGACACAATTTTGCAAGATTGCGAAAAGCTTACATTGTTATTGAACTTTCGTATAAGCATGTCGTGTCCCTGTTCCATCTGGGATAATGTTAGTGTTAGTGAATGTGTAACGTATAATATAGTCAAGGATTTAATGCGTTAATTAGGATGCGACATTATTTTTACTTGTTAATTACATTAAACATAGATAAGCAAATATGAAGGCGAGTCGAAGCCAGCCTCATTTGAAGTTTATGAAACGTAGATGTTTGTCAGTGAATTGAAGAAATGCGATTCCAGCGGCATCTATTTTGTTAATTAGTCTATTCTAAGGAAACGTCTTCTTTTATCGGGATAAAATGTATCCTAAGTCTTTTACTTGGGTTATAAGCCAGCACCATGTTAAGTTTCATTTATATACGTTCATTAGTTTCGAAAAAATATGTTATCGCAGCGCCATCTCTTCCGCTAATTTCGTCTATCCTACGAAAACAAAGTTATCTATCGGATAAAAATTATCTTAAATGGAGCCCCGGGGTATAAGCTAGCTCTGTGCCAAGTTTCATTTACATCCATCCAGTAGTTTTTACGAGATGCTCTGAAGACAGACAGACAAAATATCTAAAAATTATTTTCGGAATCTCCTGGTCCGAATTATCCGAATCATCTTGATATTTTTTCACATTTTGAACGCAATGTACAAACTCGAATTAGTTACAAATTTAGTATAGATATAGTATAGATAGATAGATAAATAGACTTATGTTCCATTTCAAATTTATAGGCAACGACATTGTAAATGAATGAGTCAGTTCTGTGTGGCCGCCGGCAAACCTCTAATTGTCATAGAAACTGACCACTAACTGCTCTCTAATTGGGACCTACTAATTGTACCCCGCGAAAGGTTCTATTATAGCGTTTGTGTATTTGTAACATAGAATCAATAAGTAGTTGCTTTCTCTGATCTGCTATGTATTTCTAGTTAAGAAAAGTAAGGATTTTAGTTTAATACAAATGGTTGACAAGTGTTTTTATATCGCATGAGTTCAGTAGACAGGCAGACGGCCTACCTGATGAAAGTGGTTACTATCGCCTCTGGACACTTACAACATCAAATGTGCTACAAATACGCTGCTACTCTAAACAGAGTCTGGAACCTGGCTACTTATGCCGAAACATTTTAGACCAGGAGTGGTAGTCATCCAGCCGTGCAAATACCCTACCACCTAGCTGTGGGTTGGTTGGTCGCTTCTTAGGATATGCCGCCCCTCCCATGGAGCGCGTTACACCGTCACCGCCCCACACCCGGACTGGACCAAGACGATTCCGAGGGACAAAAGAAGTCCCCCGGCAAGGAATACACCTGTGTGTGAGGCCCACGCCTGCCAGGATTTCAGCCCTGGCATAAGGCGCGGGCTGGAACATCCAAGGGTTTTAGTAGGTATCTCTAACTGAGAGTGACAATGGAGAGGAACCAGTCCTGACTGGGTGAGCTAGTGACACCCCCGATCTAGCGAATCCCACACACGGCTCGGGAATTATCCCCCCAGGCTTCTGTGCCACGCACGCCGCCTGGTTGGAGGAATTTATATTCTTTCTTGGTTCCTGCATGGATAAAGTGTTTTAGAAGATAACTATTTATATTGCTTTATGGTTTAACACCTAAAAGTAAAATGGAACTATATGATCTTGCCATTATACATCTGTGTATCACAGTCAATTATTTCAGGAACTTCTGGGATCAGTGATAAGTTATCTAACACTGTTCTCATAATTTAGGTCTAGTCTCTTCACGAAAGCATTTATTTATCTTTATATTCAAAATAAAGCTCGAAAAACGATTTGGAAATTGAGTCATGATTAAACTAATCCTCATACGAAAAATATGTGTTGTAAGCATTAAGTCATCAATAATTAAGTTTTTTTTATTAAAATATTAATTTTTAAAGTGTAATTGAATAAGAGTTTATTTCTGTGTTGTATTTAGAACGGAATCTCCCTGTGCGTGTTCGACATGCACACGGCCAGTTTTATTTTCTTTTAGCAAGCTAAAGCAAGCAAAATATATGCCTGTCATGCATATAATGTTTACTCACTTATAGCAAATTATTTCATGTTAAAATCCTTCCATCATACTAAGTATATATTATATAGTGTAAAGTATACACATAGTACCTACTCTTAGTAATAAATAAATACAATATATGAAACATAAACGACAGAAATTTAAGCAGTTGCTGTGAAAAGTCGCCTGTAATGGTGATATTTGATGAAACGACCAAAATGAAACAACTTCATTGAAAAGCACAAAACTGACAGGACACGGCGGTTTTCAATGACATTCAATGAGTTACATAGATCTCTTTGGTTGGTTCAAGTAAATTGAAAGGCAGAAATTCCGAGATACCAATCTGGAGCGTATGCGAGTGAATGTAGCTGTGACAATATTTAATGATGAATGTATAAATATGAAATACTCATATATTAATATCATTAATATTTAGCAAATAATAATATAATTGCATTTGCCAAAATTTCACAATTCGCAAATATCTGAATATACTACAAAAACGGCTTTATCAAATGCGCTTCAATACGTTTGTGTGGCATTGTTATCAAAATCACAACATTCAAATAATATTTTGGAGTTCATAGTAGTAATAATGACCTAATTTCTAGTTTTGTTTTCGATGCAAATAGTAAATAATTACTATTAAAGTTAACTAAGTAAGGTACATACGAATGAAGTGTATACACCTTAATCGAGATAATAAGAAAAGCGTCATTGTCTTTCATTGTATAATAATGATACTTTTAGGTAATTTAGCCCATATTTAAATAACTTATTATCTATTGTAGATTGATATTACTATGGTATTTTAAAAGCATTTCTTTAAAAGAGGAATCTGCCAAAGACAACGTTGGTTCTGATACGATAAAGAAAAGGACCCTGATATACTTAACCCTTGTACAGAAATTTCTGGAAACAAATAAAAACTAATGCTTGAATATCGAGAACTAGTATATAAACATGTAAAACTACTAAGAATTATACTATCTCAGTGAAAACCCTAACTCTTAAATGCGCCTAAAACTTACATGACTAGATGACGCAATGAGTCTCTTGACGCCGCGAATCTCGCTTTTTGGCACCACGGGTCTCGCTTTGTGACATCACGGGTCTTCCTTTTTGACACCACGAGTCTCGTTTCTTGACGTCATAGGTCTTGCTCTTTAACACCGCGGGTCTCACTTTATGATAATACGGGTCTTGCTTTTTGACATCACGGGTCTCCCTTCTTGACGTAACCGACTTTGACAAAAGGAGGAGGTTCTCAATTCGTCGGGATTTTTTTTTATGTATGTTCGCCGATTACTCCGTGATTTATAATCCGGTTAACGTGATTCTTTTTTGTTCGACGCGCTGCCATGTGATCCTCTAAAAATTTTACATAGTTTGGCCCAGTAGTTTTCATTTTACGAACATTTTTTTGTTCTCGTTTCTTGGGACCTATATTTTTAAGAAGCGCGGCACCATTCGTAAGTCCACCCATAATGACACTAAAAAGTAACAAATAAAAAATAAAAACTTCGTTTAAAAAAACCGTCTTCAAAAACTAAAAAACTAAAATGCATAAAATAACTTATTTCTAAAGCTATTATTAATTAATATATATTATCTAAAACATCTTGAAGTCGGTGCAAAGTAAAACATAATAAAAATTACTATATTTTGCAAATTACTAAGCACCGACTTTAAGATGTTTTAGATAATATATATTAATAATAATAGCTTTAGAAATAAGTTATTTTACACATTTTAGTTTTTTAGTTTTTAAAGTCGGTTTTTTTTTAAACGAAGTTTTTATTTTTGATGCCACGGGTCTTACTTACATTTTGACGCCACGAGTCTCGTTTTTGACGCTGATGGCCTCGGATTTTGACGCCACGGATCATGCTTTTTGAAGCCACTTCTCTCAATTTTTCATGCTAGTTTATTTAGCTATTATTTTTAGGCCAAGAATATAAAATAAAACTTATTAGAACATACAATGTCAATCTGTACTATCGGTAAAGTATGCATGTAAATACTACCAGTATGAATTCGCAGATACACTCTAAACGCATCCTTGACCAAGTAATTTCACATCAATGTTCAAAAGCAAAATTAGTGAAAAATAAAACCGGCTAAGTGCATATCGATACTTGGTTCCAAATCAAACTGATGAGATCAGAATTTATATCAAATCTAAACTTACCAGTTCGTCGTAGTAATTCGCAATGTGCGAATAAATCAGGGAGTCGTAATCCATTGTTTCCAGATAAACTGCACTACACAGACACACTCACCGTCACAACTTACGCACAAACAAATGGCACAAACTTGACGAAAACAAATGTTACAACTATTTCTTCCCAAGTGTTCACTTTTGATACGATTCTTGTCTAGTTCGGATGAACCGAATTTCTTTTGACTATTATGCTCCAAATTTAAATAGATCGTTCACAACTACAGTGAGGTTAAAGAGAAACGGTTTTTTAATTTTGCGATTAACCTACGGGTAAAATGAAAGCTCTTTGGGACACTAAAGTTTGTCAACGGCAAGATATGTTTGTGTACACTACGCGCCAGTAATAATAAGTTTTCCGCTGATACACAACAGAACAAAACGGGGTATTTTCCGGACGTATAACAGTAAGGCGTCGATGTAAGACGCATTGGTCGAGTGAAATGACGTGTACGCGCCTGTAAAGCTAAAATAAGACCGAATTTTAAACAGAAATCTTTGATGATGCCCCAGCACAAATATAGAGCTGCGAGCAACTTGATTGATTGCTCTTTTGTTGTTTACTTTTGAACAGTTCTGGCTGAAATAGTTTTTAACTATGTTAATAGTGATTCTGGATGTAATATTTTAACTACTTTCTATATAGAAATAAAGAAAGTAATAAAAATACGAGTATAATAGTATAAGATTTTCTAAACAATTTTGTTTATAAATCTATTTGAATGTAATATTAACTAACTTTTATTACCTAGTAAAATTTACTTTTTTTTTTTTTTTTTTTTCAGGGAAATCCGTTGAGACCGTAGGCGCGCGAGAGGAAAGTCGCGCCGTGTGTGGATTCGACGGTCGGGTGCACTAGCACCCACGTTGAGCTGTGGGAACTATTGCCACGCCGGTTAGGATACCACTAAACCCTGAGCGATCACGAGAGTCCTTGTCCAGCTGTGGCTCGCTCGCGCATTCACCACAGCCTGGACGACGTGCCGCCCTTGCGGCTGCCTCTCCATTTGTAGCCGGATTTGGTCTCTCCGCTTCTCTACCTCACCGCGAGGTGAGAGGGCGCGCGGTCGGCGCGCGTCCTCCTCTCCGACCTTTATGTGCGGCGTTCCGGTTCCCCCAGTCGCTATTTTAACTGGTACACTATAGTACTAACATGTGAGAGTAATAGTACGAACTAAACTTTCCACGCGCTATCAATAAAGTAACTTAAATTTTTATTTCGCCGAATGACCGTACTTTCTAGGTAAAGAAAAATTTACTTCCTGATAATGAAATCATATACCATACATACAAGCGAAATTGTATGATAATTTCTATGCCTTTAAAAATAAACAAACACAAAATACAAACAAAAGAGATTTTAAATTTATATCGAGGACTGAATTAGATTAATATTAAATTATTGCGGTTTTCCGAACTTGGGAAAAAGTTTTCATATTAACTATAGAACTCAGACAAATACTAATTCGTTTCGTATAATCTCAGAGTAGGAAAATTTTAATGTGAATCATTCATAACACAAAGTACCCAGATTATATTATTCATGTCATTATTAAATCCATCCATAAGATATATCTTATGTACTCGTATATATTGGAATGCACAGAACTACATTTTGTTATATACATATATATATCGACTATCAAAGCTAATAAAGTATAAAATGTGTACTGTAGAAACACGAGTCCCATGGTGTATATGACCTGTTCTTCAGGTATACAATAGATTATATCAAAGATAACAATACTTAACGACTTGTTATTTATATAACTAATTGTAATGTGTAAATGTAATTTACTTAATTAAATTATTCATGAAATCCTCGCTGCCTTTGTAACGACAATTGAGATAGACTTTTACAACGCGAAGAACACTAATACAGTGCTGGTTTTAGATACAAGGTTTAACTAAACTTACTTTGTTACAAAGTAGTGTATTAACAACTCTTGTATTATCAAACTTGCAAACTTACCTACAGGAAGTGAGATCGTGAGCAATGGATCCACTGCCGAGTAATTTCAACATTTCACGTTAGTTTGATTGAATATTTTTCATGAGATTTTTTCATGCGGTGTTTCAAGACTACATTACCATTAGTATGTAACTCTTATAGGTAGATTAGATTATAAACGAACTAAGTAGGTTGAAAACATTTAGGTTAAGAATAAATCCATGATTTTATACTCGAAAGATGATGAAATATGAACATTAAAAATCAAGAGAAAGTGTTTGTATGTGGTCTTGACCTACATACATACTCAGTACAGTATAGATCATAGTTGTATCTCAGAATATAAGATAGTGTGACGTCAACGTCAGAAAAAATCCATGCACGATATCAACACTATTTCACTTTCCACATCTAAACACAATTCCAATCATCAAATTTACACTTTTTGACTTTTACTGGTACATAGATCACGATTGGATATTCATTTCCAACAAACACTAGTCGTTTTAATATTTTAGCGCTATAAAACCCACCGATTCCCGTAAACATTAGGTATCTCAAGTGAAGCCATCTTTAAACAGCGAATATCTGCGGGACAAGGTTTTCATAACAATACAGCAACATATTTTCAGAACTGTCAAGGTTATATATGTATAGAATTACTAATATATTGACATATAATTTATTTAATTTTGGTATTATTATTACTACAACTACAGTTTCATAACATGTCCTATAAATATTTGCTCCAACATATTTTAGGATGTCAACACCAGCGAGATTAGGAAGATAATTTTACGTTTCATTCTATTACTATGCACACTCTTTAATATAAAAAATAATTTCCAAAAAAGAGTAGTTATTTTATGAAATCTATTTTCATGTTTCTATATTAACTTTCCTAGAGTAACGTAAAGTAGTTGAAGCGTGCTATTCATTTTTCAACAGTGTCTATAATTGATTAAAATCGAAACACTTGTTAAATGTTACATACATACATAACTTCACGCCAGATCCCTTGCGGGGTAGGCACGAACAACAGAGTGCCATACAAACATATTCTTACACACCTCACTTGCTTCTTTGACATTCATAGCTCTTATCATGCACGCTCGTTAGTTCTTAAGGCTCCTGACATCACCTTCTGCTAATACATGATCAATTTGATCATGGAAGGTCTGTCGTGGGTTTCCGCGACTTCTGCATCCATCCAATTTTGCATTGTATATCTGTTTAGTCATGTTTGTTAAATGTTGATTATTGTTAAACAAAAATTACGTGTTTAATTTGAAAATCTCAACTGAGAACCGTGAGTGCCTTTTCGAATTGCCACCAAAGTTCAAACAAAAGAATCGTTTAACATCATTCAGTGACCTAAAATTTGGCTGAGGGTCTTATTATCGATTCGGCTTTCGCCTGCTACTCATTAAATTGGAGAACTTTATTTTATTAAACTTAAATATTGACGAACACTTGACAGTACAATTTTTGTAGCCGTGCAAAAAGTAGAATGACTAAATAATAAAATAAGTTCCACTAGAGAACATTTTTAGAAGGTTAGTCATAATTTTGATCTAATTCCTATTCTATGTTATAAAGCTGGTACAACGATAATTTAGATATTATCAATGTCACCGTTTTAAAACATAATATTAATAATGCAAGCAAGCAGAAGCAAGTGAGGTGTGTAAGAATGGGCCTGTGTGGCGCTCTGTTGTTCGTGCCTACCCCGCAAGGGAACTGGCGTGAAGTTATGTATTAATAATCATTTTAATGGCATAACGTCAGAATTAGCTTCGGTGAACCTGCAGCCCACCTCTCGACACCCTTTAGTAACTCACCACATGTTGCTCCTGACCAATCTTGTACGGCATTTATAGGGGCCTATACAGTGAGTGGCGAGTCACCATCTGTCCATTTACCATGTTCTCCGAATATTGCAATAGACAAACGCCATAGTCTCCATAACCCAGATCCCTAGATCCCCTAGCATTTCATCCCATTAGCTCGGATCTTTTGTTCTCATTCCCTACAATAGTCCTACACTGAGCGGGGCTTATCCTGGGGTGTGTTTTTATATGTTTGTCTAACGAGCCTCTATAGGTTGGCCTTCCATGGTCCAAAATATGCGTATGATTCTGACACTTTATTTTTTTTCGTTCTAAATTTTGATAACTGTGTTTAACTTGTTAGTTTTAATCATTGTGAAGGTGGTCTGGAAGATCTCGCCGGTGGCAATAACGCAATCTCGACGTGTAAAACCCGATGAGAATTCGGATCCAGATCATAACAATCGAGCAACATCTAACCTTACATTAAAAGCAACCCGAAATAATATAAGATAATGAAACAAAGTAATTAATTACATTCAAAGTTAACAAATATAGGAAAACATTGTTCTATTTACAGCAGTAACACTATACACATAAACAGACGGATTTGTTCTCAAATATTTATGTAATTAGGCGACTTAAGAAAATAACTAGACGAAAATCTTTAAAAGTAAATATTCAGAAATTAATTATATTTTAAACAATCCGATAACTTTACGATCGAAAGTTAAACTATCAAGAGTTTTTGGAAACCTTAGAAATTATTTTTCCAGATAATTCCTAAAAAATCCATGGGAAGATTCAGGCCGTAGGTCTTACCAAATATTTGAATTCAACTCATTTACAATCCGTCACTTCATCGTTACAAGTTATTATGTGCTGCCGTATCTATCCCTTTGGAGAGCGGCAGTAGGCGATGGTACTAGCTTTCCATCAGGTAGCCCGTCTGCCTGTCTGCTGCATACATCCATGCATGAATCATGGGATAAAAAAATCGCTTCGCTTTGAGCGGTAAGGTCACCTGATGTATCGCCTAGAAAATATTGTAATTATGGTCTGTTTTGTAATTGTATGTTTTGGTGTGCAATAAACAGTTATCTCTCTCTCTCTCTAAAAAATTAGTAAGGGGTAGAATACATACTTGAAATTCTCTCTTATAGCTTTCAACTGTTTGTTGTCATCGCCTAATTTCTTTTTCATACCCATACATCCTCTGTCACATCACAAATTGCTATGTACACAAAATTCAGACGTGCTTTTAACATACCTTTTTTGCAAACTGATTGGACTACTTCATGTTTTCCCAGAGCGTTACAATATGGTGCTATTAAATAGGGCGTAAATGGATATTTAAAGTCTCAAAGAGTAAATATATAATCTGGGACGGACGGGACAATTGCTTATGAAAAACAACAATATCTATATTATGTTTTTCATAATTATGCCCAACACTGTACCATTTCACATATTTTTTACACTTCATAAAAATTGAAGATTGTGCAACATGGTGAAGTAAATGTAGATAACTAGATACTGAAGTTAATGTTACGTAATTTTTCCTATTACTCACGTAATTACACATTATGCAACACCAGGGCGCTTCCAATGAATTGCCAGCGTCTAGGATGGAAATTTTCACGCATAGAAAGCAAATAGCATGACATGAATTCTAAAGATCTGCGTCTGTGAAATGTTGGTTACGCAAATACATTGCGTCCATGATAAACAAAATCTGCTCCTCATTTTCGAACAAACCACATATTTAAATTCCCACAGCGGGGTACACGCATGACCTGTTGCCTGCGGCTGTTACTGGATACTTTCCAGTGCTTAAGTGATATATAGTCAAATAAAAGCATTGTGCTTATTACATTTTTCAATTCGAAACGTTTGTGTGCCAAGTACGTCGGGAATGCTTGCAACACCCATTCCAAATTCCCCATAACACTTTCCGAGGTTTAAATAATGTTGTATCACGTGTTTTGGTCGGCTGTAAAATGAATTAGTCGGAATTTTATTTGACGCTTTACGCTTTTTCTGCACGAAGGGTGAATTGTGTGCCTCTTTTACACATTTGCAATTTCGTTTCATTCCCTACATGAGAACAGACAATTATTTCTCAATTTCGTTCCGCGTAATCTCGGTAAATTGTTTTTTCTTGTTGTTTTTCTTGCAGATTTCTGTATTTTGAACGTTGACGGGTATTTAAGAAATTAAACTACGCTACGCATATGTGTTCATTTGTTTTGTAACAACAACTATTTACTAATGGTCTTATTCATATTGAGTTAGAGTCATTTAGTAAGCTTCTTTAAGGTTCTTAAAGAAGCCTACAAACTTACTCTACTCAATAAGATCATATTATTTTTGAGGTGGGGGAAATGCATTTCGCACACTACCGGGTCGTTTCATAGGGATTGGACCAAAGCGATGAGAGGTGAGGCCACGAATAGCCACCAAAGTCAATCACCACCTTGTGTGGAGACTCGACTACTCAATACTCCACTAAAACCACCCTCCTCCCATGTGCCCCGCGCTTATGGCAGGAAGAGGCGTGACTGAGACTTAGAATGCAGTTACGCCCGTGCTGATCCTAGCGCATCAGTGCTTGAGAATATCCCGGGAAGCAGTGCAAACTCACTTAATCAACAGGGGTTAAGACTCCTCTGCTGCCTAGATGTTGGAGGGCCCCTGCAGCATGATTATAAACATTTGCGGCATCTGTGACCATCCTACGAGAACCAAATGATATATACAATTAACGTTTTCGATAATTAATTATAGCGACCCGCGTGGCTTCGCACGGCTATCTAAAAGAACTTTTTTGTTGAGTTTAATTACCTCCTAAGCGAATCCAATTATTTTTTTATATAATATAACCTTTGTTACCCGGGGATCGTTTAGCTTGCCAAAAGTGAAAGAATTTTTCAAATCGGTTCAGTAGATTTGGAGCCTATTCAATGCAAATAAACAAATCTTTCCTCTTTATAATATTAGTAGTATAGAAAAGTACTGTTTCGATACTTGAATAAGTATTCCAGCAATACCCACACCGGAATGGTGTGGGTATTACGTCATTAAATTGTAAGTTAGATATTAACGGTAATATAAACGTAAAATGCTGTACATACTTACACACAATATAATTAATAAACTTAATACATTTTCAATTCACTAAAATATTCGTTAATTTTAATACTGATACACAAAAATTATTTTTCCTTTTAGAGTAAAGGATATCGTAATCTTAAAAAAAACATGCAACCATGCCATAATATATCAAAAGTACAGTCAGAAAAATCCGTCCATTACGTTTATTATAAACAGCAGCGGTACCGCCAGACAAAATTTCATACCGAAAATTTTCTCCATAAGTCATTGTGAGGCGTTAAAAATTTATCTCCAATGATTTACAATGCCTACTTTACCGTATGGGGAATATTTTGGGAAAATTATACAGAACGGCTTGTGCGTGTTAAGTTTGTATGTTTAAAGTATGTGAAATTATTTTTAATGAGCTTTACAAAGTCATTATGATCTAATGAAATTAAAATGTAAACGAATACTTATCTAGCTCTCTGATATACTTACTTTCCCATATTAGTAGATTCTATAATTGTACTATGAAACTAATGAAGAAGTAACTAAACTTGGTGTTTAGTAGTCAGCACATAGCATTATGTATGAGCATTGTTTTTGAATTATTAAATATAATGTTTTCTGTCACATTCTCTCGCAGGCTTATCCCTATACATTTATGTGTTTATCTCTTTTAGTGTCGCTTTTTCGTTTCATTAAGTTTCAAATCGCAACGATTCCAAAGAAATTTCAATTCAAAAGACACTATTCAAATTACCTAACTCTGAAAGCGGTTTTGGACATCTAAAACGTTGATTTCATCTATACAGTATGAAACAACTCACTAATTAGAATAGAAGCCTGCAGAATTTCTATACAATTTTTTTCAAGTTTTCAATATAAGTAAAGGCGATCGCAGCTGTCATTTTAGTCCAGGTACCTAATTAAAATTCAGAGAAAAGAGTTTTCCCCTTCATATTTTAAGTTAGAGAGGGGAGATAGATACATTAAAAAGTCATTAAGGAACTGTTTGTTTAAAGATCTAAATAACTGACGTACCCCTCGGTTACACATGATACCCAGTCCGAATGTTTCTATTTTTCTTTTTTATAACGTGGCAGCACGTCCTCTCTGTCAAATTCCGTCTTCAAAATGACTGTTGCTTTCAGAGACAGAACAGATGGAACATTTTTCTGTGCAAGAACGGATAAAGAATACTAATTCCTGCGGTCAGGCGGCCTCTCGTAAGACGTGACAAAACAACCCACAGCCAGGAAGGGTACTTGCCCGTCTGGATGGCTACCATCCCCGTTCTAGAGCATGCCGCTATAACAACCAGGCTAGTTCCAGACTCGCTTTACAGAGCGGCAGCACAAATGTCTATAGGCGATGGTAGTCGCTTTTCATCATGTGGGCCGTCCGCCTGTCTGCTGATCTCATGCCATAAAAAAGACGAATGGAGATGACGGTTTTTTGTGAGATTCATTTTTGCAGGCAAACTCACGTACAAAGCTAGCCAATGTCACATAATACACGAACATCACGCTCTCTGTGTTAACCTTATTATTTATTAACGCCTTTATGGGCTCAAAATTTCTTACGCTTGAATTATTTAATCTGCTTTTCCATTAGGGTTTTGGCAAAATGACACAATTTATATTCAGGACGCAAGCTCAGAACTCACGAAAATGACTTTATGGAAAGATTAGGGTACGGATCAAAAATTAAAATAGCCGCGCTGGGGCTTTGTGTGGGTCGCTGTGACGTTTCCTACTTTTAATTTACCGCTTAAAGCATCAAAGTTATTAGACACATCTTTTCATAACTGGATTATAGCAGACAAGCTGACGACCTGATGGAAAGTGGTTACTCTTGCCTGTAGACGTTTCTAAACCATAGATGCAGTTAATGTGCTATCAGCCTCGAAGTGAGTGGAACCTGGAGCCCCATTCTGCTATTTCAATATCTCGGCGTCAAAGTACGAGTCCATTGCAACAGTGTCAATAATTCGTATACTAATAAATCCACATTTTCTCGATATCGTCGCGGTGGAATAATAGAAAAAAAATAGTATACCATTAACATGAGTGACTTGCCACGGGCACGCCATTGGAAGTAACAGAATACCGATACCGGGCAAACCTACGATTGAGACGATAGTGTTCGGCGATTTTGACGCAATAGTAATAACAGAATTGAGTCCCTGGTCACTGATGCTGGAATACAAAGGTATTATAGCGACATAGTCTGGACTACAGATCAAGGCTACCTAAACGAACAAATACCCTAACCACCTGGCTGTGGATTACTTAGCCCCCTCTTGCAACAGATCGTCCAGCCGAAGGAATTAGTATTCTTACTTAGTTCATGCATGAACCAAAATTTGTACCTGTTTTCGGCCTCTGTGATCTAGTTCACTGAGATGCCATACTAATACCTGGTATAGTACATTTTGTATACTAACTTTCCATTAATTATAAATAAAAATCAATGTTTGTATGTTTGACCTTGATGCGCTCCTAAACCATTCATCAGATTCTTGTGAAACTTCAATAAGATGTACTGTGGACGCTCGCAAAGGTTTCTGGCCTAAAATATTTATATATAAACTTATTCTATTCGTTTTTATGGCACTGAACTGTTCCTAAACGATAGAACCAATTTTGATGATTTTTTTGTGTTTAAGTGGGTCCCAGTTTAAATTCACAATTGGACCCGGTAGGTGGCTCCGCTGAACTCCTCCTAATCAGTGAGAGCGAATGTGATACTTTTTGTCTGTTTTAAAGTGGATTCTAGAATAATTTAGATTAACAAACAACCATTGGTCTCGGTAGGTGACGCTGCAATTGGGTTCCAGGATTTAGGTGAAATTATTTTTTATGTATTTGAGCGTGTCCCAGGATGGTTTATATTCACAATTGGACCCGGAATATGGTGCTGCAATCGGATTCTAGATTTTATTTTTTTAAGGGCAGGACGACGTCTGCCGGGTATAGCCAGTTTACTAATGAAACTTCGCATCTGGTCTCAATTCCAGAGTGATCGTTGTTTATTACAACGTCATACACAAGCGCAACTTAATGATAGAAAACAATATAATTCTGTTTTACATATTATTCCCTCTAAAATGATTTTTAAACAGAGTCAGTTTTAGTATTATTCATTACGTTAAATTACCCTATATCGTAGTTCAACGGGAAACCGGGTGAAATATCTGGGAAGTGTCATTTCAAATCAAAGTGTACGGCTGGCTGAATAAAATAAATATAATGTTACAACTCAGGTCCTGACAAAAACAAAATCCACCTGCATATCTGAAACAAAACACAATTTATTACCTTCGGCATTTAGACTAATTGTAATTCGTTTATAATCGTCTTCTTTTGTTTCCTTATTGATTGGCATGCGAGAATAGCCCATTGTTGTATTGTACTCTTTTATGGCCGTTTGCGGCCGGATTATTAGCCAGGTGTGGTGGATTAAGTCGACTATAAGGGCACATTTATATTTGTGAGCTATAAAACCAGGGCCCGATGGAGAAAGGAGCCAGTCGAGCGAAAACCACGATCAAGGCGAGATGTGTGTACATTCGGTAATCTATTAGTGACGGCAATTGCGCGCTTTATTGAATTACGACCTTCTGCATTACGGTTGGATTTGTTGTGTTCGGTTATACTTGTATCTGTGCTATACGTGTTTGTATAGTTCTAATAAACTCTATAATAATTCCAACGGCATTTTAATTCGAGTCCCGAAACTTGTAACAATAATAATTAATATGAATTTTATTTAATTATACCTGTAGAGAAATATAAACAACAACAAAATAAAACTCCAGCCTTTATATAGCGTTAATAATTTTTGATTGCAATATTATAGGTGCTTATGGATATGCCGCGTTAACGAAGCACTTTAAATAAACGAATGAAATAAAATGGACGCGTTAATATATGAGCACTTTATCCCTTGAAATTGTCGAAATTACTTTCAGGCAAGTCGCAGCCGGTAATTTGTTTCCCTATATTACAGCGGCGTCAGGTCAAAATTTGTAAACCTTATTATTAGCTTTTCGCACATCTTTCTTTTATATTAGGTCTGCCTTTCTACAATTTCTCTGACACGTTTAAGAACCGGTTACTAAAAAAGTGGAGCCGAGGTGTGAGAAGACAAATAGAGTATTGGATAGTGTCCACACATATGGAGCCACAAATGACCGTGCTAAAGCACTATAGAGCTGTCACCCAGAGGCAAGAAGTTTTTTTTATTGCAACGCTAGCAAACAGGCAGATGGCCCACGTAATGGAAAGTGAGTACCGTCGCTTATAGACGTTTGCAACACCAGGTGCGAAGCTAACGCATTGCCCACCCTTCCTAAGGGTCAGAGCGGATTGGATAGGACGATCAAACAGTAGTCGAGGCCATTATCTCTATCAAAGAGCGCTGGCTAGCCGTAGACTCCTTCTGCGAGTCTATTATTACCCAGAAGGAAGAGGTCGAACGAGAAAGGGAGGAGATCGCGTCCGCAGACCCAATCTGCAGAAGGTGGACTGGCCGTTGAAGGCATCACAACGCGCATCTTCTCCCGTAATTCCATCATAGACGGGCACATAGAATCGTAGGAGCCTGTGAACTTCCCCCCCTGTTGGTAAAAGAGTCCTTCCCGCAAGACATTCTTACTGAGAACCCAAGCGTGGGGTCGCCACAGATGTAATGTATTAGAACTAGTTCCTGTGGTGACTGGTAAAAACGCATAGGGGAGGAACGCAGGTGAGGTTTAGTGAGTAGGCTGACGGTGGGTATCCCACTGTCCTCCGCTCGGAGGTTTCGGTAGGAATACGGACTTTCAGGAGTCCTACACATTCTTCGGTTTAAACAGGCCCGAGGATGGTATCTAAAGATATTCCTTCACGTCAACAAAAAAGGGGATCGATATTGAATAATTTAATATGGAATAGATATGGACAGAATGGCGGGGAGGGGAATCGCACCACCGGAACTGTCACACATCGTAAAAAAACACGATTAGCTTAAGGCTAACAGTTTCATGGCGATATTCTGTAAGAGCATGGTATTACGAGCCATAAGAAATGAAATCATGAGACTCAAAATGAAACTCCTTGGCCTTGAGGTAATTTTCTGATACCATTTATTCTGGTATGGTTACTTGCGATCGTCATCAGAGTTACCAGTTATATATTACCCATGCGTGTTAAAGCGTTGGATATGAATTCGAAAGATAAGTGAGATAGGCCTAAAAAAACAACTCAAGTGAGCAAGTTGATTACAATCATATCGCTGCATGTATCCGGTCGATAGTCCTTGCTGGCTCGTTTACAATGATACAATCATTACGTAAAATCGTTTTATGTCCTAAAATAAAATTACTGCGCCGCGATATTCCGAGGCGAGTCAGGAATACAAAGTAGTGCTTAATTTTCACCGCCCGTTTCAAATTTCGCAGGGTAAAATTACCTCTGTTCAAGGTGTATGTATGTGTAGTAAGTACAAGCGAAAATAAAACTTTAATAAAGCTAAAGGTACAACTGCATAAATACGTGAACAACGTAATAGCTAAACGGTTTTTTTTAGTAAATAGACAGATAAACATACTATATTTTATTAAACTAACCAAATTACGCTCGTGGTATACTGATATACACGAAAAAACATAAATAGAAAGAACAATTATAATACTTTCAAATATAACGGTCTTATTCATATTTAGTTAAAAAAAGTTTTTAGGCGTTTCAGGGTTCTTAAAGAAGCCTTCAAATTAACTATCTCAATATGAATAAAACCGTTCTTTACCCGTTAGTATTAATTTTCAATAAAAAAACTTAAAAGATTTTATAGAACTTATAAAACCTCGCGTTCTCGTAGATTGTGTACGAACTTTCCTACATATGACGTCATAAGTAGGTACAAAAAAGGAGTCTAATAACGCATTAATTATTGCTTGAAAAATAATCAAAATAATTGTTTCTAACATGTAGATCTAACCGTGCAAGAACAAAGAAAGAATACTCATTTCTGCGGACAGGTGGGTTTAGTAACAAGCGAAAAATCAACCCACTGCCAGGTATAGGGTATTTGCCCGTCTGAATGGCTACCACTCCTGGTTTATAGCATGTCGTCATAACAACTTTGTTCCATCATTAGTGGCCAAGTTCCAGTCTCCCTTAAGGAGCCGCAGCGCATTTGTAGCATATTTGGTGTTGCAAATATCCATAGGTGATGATAACCGCTTTCCATGAAGTGGACCATCTGCCTGTCTGCTGAACTCTGCAATATATCAATATTGCATGCAATAAAGCAATCCAGTCCCATCTTCGAGTCTGGCAGCACACTAGTAGCACCTTTGGTGTTGCAAGTATTCATAGGCGACATTGACCACTTTTCATCAGTATAGGGCTAGACTGTCTGGTGTACGCAATAAAAAAATATGTTACTTTTACGCTCGATTTTTGTAACATGTGTCCGCATCCCTTTTTGAAGTCGTTCACTGTATATCACAAAATTTTTCAAAAATGTAATATTACGTCTAAATGGAAGATGTTTTTTTAAGCTAACACTTACCCCTGGTAATGTCCGTTTCTCATGCAGCGCGGTCTGAGCGCTCGAAGCACTCTCCGGATTAAAATAAGTTAGAAACGCGCACCCTGAAACCAATAAAACAATGTTTTAGAAAATTATATTTTAAAAGTAAAGTCACAGTCGAAGTAAATGATAGGTCGTGAGAGTAATAATAATAACTCTCTAAACCAATTTCTGTTATTGCGACCGCTATGTGTTTTAAGATGGGCTCTGATTTTGAAGTCGCTAGCGAGCCCCTATGTGACTTAAAGGTAAATTTTTCAAGTGAGCCTTTAGGGCCAAATCCTAAACTATGCTAAATAGCGAAGAACACTCAAAAAAGTGTCGAGGCCATTTTTGACGAAAAGTAAAGTCCCTTTACAAGAATCGAATCGGCTAATTTTGAAAACTAAACACAGCCTGTATTATTATACCCAATCATAGTATAGGTTGTGAGGATCAATTTCTGTGAAGGAATGTCGCATGGCAAACCAAGGGTTGTTTTAAACAAAATGTTTTATTTTCATACATATATAACTTTTCGTCAAAATCGGCCTCAAGACTCCATTCCTTAAGTGTTTTTCGTTATTCAATATAGTTTAGATTTTTACCCTGCAGGTCCACTTGAAAAATTTACTTGTAAACTCCACTAGCTGTACCCGGTAGACGTTCCCTTAAAAAATGAAAATGTAGAAACCGATGCGAAATATAGAACCGCAGCGCCATCAACCGGGACCAATTGGTAATCAAAACCATTCTCGAATCTACTTCAAAAACACAGTTCCATCAATCCACCAAATTCGGTCCCACCGTTAAAGGGTGTTCAGCAGCGCCACCTAACGGGTCCAATCATGAATCAAAACCATCCCAGGATCCACTTGCACACACACAAAAATTATTTCACCTAAATCCTGGAACCCGATTGCAACGCCATCTGCATGGTTCAAATTTGAATCTTAACCGTCCCGAGACCCACTTGAACACACAAAAATAATTCATATAAAACAGAAAAATGAAAATGAGCTTAAATGCCGTCCTATTGTCGAAATCGGACGGGAAAGATCATCATAATAAATGAATGGCTAGACTGGTGGTGTGACTGATGTCCGGATAAAGACAATTCAGAAAAATCATAAAAAAATGTTCAGCCGTTCTTGAGGTATAAATGGTGTAACTTACACGACTTTGTCTTATATGTATATAGATATAAATAAATTATAGTTTATACATAGTTTCACTAGTCTCAACAGCCTGTTTTAAATTCGAAAACAGCGTGGAAGTTCTTGTCAATACTCCCATTATGTTACTTATTGTTAAAAACACACGCCGGCGTGTAACATAAATGCTTGTTTAATAATGAAAGATTTAGTGCTAGCCTGTTTTAATATAGGTTGCTGGCGAACGGACAGCATCCGGCGTAAGCTCGCAATACCACTGTGAAATGGATGGCGTGGAAAATAATTAAAATCACACACTTCTTAACGTACTTATAACTTTTTATATTTGCTTGTAGGCGAAAGGGCTATCGGCCCATTTGGTGGTAGGTGGTTACTGTCGCCCATAGAGATCTAGAACTGTAAGGGTACCGATGCATTCCCCATCTTTTTATTTTTTATTGCAGGAGTTCAGCAGACAGGCAGACGGCCCACTTGATGAATAGCGGTTACCATCGCCTATGGACATCTGCAACACCAAAGGTGCTACAAATGCGCTGCTGCTCTCTTAAGGGACACTGGAACCTGGTCAATAATGCCGGAACACAACTCAAGGTTGTTAATGCGACATACTTTAGACCAAAGGACCCAAAGGTGGTAGCCATCCAGTCGGGCAAATGCCCTACCAACCGGCTGTGGGTTGTCTTGTCGCCTCTTACGACAGGCCGCCCGGCCGCAGGAAATTGTATTCTTTCTCCGTTCCTGCACGGATAAAATTCCTTTTAAATGGATAAAATTCCTTTGAAATTGGATTCCTTTATCCACATCAGGACCTGGTAATTGTAAAAATATTTACATATGTTAGAGTACAATGTAAAAAGGATATATTCTATACCCCGGATTCGAAACTACGTCTTTGAAATAAGACGCCGCTTGAACTACTAAGTTGTCAAAGTTTAAAACATAACTATTATTGAAACAAATCTGACCAGTTCTCTTCTTTGCTATTGATAAATGAAAAAATATTAAAAGTATAAATTGATCCCAACAATATAGTTTACAGTTATTATTTGTGCAAACAAAGCCATATTGCAAAATGAACCAAAGACTACAGGCGCGGAAGAGTTCAAAAATTATGAGTTGGCAACACCGAATCGACCGGAAGCGTATAGGCGCAGGAAATGAACCCGTTAGCACAATTCAAGATGGCCGCCGGAAAAAGCTCAGGCGATTTATTCGCTTGCAGTCCAACCGGATCTTTCGTTGAATCTCTGTGCTTTATGACATTTTTCATTTCTTTTTTGAGGTTTTCCCAAATCCCCTTTTTCGTCGTCATAAATGCCTCTATTCAGATACGAACTCTATTTTTAAATTTAATATTTCAGTTGAATGATTTTATGTGTGTTGTATATAATATAAAATATTAAAATCGAGAAAGTTTGTAAGAATTTATGGATGTATGTGTTAACCCTTTCACGCAAAAAATGGATTTTGATGAAACTTAACAATAATATAGCTTACATATCAGAATAACTTATAAGTAAGTAAGTATTGTAAGTAATTTGGCATTTTTATATTTCTTAGCAAAACAACAGCATCAAGCAGTAAAAAGGTAGGACTGTACTATTTAAATATCCATACTTACACTAATTTATAAATTCAATGCATACATAAAATTCAGACAATACAAATATATGTATATAAGAAGTTTCTAAATAAATACATGTATTTATTAACATTATATATAAAAAGCATTTTATATTAACATATATGACAATAGACAAACAAGTAACGTTTATTATATTACACGTATTTATTTAAAGAGATATAGTATTTTCTAAGTGAGTTCCGAAAAGTAGGTAATGTTTTGGCCTCTGACAGTAAGAGGCAACGCATTCTAGAGTTTGAAAGAGTTGTTATAAAAGGATGAAGTGTGTGCAGGTGTCAGGAGTCTATATGTATCTAAGCGAAAATTGTGAGAAGTGGACAGGCTACTTAACCACCTAAGTGTTTGAATTTTTAAAAACACGGACATACGTGTAGCATTTATTATTATTATATATACATTCTAAAATATTTAAAGTAGACATATATATTGTACATAAATTCATGTTTAATTTCATAATTATTTAAAAAGTATATAAATAATAAAAATAACTTTGTGGTCGTTATAAACTCACTAGAGGATTTTTTTAAGTCCCTGGCATATGGAATTCTCATTCTCATCATAGGAATGTTTAACATGTCGCTTCACAATTTTGGAACTACCTCCAAATTTTTGATATAATTTTTATTTGTATTGTAGAATATTTAATTTGCTTAGTTTAGTTTAGTTATTAAATCACTGCAAGCCACTAACATCTAAGGATGAAGCCTAGTCTACGTGTTAGTATCCAGTCCTAAATTTAAGGCAAAACTTTGTTATGTTTTTGGTGACAATAAAATTCTTTTATTTATTTATAAAGCAGGGGTATACATTTTCATGCTTCTTAGTTTATAAAATAATTATTTCATATTGCGCGCCCGAAAATAGAAAGAACTCGCATGCAAATCACAGTCCTAACCCCACTAATATGGGCTGTGCATTGATATGTCAGTCAGTGAGGTCAAGTAATGTATGTATAGATAACACAAACCTAACTGGTTTTCTTTTGAAATATACTATATGGTTTTCCTACTGATTTAAAACAAAAAAATAGGTATGTGCTACATATTATACAGTGGACGTAACAATAGCAGATTACAGTAGCTCAGATACGGCGCGTCGGTTCGAAATGAAAGCCGTGCAGGTACTAATTAGCGGCCACCGGGGCCGATGCAAATTCCACCGCGTGAATTAATGCCAGGCGTGGTCGCATGATAAGCCTAAACTATGCATTTCGTTGGCTAATTTTGTATCGCCTCGCAACCGGCCAAAATGGGTAGCGATACCCGCTAACATGCTGATCTAAGTCCGTCTTCACATTTGCTTATTCGAGCTATGTGAATAGTTTAAGGCAAAACCACCCTTACTATTCTTCATTGACCTTTAAATTAAAATAATATATTCGTGATTTCGCAGGTGTGTAACTCACAACAGCTTTAATTGTTTTCCTTATTTATTCATTTTTAATTTTCGGATATGAATAATATTATAATAAAATAAAAGTTAATATTAATAATTATATATATTATTATATATATATATATATATTAAATAGATATATATATTAAATAGATATATTAAAAAATATACATATATAACCCAGTCACTAATACTAACATTGTTCCAGATATACTATAAGTATATTGTTCGGTCCTTGCCTAGAATAAGGTAGGTTACACTAATTTTTTGATCTACCCTCTTTTCTGTACGAAACGGCGGCCAACGTCAAGCAGAGAAATAGCAGCCATTATTAACATACACAGTCACCTGTTTTACTAAGCAGATATCAAGCTTTCATTATTTAGACGTGCTATACTTGCATCATGATATAAGACTTTTTCCATGCTTGTATACAGTGAAAAGTTTATCGTGTGACGTGAAACGATGCGCGTGCGCTGGTATTTTGGGCGTTATTTTCCTACAACCTGCAGTCCAACTCAATACAGGAGATGAATCTCAATCTAAGTGGAGCTTCTACTCTTCTAGTGCAAGGATCAAGTCAAATAATTATCTCGGCCGCTGCTCAGATATCCGGTGCCGAATTTTAAGTAGCCCACCCAGGGCGAAGTGAGTTGAGGGCAAGGTATAGTTACCCTCTATGCAACCCCTATGAAGTTCTTGAAACATACATTTTTGGTAAACATAACCTCATTTATTTTTTTATTAATATTATTGTGAGGGTGGTGAATGGTCGCGCAGACCAAAGCACTGACTGGTAATTATTTACTATTTATTTTATATACATAAAGCACCCCACACTAACTATATCCTTCTATTTCAATGTGTTAACTTCAATGAATTAAGTAAAAAAATCGGTATTTCAAGATTTAAAACCATTTCAATAACTAGAAAAATCACAACTGCCTCTAAATTAAATCTATGTTACAACTTACTTGTCCTTCCTGTCTTAATTCCTGGCTTTCGAGAAAAATACTGATGTACACTAAAAAAACACGACGAGTATACAATTGTTTCGTTTTCGTCAAAATAATCACGGAACCCTAAAATTTTAATTACCAACTAAGAGCAGGGATTCTTCAATCACAACGAATTTAAGACTTTAATTTCGAAATGTTAATGAGAAAAAATCTCAAGAGAAATTTGCACTTTCTGCGAGCGGAAAAACTTTCCTTCCTTCAAATTCTACTGAAAAGATGCTACGTCGCTGGTTCCATCTGGATCAACAGACGAAATCGGCTTATCTATGGATTGAGTATCAATTAAAAATGTACTCTGCAGCTTTGTAATAAGAGTTATCTTCGTAATAAGACCCAAGCAGATTTATGGCTTGAATAATGAAAACGAAAGTTTACTTTTAGGTTTACATTGTTCCTTGAAATTAGTTCCAGTTGGATATTATAGAAGCTATAAAGATTTTTAGTGAAGGTTTTGTTTGAGTTAGAGTAACCGTAGTAGGTACATACACCTATTTCTAAATATCGAATTTTACAGTAAAATTATACCTGCTATTCAGGTTGCATAAATAATAATTGGTACTAAGCGCTTTTTGAAACTTTTTATTATATGAAATTACTACTTCACTTTTTGAAATTACTTATTCTAAACCTATTTCAACCTTATTAGCAAAAAACAGACTGTGACCAGAAATGTAGAAAATTTATTCTAACAAATATCTACTTAATTTATCATTGAAAATCTTAATTGCTTTGCAATTTACGGAGAATATAATATCAAGATTTCTATATACCTACTAGAATTGCACATGAATAAACAATTGCAAACATTAATTACAAATTTAATTTTGTTATGCCTTATAATAATACAGTGACCAATTATCGCCTTTTAATCGAATGAAGGTAACGAAACCCAGGCTCTTAGACGCTCAAAGGAACACCACCTCAACGTTCTAGAGTGGCAAGAAAATTATATTATCGCGGCCTCACAATCACTTTAAACGTCCTCGGTCATATTTTAATAAGCAATATATTTAAATAGAGCACATAAACCTCTGCAAGAGCTCTCAAAACGCCTAATCGACTCTTTAGGTAATTAAAGGCTGAATCCTACCTTTTGTTTTAATAAGGGAAATCCGATTGAGGACCATCAACCGAGCGGAGAAACGCGGCCAGTGTGTATAATTCGTCAAACTAGGGTGGCACTAGCTTCGCAAGTGGGAGTGCCATTACCACACCACGGTCAGGGATACCCACTAAGAACCCTCGGTGGTCGATCATTCGCCTTGTGCCAGGACCACGAGTACATATCCTAATCCCTCCACGTGCCATGGCAGGTGGTCGCTCAATGGCCTCATTCATTAAAAGAGGAATAACGCCCCTTGCATATTCAATCTCTCATTTGTGTGGCGGTATGTAACGCGTTCCACGGGAGGGGAGGTGAGTGCGCGCGGAACATGGCATACCCCCATCTCGATGGCATAACGGCTGGTGAGAACCCTTAGCCCAGGGAAAGCTGACGGCGGCCGAAGTTCTGGCTTGCTCTCCAGCGCGGACGCTTCCTCTTTTGGCGAGAGCGGAGCAAAGACGTACGCTCACGTTTCGGCTCCGCCTTTTTTTTAGCAAGCATGACTCGCTCGCAAAAAGAGGAGACGGCGTCCCATCCGGGGCTGGTTCCTACCTCGGAGGACGGATCTGTATACCGATCTAGTCAGATAACGTAGCCAGCCTTCAGGAGATTGACTCCGACGACATACGTTCAGTATTCTACTTAGAGACAAGGGATTATACGCAGACTACAATATAACTTAAGTCTCATTCATTGTACTAGTTTATAGTGTAATGCATATTTTATGAAAAAAAAATAGACAGGTAACTATTTAGTGTTCATCTAGTATTCATCAGACCACTCCATTTAATTTGTAAATGAAACATGAATCAGAATGACGGTCTTATAGCTTAAAGCGATTTCTTCCAAACAACCAGTCATTATGGAAAGTTTAATAAAAATAAATAAACAGCACAGGAAAACTAGAAATAAAAAAATATAATTAGTTATTTAAGTACATAATTGAGTTAATTAAGATAACTACAAATTTTCATGCAGTAGTTGTTAACCATTTGCTTATAAAAAGTAAAAAAAGACTAAGAAGTGAATCCCGTAATAGGGAATTGGAGTAAAAATTGTATATGTTTCACTAAAATGTAAATCTTAACTATTTTTTTTTATCTTAAGATCAGCAGCAGATGACTTGAAAGGGTTCATCTATGACATTTGCAGTGTACAATGCGCTTGCTCTCTTAGGATACTACTGCCTATGCTGACACAACAATATAGCTTCTTAGGTCTGTCTATACTATATTCCAAGCTTTATTTTACTTTGACAGCTTGATAACCAATCAATTAATGTCCTATTATATTACCTACTCGATTTATTATAAAAATCGCATCATTTATAATTAATTTTTTTAAATAGAACCTTTTAAATTTTCAAATCGGTTACTTTCGATTTATTTAAGTATAGTGTCGATGGTTTAATAGTCTGTGCGTTACATGACTCACAGAACATCCCTATTACGTCACCCATAAAAATAAAGTACGGCAATTATGTCATTTGTTTCACGTGGGCAAGTGATAACTTAAACAAGTCAAATGGTGTATATTTTTATTTAAACAATTTGAAAATGATATTTTAAAAACGAGACAATATGTTTTTTTTATTTAAAATAGATTTAGAATCCTGACTAATATCATAAATGCTAATGTGATTTGGTTTATTTGTAGTGTTTTCACGCCATAACTATGCAACACATTGTCACCAATGTTTATGTATTATCCCCGCAAATTGGTAATGCGCTGGAACCTTGTCAATTAACATCACGTCACGTGACGTCATCCGCAACTCGATATGTACGCGTACTTGCCGGCCAGTGATGCTAACAGTACTGTGTGTTCGGCTACGGTTTCGTCACCAAAATGGCGGCCAGGCGCAAAAGCAATTTACGGGGATAATACACCGTTGTCAGTTGTATAGGATAGGACATGGTTACTTTTCGTTCAGAAAAAAGTAATGTACCCGAGGGATAGACTAATGTAGCAAAAAAGATAGAACTCCAATTGCATTTTATGGCGCTGCAATTCACTAATAGATACACATTTTCATGTCAACGACGATAACAGGGACAATTTTGATGTATTTATTTCATGGTTAGTTGCATCATAGATAGATGACGTTATGTTTATTTATCATTAAGCACATAGAATTAAAAATTACGTTAGACATTTCTAAGAATTATAATATATACACTTGATGACACACATATTCTTTTTGAACGTGAGCGAAGCCGTGAGCGAAACCTAGTTTATTATAGTATCTTCAACCCAATTATTCTTCAACTATTTATTTAATCAATAAAAAACTTTCATGTCAAAGAGCAATCATGTCTTAACGAAGTAAAATAAAAATTGGAATTGGTGGCCAATTTAACGTAATCCAGAGTGGAGTAGCCGATCGAGTGGTCGTACACTCATTTGTTTATACCCCTGCAATGCACACTGGCTGGTATTGTTAACTTTGTAGAAAGCTAAGCTTCTAAGTTCACATACTAATATTATCAATTTATTTCGGAAAAGCTAACGCATGAAGTGGAAGTTATTTTGAATTTTATTTAATTTTAAGAAGGCTTCCAGACTAATACATATCAGTTAATGTAAAGAAAGCATTTAAAAAAAACCTGAAATAAAGTTCCACTTATTAGTACAATACACGATACCTAATGATAATATTGTTATTAAGTTTGTCTTTACTAAAAAATCTAGATCCTTTATTATGACCAAATTTACACTAGCGCCTAGAAGAAATCTAGGTTTAATTTTACTACTAAACCGTAGAAAATAGTGTTGAAATAATTTAATCTTCGTAAGATAAATTAACCTGATTTTTTAAAATACTGAATAAAATTTTCTAAACTTGTTTAAGTAGGTTTTAATGCAAGGGTGCTTGCTATCTGAAATATCACGTGAAGATAATGTGACTTTGTGTAAATATTTCAAAAGTAGTCAAAAAAATATTTTTTAAGGATGTTTTGTAAGGATTCCGTTATTGTCAAAATGGTTACGGAACCCTAATAAATAAAGTGCAAATATACGTACTAAAGATATTCTTATGTCAGCTAGGTTTTATTTTGGCTTTAAAGCTTTTACCTGGTTAATTTACCATTGAAGACAAATAAAGATTTATAAAACTTGGCAAGCACTCGGCGGTCGGCGATACAAAGAATATTTCAACGAAATTCTTTTCTAGTTCAAGTAATTTCCACATAGCTACCTGGTTGTTAACGTTTCCTTTTTGCGGTAGATTTGTTAGTGTTCTACCCCCACAAACCGACATTTTTTCTTGTTTAATTACGTAATAATACTGTTGATACTCTTTGTTCCTTCTGGTCGTAATGGGGCTTTTTGAAATCAAAGGTTTATTTTATTTTTAAGTTTGTATGTACAGTCGTGGTATGCAAATCTTCGCCAGGTTTCAAATTGATTCATTTAGTGTTTTGCGAGTACATGTTAGCTTTTCAAAGTAAGTCACAGAAGAAACTGTTCTACAGGAAATTATGTTTAACCATTTGACAATAAAGTTTAAAATTACTTAGATCAATGTTGTTTGATTTTCTACCTTGTCTAATAAGATTGCTTAGGATGTAAAACCTTTTTATTTGCTTTAATATTTATGTTAAGCGTAGTGGCTATATCCTCTTTTCTTCTTATTGTTAATCTAGCGTCTGTAACAATTGCATTTTTTACGTTTCTTTATTTTATAAACGTAACATCTATTCAAATGTTGGCAGTACTGTACTCGTGCAAGCAAAAGTCAACTTTAGGTGGCAAATCTTCTGATACCGTGACTGTACTTATACCTTAAGTAAGATATTAATTTACCAATCTTGGAAATAACTATTAGAATTTTCGTTTGGTTTTACCTTATATTCGAATGGAAATACTTAGTTACAATAAATAGGACTCGACGTATATTAATTAAATAGTACTAATGATGTCTAATATCATGCTTGTGTCTTTAAGGAAAAATATTATAAAGATTCATATTATTTCACCAATATCTAAGCACAAAGGCCCTGACTTCCATTTTCGGTAGAGAACTTTCGTAATCTAACTTTTTGGTATTTACTCTAGTCTGTGTTTCATTGGGTTTAGCATCAGAGTTGACCTTTGCTCGCTACCCATAACATATACGTCACTTACTTACAAGTGCTCATTAAGAGAAAAAAATAACAATAATAAAAATGTTATATGCTTATCAGTTAATTTTAAAAGCATTTTATATAAAATAGTCATCCCCAAAGTATAATAATAATTTAATATACTTTTTAAGTCAATCATCCATTACGTTTTCTCTAAGCCTATAAAATATTTTTTTGCTATATTTCAACCAGAACAAACTGATAGATAAAACATGACCGCCCAACATTGGCTGATAAATCTGTGATAATACCGAGCTGTGAAATCCAAGATTAGCCTTCAAGGAAAAGGGAAAGGCAATAATGCCAATCGACACATATAAGGCAATCTACGATAGGCCGCTTATACCTTACGGATATCTCGCTGAGTGTGCACTATATAAGGTCTAATATAACTAGGGCAGGGCTGACTAATCCTTGCGAAATTGGTATAACCTAACTCCTGCTTTATCTCAACTTTTAGAATTAAAGTATCCAATGCAACAAGGGGAGTGGTGCTATTGAAAAGAGTGCTCCGTATAGGGTGGAGTAGCGAAATGGAATGCTCCTCCGTCTCAAAGGAAGATCTTCCAGCGAGGCTATTGTTGCTCCTCGCAGGTAAGGGCAAGGCCCGTCTATTATTGTTGGAAATGTTAAGGGTACTGTTGAGTACCGATGTCCGAGTCGCGCTATTTGACTCGAGTTGCTCGAATCAAACTACGAACGAGTCAACTCGGGTTCAGTTATTCGAAGAAGATTAGTAATTCGAATCACTGAAATATAGTAAGAGATTCTCTGTCTACGGTATTCGCATGATGCACACGGACGCGAGTTGCGACGGGTGGCACCGCGCATCTCCGACGATCTCCCTTCAAGTAGCCGCTTAGGCCCTTACATTATATCTTATTATATCTTTAATTTCTTTGTACGTACGACTAGACTCGGAAGGTAAAGTCGTACGACTGACGACAGTACCGCGATAATACACATTCCAATTTTTACTGAATTGCAAATTCTTTGTACGTTTGGGTACGTTGAGACCTCAATTATTGCACAGTGCCATCTATTTGCATATAAATGTTCCACTACACTAAAAATATTTTAGACATTTTTAAGCCTGTGTCGTCACTTATCTCCAATTGTCTGAGACCTGAGTCAAGATCTATTGAATTTTTTGTTTTGTGTTTATATAAATAAATAAAAAACCTACAGATATTGGACTCAAACTTGCGTAAATAAAATACTAAGCGTAACCCAGTAAACAAAAAAGAATCAAGCCATTCTTATCTTTCTTTTATATATCTACTGAAGATAATTGACACTTTAAGTAGTGTTTATTATTTAAAACAAATTTTAGACCAAGTTACTCAAAAATTAAGTATCTTAAGCTGGTGTGCACTGACATTTAACCAATGGTTAAAATAAAGTAATCGCTGTTTAGGCATATAAATTTGCGATTATTTATCTATTAATTTTACAAACAGAGTAAGTGGACCAATAACTTACCACAAATTTTGTGACTAGTATCTGCTCATAGTATATTTACGTACGCGACATTGAATTTTAGGGCGAATATTATTTAGGCTGTAATCGTTGTACGGGGGGGGGGGTATAGTTAGTTATACAGCATATTTATATATTACTAGCTGTCCCGGCAGACGTCGTCCTGCCCGGTAAAAAATAGGGGTTTATCGTAGAAGGGTGAAAATTGAGGATTGTATGTATTTTTGTATGTTGTATTATAAAAAAATAGAAATTAAAAATTTTGTCTAAAAAAAAAAATTAGGGGTGGACTACCCCTAACATTTAGGGGGATGAAATATAGATGTTGGCCGATTCTCAGACCTACCCAATATGCATACAAAATTTCATGAGAATCGGTCAAGCCGTTTCGGAGGAGTATGGCAACGAAAACTGTGACACGAGAATTTTATATATTAGACAAGAATGAACGGATCCGAACTTTTTAATTATAGGTTTGTGGGTTTTTTTATAACCAACCAAAGTTAATTTTATACCTCAAATAATAAATAAATGTACCGTACCTATTTCTATATCGCACACGTACTTAAAATTAGCTAATAAAATATCCTTTCCTGTCGTAGTTAGAATCGCTTGATATATTATTTAAATAATAACTATTTTCCTCACATTTTGTTGTAGAATACTTATTTATTTATATAGTATACATAATACTGGCTGCTTGATTTTGAATTATTACCTATAATCAAAAGAAAATTTAGCTGGTTGTGATTCGTACGTAAGGAAATAAAATGGTGTTAATTTTTTTAGTCCTATTTTTATTTAACAAATATAAGTTTGCCTCGTTCGAGTCCATCAGTCTCATTTCTGCACTAAATCCTATTTTCATTTAGACTTAGAAACCTACTGGAATTAAAACTTTGAAATAATTCAACTACTTATTTTCCGTGAAATAAAACAGATTAACACTACACCGTAATAATAATAACGCCACAATTTTCCTTAAATACCATTAATTATTTCCCTTCCAGTGATACCAAATACCGGATATTTTCCAATTACTAAATGTCGGCAACCCTATCAGAGAATCAATAAATGCTGACCGGCTCATTATGGAGCCTCACATTTAATCAACGCTGTAGATTCAATTATACATTTTATCTCAATACATTAAGGTTTATATTGGTCTGAATATTTCAACAGACGTAAGTCGTTTCATGGGTGAACTGCAATAAAAGTGTCACGCCGGATCCGCTTTTAGGTGGCAGGTTTCTATTCTATTGGGATTGTATGAAACGTACCTATATGTAGTAAGTATATAGTACGTACACACATATAACACACTAAGTTACATATTCAAGCATTTTAGTTCTTCGTGCAGGTTAGGAATGTTTATATTCATCATCTTCTAAAGCCTGCAACTTTATTGAAATGAACATACACAAAGAGCTAAAGTGATTTTCTGTTTTGGTTCTTAACTTTTTATGATCAGTGAATAGCATTTAATTTGGAAACCAGTTTCCGCCACCGTTACATGGTGGAAACACCACCAGCCAGAACTAAGCGTTTCGCTTCATCCTTTCTGCACTGCCGAAGAATGGATTCATTTGCCGGTGTCTGTTTTTCCTAACAAATACAATCTTGAAGTCTTCTAGGGAAGCGTACTCCTTCCTAGACTGCGTCATCGCTCAGCATCAGGTGAGACAGTGGTCAAACACAAACCTAGACTTCCATAGAAAAAAAACTAAACCAAACAAACTTCTATTTTATTTTCTAGTGTATTTATATTTGCTTTTACATTGTTTCAGACTTGGTCATATTTTAATCATAAATATTCTTTTACAATAATGAGCTTTTTAGATGATTTTTTTGATATAGGCAAATTATTTTACGCTCAGTTAAGTTCGAATTGAAGGCATTTCTCGGACAACAATTACTGTGGGATTACGACCGGGTCTCATAACCGTGTCCGGGTGTATCCCGTTAAATAGGTATAATGTGCAGTGCCCGGATTAACCGTACTGGATATTATTATCCTTAATTAGAGTTTTAAGTACGACTTTATGGGTGAGGATTATGTGTTTATGATATTGCGTTTTAAGATATTTTTATTACTGTAATAATATTTTGTTAATATTATATGTTAATTACTACGACTTTTTATGTGATTTCGTCTGTATAATCTTTGGGTCCATATGCCGAAAAAACTATTTTAATATGTTTATCATCATATTTTCACAAATAGTGGTAGATATCCAAATAACGGTGTAAGACATTATTTAAGATACCAGAATCCTAAAAATTAGCTAAGTGCATGTTGGGGAACGGCAGTGAAAGGTTCCGTAGTGCGACGAACATTTATACAGTTTAGCCATTCGGCTATGTAACTCTAAACAATATAAACCTTAGTATAAAACGTACATAGTCGAATGGCTAAATACAGATAAAGCTAGAAAACGTAATTTGTTAAAAGATGTTTTGTATCAGATATAAGTCTTTCAGTTATTTTTACAACACTCTATATAGATTTAAAAGAACAAAGAATTTCAATAAACTGTAAATAACATTAATTTAAAGTCGTGATAGCGTAATGGCTAGCGCACGTGCCCCAAACTCGGAGGGCGCGGGTTCGATCCTGGCCGGAACGCTTACTTAGTCAGTTTTCTGATCTAATATGCATATTGTTACAATTACCACGTGCTAACAACGTTAATGGAAAACATCGTGATTACAACCTGCATATCGAGATAACCGATGTGTCAAACCTGCCAAGCCGCCTTGGACAAGCGTCGCGTGAAACATACCGTTCCCTATAATGGGAGGCCCGAGACCAGTAGAGGGAGATATTATTATTATATTATTTAATTTAATTCAATGAGCCTATGTGTCATTCTATTCTGAGTATGGGTTAAAATTTATATAAAATACTGTATACTTTATGTAGGTATAATATATACATAGATGTCAATCAAAATTGTAAGTAAGTAGAACATACTAAATCTTACACATGTTACACTCTAACTACCCTTGATAATTACTAGAACAATATAATATATCGTAGTGTATCCTATAATTGTTGTATCGTGTATCAACAACTTCTAGTATAAGTAAACGTATAATTGATGGGTGCTCAATGCGATACAGTCGGTACACTGTAATTATTTTAATGTTAGGTTTTAGAGGCTTTATTGGTTTTTAGAATATTTATCAAATGCGATGTTATAAATAACATTATTTTTATTTATTAATTAAATTATTATCGGATTGGATTGTTCAATCTAATGAATTTCACAATCCATAAAGAAATAAAGAGAAATAAACTTAATAAGTAATTTTATTCCTAAAAATATTACACCAAAATGTAGAGAGAGACTATATTATAATATATCGAAAATTAATCAAAACATAAATATATGAAATAATTGCAACATGAATTCATAACATACAAAAATATCCTGTTTACGGTTTAAAAAGTATCTATCGTCTTCTATTTAAAGACAATTACAAAACCGCATTTTTTGGAGACTGGATTTGTTAGTTAATGTTTCAAAATAAAAAGGATTTATGAAGACAAATAAGAAAGAAGTTGTATTATAATTTCAACCTAGCAACACCTGATTACGAAAATATACGAACAAAAGAATGTGTTTCCGGCTTAGCTGGCTGCTATTCCCGAGCCAAGTAACACGGCGGCTGTAGGCGTTTCAGCCGCCGACTAATCCGGACGAGCTCGCGCTGCGGAATTAGTATTCTTTTCGCGAAGCCACACGGAAAAAGTTGGGCCACTTGCATACTTACATGGATTTCGCTCGGAAGCACAGTGATATTCAGGCGTTTCCTATTTTTTTATTTGAATAATAATAATTTTCATATCCAACAATACTCCTACACTGACCGGGGCTTGTCTTTAGGTGCATTATTATATGGTGTAGGCAGGGTAATCGCCGGTCAGTGTCACACTACATTTACATCAACTTTGTCAAGGGCCTCTATGTGTTGGCCTTCCCATGGCCTCACGCAAAAGTCCGGGCCAGTCTTATGGCCCGTGATCTCTAGAGACATACAATAATAAAAATAATTATTTTATAACCTTAAAGTTCATAAACCTGTGAAGATTACATACTAATTTGGCACAACTTATGTTAAAGTCTGTTGACTATAATATGTTCTGTTATCGAACATGATGTGATAGAGGTAAGGACTGCTAAGGAAGGAATGGAGTAATAGTTTGTTGTCAAAGAAGTGTGTGAAAAGAGGTGTTTTGAACTTGAATCTTGAGGTATCATACATTTTACCTTATAAGGCGTGGAACGTTTATATTTCAAGATATTGACAATAAATTTATTGCGTTACAGTAATAATAATTATATTAAAAGTCATAATAATATTGCATGTCAAAACAAAGCATTAAGTAAGGAAAAGAATATTAATAATAATTAGAATTTTTTATTTGAAGGACATAATGTTTCATTAATTTTGTGATGTACTCTGTGTCCAGTGGACACAAAGAAGAAATAAAGGAATTCATTCCGAATAAATGATGAATTTGCCAATTTTATAAACTAGAGTCATCTAGGAGTGATTTTCTCACAATATTTTCCAGCACCAACAATAGGTTAATGGGTAGGTGACACATTTTACAATAAATTCTAAATTAATATAAATATAAAAGAGCTGGCTTTAAAATACTCTTTTTTTCATCTTAATTTTAACATACAATGATAAAAATAAACCTAATGACCTTTTAAACTACTTACTATGTTCATACAAAAACCAGATCATTTTATAGATGACAAAAAGTATTTCAGTTAACTTAAGTCGCTTCTACCTCTTTGTCTAAATTAAAACAGTAGAACTATTGTTGTACGTGACAGTGAAACGTCTTTTTTATTGCATGAGTTTAGGAGACAGGCAGACGGCCTACCTAATGGAAAGTACTTATTATCGTCAATAGACATTTGCAACACCAAAGGTGCAACAAATGCGAGATGGAAGGATATTGGAACCTGGCCACTAATGCCGAAATACAACTCAAGGTTGTTATGCTGGCATACTCTAGACCAGGGTGGCAACCATCCAGACTGGCTAATACCCCACCACCTGGCAAAACGTCGTCTATACTATGTTATTCCAGAACATGCCTCCCGTGTAAAAATATTTGAAACCACATTATTATGCCAGGTGCCCTCACCACTCACCTACTAATAACCTAATGAAGACCAGAAGGATATGAATAATATACGTAGCATTATTTTATTTTCAACGCGTTTCAAAATATGTTGTACTACATATATATAAGTATGTATGTATATGTATACACCTAAATCTTTTGTTTAGGAAAATCGTGTCCCATGCATGCAGTGAAATCGACATTGAAATATGATTGGTTCGTCCTTTTTTCTCTTAGTAAGTGAAAAAGGGATGAAAGGTGCACTTAAACCGGACCGTTTGTTATGTTGTCTACGCCCTGCCTCGGCTTTGTCGGCTTTCGGCCTCTGCCTCAAGATGATTAATGAAACAAGGCAAATTTTAAATTTACACCCTCCACGCGTATTTTGTTCAGGCCATCCTTTTTGGGAAATGTAGATAAATTTCCCTTCCTTTTTTATTAAAAATCTATAGTGTGCTTTCAAAGGAGCCTTGACATGCGATAAGCTTGAACGTTAGCTACGAAATTCTATGCAACAATAGATTTCTCTGAAGTAAAAAAGAGAGTTGCATTGAAAAAGGGAATACTTTAGAATGTATGTTATATACAGTATTAGAGTTTTGCCCTCAGCTACGCCGCTGGTCAAACTCTGATAAATAGCTCAATTTTCTTTATATATAATCTTAACCTGGTATATACGGCGAGCCAAGCCGTGAATAAAAGCAACATGTAATGTATACACAAAACTTTTTTGAAATTTTATCTAACTGGTGATGAAAACCGATTAAAAATCTGTAGCGTGGTTTAGGAGTTAGCGGATATGCAAAAAGACAGACGGGTAAAGCAATTTTGTTTTTATTATGTAAAGATTTCCTTAAAGAATTTGAGAATGTACGTGATTATTACAAAAGCAACTTGGTGTCTATGCTACATTGTTATGTAATGGAAATGAAGACTACTGCTACTTTAAAGATTACACATTTTTTAATAAATTCCAAAGCAATGTTGTTATAGAAGATCTAGGCTCTATAAAAAAAACAAATAAAACGACTTTATAGTAACTAAAAATCAAAAAATTAATAATTTCTACAACATATTGAAGTGTGTGCGGCTTTTGCGGCCTCTTGCGGCTGAATCATTATCCAGGTGTTGCGAATTACGTCGACTACGATACGGGTACATTTGTATTTGCTAGGTATAAAACGACGGCCTGACGCGTTTCATTGAATTACGACCTTCTTCATTACGTTTGGACTTGTTGTGTTTGGCTATGTTTGTACCTGTGTTACACGTATTTGCATAGTTCTAATAAACCCTTTATTAGAACTATAATAATTCTAAAGGCAATTTAACTCGAGTCTCGCAACTCGTAACAATATGCTTGTGCAAAATCGAGCCAGACGTAATAATAAGTAAGACCATCGTCTAGTAAACAATAATAAATAAATAAACTAGCAGACACAACACATTGTATGTTTTCTATTTTGTTGTATCCCCAAGCTAAGCTTTACATTTTACACGCTTTACTTTTCTATAGCTAGTTACATTTTTACACAAATTATAATTCCGATCGGCAGTTTACTTTTGTGCAGATACAAAATTTTATACGCAAGCACAAAAGGTAGAATGTTGCTTACCATACATTTTTAGCTCTGTCCCGCTTACTTAATTCGTACAATGTGGTGTGCTATTAAAATTGTTCTACTGTGCAAGTACATCGGAAGGAATTATTAGTTGTGTATACCGATAAAACGACAAATCTGACTACAGTAATAATAACAGCCCATAATTATCTCAATTTACGCTCTCGTCTCCCAATTTCTTAGTTAAACGGACAGTATACCACGAAACGGTTTGGCGAGGTTGACACATTGGTTATCTCGAATCTTTTTTTTGCTTTAGTTCTTTTTTAATTCTTCGCAATTATTTTTTACATAATACTTAACTTGGCTTCTACTGAAATAACAAAAGAGCCAATTCGTCTCGCATTTGCTAAGGTCAGAGGAAATGTTAGTAATAAACGCGAAACGGGCCTATGAGGGCCGGTTCATATAGCTGATAATAAAACGGTGCGGTAGAAAAGAGGCATTATGCTGATATTCTACTAGTATAGCTAGTACAAGATAAGCATCTTGTTATCATTGAGGTTAACAATATTATCGCAGGGATAAAATTTTATCGCATGCATGCCTAATTGAAATTTCAAAATAAGGTACATTATTTTATTTAAAACGGTCTTCAAGTATGTGTCAAAGCAAAAATGTTCACTGTTGTTCTCATTTGTCTTCGAAATGTTAAAAGAATATAATTGATAATCCCTCGTAAGTCAAATACTAGTCAACGGAACTTGTTCAAATAATGTCTTAATTTTTGGAGGAATATTCCACTTCATGGTTCAAAAGTTAAGAGTGGGTCACGATTTCCATGACGTGGAGAGATGTCTTGCTTATTTCTTCTGCTTTGTTTATTTAAGTTAATGTCACGGCCATTTTAATGGCCCGTGGTTTGCACAGACGTTCATGTAAAAAATAACAATTTTCCAACACTAGCAATAAACTGAGCAAAATTTTATTAAATTCTTCGTTATACGTTCACAGTTTCAAACAACATTCGAGTGTTGCGTTGCAGCGCTACTTTGATACGCAGCTTTTCACAACACATTTTCCGTAGTTTCCGTTACAAAACTATTGTAGTAGAACACACGTACGTGGGTAGTTCATTTACTCTCCCATTGTTTCATTTTTAAAACTGCCTGCCCAGACCGGTTGACCCGGTTGCTTTCGTCGCACATCGATGAGTCTGCATAATTAACAGCAGTCTACTCCGTTCCTTTTATAGTCCACAATATATAATCTTTTGGCATTTTAATTGCAATACTTTGTTTTTTGATATTACTTATTATTTACTTCGTTTTATGGCTTAGCAGTTAGGCCTTTAAGCCAGATCTTAGTTTACAATATAGTTTCTTCATTTTCTTAAGCCTATGTGTAGCATAGCTGAACTGTAGGTAGTCAGCTAGTGCCATTCAACGGAGTTCTTGTGACAACTCGAAAGGCCACATTTGACTATACAGTTCACGTTTCTCACAAAAACACGCAATTAATACTCAAAAACTATCAATATTCTACCACTATTCCTCATTTTAGAGTAATATTGCACATTTTTAGAAAATAAAACTGCACAGCACAACATCTCCTTTCAGTTCCCGCAAAAACTGAATTGAAAATTAGTGCTGTATCAGTTTGTTTATATTAGGTATTTTATTCTAAGACCAACAGGCAAACATTATTAACTAAATAATAAATCGGGCAAGTGCATTTCTTTTCGTTTCGTACATTAATCTAAGTACGTCCCATCGTTGCTTCATAGAGGTGAGCTACGAACGTGTAGTTTTATTGATTATTTGGAAACTGAACTCTTGAAAAACATTTAATTAAAAACATTCTAACAATACTTAAAACATTCTCTTTGAAAGTTTAACGTCAATTACGCTCTACGACCTTGTTTTTTTGTCAGATATTTCCATTTTATAATTCAAACGTTACAGGGTAGACATTACGATTTCGAGACCGAAAATCTTGCCACTTATTAACTAAATTAATTAGATACTTAGTATTGTTTTTATATGTATACTGATAGCCCAGATATCTATCTATCGCTTAAGAGCTGTGCTCTTGTCGGCGGAGCCTCCTTCTCTGTTATGGGCCAGTTGTTTATACAACACGACAAGGGAAAAAGTGGTTTTTCCTTTATTTTATTCATGAATGCTTGCCTTGGTCTTCCCTTGTCTCTACTTGCGTCCACATTGCGATTTCGATTTGCGAATGCGATGTGAATTCGATTGACCTGCATAAGAAAGTGTACTGCGTATCGTAGCAAATGGCCCAACATCTTCTCCCTTCTTTCCTCCAGAGCTTTTTAGTCATTCTAAACAGTTAAGCGCATGAAATATATATTTTTAGCTCTCAGTTACGTATATAGTGGCTACTACTAATATATATATTGTGCTAATATTTCTTTACCCGCGCCATGTGGTTGGAGTCAGGAAAGGGCCTTGTCACTAAATTTTTTGGTGACATTATTTTTTCGTCAAAATTGTCACCAAAAAGTTAGGTTACATGGTCCTGCATTGAAGCCGACGATGTACCAGTAGAATACATCTGTCAAATTTCCTTAAAATAAATCCAGTACTTTATGAGAGAATTAGCTGTATCTGACGGTCATGATAATATAATAAGAGATTATTTTATCTTATGGACCTAAATCTCTACCTCTATCGAGATCTAGCTCGATCTCTATTCTAAATAAGGTTAAATTATGAACAAAGAATCTTACAAACTTTAAATAACACAATGCAATACAAATTTGCCCACTTAAAAACTCTCGTATAACAGAGTAAATTATATTTAGAACATAATTTTAATAACCAACGTAACTTGTATACAATTTTCCTTAACAGAGCAAAGAGAAACTTTCGAATGGAGGGAAGGATGAAAGTATTATGTAAATGGGACCGAGGTTCATGATTAACCCGCAAGAGTGCGTACGAGATCTTATCGGGGACGCGGTTTGCTTTTTCATATACAAAGCTTTCAGAGATTTCAATGTATGTGTGGAAATATACTGAAGCTGTCCTTTTGCTTTTTAAATTGGATTTTCTTGCTTAAGTTGTGGATCTATGTATTTATATATTTCAGTAATAATATTACTTTGGCAGAAAAACACACGTGTATACTGTAGCTAAGCAAATTCCACATATATTATTAATACATTGTGGAATTCTAGGGTTGATTCCAGATACAAAGACCAGAGAGCAAATAGTACTACTAAACTACAAAATTTTTGTAATTCCTGAAATAATCAATTATACTCTAGCGAAGCGATTCCATTTGTGTATAGCTAATATAGGACGGATAATTCTAGTGCGATTCTAGATACATAGACCAGAGTAAAAATTTGCAATTTGACGGGCGTCCATATGTTAGTTAAAGTAAAATAAATGGTTTGATGGAACTGGATTCTGAGCGTAATCCTAATAGTTATCAGCCATATTGCAAACTAACTTGTTAGTATGAACTCCATCGAACCGAAAGCAATAAATAATCTATTTAAGTGTGAGCACGAGGCCATGCTGCTCATTAGTGACCGAAGCCTGATAGAGGCCGAATTGCATAACCTGCGCTCGCCAGAAACCAGCTGTATCGCTGTTTATGACATAGATTCGTTCATTAAACCACAATTTGTGACATTTCTACTATTCTTTTATTGCCTGAAGTAGACTTTTCTGAGGAAAATGGTTACTGTCTCCTAGGATATTTGTAATACCAGGGGCGTCACCGTTTTTGTAACGACAGGAAATGTGATTGAGGATTTACCGTCCCGGGGGAAACGCGGCGAGCCCGTATGAGATTCGCCACGTCGAAGTGACACTAGCACCCTTATGGTGTACTATTGCCACTGGAGTCAGCGAAGCCGATTAATATGAAAGAAAGAAAAACTGAATTTGCAGGAATAGTGACGTAATTACATTCCTTATACATTTTTATACACATATCATATTTTGAAGATTTGTACGCCGCATTTTCAGCAAACAAGGTTTGCACTTAGCATATAGCTGTGCCGGAGTTATATCCGACACAACGCTGAGTTTCAGTGCAAACCTTCCTTTTAGCGTAAGACGAAAACAACCCAATTTTGTTAATAAAATAATAATAATAGTAATAATTAACTTTTTGTCCTCATTTCCCACAATGGTCCTACACTGGCCGGGGCTTGTCCTTGGGTGCATTATTATATGGTGTAGACAGGGATAATCGCCGGTCAGTGTCACGCCACATATTTACATTAAATTTGTCAAGGGGCCTCTGCGTGTTGGCCTCCCCGTGGCCCCACTCAAGCCCTCCAAAAGTCCGGGCCATTTTTGTGGCCCGTGGTCTTGAAAGACATACATATTATAATAATTAATAACTTGTATCGAATCATTTATTCGAAACAATTCGCTAGAGTGTTTGCCGTGTATTAACACATTATGTGTGCCACGTCACTGGACTGTATGCTTCGCCTTAATGCCAGGGCTACGGATATATGTTCGCTCGATTCCGCGTGGTCCTGGCAAGGGGCATCATCAAAGCTAACTAATACGGTTACTGGTTCTTAAGATTCCGTAGTCAAATGGCAAAACTTGAACCCATATAGATTAGCTGTGTACGTAAATGCCTCCCAAACCAATTTGGTCCTGTCCATATTTAGGAAAATGAGCATGTAATTTAGATATTGAAATACCTACACATAGGGTATTTCCAATTACCTGTTTACTTGACAGTTTTTATCAATTATACATATGTTTTTAGTAATTAAATGTCAAAAAGCGATAAATTATGAATTGTGACGACATCATATAAAATTTAGAAACTCTACAAAATTAGGAGATTGTCATTCATTGCAGTCAACGAAGCTAAGCAGACTTTACTCGTGGTTAAACGAGTATATGCCGTCTGCACGTCTGACCGAACGATTAGTTGTAGGGTGGTGACCGATAATACCCGTTTTTAGTCTCACACACACTCAGATAGGTTTTCACCATAGATAAGAAAAAAAGAATAAAACATTTCAAGAACACATTACGAGAAAAAGGCCTTGGTAGCGTAATGGTTAGCGCACGCGCCCCTAAATCAAAGGGCGCGGATTCGATCCTGACCGGAACGCATGCACCTCTTAGTCAGTTTTCTGATCTAATGTGCATATTGTTACAATTACCACGTGCTAAAAACGGTGAAGGAAAACATCGTGATGCAACCTGCACATCGAGATAACCGATGTGTCAAACCTGCCAAGCCGCCTTGGACAAGCGTGGCGGGTATACTGTATACTGTCCGTTGCCCTATAATGGGAGGCCCGAGCCCAGCAGTGGGACATTTATGGGCTGACATTATTATTAAATTATATTACGAGACATATTAGGAAAAGAGATAAACTAACTTGTTTATTGAATAAGTTCAACAGCCAGGCAGATGGCCCACCGGATGGTAAGTAGTTGCTATCGCCTATGGACATTAGTAACACCAAAAGTGCCACCAATTAGCTGCTGCTCTCTAAGGTATGTAGGAACCTGGCCAATAATGCCGAAATAACTGAAGGTTATTATGGTGGCACAGTGGTGGCCAGGGGTGGTAGCCAACCAGGCGGATACTTACACTACCACTAGCTATGGATTGCTTGTCGCCTTTTACGACAGCCTGCCAGACCGCAGGAAATTGTAATCTTAATCCGTTCCTGCAAATAATATAACAGACTCATTTTATAATTGGGAAATCCGAGCGCAGCAATACAATTTTTGCTGATATTCATCATCATTCGAGCTTTAAATCCCAGTTGTCTTCGGAGCGTCCAATTCGACGCCCTGAGTCCGCTTTCCTACTGTTAACATTCCACTTCGCGCGATTTTCAGCATCCCTGCTTTGAGACCATCGGTACGCTTGTCATCCTTCACAAATTCAAGCCTGCATTTTTTGGGCCTTCCCCTTCGACCGGGATCTGGCATGGCTATACATTTGCTGATATTATTAAGTTAAATAATGTAAGCTTAACCAAGATATTTATGGAACCACAACTGTAGTATCACAAAAACAAAGTGACTGATGTTCAAACATCGTGTATAAATAATGGACCAGTTATATCTTCTAGATTGATAATGATCGATATTATTGGAGCGGGCTGAGTTAGTTGCGAAACAACAACAAGTCGGCTGGAATGAGATAAATTGTTGTTTTTATGAACTTATTTTGGCCAATTATGTGGACAACGACTAAGTTTTGTAAACGATCCGTGTGAAATTTTAGACAAAATTTTAGAAAGACGAAATATCTTATTTATTTAGGACAATATACAAACACATAATATAATTATTTTGTCCTTAATAGGCCCAGGCTCAGCATAATGCTGACTTCATCACTGTTGATTGTCCGCAGAGACGTCTAATGGTCGGTTCGTATATCCTATTAACCGATCATTTATCTTACGAGCGGTTAAAACTTGACATAAACTTTATAGTAATGCCGAAGTTCCACGGATGGTAAGAGAAGTGAATGTATAGTAAGGTATAGGAACCGGCCGTAAGTGATGTCACGAGTTGACTTAGCCCTACAAATCAAATTAATGTGTCACACGTTAACTAAAACTTTGCAATTAAATTACTTGATATCAAAATTTAAGTTTAAATGAATGCAGAAGTTGCGGAAGGCCACGACACACCTATGATCAAATTGATCGTGTACTAGCAGAAGGTGATGTCAGGAGCCTTAAGAACAAACGCGCGTACCTCGCAAGGAAGCTGGTGTGAAGTTATGAATGTATGTATGCAAGATTTAAATTATACAGACACAAATGCATTTATATGCAATGTTCTTTATTTTAATTGATAATTTTCTATCATAATAAATCTACTTTGTACTGGATTGAATTTGTACTGGAAACTGTAAACAAATTTAAAATATCTCAAGTATTACTTGAACTTCAAATCATAGATATAAAACTAATTACAAATTTCATTAATTCCTGTCCCCAGGTAAGTAAAATAATATGTTTCGTTTATATAGAAAATTTACAAACCTTCTCTTATATATACAAATGAATATTTGTCTGTATGTCCTTTAGGGAATCGTAAACTATATACATTTGATAATGTAATCATCTTTAGCAAAGTTGTTGTGAAAGAAGAAGAAAGAAGGTTTCTTAGTTGGTTCACAATTGGACCCGGTAGGTGGCGCTGCTGTCGGCATATCGATTGAAGTTTTTTTGGGCTAGACCAAGTCTGCCGGGACAGCTACTAAAAAAAAGAAAAGTATACGTTCCTTGTAATGATGATGTGAAAAAAATAAAAATTAGGTCTTAGATGTGTCTAGGGTCTTCTTTCCGTATCTGTATTAGATATCTTTTATAGCAAAATTTGAGGGTAAAAATTGATTTTAGGTCTCTAATGGGAGGAGGAATGTTTTTCCAACATTGCGTAGCAGCATGTATAAAACAAGCTCTAAAAGCAGTGGTTCTATACTTAGCTGTTATCAGTAGTCTGGTAGCAGATCGAATAGCATGAACGTCGACTTTTTTTCATATAGCTTTAAGTTGGGTTGCCTGGAAAAAGATTGCTTTAAGCGATAATATCCTATACCAAGACAATATTCTAATCGTGCATTTTTGTAATTATTTATTTGGTGGACAATAAAGTGTAATCTACCTACCTAAAATCCTTCATGAAATTTATGTCAAATTAACAAGACTTTCAAGCTATTTAAAATTAAATGTATATTAATTTAACTCTAGTCCATTGTTCAGCCCGTGTAATTAACATTATAATTATCGCCTTTGTAGTTTGCACGATAGCACTTGCCACTACACTCTCATTGTACCGTGAAAGTTAAAACCAACAGTGTATGTGCCTATTATTTACCTTTTAAAACGACTTTATTTCAAAAATTTTTATTGATATAATAATAAATTGCGAATACACATAACCCATTAACCGTTCAAGCAGGCAATGTGGCCCGTCTTTTAGAAACGTTTCCTGCTAACAGCGATCTTGGGACAATTTAATTCTTACAAATAACTGAATAATTATAACTATCTTATTCAGTTATTTGTAAAAATTAATTATATTTGTTGTTAAATTTATATTTACAGCTAGTGTCCCGGCAGACGACGTCCTGCCCGGTAAAAAAAAAATTTAGGGGGATGAAAAATAGATGTTGTCCTATTCTCAGACCTACCCAATATGCACACAAAGTTTCGTGAGAATCGGTCAAGCCGTTTCGGAGGAGTATGGCAACGAAAACTGTGACACGAGAATTTTATATATTAGAGATTACACAATAAACTTATTGTGTAATCTTACCTATCCCTATATTATAAATGTGAATGTAAGTTTGTCTGTTACGCTTTCACGCGAAAACTACTCAACCGATCATCATGAAACTTTGTACACATATTCTTGGAGGTATTACAAGTGACATGGGATACTATTAATGAAAAAAAAATCCACGCGGAAGAAGTCGCGGGCAGAAGCTAGTCTAATATATAAAATTCTCGTGTCACAGTTTTCGTTGCCATACTCCTCCGAAACGGCTTGACCGATTTTGATGAATTTTTTTGTGCTTATCCGGTATCTATGAGAATCGGCCAACATCTATTTTTCATCCCCCTAAATGTTAGGGGTAGTCCACCCCTAAATTTTTTTATTTATTTTTTAGACAAAATTTTTAATTTCTATTTTTTTATGATACAACATACAAAAATACATACAACCCTAGATTTTCAACCCGCTACGATCAACCCCTATTTTTTACCGGGCAGGACGACGTCTGTCGGGACAGCTAGTAACATATAAATTTAACAAAAAATATGTCAGTTTTGTTTACACAATAATTAATTTTTATATCGCTTTCCTTTTTAATATTGATTTAATTAAATTAATAAAACGTAAATACCAATAACTAAAAAACCAAACCAAATTTATTCTACTCTGTAACACATCTTAGGCCACTCATTGAAGCTATTAGACGAGTACTATCTCATCGTGTTAGTAAATATTTAAGATTTGTAATTAAAGCAAAAATAAATATTTTAAACGAACAGGCCCAAGCCATGCTTTGTTATACACAAATGCATATTTTATATAACTCATCAGATTTCACATTGTATTCGGACCCTTTGCTTCGACGCCCTGGGTCTGCTTTCCTACTTTTTTTCTCCACTTCTCGCGGTTTTTAGCATTACTCGTTTTGAGACTATTGCTAAGCAATTGTGGAATATTTTATATAACTACCAGCGGCCTCAGCAGACGTTGTCCTGCTCTGAAAAATAAAAATCTAGGACCCGATCCTAGTGCCGCCTACCGGTTCCAATTGTAGATTTAAACCATCCGAGGAGCCACTCAAACACACAAAAACAAATCGGTCCAGCTGATTAGGAGAATTCTAGAACCCGACTTCAGCACCACCTACCGGTTTCAACGGGATAGAAAGTATCCTATGTTCATCTCCTGGTTCTCAGCTCCCCACTAATTTTCAGCCAAATCGGTACAGCCGTTCTTGAGTTATAAATAGTGTAACTAACACGACTTTCTTTTGTATATATAGATTGATATTTAAAGATTCAATGAAATAACGAAGACTTGTTGAATCGCAACGAAAACTTCGCCAAACATTAAGCATATAAAGTTAAAACTTTATATATCTAAACTTGTTAAATATTCACATGAAACAAATTGGATCTCCTGTACAGTCAAAGAGTTGTTTAAAGTAACATAGAGAAAAAACTAAAAGCATTTTACCACTTGTAAGTTTTATGTGTAAAAGTTTACATTGTTTTTGTACGAACTTTGAAGCTAAAGGCAGAGCTTTGATAAAAGCTCTGGGAGTTTATGACTGTAAAGACCCACGGGATTGATGGCAATGGTTGTAAAAAGTTCTTGTTTAAAGCAAGTTAACGGTCTTTGGAAGGGAATGACTGACAATACTTACTCTCCTTTAGATCGATACGATATTAATTTGTACAAAAAATGGCTTATTATTATTGTACTGGCATATATTTCAGAAATCGGCTAGTTATGTAGAGAGCAAACGTCTTGCGCAACAGCATTCCCCTAGCGTTAACGCAAAAAAATGATCACGCCACCGCTACCAGTCCCGGTTGGTCCTGGCAAAGTTAAGAGGCTTTAGCCATATTTTTTTTTTTTTTTTTTTTATTGCAGTAGGTCAGCAGACAGGCAGACGCCACTTGATGGAGAGCGTTACCATCGCCTATGGACATTGCAACACCAAGGTGCTACAAATGCGCTGCTGCCTCTAAGGAGACTGGAACCTGGTCACTAATGCCGGAACACACTCAAGGTTGTTATGGCGACATACTAGACAGGGGGTAGCATCCAGTCGGCATATGCCTACACCAGGCTGTGGTTTTTGTCGCCTCTTACGACAGGCCGGCGCAGGAAGTTGTATTCTTTCTCCGTTCTGCACGGATAATCTTATATACAAAGAATTGTTAATAGACGGAAGGATTATGTATTTCAATAAAGTATTTGAAGACTTTTATGTAATGAAAATAGTCACGAAACTGTAATACCGACATTGTTAATACATTAGGACGATATACCGACGATAACACCTATACATAATTGTGTAACATTGTCACATAATAAAAAACAGGCTCTAACATATCGCCTTATCATTTTACTTTTAAAATATCATCATAGAAATAATAGATTAGAAATTTAGAATTATTGCTTAAATAATCATTAATGCCGTATGATGAATAATCTTATTTCTTCATAATCTTGTAAACTAATACAAAATAAGAGACCGCGAAGTTTTATAATATGGTAAAACATATCTCAGTTGATTTGTTTTTTATCTGCCCTATTATAAACCCATTAGTTTCCGAAATAATTGACATACAAAACAGATGGATAGACAAACGGACATGACGATTTCATAAGAGTTCTAGGCTACAAGATCCAGAAAAATTAGCAGTACTAATAACATCTCATGAGCTGTGGCATTAAAAATTAAAGAAACACAAAATACTGAGATTCTCGTTTTATAACTCTACTTGCATGATGAATGATGAATCTCGTAACAATAAAGCCTAGCGGAGCCTAACAATAAAGAAATAGAAGCTCACCGCCTCCGCTGGCTCAGTCACGTAAAATGAATGGGAGAGGATCGCAGCGTGAGGAAAGCATATTTGGGACGGCCGGCAGGTCGGCGTCCGATCGGCCGTCCCAAATATCGCTGGAAAAACAGAGTGGAGGCTGACCTGTCGGAGCTACGAGCCAATATTTGGCAAGAAACTACGCAAGAAAGAGAGAAATGACATGCTTTTCGGAGGCCAAGACCCACTTTGGGTCGCTGAGCCAACGGAGTAAGTAAGTACTTGCATGATGAGATCATAATTTCATATTATAAATTGAGGTATTGAAGAATAATTGCTTCTTCTCAATTGAACTCTTGTAATAAAAATGTTAAATTAGAAGCTCAAATCAGCCGTATCAGCAAGTACAGCCTGCGTTAAATGTACCAAAAACGATTTTCAAAGGCGAATCATGCCAAGTTTTGTCATTGGTACATCAAATGGACCCATAAAAGTCTGTAACGGAACCGTCACTTGGTGTAATGCCAAATGTCAATATATCCTAAAACTTTTCCTATTTATAGTTTGTGATCCATTCCTTACATTTTATCGGGAAAGTGCTTTTTCAGTCTATTTTATTGAAACCAATTCTAGTAGAGGTCGAATGAGTGGAAAAGATTGGGTCGTGAAAAAATATTTTCACCAAAGACCTTCCTGTGTCTCTAGTTATAAATTACAGACATAAATATACCAATATCAAGGTCAGTGCGAATAGGGTATTGAGATTAAAACTACGCTTTAACAGTAGAGCATTAATCTATTATTTTCACTTAAAGGGACTTACTTTATAATAATCTCGTTAAGAAAGGATTAGCCATCTCTTAAATAAGAGACTCTTAAGCCCTAATCAATGGCTGTTTAAATAAAGCTTGCCATCTTGCCTCTTAACAGTCACTAAGTATACCGCAGATGTTGGTTATTTTTCAAAGTTACTTTACCACCACCTCTTATCCTTAAGAGGAGTTTATGGGTAAGATTTTTGTTAATCAATTGCTGAGCAGTTTCTTAAAATTTAACAAACGATTATTAGTAAGTTCAGTAGCGTAAGGTGGTTCTAATCATGATTTAAGATAAATAATCAATAATATGTCACTGTCACTCAATGAAAGTATTTTTTTTCATTGTTTTGGTCTAATAAATATTATTATCAGTTTTATTTCTATCCAACTTGGATCTATGTATAATCATCGGTCTTATTGACTCTCTAACCTATGCTGCACAATGTAAAACTCGTGTCTCATTCTCTCACAGGCTTAGCCAGAAAACTGCCTATGTTAAGTCGTTGGATTTCTATTCAAATTCAAAAGTTTTTATTCGAAATAAGTTCCACTGGAGAACACTTTTTAAAATTTAATTTTATCTCCTATTCTATGTACACCGCTTCGCAACATATCATTGCTGTTAAGGAGAAGAAGCGGCAAGAAACTCCTCAGCAACACGTCTAACTTAATATTGTGTTTCTTTATATTTTTTTTAAGTTTTATACAGAAGTATGTTATTGTTGGAACCAACCTCTTTAGATAGTTTAACTTTTTTATATTTTGTACACTGTCAACATTCATTTGTTTTTTTTCTTTTAACGCACTCTGTGTCTACCTTGCATTCTACCGTATCGTCATATAATAAATATTATAAGAAAATTATCGTATTAATTCACGTCCAAGTCAAAGTTTATACAGTCTCCGTGCTCTCCACAGTTACAGAATTGCTTTTTGCAAAATTAATAGAGTTATAGCATTCTGATACGTTTTCCAGGCACCAGCCCTCAGATCATCTGAAGGGGACTGTAAACTATTATGACAGCACTTTGTAGAGGCTGGCGTCCTCAGACCCCTAAGTCCGAGCACTACAACAGCAAACGATAAAAATGTTTATTACAAATAATCCGATTTCCTTAACCTATCCGTTTATCTCCTAGTATTGTTATTTATATATCCAATTTACCTTGCCATAAATAAAGCCTACCGAATTGCTCTCCATAGTAACATAAATAAGACATCACTCCGATCAGTCTGTCTGTGGTTCACATGCACTGCGTGTGAGTTATTTTAATGATTTTCGAAAAGATTTATGTATATAAATTTTCCATTGAGGTATAAAGATATTCCGCCTCTTCTATTTTAAATACAGATTCACACGGATTTACCTCGGGACAATTATTCATGAATATTCAAATTGATTTTAGAATAATCTTTAAACAAACAAGCATTGAGCGAGAATAAGATCTGGACTATACGAGAATATTATTTATTGCATATAAGAAAGTACTTTACATAAGTGTTAATAATATTTTAAGTAATACAATCGGCGGCCATATCGCTTATACTGTTTTCTTCCAGACAACCTTTTGAAAATAAATTTTCTTAAAAGAGTGGGTCGGCGGTATCCAGTGTGTAACACAGCTCTGAATAATAGTAATTAAATATGACATTAAATGAATAAAATTATAAATTTATACAGCGTGTTTCAGACCTTACGACAATAAATCAGACCACGTTTTCGTCATGACGTACTCTACCCAAATACAAAAACGAATCAAGGTAGCTTCTTTGGTTTAGCCACAGGACCTCATTTTGCATTTCAGAATTTAACAACAACATGTATCTGTTATTGTGACTAAATCGGTAGGTTAGTAACCAAATATATGTATATAACTTATGTGTATATTTGTAATATAGTATATTATTATTAAAATGTATGTAATCGTACAATAATTAGGTATACCACCATCGCCACTCCAATCACAGTATTCTTGCCGCACGGGTTGTCTGGAAGAGATCGCTTTTTAGCGATAAGACCGCCCTTTGTACACAATTAAATTATTACTAGTAGTCCGTAAGTTTTCTGTAATGGTGTACAATAAAGTGTTATCTATCTATCTATCTATCAAATGTATCATGTTGCCAGCTCGTCTCTTCATCATTAAACGCGAAAGATGTTCATTCTTACCAAGGTCAGTGAAGCAATATTTACAAGATGTTCTGTTTTTATTGTCTTTTTATCGTAATTAATTTGTTCGGAAAGTGCTTTTTTTAAATTTTGACATTACGGTTGATTTAATAGTACCAAAAACTTTGTATGGAATAAGACTGCTAAAATTATGATTTATTGTCATTTGAAATGAAACACGTTGTATACAGTCAAGGTGGGGAAGTCCGTTAAAGGTTAAGTTCGTATACCTCTCGTTATTTACCTTTTTAAACGGATAGCAACTACAATTTAAACATTGTATTAAACGGTTTCTTAGCTCTACTGACTAATTTATTGCAGTCTTTTTTTTCAAATACGACGAGAGAGGAATAATACGAGAGGTGTATGGAGTTCAGGAGAGCTGTGTGGAGCGAAAATAAAATCATGTAGCACATAGTACATAACTTCATATAAATATATTTAAAAGAGCTCCAGCCTTTTGTTTCAGTTTTTACATTATCCTGGATAATTAAGTTTGCCCTAATGCGCGTTTATACCTTTATATTATCGTGGTAGCGTAATGGCTAGCGCACGCGTCCAAACCTCAAAGGGGCGTGGGTTCGACCTGGCCTGAACGCATGCATCACTTAGGCAGTTTTCTGACCTAATGTATATATTGTTATAATTACCACGTGCTAACAACGGTAAAGGAAAACATCGTGATGTAACCTGCACACATCGAGATAACAAACTATGTTAAATATCTCAAGCCTTCCAAACCGCCTTGGACAAGCGAGCCAGATATACTGTCCGGTCTCCTATACCGGGAAGCGAGCCCAGTAGTGGGACATTTATGGGCTGTTACTATAGCGTTATTTATTTATTTTTTTTTTTTTTATTGGGTGGTTAACAGCTGAAGTCTTACAAACTAACAATTTGTTATATTGCTAATTGAAATCCGCACGCTTGCTCTGGACCAGCGTTAGTAGTGGTTACACTTAACATTCATAGAACGCTTCGACTGATACCATAACAATATGAGTAACATTTAAGTAGTAAATTTTAAAAAAACGAGTAAAACCGAACAGTCGCCCTGGGTATCGTTTTGTTTGAAGTCAAAGAACGCTAGCTTAGAGTCTCCAATAATAAAGTAAATACCGGATAGTGTTACGGGATTCAAGTCACGCTGTTTAAATTTGAAACAGGCCTGCAATATAAGAGGCGGTCCAATCCATTTATCATCGTCTCGGCTAGTATTTGCTCTGCCAAAAGTGGATTACGAGGAAAAAAATTCTGGAAGAAATGTAACACGCTGTCTTTGTTTGTCAAAGTGTTCTTGTCTATAGGGAACAAATAGGTGCCAAATATGTTTATAGAAAGACAGAAAAATAATGTTACGACAGAGGTTACGGACAAGGGTACGACAGTTAAAATTTGTAATTAGAAAAACAGCGTGTTATACGTGTTTGTATAGTTCTAATAAATTCTATAGTAATTCCAATGGCATTTTAATTCGAGTCCCGCACTCGTTACAATATGTTTAAAATTCAAAATACGAAATTTGAAGTATTAACGAATAACTTCAAACTATCTGTATGACCATAGTGTTAAAATTATTAAATAATATTGTATTGTATCTCATTCTCTCGCAGGCTTAGTCCTATAGATTTATGTGCTTATCTATTTTTAGTGTCGCTTTTGGTTTCATCGAGTTTTAAGTCACAACGATTTTAAAGAATTTGCACTTCAAAAACTTATCTTATGCCGATTTTTCAATCATCAGATAAAAATAAATTTATTAGTCGTAATTTAAAAAGCCCCGCGATTTTGAAACATTTTTTGGCTTTAGCGTGATGCTTCCTCGATAAGTGGCCTTATTTGGCACTGAAAGAATTGTTTCAAATCAGACTAGTAGTTCCTAATATTAGCGCGTTCAAGCAAACAAACAAACAAATTCTTCAGCTTTATATATTAGTAATAACCGACGTGAATTCAAATCTGATATTTTTAATTTATCTATGTTATACTTTATTCTATGAATACCTTTCGTTTGGTGATTGAAAACTCGGTCTTTAAAAAACAAGGTTAGAATATAACCTTCATATTTACACCATGGTAATAGTATTCACGTATAAAACCACTGCAAATCACTGTTCAGATTTCATACAATCCTTCCTACATAAAACGTACATTGGTGACATAAGTTGACGTCTGGTGTAACAGTGTTATGCATTAGGGCGGTTCGGGGTGGTAATAAAGGGGTAATCATCCCTCGGTAGCTGGGGAGAATTACTTAAGGTTAAATAACTGGATTAAGTTGGGAACTCAAGCGGAAATGATAACGGTATAAAGGACGCAATTCACAGATGTAGGATTAAAGAAAAGATTTTAAGTAAACGTTCCAGATTTTCCATTCAAGCAAATAGTATTTGATGACATTACTGATTTCACTATAGTGAAACTTGAAACTTATAAGTTTGTCTAATGGCAGCGACGAATAATGACCCACCGATGATCCTGTCTCTTATAGAGGTAAGGCTTAAAAATTACATATCAGAAAATCTATATGTCCAAAAGTTAAGTAAATTTTAGTCGAAAATATCTATGCGAACAACATTTGCGTCTCATCCACGTTTTTCGTTCCCCTGAGCGGGGGGGGGGGGGCGTCATGTCCCGGGCGCTACTCACATAGGGACGCCAAATTGTTACATATAATATTATATGGTTTTCGAAAAAAGCGCTAAAAAGATATTGTAAAGCTCGCTACGTCACTGTTTTCATCTTACAGTTTTTTCGTCGATTCCTTATTATGTTGGCATATCTAAGACGAGCCATACCATAAGTTGAGGGAAACTAATGATTTGATCCAAATTCTGAACGGCTTAGCTAATTTTCTGCACGTCAGTAAGAATACACTATACCTTAGTATAAGCATAGCCAACACACCTTCAAATTCTAATGACAGTGACATTTCATAAAATACGACAATTTATAAAATAAAACTTATTATGGAAAATGAATACATAAAGGAAAATATTTTAAACATTCGATGTGTATATACGGTATGTATACATATAACCATGACATATCAAAAACGTAGTATCAAGTATCAATAACTTTCAAGCAAATAAGCGTTACGTAAATAGAATTTTTGTCACCAAAAAAGGCAGACGAGTAATAAATGTTATTCAAAAATACACAATTTTATCATGAATATATCTACAAAAATTGTGTGAAACGAAATTCACAAAAAATTGTAAATAAAAATGCATTGTTAAATATAATTCTATCATTTCTCACTAATAGCGTTCTCTTTTAATTAAATTTACGAGAGCGTAATAAATTTCTAGATGCTGTAGGAAATGCGGTGTACAATATATTGAATTTTATCATAAAAAAATATGTATAAATATTTCTGCATCCTTGTATTGTCCTAGCAAATAAATTGTTTCTTTCTGTCTTTCTTTCCTTCTGTATAATTTATCATAATTCAGTTTATCTGCTACCGCCTGTGACATAGACCAAACCTATCCGAAGTGTCACACAGCAAGTAATGTTTGACTCCAACCGACGCGGCCGACCGCTTATTGCGACTGATGAAATATATAATTTCTGCTTTCCACCCTTATTGTGTAATCAACGAATGCATAAATACCAGATTTATTTTGTTCGAGCTTTCTGAAAATGTTGCTTTTGTTTACATGAATACGATTTCCGCCATTGCATCTCTCGTAATCCATTAATGCTGTTTACTGTTAATCCGAGTGTTGCGATAGAAAACTTTATAAATAAACCAGCCAAGTGTGTGTCGGGACATGCGTAAAGACAAACAGTACATTTGGCTGTTATTTTGATATCATATTTTTTTAAATGAGTATACATTAAATTATAAACTAGTACAATTGAGAAAACTTAATTTATATTGTGCTTACTAGCTGACCCGGAAAACACGTACCGCCTCAGAATCAATAAATAAATAAAAAACGTTGATTTCTAAACGACAGGACGAACATCAAACGAATAAAAAAACTTCACCTTTGAATTTAATTTGATTTCTGAACGACTTTTAAAAATTGATTTTTAAACGATAGAACGAACATTAAATTTTTGACAGATAGGAACAGTTTCTATGGGAAAGCGAAATTTTGATTTTACTATATACCAAGCATTTTTTTCATATTTACGCATCTTTTAAACGTTTTCGAGTTTTAATGAGACTAACGAATAGCAATTGATATTTATATATATAAATTCTACTTATAATCCCTTAAAACTGTAAATAGAATACTGAGCCTAGGTCATCGAAGTCAATAGGCAGTGTTCCCAGAAGGCTGGCTTTGTTACCTCGCTGAATCGCTATACTGATCCGTTGTTCGATGTAGGAATCAAAAATACCCTACCTTAAAAATACTTTGATATTCAGGCAGGCAGGATTTAAAATTGGAAAAGTACATTAATAATCTGCCCGTAACACTTCAAGTTAAAATTTTGTGGCGATTCATTTTCACTTATCAGTTGAAGATTTTCCACTTGTCCGTTGCGATACATTTATCCACTTATCCGTTGCCATTCCTTTTTCCACTTGTACGTTGCTATTCGTTTTTCTACTCGTCCGTTGCCATTCGTTTTTCAACTTGTCCGTTGCGATTTGTTTTTCCGCTTGTCCGTTGAAGTTTCACTTCTAATATGTGTCCCAGCACACATTTCGATTTTTATTTAAACTTATTTCATTTTATAAATAAAAAAAACTGAATTTGATCCGGAACCAACACAAACACATTCATATCTATGTCTGTCTATAATTAGGCGGGCCCCGCCTTTCTAACGCTTTAACGTAACGCTTTTCTTGACCGAATAATCCTAATATCTAGAAGAAGTCTATATAGAAGTTTCATTTCAAAAGATTGTATACGTGCGTAGGTATTATATTTTCTACAAGCGCTTAATTTTATATATATATATGGGCTATATCATATTTTCGATTATTACAAAAACACAAAAAGGAAATTAAATTTGTTTTTATACACATGTAAGTACACAGGACCAAATGATACCAAATATACACAGTCATCGCTTTGTTTCGCAAGTATTTCGAAAAACTGATGGGGAAAATGCCTCTAGAACATCAAGCAACCCTCTACAAGTCTACACTAACAATAGCAGAAAACACGTGAAATGAGATGTCTCATAACGGTATACACGGGTGCACAGTGAGAAGTATGCTCGGTATGGAATCTGTATTTGATACTAACTTGAAAATATATTTCAAATAGGTACTGGCTGGTATAGTACTTGTGTATAAATACATGTAAATGCCTTTTTAACAACACTACAAAGAAAAAGAAAATATTTCAAAAGCGACACACACAATATAAACAGAAATATACACATACTTAAATACATATATAAAAGTTGTATGCACATGCTGCAATTGACAAAGAAAGGTTGGCACTCAATATTTGTCTACACGAAAATATACTCGTACTGTACTATGCTAATAATTTCTGATTTTTACATTCGAACCACGAATCCTAGCCGGAACGCATGCACCACTTAGGCAGTTTTCTGACCGAATGTGCATATTGTTACAATGTTACAATTATCAGGTGCCTAACAATGGTGAAAGAAAACATCGTGATGAAACCTGCACATCGAGATAACTGATGTGTCAACTACCTGCCATGCCGCCTTGACAAGCGTGGCGGGTATATTGTTCGTTCTTCTTCTATAGGGGGAGGCCAGAGCCCAGCTGTGAGACGTTTTACTTTTTTCAAACCATAATTAAATTGAAATTTTCAAATAATTATGTATATTAACAAACACAAATTTTAAAAACAGTGCATTCAGCATTGAAAGCCATTTGTTTACCGAGAGTATTAGAGCTGCCCATGACGGATATTAAATTCGCATCCAAGCTATATATTACCGCGAGTCGTGTCTGTCTGTGTCACGAGACCAGTGCCGAGTAGGAGGCGTATTGTAGTGACATGGATAGGAATATTCCTATCCATGTCACTACAATAATAATTAAAATAATATCAGAATATTTTGACATTGCTTAAATTAGCCTAAATGTAGTGGTAAGGGTAAAATGATATTAATTTCAGCTTGTAACTTCTTGCTATTACAGTTCTCTATTTTGAAAGAACGTGTTCTGTAACAGATTAGTGCGTTTCACACATCGGTAATCTCATTGCACAATTTCGTCTTACCCGTTATTATTACGTAGATACTTGTAATTAATTACATGCACATAAGTTCAGAAAATCAAGATAAGTACTATATGCACTCTGGGGCTAAATAAAAAAAAATACGTTATTAAAATAAGACGCAGGTACCTTACTAAACAAAAAATTCTAGGGGGTTACCCTTTGCTCATAGTAATTATACAAGGTTATTGCTCATCAAAAGAAGTGTTATTTATAAAAATGCAATTATATTTTATAATTACACTGGCTCACAAAAAATTGGTCTGTCCTTTTAAGCAGACGAATCTTTTCTTATTTATTTTATTGCGCTTAATCTGGAATCAATTTGGTCGCCCTCAAAATTTTGAGTAAATTGCACCGCAATAAATGGGAATAAATTCCGATTTTGGTGATTGTAACACTTTTATGGAACTATACTAAGCATGATTTTTATGTATTTCGATTCGCTTAATTTGAATCTCACGCCCATTTCACCCATGAGTACTCGAATATCCAAGTACATTGAAAAAAAAACCCGAATACGAAAAATCGCAGTTACTGTGATAAAAAGTGCAATTTTTCCCATCCTTCCTATCTCATCTCCTCTAGTCCGTCCCTTTATCCTGTTCTATTCTTTTTAATAACCCAGGGGTAATGTCTTTTCTTGGGACACCACCCTCGGGCCTGAGTAGAAAGGCTCACTGAAAGATGTGTCGGACTTCTAGTCGACTCTCCATGCAGGAACGGAGGAAAATACTAATTTCTGCGGCCGGGCGGCCTATTGTAAGAGACCTCAAAACAACCCACAACCAGGTGGTAGGGCCTTTGCCTATCTGGTGGCTACCACGCCTGGTCTAGGGTATGCCACCATAACAACTTTGAATTATGTTACGCCATCAGTAGCCAGTTCTAGTTTTTCCTATGTCCATAGGCGACGGTAACCACTTTTCATCACAGTTGGGCCACCTGCGTGTTTGCTATGCTTTAGCAATAAAAAAATCGGCCATATCCCCACCGCAGCCTTCGAGTGGAAGGACAAGGGATGGTCGACTGTCAAACTATCCACTAAACCTAACTTGTGCCCCTCTCCTATGAGCTTTTACTGGTCGCCACAGAAACTATTTCTGAGACACTACATCTGTAGAAGAAGTTCTGCGGCGAAGGACACCGTCTTCACCAACAGGGGATCTCGTCCTGCTATACTGACCACTCTCTCCTTCCTAAAGGCTGGTAACGCGTTGGCCACTTTACAACACGTAGGCCGTCTGTCTGTTTCCCAGCTTACAATAAAAAAATCTCATTCGAGCGAAGTTATATCAAAATCTCCAGTGATATTATAAAATAATTCTACAAAGCACTTTTAGTTACTGCGATTTGATATAGCTGATTCCGGGTAAGGGAGATAATTCGCCAAAGTTTAATTTATGGTGAAAACATAATCCAGGAAAATCCTACTAATATGCAATATAAAGGACCCCGGGAGGGCATTAATCTCAATCGACGTAACTCGGCAACTTTTACCGTGGCACGGCAGCGCCCAGGGGATTAAGAAAAATTTCAATTATCGTTCGTATATCTACCTCACCTACCGGCATCACCTCCCAGCAGGGTTGCCAGCTTACATTAAAAAAATTACCTACATTACCAAGTTCATATTAATTAATTTACTACGTAAAACACGATGTACAAGATGTTACATCATTTTAATTAGAGTACACATGTTTTGAGCACATTCACTACATATCGACACACCCGTTTCTCAGTGGAATAGGCAGAGTGCTACGATGCTGACAAAAACTTCGCTTCTTTATCTTTCATTAACCTTTTCATATATAAAAGTTTATTGAAAGTCCTTTTCACCGGACCTTTCTTCAAAATATCTTCAATTTGATCATGGCGAATATGTCACACTCTACCGGCACCGTCTCTACCAGACACATTGGTGTCATACTTGTTCTGGGATTCATATTCTCTACATACCCAATAAACCACATTGACATTCTTTTTTCAACTATTGTTCAACATCATCATCGTCTAAATTCATTCCTGGGATTGTCTAGAAGAGATTGCTTTTTAGCGATAAGACCGCCCTTTATACATAACTAGATATAATCTTAGTCTTAAGTTCATGTTTTTATTGGTGTACAATAAAAAGTTATCTATCTATCTTGTCACTATATCTGCTATCAATCCACAGCGTTCTCTTATCACACTGTTACCTATCAAATTACTTATATTGACTTTGCATGTACTTTTCAAAGCTCTCAATTTTGCCACATTGGTATACAAATCAACTTGTACTGTCAATTTTCCCTTAACAAATTAATTAATATACTTTCACAAGATCATTAATAGAACATGAAGTGATTCCAAAATATGCCTTTATATTAATTTATATAAAATTCTTGTCCACTATTTGCCGGTTATTAGTACAAGTATCCAGCATAGGATGTTGCAAGCCTTCCTCTCTATCAACAGTTATGCCAGCTACCACAATCGTATCTGGAAGACAAAAAACGCCCAGTGTCGATACTCTTGGATTTGACTAGGCCGAACCATCTTTTAAGGGCATCAAAACATCTCCTTCATTTCATGACATCATCGCGACATGGTGTCCTGGTGTCACTTACGGCAGCATGGAATAGTGTTTTGTAGGCACTTTTTTCACGATAAGCCATGGTATATGAACTATCTTAACTTTCAACCTTATTACGCACTGCAGCCAGTGATAAGGGACTAAAGCTGTTCTCTTCAGTCGATCAGAGGCAGCAATTCTTTTTTTATTGCTACAATTACAATAACCAAAGGTAGTTCTAATGTACTACCGGACTCGAAGAGGGACTGGAATCGGACTACTTATACCGGACACAACATAAGGCAAAGTTAGCAAGTTAGGGGGCAAAGATGAGCAAATTCCCTTTTACTTGGTAAACCTGACCTGGACTGCTGAGAATAATGACGTCTATGAGTGATGCAGGACCTTAGTTACTTAGGTTAGTCCTGATTCTTAAAATTCTAATATTTCTTTCTAAAACCACGTCAGAAAGTTTAGTTAATGTTTGAATATTTAATAATGTCACGAAGAGCCAAAGTTAAGCAACGGAATGAATTTGGCAAGTCAGTTGGCGCTAATGAAAAAGTTCGCCTTAATTTGTTGATTAAATATTGAGATTGCCTTCTTCAGCATACATATTAACACGCGGTGAAGTTTACGAAAGCTTTATTATATTATGAACACAACCAACTACTTTGTTACAAATTTGTCTAAAATTATATACTTTACAGTATTGAAACTGTGTTTTAACGTCGGAATGACTGTGGCATACAAAAAACACCCGCTCATTTCATTTGTTCGTGTTCCTTACAGAAGTTAAGTGTACTGAAACATAATATTTTGATAAAACCAAACAATTTTCAACAAAGTATTGATATCTATCATCACAATAATTGTCATATGGGACCAAACATCTTTTTACAAAAAACAAAACTACTTTTTGTTGTATGTTTATCAAATTCTAAATTTCAGAAAAATAATTAATATTAAATATTTATACCTTAGCCATAGTCATCACCTCAGGTCATCGGAAAACATACGTCTAGTTCATGCAGTGTGTCTGTGGAATGCGCTACCTTTGAAAATCAGGCATGCCCAGTCTCTTCAGGCGTTTAACGGACTCGTGAAGGATCATTACCTCGGACTCTAACATCTTCATTCCCCCCCATATTTACTCACATAGCTCTATATATTATTTATATGTTTACTATTTATTTATGTCTATTAATTTATGTATATTTTTGTCTTATTTCCATGTCTATTTAAACTTACCATCTCAAAATCTTATATATATATACACTTTTTCATTCTATTCATATTGCAAAACCCACATGTTACACAATTTTCTCTAATCCATCCTAAGGTTGTCTGGAAGAAATTGGTTTTAGTGATAAGACCGCCTATTGTTTTCTGTAGTTAAACTTCTTAATTGTATCTGAATGTTATGCATTAAAGTATATTCTATTCTATTCTAAAAATAATTGTGTGTTCGCGTTTTGTCATTTTGAAATAAGTTTTTTATCTAAATGTTATGAATAATATAGTATGATTGAAACATAAAAATCAGTTACTTCAAATTTATAACTTAAAGATAACTTAATAATTTCATTCAAAGTGTAATTTTTTTACGCACATCCCACACAACCTGGAAAAGTAGTGAGGTAGTATAGAGTTCACAGATAGACTGATTAAAATGTTTATAAAGGTATCAATTAATATTTATTATCCGTAATCAATATCTAATCAAATTAGAGTTGATTGAACTTTTCAACTTAAAGATTGATCTGATTTCTCATAATATAATTAAAACAGGATGTACTATTACATGTCTACATGCAATGATGATAACTTTATAATTCTATATATATAATATACAAGTGTTATAGATATCAATGTTATCAACCTTTAATTATTGCATTTTATCTAAGCCATAAAACTTACATGGATATACATGGTATATACCCAGGGCATCCAATTCTATGAAACAATATCGATTAAACATAAACCTTTACCTGATAAAAGGCATAACTTTACCTGATAAGGGGGATTTGTACAAGCTGAGTAACGGCTCAGACATCAGTGGGCCGCTCGGCTCTGGAAAACAAATATTTCAGCTCAATTCATGTACCTGAAAGCACTTTTAAGCCATAAAATAAAATTATCAAGCGCTGAAACAGAGTAAAAGAGATTTTTTGGAACTAAATTATATTAAGAGTTATTATTTAGGGTCAACATGAAGGTGACATAGTTATTAGGTTGTTTTTAAATATATAAAGGGTTAAAAGGAAGGCAAGAGACCGGGATATGTGGCGCAGACTTGAAGAGGCCTACGTGCAGCAGTAGATATTGATTGGTTAAAGAAGAAGGGTTAAGATAAGTTGTTAAGTGAGAATCGTATTACATAAGTATAAATATAATACTTGGGAACTAGAGGGTTGTTTTTGCATCCATATAAATAGAGTTTTTAAATACTTTGTGAGAAATTATACTATTTGAATAATTATGAATTAAGTTTCATCAATAGCTAATAAATTAAATAAATTATGAAATTAATAATTCTCCAAAAAGAATTAATAATTATAAAATGAAATTAATTAATAGATATAATAAATGTAATGTCAGCCATATAAAAATATGTCTGCAAGATAAAATTTCTGTTGTAACAGAATGAAAATAATATTTTGTTAAATAGCAAGGAATAAAAAGATGAAACAACAGAAAAATCAAGGTATCTTTAACTCGAACATGTGACAAACAAATCCGATTGTAATTAAAGGTGGTTCCGCTATATTGTATACTGTCTTTGCAAGCATGTTTGTAGCTAACATTTGCTTGAGTAAGACTTTCAAGTCAACAAGAGAGGGGGGGTAATTGAGTAAAGAAGCTGAAATGAAGAAATCGTTTAAAATTATTGTACAACACGTTAGCCAAATTACACTTTGCCGGAACCCGGGTGGTGATGAAAAGTCGTTATATTTTGGATAATACATATCATATTACAAACTTCGTTTTTTTAATTTTTTTATGTTTGGAAATGAATAGCTACTAAAACCTTATAATTTTCTTCTTTCTTCTTAAAATTAATTTTTTTTTTTTTCAAACTACAAAATGTCAAATTGCATTTAGTGTTTGCCTCTAAGTTATTGCTGCATTTGTCATTTCTTTTTTTAAAAGCTATGTACATCTTTTGTTAAAGTGCAAGTAATTGTTGGTAAACCAAATAAATAAATATTCTCCCTATATATTTATACTCGTAAATTATAGCCTCTGTGTTATTCTGATGTGTAAGCTATATTATTGTAAAGTTTCATCCATATCCATCAGTACTTTTTGCGTGAAAGAGTAACTAACATACATCCATTCTTACAAACTTTCGCGTTTGTAATATTTATATTATTATAGAGATTTATCGAGAGAATGTATAAATAAATATTGATCTTATCATATTTTTATCTTTATCTGCTACCTAAAAACATTTAAATGCTTAACGTTTTCTACATATATCTGTAATTTATTAATGTTATTGTTTTTGCGATATTGATATTATCCTATCTTCTACTAATGAAATAGAAGCATCTGTCTATGATTTTAAAATAAATGCCAATATTTACATCCCTAATGCGTATATACCTCTACTTACCTAGGTTTTTTTATTTTATAATAAATAAATAAAAAATAGTACTTTTTCTGTTAATCTGTCTTAAAATGTATCCCAAAAAGCTCAGACAGATCAAAAAACTTTTAAGGATAATAAAAATAAAACTTATATCTCAAATTTACGTGTATTGAGCATACATGCAAACTTAAGAAAGGATATTTATTTCATTATTTCACAAGATTTAAAAGATATGAATATAAAGTGCTAGGCTCATGCGAACGATGAGACCGGCACAGCTTGTTAAAAATACATTAGCCCAAATCAGTGAATTAATATATTATTAATAGGCTTTTTTTTCAATTTCATGTTTAAATAAAATATACATGTACCAAATCAATAAATTTCCACAATATACTGCATACCTAAAGTTATGATAAACCGATAATAGGTGAAATCTAGGGCCAATTCTCATTTTTCATTTATTTACCTTGTGGTGGTAGAAATTTGACATTATTTCCTTATTTCCAATTTTAACTGGTATTGAGAATGGTAAACAAATGGATATAATAAAGTAACACTTCTGTAAGTCAAACTTGAAGGGAGACGCCAAAAATTCGAGTTATAGAGTTTTCAACTTGTCAGGGATTCGACTTAGCGAATTTTCTAAGGAAACATTCGACTTGTAGAGGTTAACATTTATATTATAAATATTTTTTTTATTTATACAGGTTGTAAAATCAAATATTGCTTTCTTAGACACAGAGGTCTAATTTATTTTTTCGAGTTATCCAGGGGAAAATAAGTACTGAATTTGCTTATTACAGATTTCGAGCAACGGAGATTTTGGGGGTGAAGGGAATGGAACCCATTTTTTTTCGACTTTGGGAGGTTTTTGACTTATCGAGGTTCGACTTAAAGAGGTTCTACTGTATATAGGAACCGGCCATTACTTGTCTTACTATTGGTAGAAATTCTACATATGGTGCTCATGTTACATTTTTACCAGCAGTAAGGCAAACGAACATTAGTAAGATATAGGGACCAGCCACTAGTAAACAAAGTTGAACTAACCATCAAAACAACATATAAGAATATTTAGATCTGTCTCATAGTATTTTAATCGATGGATAAAACACCTGTATATGTTTAAACAGGTATAATAATATAGCATTATATAACGAGATAGCAACAAGCAATCATAAAAGGTAATGTCGCCAAATACATTTCACAAAAATTTTGGCTGCAATCATGACACTTATTTTCGTAACTGACTCTTTAATACTTTTTAACGTTGAGTGGTGCCAAGAAACTGCGAGATACTGTTTCATACTTCCTGAACATTTAAATAACTCTATCTTAATTGAAATCTTATTATGAAGCAGGGTTTGGAAAAACATTCTCGTTATATCCCCTTTTGTTTCGTTTTAATGTTAACTTTTAATGGAGTCAGTTTTTAGGGATAAGAAACATACACAGCCTTTCAAAATAGCTGTTGATTACTTAATTTACTGGAGAATTTTAAATGAAGCTTAGTAAAATTGGACTTTAAAGTCAAATATACACATATACATTGCTTTTCCTTAAATTTAATTATATTTAAGTGTTTTATAGCCGGTTCTTATGTCTTATTATTTGTTGCGGACAGATAGCACCCCGCTTGCCGCCGACGCTCACATAGTTAGCAGCTAGGCGTCGGACGGAACATGCGATATAAGAAGTGGACTTGGAGGTCGGAGTGATGCACAAGCACTTGCACTTAATGGCACTACTTTCTCTCTGTCCTTCAACATTATATTGTCTGTTACTCGTCTATGTTGTTTGAAATTAATTGTAAATATCAAAATAATAATACACTCCACATCGAGTTTTATATGGAAAAAGCAACTGCCACCAATATTATTAATTCACTTGAGTTACTATCGATTGAATTTTGATATTACATGTATGTATATATTAACCAATAGTAAGGCATATGAACAGGCCATAAGATACAGCTACAGGCCATTAGTCAACTTAAGAACAATAAAAGAGAAAAGTATTTTAATTTAGCCAAATGAATTACGCAATATAACCAAAATTTTATTCAAAAATGTATCTCCTGAGAAAAAATACTTTACTAGATATATTTTACTTGTGGTATCGACGACATTATCTTTTTTTATTGAAACGTGTATGTCTTTCTATCTTACTTACGAATTATGGATTATCCATACAATTTATTATCCTTTATTTTCCTCCCTTTCAAAATTTTGTTTTTTGAAACAAAAGAGATTCTAAGCCCTTTTCCAAGGTAATGTGGCTCCTCTCCAATCAACTAGGGAATGAAAAATCAACTCCCCCATAGTGACAATAAATGTACGCTACATCTTTATTTGATTTTAAATTCTAAGTTGTGGATTGAAGCGGACTGTTTCTGATAAAACAATTATCACACAGTGGTTATACCTATAAGGTCTTCCTTAAAAATTATTGTTGATAAATCTTCAATGACGAATTTTAATACCGCAGTACCTAGTACCTATTGCAGCCTTTGTGGTTGATTGGGCGAAGCCTTTGCCAGCCTATCTCATTGCAATGCAGAGGGTCCGGGTTCGATTCCCACTATGGTAAACTTCATAAACTTTTCGTTATCTAATATAGTCTAGGTGTCTGGGATCGGCCCCAGAGTGGTCCGATGTATATAAACCATAACAAAGGCTTGGGGATAAATAATTAATATGTGCAGTTGTATGATGATTATTTTATATGTATAATACATAACATACATGTTCAAAGAAAAAAATACTTTTAAGAACACTGCAAATACACAAAAGAAAAGCAAATCTCTTTTAATGTTGCAGTTACCTTAAATTTATTTACCGATAAGGTTCTAAAAGACTTTCGTGTACAGTATTGTCGACGAAAGCACTTAAACTGTTCAATGTTATCTAAGACTTTCAATTTCAAAGATTGCATCTTTAATTATGCTCACGAGAACAAAAGTATCAGTTTTAATATACGGAGCCTAATTTCACCACTTCCTGGAGCCGAGTTTTCGACCGGCTCTTTAATTAATATCCGGATGAAGTGAGTCTCATGTAGACATAAATCTTGAGAAAGTTATCTTATGTATAATGTTTTAAGTTTTATTCTAGGGCCATGGAGTCCCCGAAGCTTATCAACTCTATCGAGACCTATGTTTCATACAAGTCTCTTGTGACTAAAGGGCTGGCTGCGGTGTTAACTTAGTCAGTCAACGAGCAAAAGTTGCAGTTTACAACTGAATACGTGCTGTGTAAAAAAACTATGACCAATAAATAGTTTTCATATGTAGTTATGTTCTATATGGCTTGCATATATGACAATAATAATGTATAATAATATAGTTATTATTTAAAAAAAAGTATAAAATAAATAAATAAAACTAATTTAAGATAAAGATATGAGGGGATTAACGCGCTTATTTTTGTAATCAGTGCCTTACAAAAATTTCTTGACAGTGGATTATCATTAAATAAATTGAAATCATTTGAAAGAGCTAAATCATTGTAATTTGTGGCCACACGATTAAAGTAAGATGTCGCTCTGTAATTGATAGCCAGCTGTATAGGGTTTCCAAATATTATAGTTGACATTTTAAGAAAAAAAAGAGGTAAGGTATGCGTCTATTTAGACAGTGCTATGCAATAACTTAGGTGATAATGCTTATATGGTAATGATATTACGTTATGTGTCATTATGATGATATTAGTTTTATTAGCAATTTTAAATATAATTCCCTGCACGAATCCTGATCTTGGCTGCTGTCGGTGGAACAGTAGAGGTCACTTTGCGCATTGAACGCAAAAGCCAATGTGATACGATTCATCAACATATAGGTAATATTGACTCTTTACCTATTTATCCAATTGTTACCGCGTCAATTTATTCATGATATTAAAAAATTCTAACATTACTCATTTTATACCCATAAAATAATATTATTATTAACATTGTATGGATAAAAAAATAAAAAATCTTATTTCTTAATGCGATTATAGTACTGGAGTGCCAACAATGGTATAATTTCCCCTATTATATTTTTTGCATAGTAAAGACTCGACAGGTACATTACCTCATACTTTGAATAAGACGAGAATTATCACTTGTGCGCAAGCCAAGGTCACAGTTCAAGAATCGTGCCGGGAATAAATTAAGTACTTTTATCGTACTTAACATACAATAACGAAATAAACGTTTACTATTCAAGTAGTCACCATGACAATTGTACATATAGGTATTAAACACGAAAAGAGTTTTCGTGTCAAACATTTATCATAAGTAAGCAACAATTACTTAAGTTATGCAATTCAAGAATATTTATGCAATAATTAAGAAATAAATATGAGTTTCATTTGCTTTAAAAAAATGTGGACTAAGTCGCGGATAATAGCTAAATTATATTTTTTATAGCAGAAGCGAGCTTATTTTTTATTCCGCATTAAAAAAAACAAAAAGTCGTATTCATTCTAAACTAGAGACATATTAATAAAATATAATTATACTCCTGGCCGTCGTTATCCTATTACTATAATAACCACCACCATTACGCATTACAAAAAAAAAGTGCGTGTGTGTATCTATAGTGTATTATGTATGGCACCAGTAATATATAATAAATTACCTGACAGTATAAAAAAACAAAAATCCGTATTATTATTAAGGATACATTTAAAGAATTTTTTAATAATGAAATGCTATTATAAAATCGAGGATTATTTAAGTGATAAATCCTGATGATTAAATTTTAATTAATGTTTTGATTGTTGACATTTAATATTAATTTTATTTTATTTGATTATTATTGTAAATTAGTTTTAATGTAGATATAGTTATAAGATCTGGAAGTCGTACGCCTAATAAGGCAAAATGTATTGATACTATTACCGCAAAAAAACAACTATGTACACATACATTTCTTACAATAAATTAATATTCTATTCTATTCTACCATTATACATTACAATAAAAAAGAAAAAACTGCGTATGTGTATCTATAATTATAATACAAATTCAGCAGCCTGTGAACGTATGTGTTACTTAAAAAGGCTTCAATGTTTTATCAGGAGTACAAAATAAATAAGTTTTAATATATATGAATTTGAACTGAGTGTAACTTGTAAACTAATTAAAACCAACGTTGATATATGTGAAATTGTAAGTATTATTCAACCACTTTGTAAGGAGGACGTCGGGATGAATTTCACCCCGGGCCTTTAATTAATATCCGGGTCAAATATAGTTGGTACGGTCATAAATCTTGGAAACTTTCAAGTCGGAAAGCTAAACTAAGATAGGCGGTATAGCGTTGAATTAATTCCCTTTTAAATTTTACTTTACCAAGTTAGTTACTTGCCAGAAGCATGTTTGTTATGGACTTTAAGTGAAATCTGTGTAATGAACTTTGCGTTAAATTTTTCATTAGATGATTTAAAACTACTATTAGGTCTATAATAATAACTATTTGATTTAGCTGTAATTTATAATATTTTCTAAGTTTCGATGTACATAATAAAACTACGTTTTAACGGTTTTAAACGCGGTAATTTATTTCATTTTTATTACTCCGTGATCACGAAGACACAGATCAAGTCATCCGTGATCACGGCTCCTGAAAAGTGGCCGAAACGTCCAATAAAAATCAACGTCCGAGTTTAAAACCGTTAAAATGTAGTTTTATTATGTATACTAGTCGCGAAAACTTAAGAAAATATTATATTTATTAAGTACGTATAGCTGTGAATTGACCATTTCGTGGTTTCTATATGAGCATTATAGTCTAAACAAGTCAATCAGACATTTCTTATATAAAATTCAAAATTCGCTTAATTTTCGACTTTACGCTTCAAAAAACACGACCCTTTCAATTATTTTTTTTACGTTTACATTTATAATTTAAAAATAACTCCTCAACCGCCGTTTGTTGTCGAAATGCTTGGACCGTGGGGTCCTCGGACCATCTATAAAGACTTTCTGTAAAAGTTTCATCAACTGTTTATGTAATCAGAAGGTTGATGCTACCAGCGAGGAAACATTTATGACGGCACTTAACCGAGGCGTTACTAGGCTCAGTTCTACACATAGTCTGAGAATTATAGGTAGACATATACCTATGTAGTAAGTTTCTTAATGTATTACTCGTAATAGATGTACGAAGTTTATTTTAAAAGGCAGTAGTTATTTAATGAAGAACTGAATTTACAAAATATGTAACAGACTACTTTCACAAAGTGACAATTAAAACAAACTGTAATTAATTGTAAATATGAACTATTAGCTATACACCAGTGTGGTATAAATGAAACAACAATATTTCAATATTACTACGATAAATATGTAGTCTACAGAGACATGCGTATGCAATTTGGTTCAGTCGCTATAATTATGGTTGCGTTACATGAAAACTTATCGGAATATATTGATATATGATTCTTGTGCCTAACTTACATTACTAACTTACACATAATACTTTAGTACCAATTTATGATCAAACAAGTGTATCAACATACATTTCAAATTGCAATTATTAATTATAATCCTGCAAGTACTGCAAAGTTCGATTGATATAGATTATTATAACCGATTTTTTTTCTCCAACAGTTATATATGTTCAAGAAGATCATCCAGCCTCCATATTATTGAGCTAGTTTTAAAAGTGTTGTCACCTAAATTAAACTTTTACAATAATATTCAGTTAGTAAAAACAAGATTATTAAACTACTTCTTACATTATTTTTATATCTTTTTAGTTTAATATATAGAATATAACAAAATAAACACTTTTCATTTTTAGATTGAAGTTCTAAGTCAATTCTATGAGATAACATTTAAACTCAACCTTGTTTCTATTTTTGTGGAATTAAATCTAATTATTATAATATTTCTCGTAATAATGTGCAAGTCAGAATGAAAAAAAGTAACATCATTTATTTGTTGTTTTTTCCTTGAGCCTTTTTATAATGCACCTGAGACTATAAAGCAATTGGCTACCATTACAACGCTTTATATAACTCTTTTGACTAAACAAAACCGCTTTACATCTACGCTGGCTGATATTTTGAGGTTAAATATTCAAACCTAAATATAATCTCTGAGAGTTCACTCAGAACTTTGGCATAGTAATAAAAAATATTGCAATGCTGAGTTTAATTTAATAAAAGCATTTATATTTGTTGGCGGACAAAGATATAAATTAACCCAATCTGGGTGATCTCTTTTGCAACAACTATATGTATAGGTCGTTGCAAATAAATTTTACATCCCAAATTATTGTACAACGTGCAGATACTACCCAATGACGATTGGATTGACCAAATGATACAGATCTATAAACGATGACGCCTATGTGTCTAATTATCTAACAAGCATAACAACATAGAACACGTTGAATGAATTTATATGTTATTTGGGAGGTTAACAGTTGTGTTATTATAAATTCGATTGATAATATAACTAAGAATGAGCCGTTTAATCAACTGTTCACAAATAAATATCAAGAATGGTAAATATATAGATACTTTTAAATACATACATACATACATAGAAGCAAGTGAGGTGTTTAAGAATGGGCCTGTGTGGCGCTCTGTTGTTCGTGCCTACCCCGCAAGGGACCTGGCGTGAAGTTATGTATGTATACTTTTAAATGTTACAAAGAAAAGTGAACGTAACTTAGTTTATATTGTAATTTACCCATTTTTTATTGTAGGAGTTCAGCAGACAGGTAGATGGCCCACTTGATGGCTGGCAAGTGGTTACCATCGCATATGGACATTTGCTATACAAAAGGTGCTACAAATGTGCTTCTGCTCTCTTATGGGAAACTGGACCTGGTTACTAATGCCGGAACACAAGACAAGGTTGTTATGGCGGCATATCAGGCCCTCTAGACCAGGGGTGGTCGCCTCCAGTCGAGGAAATACCCTATCACCTGGTTGTGGTTGTTTTGTCGCCTCTCAGACAGGCCGCCCGGCGACAGGAAACTGTATTCTTTCAGATAAACTCTTTCTGCATGGATAAACTCTTAAGACTATAAGTAGAATACTGAGCCTAGGTCATCGAAGTCAATGGGTAAGGTTCCTAAACGCTAGCTACGCTACCTCGCTGGATCACCATACTGATCCGTTGCCTGAGATCGGTACCAGCCCTCTGATCTCCCGATGAGTCAATAAGTTGTTTGAAATATCTTTGTAGAGGCTCATCTTACAGAGCTGAGCCCGAATAATTGGGAGTTGACAGAAAAGTGACATCTTACAAAACGCCCAAAACACCTAGATTTTGTTTTACTGAGAGTGTCGTCCGTCCTTTAACGTGTCAAATGGCGTAATTATTCACATTCAAACAGTAGAGATAATTAATTTTATCATGATTTTAAAACTGTATAAATCACAAAGTGTTTTAACGCCCGTCCTTTATTTGAATATATTATTACAAATTATTTGAATATAAATGTCACGTTTTCAATTAATATCAAAAGTAGACAAAGATGATTTATTTCTGATAAGATGGTACAAACGTTTAGAAATATATTTTTTCTTAGATCAATATGTATAACTATTTCCTAATACTTTCTACTCGTATATAAAAATAATGTATGACATTAGTCGAATATTTCTTGTTTATTTTCCTATCACGTGATAAAAAGACAAATGATTGAATAATCCGTTTTTATACACAATACTTATTTATACATCCACTCATTCAAATATCATTAGAGTCAATAGTTAAATATGGACAATTGATACTCTAATACTCAATGTTGGTTTTTGGCTGTTTCAACTAGCAATAGCAAGTAAAAACACATTGACCAACTTACTTTTAAGTTACGTTATAAAAAATACTATTAGAACGTATAACGATTCTTTTTTAATGTGTAAAAAATAAAAGAAGGAAAGTCTTATTTTTCAAACGAATAGAAAACTACTTGACTAGAGAAATAAGGGCGGTAAAAGAGGGAGCAGTATTCGTTGTTAAAAAAATATTTGTTAAAATATCTAATTATGAATGTATTTTCCATAATTTAATTTCATTGCGATGTACCCTAAGCAATGCCCGACAATGAGTCATGAAACTTAGTATTGGACTTCTGATTTTCTCGGAATCGAGAGTAAAAGTGATTCACATTTGGCTAACGTGTATTGTATGGACGCCATTATACCACAAGCGCACAATCTTATAGCGCAATTAAATAATGTTTGTTTTTTAAATTCATCTAATGACTTTAAAATATGATATTATATTATTGGAAGAAGATTTTTAATATGTTCCATTGCATTTATACGAAATGTAATAAGTAGTTTCGTTTAACCTTTTAACAAGCCTTATTTACAAACTATAGAGTTTTAGATATTTAAAATACATATATTTCATAATATGATATATTTTTATTTTTGAGTCACTTCGATTTGTGTAAATAATATAATAATAATAAAAAAACTAAAGGATAAGACATAAACTGAAATGTGAAATGTCTATATAATCCTAAAGTTATGGCCGTATAAATAACATTTTATAAGTTAAAATACAATAAACGATCGTATTGCCAAGTGATTCCTTCCACACAACATGTAGATTGACGTAAGCGTGGAAGTAAGTTTGTTGTATGTATGTATGTATAGCACTAATATATATTTCATAGGCATAGTTTCTAAAATTTGAATTCATATGTGAGAATAGTATATAAAAAGAATATTGTAATATGGCATAAGTATATTATGAAATAATATTTTGTTTACATTTGACTTCATTGTTTTGCAAGAAATAATGATATTTTCTCCACAAATATTCGGATTTACAGTAATAATATCATGTATTGTAATCGGATCGAATTTTATAACCATGTGAAAGCTTTATCTAAATAATGAATATTAATTGCGACAGCCCTTTTATTACATAGATTTTTACGAAGTGACCTTTTAAACTTTGTTTTTGCTGTTTCACATTATTTTTTAGGACTATTCTATATCGTAGTCATTATTGTACAATTAAATAACTTAAAAACATATTTATTAAAAATATGTTTTGCTTGTATACTTGTGGTATAACCTCGTCCATATCTATGATCCCAAGATTTCTAACTTACCTCCACAGATCAAAGACATCGAGCTAAGATTATTTTACAGACTAAGAACTATCCCCTTAATAACCTAACTAGCGTACTAATACAAAGCTTTTATTATAGGCGAAGGCAATGAAATATATTTGTACTGGCATATAGGTAGCGCTACGCTTATTTATCACTTTTAGAATTAAAAATGGCACTAAAAAGACACGGTTTAGATTTCTTCCTTTTTATCATATACGTCTCACTTCACAATTAAAATAAAATAAGACATGAATATTGGAACAAAATACACCCAAACTTGACACCCGTACCGCGTTACTCTTGTATCATAAACGCGCGTTCATATTGCGTGCGGTATTTGTTTACGTGGATGCCGGCGGCGGCGCGGGCTGGGCGTGCGGGGCCGGCTTTGGCAGGCGACTGGCGGACACCCGCCGGTGACGTCACGAGCGACCGAGGCGCATGCGCCGCCCGAGCACCACGACCACATCGCTCGAGGCGCACGTGTCGTATACTACCCTTATTGTGATTTAAGTGACATTGAAAGTACTGTGTGATGATATCAAATGATAGCCTCAGGAATGTGATAAGAAGATAAGACGTACTTCTTTAACATATTAGTTAACTTGTGTAAGAAATGTTTCGAGGGTTAATAAGCATTGTGCAATCGTCAAAAACACAGACGACCTTTGCGTTGACCTTGACCACGTATTATTAATTTAAGCATTAATGGAGTTAGCGATATCGTTGCGTTGTGACAATATAATGATTAGTTTCAGTATTTGTGATTTTATAAGAAATAAAATCACTTTAAGGTCAAACTTCTTAAGCTCGTTGTGGTTTAATATCAAAGGCAGGCACGTCTTATTTCTAATAAAATTAATTTGAAACTTTATCGGAAACTTGTACACTATTAGACATTTAATTTGCACATTCTTATAAATACCGCGTACTGACTGTAAAGGAATTATCGTATGGAAACATGTATATTAAGCTTGCTGATGTATTAAAAAAGCTTTGCCTTTAACAAGCTTGTTATATCGTCAGTTTTCCAATTATGGGGTCTGTACCAGCAGTGAAATGTACACGGGCTAATATTATTTTTAATTTATACTCAATGATAATGCGTCTTTATGGATAGCATACTGCCAAATAATTGTGAATAAATTCGGGCTGGAATAACCCTTATATTAGGTTACTAACTTTTAACCTTTTCTTGACCATTCCCTAATATTTGACTGAAGAATGAAATGTGCTCTAACCTAATTTAATCTCAAATTGTATTTTTCATTTTATTGTGAATCTGGCTAACTACGTAAAGGGTAGACTATACCCTGATTGGCACCCAGTCAATTTAATCAATATATTAAAAATCCAAACATATATTTTTTATCTGTACTCAAAATAAAAATAATATTAAGATTTGTTAATGATTTCAATGAAATAATAGAGTGCCCATTGTTATATTGGGATGCCAACACTGGTACAGTTTCCTCTACATGTGTTAAAAATAATATGAGAAGATCACAACGTGTCATATTATAAAGTAAGCAGATAATAAACGCTATCTGCTACGTCGTAGTCCGTAGCACGCTGCTACGATCAAGTTGAATGACCCTGTCATGGTAGAGTAATCTTAGATTTTACTCGACTCATACAAAATGTAATTAATTCGTTTTTAAATTCTTTTTTACGAATGTTATTTTTTTATTGCGAAGCTGGCTAACAGGCAGACGGCCCAGCTCATGGAAAGTGGTCACCGTCGCATGACCATTTGCAACACCAAAGGTGATACCAATGTACTGCTTGACTCGTAGATGAGACTGGAACCTGGCCACTAATGCCGGAACACAACTCAAGGTTGTTATGGCGGTATGCTCTAGACCTAGTGTGGTAGCCATTCAGACGGGCAAAAACCCTGCCAGCTGAGTATGGATTTTTTATATGTATTATTTAATGAATTTGTCCTGCCCTGAAAAAACAAATCTAGGCTCGAGCATTAAAAATAAATAAAAAATAACTAAAATATTTTGTGTCTGAATATAAATACGCTATAGTTTTAAAGTAAGCGTAAAATACGTGTTAACATTTACATGTGTTTAGAACCAAGTTTAATTATATTTATGTCAAGTATTGTAGGCATATCATATTAATCATCATATACTTTTATGCTATAATATTTCCTGCGCTTTCTGTATGTTTTGAATAAAGTGTCATCTCTCTCTGTCTCATCAAGATTCATAAGATCAATTTAAATATTGATCAAGTTTAACTCAATCCTCATATTAGCCAACATAGTCAAACAAACAAGAATGACAAATATCACGGGGTAGATCGGGTCAAACGCAATCAAGCGGCCGTCAATCAGGCCCCCCGCCTTACTTAATTACTAACCATCGCATGTGGATGCCATTATACATAGATACTATAGTAGAGATATAATGTGAGTGCTCATCAATTGATCGATTATATACTAGCTCTTTAGAGATTTGCATTGGGTAAATTTTGTAATGTAAAAAAAAACTTCTTTTAAAAACCGACTTCAATCTAAAAAGTATAAAATAACTTGATAATAAAAACTAAAAATACTTCAAGATGTTTTTGGGAGAAGTCGGTTACTTATTTATTTTTTATTGTTAGTCATTTTATCAATTATAGATCCCAAGAAACAGGAACGGAAAAAATGCGCGTGTGGCATAAGGCGCGTCTATACGCGCTTACATACCCTTCCAAAAACGAGCTTATACGCACATATAAAACCGCCCTTTATGTTAGAGAGATTTACAAACGCTTGCCAAAGACAATTACATCGTCCATGTAAAAAAAAAAATGTTCATAAAAAAACTACTGGGCCAAACTATGTTAAATTTTTAAGGGGAAAATGGTAACTATTCCGCATCAAGCTAAAGAAGAATCACGTAAATCGGATCATAAATGACAGCGTAATCGGTGAACATACATAAAAAAGAAAAAAATACCAATCAAGTTGAGAACCTCCTCATTTTGAAGTCGGTTAAAAATATTTATTTAATTATACTGTTTAATTAATGTTGATGATATACAAAAAATTGATGATGGAAATGCACTGGCTGTTCATTGATTTCCGTGTTCCGTTCAACATAGATACACATTATATCTTATAAAAGAGATATTATCGAACAGGAAACATGGTGAATTACGGTTATTCATATTGAGTTAAAGTAAGTTTGAAGGATTGTTTATGGTTCTTAAAGAAGGCTTCGAATTTTCTTATAAATTAATATGAATAAGACCGTTAGTAGTTAAAGTAGCCTTATATAGAAATCTGGAAATCAGCCCTCAATGCATAAGTAATTATAGTACCAGTGTATAAAACGTTCCACTCCTGGGCTCGGTCTCCCGACTTTCAGGGGGCACAGTTTTAGGCTGATATTAGAGAAATCTGTATTTTAATTAAATTTTCGCAACGTTAGAGTTGGAGTGGCTGGTATTGTAATGTATATAGGCTATTATAAATACTTTTCATCTACCAAATAAGCCTACTCTGATATAAAACCTGGAATTAAAATCACAGTTAAACAAAACAAGGCAGTGGCTGGTAACCCACAGAGATACATACTACAGGAGATTTTCCGAAAGCATGACAAACAAAAATACATAAAATTAATTCCAGGCCAGCAGCACGGTATAACACCCCAAGTGTTCCGAATCTATAGGCGATGATAAGTATTTGTATCAGATAGTTCTAACTAGAAACTTGTCTATAAATTCAATGTTAGATGACCATAAAGCGATAACCTACAAGTCAGCGGTGAGAGTTTAACAAGGATCACTGGACTGGTAGGTATTTTGTTATTACATAAGTAGCTCAGTTTCGAAATAAAGGAATTCACAGTCCAGAGACATAGGTTTACAATAATGTTATGAACGACATTAGGTATGACTTTAATTTCTTCATGTTTAGATAACCGACGGTATACTTAGCACACTAAGTAGGCTGATAGGTTTCACACATGATAAATTCAAATTCAAAGGCAATTCATTTATTCATAATAAGTTCCACTAGAGATATTTTTGATGTTTAAATTTACGTCTACTTCCTATTCTATATATACTTTACCTTTTTCGCAACCTATTATCTCTGTTTAAGGAAAAGAAGCAGCAGCACGTCGTCTAGCTAAAAACTCTCACATGTGTATGCAGTTTATCTCACAATGATTCCCTCCACCTGGTAGTTCTAAATATGTGTATACACGGGTAGAAAAGATTTGTACTCACATCCAGATGCAAACCTACATAACATAAATGCGACGATGCGGCCTTAGTAACAGCCATCTATTAATATTCTATAATAAAATATTAAAAATATTATTATTATATTAATATTTATTAATATCAAATAATATTCATACAAAATTATAACTTTCATAGAAAGAGACTATCCAACAAAACGACTCATTAACTCTTTAGGTGATAAGAGGGCTGATGCCTACCTTGGAGAACAAATCAGTATGGTGATCCAGCGAGGTATGTAGCCAGCCTCCCGGGAACCATACCCATAGAAAACGGTGATCTAGTCTCAGTATTTTACTTAGAATCTTGAAGGATTATGGACTTCGTTTTTTATAGTATTCGTTTATAATGTTTTACCTTAATAAATAAATGTTTATTTCAAAACTATATCACTTTCAAAATAGTTACTAAAACAAAATGGTACGTAGTATTTTCAAAAATTAAAAAAACAGTTCAACGCCAGTACAAAGTATTTCCAATAAAATCTATTTTAAAGTGACTTTATATTAAAAATCCAATGTACGCCTATACAGGTTTACGCACGCTGCCGTTTTCATCCCACCGAGCGGAAAACTTGATGGTCGAAGTTTTTTGGTTTATTTTGCGCTTTAACACGAACGGTGGGTATTCTTTGAACTGGCCTATTCGTTCGTTAACTGAAAATATATTAAAAAGTCTTTAACTTTTAACAACCATTTAAATCGATGTAAAATTCTTCTAATCAAAGGTAAGTATTCGAGGATATCCGTAAAAAACCTAGCAAATAAATGGATGTAAATCAAATACAAATACTTATGTAGTAATACATAGTGACGGCTGAGTTATTTAATATTTATTCCATTTATTTTTTAAATGTGCCTATATTTATATGCAAAAACACCTCGAATGTGGCACAGAAACTTCATAGTATATTCGTGTCTCAGTAAATCGTATAAAATACATAAAAGTTATGATACATTTAATCTGTGTACAATTAATTTTGTTAACTACATGAATTACTTGATAAATTATAGAGAAGATGTAAAACTTCTCTATACTTTATGAAGTAACTCATGTAGTTTACAAAATCAGTGTTGGAAAAATCTTTTTCCTTATTCACAAGACCCAAACAAGTTAAACAAGTGTAGCAAACGAGCTACCCATTAATTTGAATCTAAAATAAAATTGGTACCATCTCCCTTTGGCCTTCTGATGCAATCAACCCGATTGTGTTTTACATCAAAGCCTATGAAAATAAAAAAGTTACTTCGCGCTCACAAAATTTGCATTTTGATAGCGAAATTTATAGAGCGGAAAGAATATTCTAAAAGGCCTTCGTGTAACGTTAATACTGTGTAAGAACCTTGCTTTTCTTAATATCGAACTGTCTATAGCAGAAAACTTTTAATAATAATTAAAAGATTTTCTGATAAGCTATGCTCAGTATTCAGATTATAGGTAGAATAGAATAGAATATTCTTTATTGGACGCAAGGAATAATACACATGAGTGTGCCAAAAATGGTAGTAGTAGTTTAAAGAGTAACGTAGATTTTATTCCTAAGAATTAGCTGTCGATCACTGAAAACCGCATCAAAGTCGGCCAGTAGCTTTTATGTGAATCCCGAGCAAATAGGCAAGAAATCAAAAAAAATTCATTATGTTATCCGTCGTTTATTTAGCCTATTCAGTTTTTCTAATAGATTTAATATAGAGACAGGGATTTTTTTAGAAATTTATAATATTATTGATTACAAATCAACAACGACGGTATCTCTATAAGAAAAAAGAATAATTATAATATTTTCTAAGTTTTCACGACTACTACACATAATAAAACTACGTTTTAACGGTTTTAAGCGCGGTAAGTAGCTTTTTATTCCGATTTTTTGCCAGTTTTCAGTAGCCGTGATCACTCAAGACGAAGATGTCAAGTGTCAATGAATAAATTAAATTAGGCACCCATAGAGTAAATAATAAAACCATAAACAAAAATTAAATAATTAAAATGTACAAGTGGGGACAGGCTATATTGAGCCTATAACTTTATCATAGCTCATCAACACTTGACATCTTTGTCTTCCGTAATCAGGGCGACTAAAAAGGACCGTAACGTCGGAATAAAAATAAAATAAAGCACCGCGCCTAAAACGATAAAATGTAGTTTATGATGAATAATTATAAGTTCCACACAAACTCCAATTCTAAACTCGACTTTATCATTCGAATAATATTTCCCCCTTGTGAAAAATTCAAGGAATTATGTAATCGAACAGCTGTTGTAGAATGTGCCATTACAGTTATTAATATTTAAACAGTATCATTACAGTAAGTGGGCGTTGTATTGTTGAGGAGTGGGGCATAAAATTTAATAATGGTCGTGGCGATAAGGGATGCTATTGTCGGCGGCACGGGAACCTTCAGAATAGGTTGCTTTACGATTTCTTACTTTTATTCAGTGTACAATAAAAATATGCGATCGAGACAAAACAGTCAGTTGTATTTCCTAAGCTAAGAAAGTTATGCTTCTACTCGTATTAAAAATTATTGCTCTATTTTCTTTCAACTTATCAGAGTCTGGGCTCGGCACAATATGTCTTTTGCTACCATACTCCTCTATTTTAGGCTGCTGTAATATCATGCCCATTTTGCCCATACCACCTTAATCTTCTTCCTCCCAAAGTTTTCAGTGATTAGTACAAATTTCAGAGACTTCGTCGTCGTTCGTCTTTGGTGGTGTAAATGTCCATAGCCGATGGTAACCGCTTACCATTAGGTCGGCAGTCTGCCTGTCTGCTAAACTCATGCAATAAAAATATATAGGTATATATAATTATTACATATACATAGTGACATTTAATAAGTCTTATACTTCCTTCCGACCTTGACTCGTATTACTCATTCGTGGGAGTCGTGACTTTTCCCAGATATCCTTTCTCCTACATTCTATCCTAAGCTTATAACATCTTCTTATGAAATATGAATGTTTGTCTGTATGTCCTTTATAGAATCGTAAACTATACATTTGATCATGTGATGATCTTTAGCAAAGTTGTTGTGCATGAGCCAAATAAGGTTTTTGAGTTGGTTCACAATTGGACCCGGTAGGTGGCGCTGCTGACGGCACATCGATTGAAGCTTTTCCGGGCAGGACGACCTCTGTCGGGACAGCTAGTATTATTATAAATTTGAGTCCAAAGTCACTTAAATATTTCAATAAACTCCGCAAAGATCACTTTATAAATTTGTAAATATTAATTTATGTATGTGTATGTCGTCTGAAAGAAATCGCTATTAGCGATAAGACAGCCGATTGTACTAGTTAACTGATTGTTAACTCATGTGTATTATTTTCTTGTGTGCAATAAAGAATATTCTACTCTAAGCAATTATATTGCTGGTAAGAGAACCAAAATAGATACAAAACATCACTAAAATCACACTCAGAAATACTTCATAATTAAAGACGCAACGCATTGTTTACATAACTCCCAACACCACAAAAACCAATGTTGCGACAACATTACAAAGATCCAACCACATACCAGAGTATATTCGACATGTTGCAACAACCAAAAAAAACTTGACGCGACAAATTTTTCACTCGCCACCGTCAAAACAGTTCGCGTGTTGCTGTACAAACAAAAAGCACGCAAAAATTGTAAAAGCCTGAAATATTACATGGTCGCGAACCTTATGAAAGTGAAAAAGCGACATAAAAACTTGTTATTTTGTGGAAACCGTGATAGATGAAATCAGTTATTAATTTAGAAATATTACTTTTTGTGGTAGATTGGTGATGAGGTGACTATCTTTTGCAATTGTATGAGTCTTTCTATGTAGAAAACACGTATCTAATACTTCAATAGTTTTCTTCCCAAATTTTCATATAGTGACATTGTTTTTGTGCACTAAAATTTATACATATGTATAAGCCCATACACATCCCTCCCTCGGTTAGTTCCTACCTCCCGATGTCTGAAGAATGGACTAGATATACTTATGCAAAGCGAATCGAGAAGCCTCATAATTATTGGCCGGTTCCTACATCTTACATCGGTTGAATTTGGGCATTACTTGTATGGACCTTATATTATTATGTCAAATTTTAATCAGTACATATTTTAAACGGTAATATATGTGAACCGGCCTTATAATGGTAAGTTTAATGCTCGGGTGAAAAAAGACAGTCGATGTCTTTTCATATTTGATAACAACCCGTAAACGTCACACTGCTGGTCTTGGGCTTCCCAAGTTTTTGGTGAATGAATGTACGGATAACTGATATATTCAATTCGCACTGCTTTCTAAAGCGGCTTCGCGGATTCGATACATCAGTTACCTTGATGTGCAAATTTCATCATGACATTTTCATTCACTATTAGCATTGTTTGACTACATATAACAATGTAAAGTAAGATATGTTGATTCTGATCTATGGGTCCTTGCCTCTTTGTTTGCTTTTTCTTTTCACCGCATCTGTCACTATGTATTGCGATATAGGTCTCCTATTATATTAATGTACTCTGTGAACGTAGTATACGTTCGACCGCTGATCGCGCGGTTGATTCCTCGTATTTTGTGTATTATTCCGCATTCTACATCCGCTTATATTAATCCGCGTGTTGGAAGGTACTCGCTGTGCCATACCAGCTGGTCCATTGTCGAAGGAACAGCAAGACGTGAAGAAAAGATCACGAAGAAGATGTTCCTGGTGCTGTGAAGCCCGTAGCGTGTCTGATGAGACGACCTATCCTCTAAGTTCTTTCCTTCTCTCTTATCCGCGCTTTAGAGGTTAAATAATATCGGAAAAAATAAAACATTTATAGGTTCATCAATGAACAGTTTTGATTAAAACTATCTGTGATCGTAGAGCTACTCCCAGAAGCGAATTACAATTTACCAATGACGGTGAAAACTACCGTAATTTTGTAACTTGCTTTATTAGTAAATAAACAGAGTTGATTAAACTTTTACTCATTAACTTCTCTGGTGGTGTTTGTCAACCGGAGAAAATTAGTTTCAACCACACTGAAATAAGAAAATAAATGAACGAGCTTCAAAGCATTTTCTACAGTGACATTGTATAAACTGTGGTGCGTTTGATAAAAGCACCACGTCGTCGTCGCAACTGTGACGAGAGGCACGCAATAATATCAAGTTATATTTTTAAGATTTAAGGACATATTATCCATCCATAACTTTAAAGGTATGCTACCGAGACAGACGACTGAGACACATGATAGAAGACCGCGACCCACTCCTCCATTCATATGCAGTGCTACGAATGTCTCAGGTCGTACTCGCGCTCCTAATGTTTTCCCTGTAGCTTAGCTCTTAGCGGCATACATCAAATAAAGCAACATTTGCGCTAGGCCTGATGATTTTCTAGACGTCCGCGCTAAACGATTGTAATGCGATTACTAAGCTTTTTCAGAAGGTATTCAAACAATATATTTATTATGTATCAGCTTACACTCTGTTAACTTAGACATATTTAGTATAATAATATTTGTTATATATTGTTTTAAAATGATTATTAAAAACACTAATAATTTAAAAATTTCATAAAAACATGTTTCTGGGGAATCCGTTACATAACTTTTTCTTATTTAACTCATGACCTTTTAATGAGTAATCTGCAAGATTGTATTTTAAATATATTTAAATTATTTTCCAAATTTTATACATATGTGTGAAAATTAACTTCTTGGGAAAATTCGTTAATTCTCATTATATTATTTTTTAAATTTTGATATGAATACATAAAAGATCGGAGCTGAACATAGAATGTTAGTTATAAAAGATCCTTAGGTAGGTACTAAGATTCATCATCATCAGAGCGTTAAATCCCGAGTGCGTTCGGAGCGTTCGCTTCAACGCCCAAGGTCCCTTTTCTTAGGTACACTACTTATTAGAATACATTTTGTATAAGTTAAATTCATAAATGTTTAGATATTGACAATGTGCGAAAATGTATAGACCGTCTCTTACAACTCCATTTGTATAATATTCACATGACGTGACTCAAGTGGTGTATTTATTGTTCTTACTATACAGATTTAAAGCCAACAAAATGTTATGTCCAAATGAAGAAATAAAAAACCTTGAAACATTAAATCTTGATATTATTATTGTTTTTCTCAATGTAGCAGCGACATAAATATATTAGGCATCACTTTGAATAAGTCCTCTTACCTTTAAGAAACAATATAAAGTCTATGTTTTAAATATTAAAAATCAGCTTAATGGATGTCAGTAGAAGTGGCTTAGGTCCGGATGGATACGGACCCTTGGACCTGCAACCGTCGCATTATTAATGGATGTACAATCAATAACAATTCGAATATCGGTCCGATAGTAGCGGCAACCTTATCCGGGACCACAAAACACGGATCCACATGCACACTCATTCGATTGCATACAATTAGAAATGACCTAAGTAGATTTCATTTAAGGAAACATGCTTTCTTTAGCCAGATCCATATAGGTGTTACGGACACGGGACTTGAATGTGCGTCTTTAAGCACGGATGTATTTTGTGATACCGCTCTAAATTGTACATGGACCACCAGTGGACGTCGGTCCATGCAAACTGAAGGATCCTGTAGAATTGTAGTATACGCCTTAGTTTTTTACTTGAGAAAGGGAGCAATAGCTGAACATAATGTGTGTGTGTGTGTGCGCGTGTGCGCATGTGTGTGTGTGTATGCGAGTGTGTGTGTGTGTGTGTGTGTGTTTGTGTGTGTGATTGTGTGTGTGTGTGTGTGTGTGTGTGGGTTTGTATATATTTCTGTACGATGAACATGGAGAACACGATACAATCTTTGTTTACAAAGATTGTATTTGTATAGAATAAGTTTTCCTGTAAATGCGAGGGTGTGTTTCATCACACGCAAACCTCAAAGGCGTAAGTGATGCTTTGCTACTATTTTATGATGTAAAATTATTATTATAGATAAAAAAATGCTAAATGCTACTTACCTTACAAGTTCTACCATCTTGTTTATCAGAATTGTTTACGCTATAGCCAAATATCTGAAGATTTTTTTTTAAACTCTACGGCCTTTTAGGTACGCTGCCGTGTCAGTGTACTGGTGGAGGGGGGGGGGGTTAGACCGATAATTAGTGACGGATTTTTTTCTAATTTAGAATCATTTAATTGATGATCAGTATTTCTTACTATTTTTAGTTTCCATGTAGATATATTTTTATCCTTAATATTAGTCTTTCCTAAAATAATAAATATTGTTGTGAAGTGAATTTAATCGTTACCTGTTACAAAGTAAATCAATTTTTTTAAGATGTATCCTAAGGTAAGTTTAATACCCCAGAAGCTTATATAAACTGAAATATCTTTTTAAACATTGTGAGAAAACCGACATCGAAATTACTAATTTGTGTAACGCGTTAATCCGGCTTAGACAAGCGAGCCGGTTATACAATTAATTTCTCCAAAATGAGTCGCCGGTGAGATTTTATGGACTAATATCACTATTATTATATTTTACAGGTGACTCATTTAAGTTTATTTTAGAAAAAACGATTTTCTTTTGAATTGACTATATACGCTCCAATTTAAAGGAAACCAGTTTTGAAAAATCACGTTTACATAATTCCAAAAATAAAATTTTCTCCTCCTATGCAACATGTTGAAACTCTGATAATACCAGGAGTACGCCAGTTGTCGAAAAATTAGGATATCAGAAAATATGCACACAAATGATTCTTATTTCAATCAAATTTAATTTTAAACATAAGGTATCAAACAAATATGTGAAAGTTTATTAATCTGTACGACAGTATAGATGAATAAAAAAAGTGTTACACCCTGAAAAAATAGCATTAATTAATTAAACTAATTATTAAGTATTTTTTTCATATTGTATTCCTTAGAGACAGACGGCTCAAATTTGAAAACGGACATAAATCATATCACTCCGTGTTGCGGCACGAATTACCAAAGTACACACCGGTCCAACCGAGTATGAAATCAGTACGCTCACGCCGGTGTGTACACGCAATACAATAAAGCTGCCTTTTTTTTTTTTTTTTTTGGCCAGGGGAAATCCGTTTGAGGACTAGGACCGCGACAGGCGCAGAAGCCTGGGGGGATGCTCGCGACCTTGGTGAGACAGTGTGGGATTCGCCAGATCGGGGGTGGCACTAGCGTGCCCGGTCAGAACCGGTGCCACGCTATTGCCACTCCCCAGTTAGGGATACCCACTAAAACCCCTGGGTGTTCCGTCCTGCGCCTTATGCCAGGGCTACGGGACAATAAAGCTGCCTATGACAACGCTCAATAGTCTACGGTCAACCGCCAATATTCGAAATATATTACCGAACGAAAAACGAACCTTTGTACGCGGAACCAAGATTTTGTTAAAAATTGTAAATTATTATAATATATATAAGCAATATTAGAGAAAAGTTGCTTCATTGAAGACTTCGTACGCTTCACTCCGTTTACATAAATATAACATTTATAACAATTTATCTTGAAATTATTACATACTGTCAGTAAATCTTCGAGAAGTAACAAAATTTCTTCGAGGCCGGCAACACGTCGGTAGTATTGCTGGTGTTGCATTTCCATAGGCGATGATGGCAATGTTCCCCTCAGATATACTACTGTCTACTATATATAGAAATAAAGATGTATATATACCTTTATGCATTCCAGTGTGTTTATCTTTAAGTAGGGTGAGTTCGTAAATCTTCCCGAACTCTTCGAACATCGGCCGAAGATCGTCTTCTTCCAAATGCCTCGGTATCTGTCCAATGAAGAGTTTTACGGCATCCTTCCCAGCAGCAGGTGGCGCCCCAGTCCTCTCCGATGGAGTCTGGGGCGACGCACGCTTCTCACTACCCTGGACGGTGGTTACCCCAATTGTGGGCCTAACCGGCATTTGTGGGCTCTGCATGTTATATCCGAACAACATCGGATTAATGTTACCAACAAGCATAATTAAAGTTATCACAGATGTGAACACAGAAATCACAGTATTTTGTACTTCAACGTCTTATACTATAAATTCGTTTTTAAAGCGCTGTTTACTTTCCTTTTCGCGGTAGTAGGCGGAGGGTGGCGGACGTTTGTGTGAGTTCTTCTCAGTCACCCCGTAATGCGTAATATTATCGATCGCTATAGTAAATGTAGTCGACCCTCGCGCGGATTTCCCGCCTTCGCGTTCACTTATAAACAAACAACGTAACCTAAAACTCGAATTGCACTTTTATTTTTATACAACTTTAACATTAACATTTAATAAATACAAATTAATTTAGAATATTTGGCACTAATTATATTTGTACAAATCGTTATAGAAATTGAGCGTTTATAATAAATTGTTGAATTTAAATTATGCTATTGACAAATGTGTAGTGAATTCACTATTTTACACGCCGGAAAAGTGTATGTTTGTCGCTAATGTTTACCCACAGTCGCACGCCGAAGTGTTTACCAACAAACCATCCAACGACACTTACACACACGTTATTATTTATTTGTGTTTCACTGCAAAAATCAAATCAAATTCTCAATCTAAAGTTATCACTATTATAATATATATCGATCGATTTTTTTTATAATTTTTGTTTTTATTTTTATTAAAGTGTACACTTGATTATATTATCTTAACTACACTAAAGCACGGTACAACAGCGAACTATGACTTGACGCACGAAAAATAAGCACGACAAATAACTAAATTAGACAACCGCGTTGTCGTGTTCCCGTCTATATGCCTACATGTCCACTAACCTTAAATTCTCTGTGGACCCCTCATAGCGCGTACTCTATGGGGGTGTCTTGATACAATCCTCCCTTTCACTCACCCTCGCGGAGGGTTGCCAAAATTTGAGCAATGAGTGAGACGGGTCGGCCGGTGAATTATTTGTGCTCATTCGCATGTGAGGGCTAAATAGATATTTTTAAAACCTCTAAATATTATCTTTTTCGTTATATTTATGCTTTATAAGAATTAGAGAATTAGATGTGGCTTCACTCCTAATTTGGAAACATAAATTTATAAAAAATATATGCTATCATATTATTAGCGCTATGAAATATGAACAAATATGCTACCTATACCCAAATAATTTTATATTTATTTACTATTATACAAATCTAATATATAAAATTCTCGTGTCACAGTTTTCGTTGCCATACTAATCCGAAACGGCTTGACCGATTTTGATTAAATTTTTTGTGCTTATCTGGTATCTATGAGAATCGGCTAACATCTATTTTTCATCCCCCTAAATGTTAGGGGTAGTCCACCCCAAATTTTTTTTTTTTTTAGACAAAATTTTTAAGTTCTATTTTTTTATGGTACAGCATTAAAAGATACATACAACCTTAAATTTTCAACCCTCTACTAGCAACCCCTATTTTTTACCGGGCAGGACGACGTCTGCCGGGACAGCTAGTAATATAGATAAATGAATAAATAAATTAATGAAAACACGTTGTTGTTCACCAAAAATTAAAACTACGTTCTTAAAAACTAAGTATAATCATTGTTAACAAAGGTCGGTCTTATCGCTTAGAGCGATTTCTTCTAGGCAACCCCCTAAACTAAACTAAAGAAAGTATTAAAACAAGACAGGATAGTGAAGCCATAAATTCCGAATTTTGATTTTTCTGAAAAATAACTTATATAATCTGCTTAGAAAACTTGCAAAGCACACCCTTCGAACACAGCCATCATTTGGTGCTAGAATAATGAAGCTAATCAAATTTCCAATGATATAATATTTATAACATTTGTAACATTTACTAGGGCTTAATTGGATATTTGAATTCCACGTATATCTAATTCTTTAACTTCGCCAGCCTCTAAGTGCCACAAGGCTTAAGAGCCTCATACAGAACATAAATTAACAACATGACAAGAAAGCAAAAAAAGCGATGTGTGGTATTTTCACCAATAGATTTAGCTTCAAGACTATATTTGTGGAATTCTTAACAAATGGCAAGACAGAAAAAAATTAACTTTATATGGCGATTAATTATAATTAACTTTAAATTCTGTATTTGCTTATATGGGTTGTAATGTAACCTGAAAAATAAGTGAACCGCAAGCTGAGTCGAAAATACAAGCCCGTTTCATATTTCACTGGGCTTTTTCACTATCCATTGAACACCGAACAATTGGGCATCCTACCTAGATATTTAGATACCAAGCTAAGTTGGCTTTTGTGTGAATAGGTTGATTATTTCGCATTCCCAGCACAAGTGCTGCCAGACGCTCCAAATTACCGGTGGTTTCCCGGTTTTCAAAAGTCGGTTTAATGATTCAGACAGATCATTTGATACTTGTAGAATTTTCTTTGCACTGGATTTTAATGTATATTAGAAACAATAATCAAATCAAGATATATATATTTCAAGTAAATTTTAATAATATTAGATTTTTTTTTTCCTCGCAATTTTTTAGCTAAAGACATTTATTTCTACCTAAGCAGGGATGCACAAAAACGGGAACGTTTAAAAAAGAGTTTTCTTCTTTCAAAAGTGTAATAGCAGCAATTACAGAATTAAGCGTGGTATTATTTCAAGTCATTATTCACAATTATATTATCCTCGTACATAAACCTGATGGCAGAAATATTCTATACAATCACTAAATATTTCAATAAGACTATAATTTAAAATATTTCAAATCGGTTTTTAATATTGTTACAATAATTATTAAAACACTGATAAAATTTATACAGCTTTTCTTTCAGATAATTAGTGTAAGTGTCTGGCAACACTTGTTCATCGCATTTTCACTTTGTCGCTTAAATATTTCGGAAATTCCTTTATCTACACTGATTTAATAGTTCTAAAGTAAAGATTAAATTAGAAACCCTAGTATGAGATTTATCGCTCAAAGCAAAACTACTTTCATTAAATCATTATTATCAAATTAATATGTAGTATGTTACGACTTAAGTAATTGACTCCAAATTACTATCGCGTGAAACTAAGTTGGATTTCATGACTCATAAAGTTAATTCATACTCACTGAGCGAACTTTTTCGTGTTTTTGGGCTTTATTTACACTCATATAGTCAGAAATATTAAAGATGGTCAACTCATTCTGGTTTTGACAAAAATACATAATTATTTAATTGTTGTGCTTATAATAAAACACCTCTTAAAACACCTCCATCTTTCAAAATACCTCTCAAAAATCAAAAATATATTTAATTCAAGATCTAAGATAAGAAACACGACTACAATGAAAATGTTATTTATATAAGCAATGTAAGTATACATTTTATTATAACCAATTAAAAGACATTAAATCTATATATATAAATCAATTGCTTCTGAGAACGGCTAGACTAGTTTGGCTAATTGTGGTATTGAATTATTTGTGGCAGTCCAAGGAAGGTTCAGAAGATGAATATATAAGAAAAAAATGCTTGTCATATAGTAAAAACGACAATTTCGATTTTCCTCAGAAACTATTCCTACCTGTCAAACATTTGATGTTCGTCCCGTCGTTTAGAAATCAATTAAATTTAAGTGCTTTTTGTATTATTTTTTTTTTGCTTTTATAATTTGTAGTTATTAGAAACGTCGAATGTACATTTTAAGCATCCGAAATTCAAAAATATTATATACTCAATATTTTATCATCTCTTAGTCACGTAATATAAATATCGGATGTACAATTTCTATGTTTTTTCATTATTTCACCAGTTTCCATTTCCAAATAAAAATATTGGATAAAATCGCCGCTAATGTAAAATGTATCTTGAACAATGGCAACATTATTTTGACATGCAATGCAAAATCACAACAATGAATGCTCAGAGTAAATAAATTCGAATGATAATTAGAATATGAAAAATCGAAAATGTATTAAAAATTGCAAATATTTTCCACACAATACATTTTCAAAAATTTTATGCTCCGATACACAGTCGTTAAGCTTAGCGCGAAAATTGTCCGAGAAGGGAGAGGAAATGAGACAGAACTATCGCCTATTTTCACTCCTGTGAATTATAGTCCGACCAAACATTCAAGATCTATACTGAAATCACGAGTAACGTTTTACGACTACCTCTAAGCGTTGGTCGGGTAAATTATTCAGCAGGTTTTTCCCTATCGTAAGTGAGGGCGAATTTCTCTTTATTAATATTGTGATGCAATGAAATTTGTCTTTGTTTATTTTTCTCTCCTGATTACTGTTGCTGAAACGACTCAAATGGGATGGGATGAATGACTGAAAATTCTATTATTGCTAACTATAAAATGCAAAATGAATGTATTTATTTCAAAATTGAATCTTTAACCGAAAATGACAGTTGAATGAGAAAAAAATCAAAGAAAAAGATAAAGCTCAACTAACTTAAAAACAAGATTATTTGCAAAAATAAACTAAGTAATAAATATTAAGACAATCCTAAAAAAAACCTAGCTTACATATAAAAATAAAAACCTATATCATAGCCCGTCCAGCCCACCAGACACTGTCGTTGGGCATTGACCTAGAAGCTGGCAGCATTACCTCGCTGGATACAAAGGCTAATCCTTTGAGCGAGGTAAACTCCTTCCGGTCTCTTATTGTGTCGACCAGCCTATTTTAATATTTTAAATAAAAAAAACCAAAATTAGACATGTTCATTTCTGTCTTTCAATTTGAGTAGAAATGAGAAATAAAAAATAAAATTTAAATTTCATATTTAAAAAATGTTTTGGACTGCTTTTTGTCATCATTTTTTTCAAGTGAAGCTTCTATTGAATCGTTTTGATTTGAAACTCGATGACACAAAAAGGTGACACTAAAAAAAGATAAACACATAAATCTATAGGACTAAGCCTGCAAGAGAATGAGATAAAATACATTATATTTAATAATTTGAACATTATGGTCATACAGATAAGAGTTGGAAATGTTTTGCAGTTTTTCGTTAATACTTCAAATTTTGTGTTTTAAAGCTTAAATATATTTTAACGAATATAATATATATGAAATGTGTTGTCACAATTTAGAATCCCTCCCACCCCTTGTCACACTTGTTTCACTTCTACTACTTGAGAAATGTATACTCACACATTCTTTTTAATATCTTATTTCTTAAACTTTCTCATATTCCATTATCTAAGAGAGGTAATCAAAAATAAATTAGCAGATAATCCATTAAAATACGTATACTAGTACATATTTTTAAATAATGAAGTTCGTGTATTTTTAATATTGACAATTCCTCATTTCTGTCAAACTTGAACACGGAATTGAATGAACTGTTTATATCCAGATTTAAAGATTACCAATTAAGAGTAATGAGTCTATCACATCTTTCAAAGTATTTTGGTAACTGTTAAAGAAAAAAACGGGGCAAATGACTCCCCACCATCATCATCATCATCATCGACATCAGTGGCCAGGTTCCAGTTTCTCTTTCTAGGCCGGCAGCACATTGGCAGCACCTCGGATATTGCTAATGTCCATAGGCGACAGTCACCACTTTCCATCACAGTTGGGCCGTCAGCCAGTCTGCTGTGCTTCAGCAATAAATAAAAATATTATTATTGTTTACATATATTCTTAGTTTTTTTCAAAATTATTTTCGAACTAATACTTGGTGTCACCATTAATAAAGTAATTTGTACTTTAACACAGTATAAGATGACTGCCTGGTCTCAATAGCTTAGGCCGCTTGCATAACGGTCGCCTTTAAATAAAATTAGTTAATCATATTAACCTGCCGAAATACGTTTTACACGAAACGTATTGACAGATCTTTAATCATATTTAGCGGCAAATTTTGCGTTGTGCAAGACGCTAATTGTATTTGTATTTAAGGGTGTTAAATACGTTTTGTGTTTCTTAAATAAATTTAAGCAATCTTAGGCAAGCGGCCCTTAGTGTCCATTCTTTTATATTTTACTGATGGTACAAAACTGTCATTACTTGCCACTGTGTGTTTACTACGTTCGATTTCCAATAAAGTGAATTTCCTATAACCTAGATGTCACTAGCATCAGATCCAAAAATACCATGTAAACTCTATCTCTTGCCCAAAGCACAAGGTTAACTTTCATAGCTTGGAAGTTTACAATGTTTTTGTTTGTCTGTCGACATTACTTTACTCATGTCTTAATTCATAATTCTTAAATACAAAATGTCAATAATTTTATCCTCATATCCCTGCTTCTGCTAGTGTAGTCGCAGTGGCCAAATGCGTCTTGTTTAAAATAACGTAATTAATTATTAGGTACATTAGTGTAAGCACATACGCTATCTGTCAATGTTTGACGTTATTAATAATAAATAACAATGTCGCATCAAACAACATCTGCATGACACAGTCACTACCAATAATATTATCCCAGATGAAGCAGAGGCATAATGTTAAGCCGTGGTAGCTTAATGGTTAGCTCGCTCGCGTTTGTAATGGTGCGGGTTCGAATCCCAACCGGAAAAGTGCATTCAGACATTAATGTGCATATTGACACAATGATCACATGCAAACAGTGAAGGAAAATATCGCGATAAAACAAACAAATATGTACGTTAAACTCGTCTAACTGCCTTACGCAAACGTAGCAGGTATACTATCCGTTGCCCACTAAAAATAGGGAGATCACAGCCCAGCAGGGAGACATTTATGGGCTGGAATTATTAAAGTGAAAACTTCATTAGGCGCGTCGGGTACTTTTGGTATGGGGAAAAAGCACTAATCTCGCGTGACCGTCATGCTCAGATACAAAGTTGGCACTTCTGACATGCAGGCCGTTCTCCAGACAGGCTCTATGGTGGAGAGGGCTAAGCCTTTCCGGGCCGACCTCACTGCAGCGCAGAGGCTCTGGGCTCGATTCCTGGTATGATAAATTTCGGAAAAAATCTTCTCCGTTATTTATTATGGTCTGGGTGACTGGGATCGGCCCCAGAATAATCCATTGTATATTAGCCGTAACACAAGCGTAACTTGCTTAATTTGGGAACATACAATAAGTGTAGGTATTTGTCTACAGTTTATTTTTTTTTAAGAAAAATAAGTAGAACATTATTTTACTGACAGTTTTCTTATGTATAAAATTTTTAAAATGTTACCTTATAAAGCTTCAAGCACATAAAATGTTGACCTGAATTACGATGTAATAAAGTAATTTGCGAAATAAGCACTATCTTTTTTAAAGTACCCTCTATTTTGGACCCTTCGTTCCACACAGTTTGTTGACCCCATCCTGTTTGGGCACGCGCCATTCCGATCCGGTTGCAACTAGTTTAAATAAGATTAATATGGGGTGTTTTTAGAGAAGTCCTATTTATATGTAGATTTCGAACATAAATGGCTAAATTTGAAAACACTGAGATAAATTTCCTATAGATATCCATTTATTATCTTAGGTAAGAGAACCTATGTTAACATCACTCACCCAGTATTAATAGTTGATATTATTATGGTAAATAACTTAAAAAGTTACAATTAACTCCAAGAAAAACACAAAAGTAATTAATATACAAAAATAAGTATTTTCTACTACAATTCAATACTTACAGAAATATAAATGAAATGTCATATTTCTATAACAAGTTTGCTATAGAATTGCCATAACAGAGTCTTCGAAGCCTAAGATTTGATGCTAACAACATTAAGATTACGGTACCTTAATTCCTATAACTTACTATTCGTATATAACAAATATCTAACAATAATAATAATATATATTATATGGCGTAGACAGTGATAATCGCCGGTCAGGGTCACGCCACGTGTTGGCCTTCCCATGGCCCAACGCAAGCCGTCCAAATATCCAGGCCATTATTACGGCTCGTGGTCTTCAAAGACATACAATTTGATGTTAATAAATAATAACAGAGGAGTTAAAGAATTCAATGATTTATTCGACACCACTAACACAGTGTTCAGAAACAATTTGGTATCGCAAACAACTGCTGTAGTATAATACTGTGTTGCAGTTGTTAGACCCTCTTCCAGACAACTCGTTTGTTATACGACTTCAAAAAAGAAAATTATTTCAATGTATATACATTTGGAAATTTTTGTGTTATATTTGTAACGTATATGTGGAAATGTGTAGATGTGTTGGGAGATCCTTAGCAACCGTCGAACAAATAGCTTCAAAGTGATTTTCACTATCATATTTTATCTAATATATAAAATTCTCGTGTCACAGTTTTCGTTGCCATACTCCTCCGAAACGGCTTGACCGATTTTGATGAAATTTTTTGTGCTTATCCGGTATCTATGAGAATCGGCCAACATCTATTTTTCATCCCCCTAAATGTTAGGGGTAGTCCACCCCTAAATTTTTTTTTTTATTTTTTAGACAAAATTTTTAATTTCTATTTTTTTATGATACAACATACAAAAATACATACAACCCTAGATTTTCAACCCTCTACGATCAACCCCTATTTTTTACCGGGCAGGACGACGTCTGACGGGACAGCTAGTATTCAAATAAAAATATATAAAGTGCAGTTTCCAAGTCAAAAATTTAAACAATATCAATATTATTGACCAGCGTACCATGCAATTTAATTTCTGTGACCCATATGTTCCCCCCCCCCCCTCCCCCATTAATAACATCAAACAATAACCTGAAGTGTTCAAAGCAAAATTGTTTGTCATTTAATTCGTTAAAGAAGAAAATATTTACAAGAAAGCCTAAATTCTACAAATCTACATACCATTAAATAATAAAACATGGATCGAATTACAAGTTTATTTTTAAGTTTTGTATTAAAAAAATGAGTTACAACAAAAATGATAATATATTTAGGTTAATATAGATGTGTGAATAGGTGTGTATATGTATGTATGTCGGGTGTATGTATGTGATGTGTGTACAAGTGAACGAGTGATTGTGTGGCTAAAGCCTTATTAGACAAGTGTAGTCAGTTTAGTGAATTCTCGGTGTCGTCATAAGGGAGTTATATTAGCCAGTTGAATAATTTTAATTTACATTCGCGATGAGTAAGCGAGTATATATTTAGTAACTTATTAACTCGGTTGTAAATTTTGGGACTAAGACTAACTAAATCGTATCTTCTTTTATTATATATACATAAACAGCAAAATACGGAGCTTTTAAAGAATTAACTGCATTATAAATAGTTTACTTAAACAAAGAACCTTCTTGGCTTAAAAAAATCACTTTCAGAACTTAGTATGAAATGAAAAGATATATCGTGCCAGTACTCAGTTGATAATCGTCGGTAGCCCTAGGATGAATGCCAAAGTTAACTGGTCCTCCTTACCACAGGTTGTTTTTGACGGGACACATATTCCTCTGAGCGATATTGTCAAAAATCTCGGCATAATCATCGATAGAGAGCTGTCTTGGCGGCCTCACATCACCGATTTAAGTCGCAGAGTCTTCTTATCTTCTAGATCCCTCAGAAGATTAAGAAACTTTCTGCCCACTGCTACCAAGATTACGCTTGCTGAGTCTCTCTTGCTTCCCATACTTGATTACGCTGACGCCTGCTATCTAGATTTAACCTTAGAACAGCTGAACAAGCTTGAGCGGCTTCAGAATTTTTGTATAAGGTTCATATTTGGTTTGCGTAAATATGACCATGTTTCCGAATATCGTAAAAGACTCAAGTGGCTTCCTATTCATTTTCGCCGGAATACTCACATTCTCACTCTCCTTTATAACATATTATATACTCCTAGTAGTCCCCAATACCTTAAGGAACGTTTTAAATTCCTTCGCCTATCCACTGCCCACAATTTGCGCCACGATACATATCGAAAACTTATGACGCCTGCACACACTTCATCCTATTATGATAATTCTTTTTCGGTGCAGGCTGTCAAACTTTGGAATATGCTGCCTCTTACTGTCAGAGAGGCCAAATCCTTACCTATATTTAGAAATTTACTTAGAAAACACTATTTGTCCATAAATAGCTATTTCTGATTTACGGAATATAATCATGCTAAGACATTTATTTATTATAATAACTTATGTGTTATTGTATATATATATATATATTGTATGTATATATATACATATATATATATGACTATGTATATATGTATGTATTTGTATATTTATTTCTTAAATTAGTTTGAGTATTTGTGTATTGTGTATCTATTGCCTTTTTCCTGCACCACCTATTTCGCCTGATTCAATCTCTGTTATTTAGGTTGCCTGGAAGAGATCGCTTTGAGCGATAAGGCCGCCTGTTGTATTGCCTAAAAGTATTGTAAACATGGACTGTTTTTGTAATTGTATATTTTGGTGTGCAATAAAGTGTTATCTATCTATCATGCCGATCCCAAATCATTGGGAGCATAAGTCAGAAAAGACAGAGATAAAACATCTGAACATGAATTTAAATTATTGTGAAATTCCAAATTTAAAGGTCTGATAGTTTTTTCATAAAGTGTACCACAAACGTATACCTACAGGACGTAGGATAGGTAATGGGTAGGATTCGCTTTGCTCGTCCTAATAAATATCCAATAGAACTTACAACTAAAGTTGTTTAAAATTTTAACACTGTTACGACCTAGGTGCCGACAAAAGCAAATTCACATCTGCAGCCCTGTAGAAACACGTTTTATTGCCCTTTCTTCATTTGGACTTCTTTTCTGTACTGTACGGTACTGTATTTGTAAAGATCTGTGTGTTTTAAAATTTGTGATTGGAAAAACAGCCCAGTGTTTATTGTAATCTTTTATGGTAGTCATTAGCCAGGTGTAATTCTAAGAAATTCGGTCCACGTGTTCGGGCAGACATATGGTATCTGTGCAGTATAAAGCCCCAATTGAGAGAGGAGGCAATCGAGCAATAACCACAAGCGGAGCAAGACTTATGTATATTCGGTAATCTATTTAGAGACGGACTTTGCGCGTGTTATTGAATCGTGCGTTACGTTTGGACTGGTTGTGTTCAGATATATATGTACCTGTATTATAACGTCTCTGTATAAGTCTAATAAAACTCTATAGTTATTCTAACGGCATTTTAATTCGAGTCCTGCAACTCGTAACAATACAAAACCTCAAACCTTGTTATAAAATATGTACAGTTGTTTAAAAGATTAAATACCTACGTACACTTCCCATTAACTTACAAAACATTTCCGTGAACGATAAAAACGCAATTCGTAGCCCCCAAAATACAAGTTGAAAAGTTAATTACAAGTGGCATGACAAGGTCTGATAACGGCTTATCGATGGAGATTTCTCATTAATTTCTGTCGATGAACTCATAATTTTTGGATAAAAATTTATACCATACTTATTTCCAAAATGGATTAATTTCTGGAGGTCCGTGGTTAATTTGGAAAATACAAAACTCATGTTTTCGTCAGGTTTGTCCACCCATCTGTCCTTCTGTCTTTAAATGTCCGTCATACTTCTCAGAAATAACTGGATCTGTGCAGGTTGTTACAAAGGTTGAAGTTTAAATATTGTAAATTGACATATTGCTCAATGGTAATATTTTTTTTTAAAGTAAAACTGCATTCAAAGTTTTTTTAAATTACTTACCTCAGCTGGGAATCGAACCGACCAAATGTCAAAAAAACAGCATATTTTTATGTTGCCGATCAAAATGATTAACTTCATAAGATTTAACTCCTTCTAAAAAAATAGTATGTTAAATTAAGGGACAGATTTGAAACAATTTCACAAATAAACTTAAAGTAAACAAAACAAAAAAATGTTTGTGTGTGTGTGCGTTCACAGTGTTGCAGTTAACACGCAGTAGAAGTGTAACTTCAGAAAATATACTCATAGATAATTATTCTCTAACTTTTAGTAATATAAATATAATTCCTTTAGCCTACACCCGTCACCATACTATAATTCAACATCATTCATTCAATTAACATCATCACTTTCAAGTTGTCAGTCTAAAAATATTATCAGATTTATTTCGGTCCAAATTGGACCTATGTTTAATCATCGGTCTTATTGACTCACTAATCTCATTAATCTGTACTGGACAATGTAAAACTCGTATCTCATTCTCTCGCATTCTTAGTCCTACAAATGTACGCGTTTATCTCTTATTAGTCGCTTTTTCGTTTCATCGATTTTTAAATCACAACGATTCTAAACAAATTTCACTTCAAATAATCCAAAAAGCAAACGCAAATTAAAAGGCGTTCCATTTTTAAATTTAATAGCGATATTTTTTTTTTATATGCTCCCTGTCTAGCTCATAGTCAATCAATGTTTCACAGTTTTTCTTCAATTTGAGATAACATTATATAGTAAGAATTATTCTTTATTCCTGGCCCTAGCGGTTGGTACCTACTATATAAACTGCCTGGAAGAGATCGCTTTTAGCGACAAGGCCGCCTGTTCCGTATTAGCATAATCAATTTTTCCGCGTATTTTATAAATTCCAAATTTTTGGTATATTTAATACAAATGCATCGCCACCCCGTGCGAGCTATCGACGCCGATGCTGCCCTCACACGGACAGTCAGTGCTACTTACTACACCGCACGCGCCGCATAGACTTTCCAGTCTTTTCGTTAACTTTCAATACTTCGTTTTCAAATACATACAATTAGCCAATCAAGAAATCGTGCCAGTGAATGTGAGAGGTTACAATCCATAATCGAAGGGTTCTCGCAGCACAGCAAGCAAGGTAAGTGGTTGTGCATTTGGTCTTTTCCAAATTCCGCGTTCTAAACCGTACACCGCCTTTTGTTTTACCAAGTAACTATTGTTGTGCTTTTTTTGTAGTTTTTGTTTTGATGAACATTAAAGTGTTGTCTATGTCTATATAAATACAGTCCTAGATTCGCAGATGGAATAAGCAACTTTTTCAAAATCTTTGAATGCAGTTTTACTTACTTTTAAAAATAAAGGTATGTTTTCGTCAAGCAATACATTTAACATTATAAAATATGATTAATTTAATATCTACAATATTTAAACTACTTCTCCTCCATGTGGCGTTATAGCTTTAGGACACCCGCTATAGATGAAACTTGTCGGGTATTTATAGTCGGTATAGAATAAAGAGACACACAATGGGTTAATAAAAACTGTAAAATAACCGAAAATTAGGGGTGGCTGCCATACATGGAACTGAGGGTTGAAATTTTTCTATTCACATAATTGTCTCCGTTGTCCGTTCCTGTACGGATAAAAACCTGAACAAAAAATCAAGACGATAGACCATAAAAAATATCTACTATCATCTATATATCTGCCAGGTGGTAGGACATTTGCCCGACTGGATGGCCTACCCCTGGTCTAAAACATGTCGCCATAACAACCTTTATTTGTGTTACGGCATTAGTGACCAGGTTCCAGTCTCTCCTAAGAGAGCAGCAGCGCATTTTTTCACACCTTTGGTGTTGCAAATATCCATAGGCAATGATAACCGCTTGTCGTTAAGTAGGCCGTATTGCTGTCTTTTTTTTTTTTTTTTTTTTATTGCAGGAGATCAGCAGACAGGCAGACGGCCCACTTGATGGACAGCGGTTACCATCGCCTATGGACATTTGCAACACCAAAGGTGCTACGAATGCGCTGCTGCTCTCTTTAGGGAGCCTGGAACCTGGTCACTAATGCCGGAACACAACACAAGGTTGTTATGGCGACATACTCTAGACCAGGGGTGGTAGCCATCCAGTTGGGTAAATGCCCTACCACCTGGCTGTGGGTTGTTTTGTCGCCTCTTACGACAGGCCGCCGGGCCGCAGGAAAAATGTCTGCTAAAATCCTGCCATAAAAAATATATCTACTATCAATGAATTTGATTTAAAGGCTGTCTGTTAAGTAGTCAGCGATTAAGTTCTGTTTTTCTAATTAAATGTTTCCGTAGTCAAATTCAAATTCAAAAGTTTTCATTCAAAATAAATTCCACTGGAGAACACTATTTGAAGGTCATACATATAGTCAAATGACGAAAACACTGGACAGACGATGTCTATCACTTCTATGGAACCCTTCATAGCTCATGGACTGTTCGTTCTTACAACTACCTACTTGTTCGATTTTTACAATCACAATTTTATTACCACCGTTCGCTTTCCGACGGTGAGTTGAGGCCTTGCCATTAATTAACGACGGGAAATTTAGGGATTGTGGTTTGGTTTATATTAATAAAATTATCTACGCCCACCAATTCGTTCGCGCGGGATTTGGACTTAAGACACTCCCCAGTGTAACTTAGTTTGGGTCAAAACAAGTGAATTTGACTATAATTCATAATATCTTCTGACCCCTTTAAGATGTATTTATAGATCCATCGATTTAAAAAAATAACCGATCATATTTTCAAGAAAATCTATTGAGCCGTATCTGAGACTATTAGACACACATGCCGAAATTCTACGAGTCGAAAAGTTATTCAAGATAAGTCATAATATTAATAGCAAAATTCGTAGAAAATTCAACTATATACGCTTGCAGTGTTTTTAAGTAACCTATGAAACATCAACTAAAATTACGTAGCGTTCAGTGTAATGGCGTATTTTTCTTCTCTATTTTCGTGAGAACGCATGCAATGTATTTTGAACATTGATTCAACTCATCATGCTACCGGTAACGCGACCGAATGTTTGTGGAACGTAGTTAAACTATTTTATGTCCATGATCCAATATTGCCAACACTGATAAAATAAGATTAAAGTTTGCTACCGTACTACTTTCCATTGCGTAATGCGCTGAACTAAATACCGCTTAATTCAGACTGTTCACCGCGCTTGATGGATCATGCCAACCGAATTCTAAGACCGATCATGCATCGCTGTAATGTCACATTGTACCTTCGACAGGTGTGTCTTGTGGTGACACAAGATCGTTTTGTCAGCAGTTTTCAATTACGTCGAATGTTCATCAGTCTAAGCCGGAAAACGCGACAGATCGGTTTTGTATCGAGTAACACATCTGCCCATACGTGTTTAATATAATAATTAATTAATTAAAACCAAACCTGGTTTAATTTCTCTCTCACCTCGAACACCATAACCACATAACCGCCAAAGTCTATAATACACCAAAACATTAGTCTGTATTTATGTAATTTATACCAGAGTAGGAAGGTGGTTAAGAGCATGTAAAGCCAAGTGAATGCGCTAAATCTTGGCGTTGCGTTGGTGATTGGTTTGAGAATGGCGTCGATGTTGGTAGAGGGCATAATGGAAATCAATAACGCGCCCCGCGGGTCCGAGCCCTTCTCTTACCACTCAGTTTCGGGGATCAACTGCGAATGGCATAGAGTAGCATTATATTTATTTGATAAGGAATCTACATGCAACTTCGCTCGTGTATAAACATACTTTTATTGTGTTGCGGAAATTAACATTGCGGAATTGGAATTGTCTTCGCTATCTTAAGTACGTAAATATGTACAAAAATCATAAAAAATATTAGATATCCCTAAACTAAACAAATAAACGTACAAATATAGAAACATCCTAACTCATTTTATTTAGATAAAAAGTATTATATTTATAAGAAAATATAATTAAATATACTATTTCCTGACGCGAAAGATTAATCTAAGCAAGCTTAACCAAAATAAGTAAGCGTGGCAGGAAAATGTTAAGATTGTTACATTATCCAGCCCTAAGTGTGGCGCAATTAATGTTATACATGTTTATAGGGTCGTTATCAAAAGAAATTTTAAAGCTATTATTTGTGACTTCGTTTAAGCGAGCTGACAAGTCTCATATTATGAATAGGGGTTTAATCTTTAAAACCCTGAATCTAAGATTGTAAAAAAGCTATATTAATATAACTATACAATTTTATTTTGATACAGTATTTTAAATATACCTCCTTATTCATTTAACATTAAATTAACTCTCTCTTTTCTTTCACCATATCCCAATTATTTGGGGTCGGCACAATATGTCTTTTCCTTCCACACTTCTCTACTCTGACATACATGTTCTGTCACACCACATAAATTAATTATTAAAAATTAAAATAACTAAAGGTATTTTATTTATTTATAATTTGAATTGTATGTCGTCTCCATAGACATTTTGTCCACATCACACATCCGTCTCTTCGCCGCTTTTAAATACAACGGGGACGATCACACCGTACTCATATTTATATATTTTATGTGTATACTGTTTTGTACACTTGTCACACTGTTTTTACAATATTTTGTTAGGGTGAAGTTTTTTTACTGATGTTGCGATGAACTTTTTTCTTGTAAATATAGACATCTCATATGTAAGCACTTGTTTTCATAATTTCGGTTGTGTTAGTTTGGGTCCCAAAACCTTATTAGCAATAAGGGTAAATGTCCTTTTTTTTAAAGGATAAAATAGTCCCTATATTTTTCATCAATTGGGTCTAATAAGATATAGTTACGAGCTACAGGACTCGGATTTAAATGCCGTTGGAATTACTATAGAATTTATTAGAACTATACAAACACGTATAACACAGGTACTAACATAACTGAATACAACCAGTATAAACTGCCAATACAATAACACTCGCAACGTCCGTCACTGTATCGCTTATCCAATGTACACGTCTTGCTTTGATCTCATCATCTCACTAGACTGCCTCACCCCTCCATTCGGGCATTCCTTTTATTTTGTACATATACAATATGCCTCACCGCAAAACAATAACAACAAGAATTAGTTCTACACACCTGCCTAATGACGGCCATAAAACAAGTACAATAATAATTGAACGTTTTTCTTAATAAAAATTTTTAAACACAAAGTAAACAAAAGTCCAAATGCGGGAAAGGTTATAAACCAGGTTTATGGCAGGCAAATGTGCATTTGCTTTTTTCGGCATGTAACAATATTATAAAAATGATTATAAACGCATTTTTTTAGACTTTAATTTAAACTCTTAGAAGCCTAGTTTTTCTGACTATTGCTATAGCTACTTTTTGCTGATAGTTAAGTAAAATATGACGAAACCTTTACATCGAGGTTTCTGAGGTGTCAAACCCGCCTATATAATTTTGTGTTTATTGTGTACCTAAAACCGGGTAAACCTTATCTACATACATGAACATTTTTGAAACATATAGGTAACCAAACACAACATATATTTAATTTTTAGTCAAGAAGATGCGATGACAATTAATATATAGCTTAAAAAACTGTAATAATTAACTAAATTATTTCTTCCATTTGTCTTGAATAGGTTGAAGATTTTGCTAGGTTAATGAACTTCAATTTTTTTTATTGCGAAACTATCAAACAATCAGGCCCGTCTAATAGAAATTATTCACCGTCACCTATAGACGTTTACAATACTTGGGGTGATGCCAACGCAGCTTGGGATATCAAAGAAGGATAACAGGAATGGATGTAAGATAGGATAGAAGGAATAATATAGTGAAAATAGGATAGGAGGGATGGAATAGTGAATATATGATAAGAGGAATAAGATACTGAAGATAGGATAGGAGGGATAACGCGCGCCGACCCGCGCGCCCTTCTCACCTCGCGGTGAGGTAGAGAAGCCGGAGAGACCCAAATCTGCGGCTACCAAATGGAGAGGCCAGCCCGCAAGGGGCCGGCCACCGTCCGTCCAGGCTGGTGGGGAATGCGTGAGCGAGCCCACAGCTGTACAAAGGACACTCGTAATCGCACAATTTTAATGGGTATCCCTAATCCCACGCCGCGGGTGGCAATAGTTCCCCACATCTCAACGTGGGGTGCTAGTGCCACCCCGACCTGGCGAATCCCACACACGGGCCGCGACCTTTCCCTCTCGCGCGGCCTACGGTCCTCAAATGGATTACCTTGTTAAAAAAAATGAGGAATAGGATAGTGAAGATAGGATAGGAGGGATGGAATAGTGCGGATTGATTAAATTTACGGGATATAGAAAATAGGATAGGAGGGATGGAATAATAAAGGTAGAATAGGATCCTTCCGATCCTGTAATATTAAAGATAGGTTCTGAGGAATGGGATATTGAACATAGGATAGGAGGGATGGGATAGTGAAGATAGGATAGGAGGGATAGGATAGTGCGGATAGACTAAATTTACGGGATATAGAAAATAGGATAAGAGGGATGGAATAATAAAGGTAGAATAGGATTCTTCCTATCCTGTGATATTAAAATAGGTTTGAGGAATGGGATATTGAACATAGGATAGAATAGTGAAGATAGGATAGGAAGGATGGAGTAGTGAATATAGGATAGGAAAGCTGAAAGGAGGAGTGCAGACAGGATAGGAGGGACGGTATAGCGAAGGTAAGATAGCAGGTATGCAATATTGAAAATAGCACAGGAGCAATGCGATAGTTAACATGGGATTAGGGGAGGAGAAAGCGGGCCGTCGGACTCTATCATCATACGAATCACGTTTAGCTCAAGGCTTACCATTGCACGCCAGTATTCGGTGAGAGTGTGGTATAACATCGATTGACCCAGCTCAGTGAGCTGAAAAAAATAAACTGAATCCAAAGCATGGTTCTACCACGAATCTATCAATTTCTGCATGACAATTTCCACTTCTAGATGTGTGATACTATCTGAAATAGTTCATATACATCAAAATCTAACTAGGCCAACACAGTCTAAACCAGTTTACATGCCACGACGTATAGGTATTAATAAAATCTTTCCACTAAGAGGTACAAAAGGCTCATCAGTACGAATTTGTTGAACGGCACAAAGGCGTTGCACTATATTTTACATCAACATTTTCGTTGAATTTCCTGGGAATGCGCCTCTTGACTAGGTTTCTATTTTCCTTTGAAATTTAAGTTTTAACGTAGAATATGCTTACAGGACTTTTATTTGACACGTGTTTAGACCGTAAATGAAGGTATTATTTACCACGTAAAACAGTTTCATCATTTTTACAACATTGAAATTTCCATTACACTGAATAGAAGAATAAAAATTATTATACCTAATAAAATTTACTTTTACCTCGGCTAGTCGAGTTTCCTTGTACGTAACAATGTCTTCATACTTAAGTTTTCGCTTATTGGTTCTATACAACAAAACTTTAGCTGCTTCAACAAACAACTACACTTCAAAGAAAAAGACAAAATCATCTACACGAGACAAGGGTTTGGATCTTTTTGATATTTTCTCTGAACTATGATAATTTCAATCTACATAATACATCTGTAAAACATTACTACGTTTCATAATAAATTGTTCATCCATTGGCTAGATAAAATAATTATTTACTTTTACATAAAAGTATCTTTAATTATCCTTGTAAAATATAGATAATTTTAATTAAATGTTGTAAAAATGATGAAACTGTTTTTTTAATTGCAGGAGTTCAGCAACAGGCAGCCGGTCCACATGATAGAAAGCGGTTACCATCGCCAATGGACATTTACAACGTCAAAGGTGCTACAAATGCGCTGCTGCTCCCTTAAGGGAGACTAGAACCTGGTCACTAATGACGGAACACAAGTCAAGGTTGTTGTGGTGACATATTTTAGACCAGGGGTGGTAGCCATACAGTCGGGCAAATGCTCTACCACCTGGCTGTGGGTTATTTTTGTCGCCTCTTACGAAAGGCCGGCCGGCCGCAGGAAGTTGTATTCTTTCTCCGTTCCTGCACGTTTATAAAACTTAAAATTTTATCATGCTAAACAAGACAAAACGGAGAAATTCCTTTGTGATAAAAAATAACACGTTGCGCGTAATAGAGTATAAAAAAGAAAACCCTTCAATATATTGGGGTTGGTGTTAAATTCCCCAAAGAGAACAATGGTTGCGATAGTGGCTAGTGAAGGGTTACTGGCGTACGTATCGGATCTATTCCTCAAAACAAATGCTGCTCAGAATCTACAGCGTTGGCCTTTACTCACACCATAGTGTAATGTCTCCATAATTATTGACTCATGATTTTATACATGTACAATCTACCTAATGCTATTGCTTAAAGAAACTCGCATTTTAAGAAATCTTATTACTGAATATAAAGAGAACAAACATTTGATCTAGTAATAAAATTAATTTTACAATCCCGTTATAAATTTATCACATATTTTGAATTTAAGAGCAAATACTTCAATATTTTTTGGAAAACTGATTCTGTAATTTGTCACAGATGACTGGCTTGTCGTACAATCAGCATTATTTTAAGCAGAAGCCTAATTGGAACAACATCAGGTCTTAAAACCGTCGCTTTTGTTGACACGCTTAGAGAAATTGACACGTATCCAGATATACTGGTAGTTGTAAGACATAGCATTAATTTCCACTTAATGTTAATACTTGTCATGTGCATGCATCATATGAATTTTCAATAACCACTTCTATAAGTCCTCTGCTTTAATTATTATGATTATTTATTCTGTATTCTATATTGTCTCTATCCTGAATAAGCCCATTTTTTCTCATCAAGACAGCTATTAAAAACCAAGTTATAATAGGCACAGTATACAAACTTGTCCAGAGCACTCGTCGCTTTATTTAAGATACTGATCCCGTGATAGCCTAATATCCCAATGCCAATATTTTTTTAACGCAGCGCATTACTGAACGGTGTAAAAGAAGTCTTTGCGGTTTAACAAACCGAAGTCACGCACGACCACTGCGGGCGATTACTTCGCTTATTTATCATCTATTAAAAAAAATTGCATCGAAATCGTCTTTCGATTATTTCAAATCTAACAAATTACTCAAGGTATACTTATTTATTTATATATGAACTCAGCTTTTAATGGGAGGGAAATCATAACATTAACAATTGCAAATTAAAACCATACCCTAAAGAACCACCTAAAATATATTTTGACATTTTAAATTAAAACAAAAAAGTTGGTACAATTTTTAATTTTTCCATTAATTTTAAAGTAAACATGTTATTCACATATAGATATGAAGTAGCTATACTACTTCATATCCATAGACATTCCTCATCTCACAGTTTGGTATATAATGTTAAAAAGTCCGAATAAATTGTGTTTAAGCTGAAACCATGTGTCCATTATTGGTTCTGCCTGTAACGCAGGTCCTAGACGATAACGTAGACATGGATAGGGAACTTAGGACATTGTCAGTTAAAATAACCTTACTGCACCTCTCTGTACTCGGCATGTCAAATATAGTCAAAAGCTTATAATGACCTACGAGTCCAATCAGCTTCGTCACTGAGCAGATTGCGTGGTTAAAAGCAACAGCATCCTAAAGGGAATAGCTGATAAATTTGACTGAACACTGATTTGGTCCTTCATTGGTTTGGTCCTTCATAGAGGACCAAATCAATGTAAGTCATTATTTACTAACATTGAGTGTGTTTATTTGTGTATATGTATTGTCTTGTAATAAATAAATTATTATAAACTAACTTCAAAAATACAATTAAATAAACTAAGTTATAAATAAGTTAATATAATATATATATATATAATATTTATCCGTGCAGGAACGGAGAAAGAATACAATTTCCTGCGGCCGGCGCCTGTCGTAAGAGCGACAAACAACCACAGCAGTGTAGGCATTTGCCGACTGGATGGCTACCACCTGGTCTAGAGTATGTCGCCATAACAACCTTGTGTTGTATTCCGCATTAGTGACCAGTTCCAGGCTCCCTAAGAGAGCAGCAGCGCATTCGTAGCACCTTTGGTTGCAATGTCCATAGCGATGGTAACCGCTGTCCATCAAGTGGCCGTCTGCCTGTCTGCTGATCTCCTGCAATAAAAAAAAAAAAATATACAAACTATGAAACAAATCGCTTTCAGAGTGAAGCGTGCCCAGAAGGCTGGTTGTATTGCCACGCTATACGTTGCGTGAAATTCGAATCTGCCTTCTGATCACGGATGTCAACGAAGGATTTCTTACTTTACTTTTGATTTTGTTTGATGTGGTCTAAAAATTTTTTTTCAATAATAAAACACCAAAAAGCATGAGAAAAATATCTAAGGCACCGTTTAGTCATGTACCCCATCATTAATATTAGTTGTTCGAGGTTTATAGACTCGTTAAATGTAATTAAGCGTGCAATTATAAAACCTTTATTTTAGTTAGCTTATAAATAAATATGCTTATGAATAAGCGGGATTAGTATTTAGATTTTGAGAATTACGCTTTTATGGTCAATTCTCAATCTTAAATTTTTTCTTCCATAATTCGAAAAATATGCAAACAAACTTTAGACAATATTTGTACAAACAAATATACATTAACTAATTTGTAGGATTTGAAATAATCAAAGGACAATTTGGATGCAAATTTTCTTTAATAGTTGGTAAATAAGCATTGAGTATTCTTTTTCCTTACAACCTTTGATTTTTACCAGATCTAGTGGCGGCATATAGTTATTTAAAACTTAAAAATATTTCAAAGCTATTGCCATTTCTAGTACAATTCTTTTCATATTTTTTGCAAAATCTATTCATTACCCTTGGCTATATCAGATATAATATTTTATGAGACTACATAAAATAACTTTTTGGAGTTATAAAGTGCAAAAATTATACACAAACTACGCGAGTTACCCTTTGATATAAGTTAAAACATACGAGAGATAGCCTGAAGCCAAGATCCTAGACAATCTCAACTACTTTCAAGAGCCTTGGGGTCACACTCAGAACTTTATGGAAAGTACTTCAAAAGTGTATTATTAAAGCTGAAATAAGATTCAAGGATAAAATCTCGTATAATGGTAAAATTTGAGATAAACGTTAAGAAACTCCATTTCATACTGCGAATAAAATCTTTAAGGTGCGAAATTTATCGCATGTATGTTTGTTTGTATATGTATATATATAATATAATAAAATCAGCCTTTTTGATTGCATGAGATTAGGCTCATAAAGGCCCGCCTGATGAAAAGCAGTTACCATCGCCTCTGGACATCTGTAACACGAGCAAATATCATACCACCTGGCTATAATCTGTTTTATCGCCTCATCATCATCCCATCTCCGAATATTGTATATCCTTTATATTTATATAGGATAAACAATATTAGGAGATTTAAAATACATACTTACTTACTTACATTTTACATTTTATTCAAAATTGTAAAAACAAGATATATTTTTAATAAGATCAGAAATTGGTTAGAGATTAAGAGTTATGTAAAAAAAGAAAATTAATGAAAACGACCACATACATTTCGCCCTAAAAAGAAAATAAAAATAAAAGAACGTCTGCCTTACACAAAGACAGAGAAGAAGGTGACTTAAAAGAAATTGTAACATGTTTTTGTTTATAGGTTGATATTATTTGTACCACCGCTCTCTATCGGCTGAGCGTTTATCATGGCTTTCTTGAGTCGCTTCGCTCATATGTATACGGAGCGTTTCTCAAGAACCTTTCTTTTGCGCACGGTAGGGATTTGGAATGAACTTTCAACTGACGTTTTCCCGTAGCGCTACAAAATAGGGTTTTTTAAAAAGGGTGTCATAAAATTGTTTCGTAACACCGCAACAGCGATATCTCCAGATCCTTAGGAAACGACGGTAACTGCTTTCCATCAGGGGTCTGTTAGCTATCTGCTGTACTCTAACTATAAAAAAAAATACTATAGTATAAAATGCAGGTACATTTTTATTACTCCGAAGATTTGGCTAAAGCTTTACAAATTGCCTACCAAGCAAAGCCAAATATTGAAATATCAAGCAACGACTATTCCGTGGAACGCAAGCAAATTCCTAAATTCTTAGAAGCTTATACAAATTTTCGCAGAGTCATTGTAGCAAATAAACAGATATTTTACATTGACGGCTTTGTGGCTGTCTTAAAAAAGCAACTTTTTAGTCGCTCGTTTAATTGTGCTCAAAAAATCATCAAGCTGTTTAAATATTACTTTGAATGACTTTACCCTCATCTAATATCCTAAAAGATATTTACATATTTTTTCATTTCTCCTATTTTGAAAGTACACTTGGAGTTGCCTGAACTCAGGGATGAAAATAGTGCCTACTTTTTGTCCCTGGAAAGTATTTTCCCTGCTGTCTATGTCTATTAAATCTATGCGAACCATAGATAATACATGCGGCTTAGGTCCCAACTCTTTTTACAGACACTGTTAAAATACGGTGTAAATTGCAATAAAAAATATCAACAATTTCATAATATCATTTTATACTTATAAATTACTTTTCACTAAAATATTATTTAATTTACATACTCGTAAATTTGATATATTATCTGTCTGATATAATTACTGCCATCAGTGACAACAAAATACTGGCTGGTAGAATGCCACAGAAAAACAAATTTACTTGACATTTTACATGTGACATATTAAAAGAGTTCTTTAGATTAGACATGGATTTAACGCCTGATTTAATTAGAGAAGTAGCTGTTTGTTTAACTAATCAGATTTTATTTACTTTCCTCATTTTCGAAATGAAACTCAGAATATTACCCTCGGCTGAAAGGCCTATTTAGGCACTTTAATTATTAGCGCTCTAAACCATCTCGTGCCTAAATAGGTTGCTTTCACCACTTATACGATCGCTTTTGAGGTATATCCTACTCTGCGCGTATTGTGTAAATGAGTATAGTAGTAGGTAATATTCTTTTACTGCAACGATATTGAAATATAATGATTACTGTAAATACATATATAAAATGTTATAATGATATATATTATAAATAAATTTGGTTTAGAGTCTGGAAGTTGCGATATTAGAGTATTTGAACCTCAGACGAAATTAATATATAACAGAGCCTACGTGAACAAAAGCGTCAAATGAAGTGAAGCACTTTTTTAAACTTGCATGCGTAAACTTATGTAGTATATATGTAGTTTGCGGCTGTATGGTCAATAGTAATGTATCGACTGGAAAGTATTCCAACTTACAAGATCTCATAACTCATCTCATAGGCTTCCTTTAGCGTTCTCTATTGTGAGAGTTCCGACTCAGTCTACCTATTTTCTTCTTTTGAGCATTGTACACAGAGGTATGTATATCCAACGACGACACACTGCCGACAGTGTATAAGCAGGCAGACACTTGCGTGAATTCATCGCGATCAAACGGCCGGTAATAAAGATAGATTAATGGTGGCCGTCTAGTCCCGAATATTACCGAAATTTCTCGGAATTTCCCGACGAATATGCAATGGTACTAAAACATGGGTCAAGATATGCACTGGCAATTTTAAATCATATTTTCTAAGTTTAGTCTAAAACATGGACGTGTATATTGAGTACGTATGGTTTAACAAAGTAATGTTTTACAGCCCGCCACCACGCCGCCACCGCGCTGCTGATAAGTGAATTCTAATATGAGGTGGTTGTCCGCCCTCCCATACTACCGCCCCACCGCTTACGCCTGCCTGCTAAACACAGACAATACGGTGGCGGCGCAGCACCAGTGTGATATCAGTGTTGTGTACATAATTTGCCAGGTAGTAGGGTATTTGCTCGACTGGATGACGACTACTCCTGGTCAAGAGTATGACGCCATAACAACCTTGTGTTGTTTTCCGCTATTGATGTCCAGGTTCCAGTGTCCTTTAAGAGCAGCAGCGCATTTGTAGCACCTTCGGTGTTGCAAATGTCCATAGAACTCTTGCATCTTCTTCTTTCTTATATATAAAAATTAATGTATGTCTGTGTCCTTTATAGAATCGTAAACTATACATTTGATCATGTGATGATCTTTAGCAACGTTGTTCTGCATGAGCCAAAGAAGGTGTCTGAGTTGGTTCACAATTGGATCCGGTATGTAGCGCTGCTGTCGGCATATCGATTGAAGGTTCTTCGGGCAGGACGACGTCTGCCGGGACAGCTAGTAGAAAATAAAAAAACACACTAAAGGTAATCGTTTCAATCGTTCAATGCAGATTGCAAGAGATAATAAAGTAAGTAATAAAGTAAGGGATTTTAAATTGCAAGGGCAATTTAAAATCCCTTACTTTATTACTTTGCATCAAAATTAATTTTGCAAAAGCGCTGACGCTCACAATTTTGTTACTTATTTATTGGTATAGTTAAAGCAATAATTTGAAATCTTTACAAAACGATAACCCAAAAGGAATCGTCGCAACACATTTCAATTAAAAGCGGCCATAACTTCTAAACCGCTTGTTGGTACAACAGTTGGATAAAATAAAAACTCCATGGGACGGGATTAAAAAGTACCGGATGAATTCGCCAATAACTGTTGCCGGGAATGGCTCTGGAAACACATTCCGTAAAAACGTCATAAACATTATGTATGTTGCGTGGCTTTGGATTGCGTGCATTTTTATTCTTATTCATCTAGTACGATAAAAATATTGTGCATGTGTGCAGTTCACACGCAGTAGAAGTTACACAAAGTGTAACAAGGGGTGGGAGGATTCTACATTTTACATAAGGCCGCTTGCATAAGGTTGCTTAAATTTATTTAAGAAACACAAAACGTATTTAACACCCTTAAATACAATTAGCGTCTTGCACGATGCAATATTTGCCGCTAGTATGTTTAAAGAACTGTCAATATGTTTTGTGTACGTATTTAGGCAGTTTAATATGACTAACTAATTATATTAAAAGGCGATCGTTATGCATGCGGACCTTAGCGCCGCTTGCATAACGATCATTTGCATTTGCGCATTTTATTGAACTACAACCTTCTGCATTACGTTTGGATTTGTTGTGTTCGGTTAAATTTGTAGCTGTTATACGTGTTTGTATAGTTCTTATAAACTCTATACTAATTCTAACGGCATTTTAATTCGAGTCCAACAACTCGTAACAATATGTTACGTCACGTACATGGAATAATTCAGTGTTATATAAAATCAAGGTTAAAACTGAGTAGTCCATGTACGTGCCAAAATCTGTCAATACAGAAAACCAGAGATGCATCTACGAACATGTTTAGGGTTTTATATATTTTCACGTAGTAGCAGTTGAGATTTCTGTATATATAGTGTTCAATTTAATGTTAAATTAACAAAGCAATAATTACATAGAGAGTACATCACACGTCCTATTTTGTACTCCCCTCCAGCGGGTGAGCCTAGCTCCTGCATGGCAATTGAGCCATGGACTCTCGCCTAGAGGTGCTTCATTAACAAACAACAGGGTTCATCCACCACATAAGCACCCCACATAAAAACAAACCTCCACAATATAGAAGAACTGTGTCGCTGTGCAAAACATTTCAAGGAGATCCGGTGAGTTTCCTTTGTGTCCTTCATATTTTAGTACATTCATTGTGCTCAAGACTTTGTTATATTTAAATTTAACCAAAGCGTAAACAATTTATGCTGGGTCACATACAAACTAAGTAATTGTATATAAAAAGAAGCGCTAAATAACTTCATAGTATTTACAAATATTTGAGGTACTATTTGCATACTGTATCTAAAACGGAATCGTATTATTCTCACCATTATAGACTCCGGTAAACATGATTGAAACCGAGAGGAATAGCCGGTAAAAAGCCAGACAAAGCAAAACCATCTCGAATTTCTTATGCGAAAGGGAATATCTTTTTCCTCGACACTAATCCTAACGATGAAAATTGACGCACCGGAAAAAATATAAAAGAGATCCAAATTATTATTTCACCTTTGTTTGTATCAAAGGCAAACGACGAAGAGATATCTTTAAATATCCATTTCTAAGTTATCCAGTAAGAAATGCTTTGGGGTGATTTTTTTATATCCATATTCACCATCTTACGGACTGACGCGAGTTTAAGGGATCAGGGGAATACTGATGACCCCAATAGCCAACAAGCACCAATACACGTTTTATTAAAAATATAATTGCATTTAGGAATTCATAGAACTAGGCTAAGCTTTTGATATTTTCAGTATGGTTTCAATTTAAGGGCCATAACAATATTATGTATAAGAGTATCATAAATACAACATAACATATTATTATATTTACACTAAAAATCATTACTTTGCTAAAACTGTTTAATTTTAGATCACTAAACAAATATTTTAATACTGCAGTCAGTTACCGGTGATCAAATGAAGGCATCTTGGTATTTTAATTATATGTTATATTGCCCAAATTACATTACAATAATTACAATTAGAAATAGATATTCAAACATTACATGCTGTAGTAAAGCGATGCTGACGTCACTACTACAATTACCGGTTTAAAAATCTGAACATGTGTGTTGATGTGACAATTCAAATTCTTCTTTTAACGAAATATTGCTATGGCTGTTATTCGACGTTAATAAAAGCTTAAAATAAAAATACGTGAGCGATACTAGAGTAACATTTAAATCCGCCTATCACAACCCACTTACCTCCAATGAAACTTCGCCAATGCTTCACTCAGATTGCTAGTCAAACAATCGAGCAGTGTGTGTCGCCTAAACCCAATAGCATCGTGGGTGTGACCGTTTTATTCCGCCGTTTCCTCGGGGTTTGCAATTCGCCGCTGGGCTACAGGGAAGGGGAAGAGCCCAGATGTCGTACCGAACAAATTATTTACTACCCATCCTTTTGTCGGTGGAACGCTCCTCCATATTTGTTATTGTGGAACTCGTGTCACCCGAATTTCCAAGCTACCTGCACTCGAGCGATCTGTCTTGATTTTTGCGACGTTCCAAGTAAATTGGATTTGTTGGAGTTGATTGTTGAAGATCATTTCGGATGTACGGGAATAAATAGAGGAAGGTTTTTTGAATAATGAGTACGCTTTTTTCCAGGACTTGATTTATTGGTTAATGAGATAGAATGTATGTAAATATCAGGCCTCTAGCTACTTCGGAAAAGCTAATCTAATTAGGATTAATGGAGGTTGAAATTGAAAATGTACAAAAACTTAACTTTGCGTTGGTAATAGACATAAATTTGTTGATTCAAATTTTATTTTACCTCTTAGTTAATTGAAATTAGTTTAAGAAGCATACATATCGTTGAAGTCAGAAATGAATGCACATTATCTAGCATCCTTGTAATGGGGAGTCTACCGAAGAACTGTTCAGAAAGCTACCATCGCCGTCTTTCTAACAACTCATCTCTCGCTTCGGGCTATTCAAGGTTTCTCAGATCTGATTGTTTTACGCACTTTTATGATCCGGAATGAGCTCTCAGCTGAGGTTTACTCGCATTATTATGATATGGGGTTTTTAAGAACTAATTCGTTTAAATATGGATAACGTCGCATTAGTTCAATTTTTGCTTTTGCAAGTATCTATCTATAAATTAAATTCTTAGACTTGCACACGTTGAATTCTTTATGTGGAGTTAATAAGAATTTTCTTATTAACTCCACACAATTAATTCAACGTGTATTATATTTTACCAATTAGATACACTCTTCTAAAATTTGATTAGTCGTTTTTGGCCATGGCAAAGACAAACCTATCGATACCCTGCTTCACAATCTACTAATTACGGGAAAAAGGTTGTGTAATTAAGACGATAGTGCACAAATTATATAGTTACAATGTCACTGACAAAAAAATTATGATGATAATTAATATGATTGTGAACTAGTGTATTGATTTGTAGAGGTCAGTGGGAGCAGCAAAATTTGAATAGCCTACAGGCGGCAAATGTCTAAATCCGCCCCTGACGTTAGTCCATTTCCGGATTTCCATCAATAAATAAAACTTCTCACAAAAAACAATTTTCGACATTACAAATACAAGACAAGAAGCTCCGGAATAAATGTCGTGTATAATGTGTGATTTCTTTGGAATCTAAAATTTCTATTGAGCATTTTGACTTTTTGTGATAATAGAATTTCTAAATTTATGACACGTATGTATTCTTCATGATTTTTTGCATTTTTAGGATAAAAAGTACCCATAGTTCGATTTAATTTGTAACTTACCTACAAAAAAGTAACTTTATTGAATATATGTTTGTTATTTATTCCCTCTTCAGAAACTTATAAATGAACATTTGTCTTTAAATCTCTTTTACTAATCCAGAGCAAAATATAGGTTTCGATATTTACAACAACAAAAAAAGGAGAGTTTACATAAGATTTTGGAAGTATATTATAGTATACAGAGTATACTATACGAAAATCAAACCTTCTCACTTTATTGAAACTCGTGCAAATAAGTGACGAAATTCTCTTACTACAATTTAAATTTCAACCTGTTCAAACACGGATATTAAAAATAGGTTCTGGCAACCCTGAATTGAAGTTTCGTTCCAGCAGTTAGTTGAGCGTGTTTACTTTGTTCTCGGAGACTAGTGGATTAATGGAAAACAAATATGTAAGGAAAAGGGAGGCCAGGCTATACATTATTTTACATGTACCGAGCCCAATGCATGTTGGAAGTTTGAATTTCTTGTGGCAACAAAGCATTGTTTGCATTTAAATCAAGTGGCGTATAATGGAATTGGGCTAAACTGTTTCCCAGTTTCGAAATAGTGTAAGCTGTTTCGAAGTTAGCTAAAACATATATATACGTGTTTGATTTAACTTTTTATGAAGATACTACTTACAGTAATATTTGTAAAGAACAATTGTTTTCATTTTACACCATCGTGAATTTTATCACACTATAATTTTCAGGTGAATAAAAGAGGACTGATGTTCTTAGATTGGCTGTAATTACATATTTAATTTTTATTACAGGAGTTCACAGACAGGCAGATGGCCACTTGATGGAGGACAGTTACCATCGCCTAAAGACATTTGCAACACTAAAAGTGCTACAAATGCGCCGCTGCTCTCTTAAGACAGACTGGAATCTGGTCACTAATGCCGGAACACAACTCAAAATCGGCATACTCTAGACCACGGGTGGTAGCAATCCAGTCGGACAAATACCCTACCACCTGGCTGCGGGTTGTTTTGTCGCCTTCTCTTACGACAGGCTGCCGGCCGCAGGAAGTGGTATTCCTTCTCTGTTTCTGCATGGATAAGCAATCCAATGTAGCCAACCTTTCGGGTACCATATCCATAAATGGACGGTTACGTAGGCTCACAGTTCTATTTCCAGTCATAAGGGGTTATAGGTAGAATACTATGCAACTAATATTTATTAACTAGGTTTAGTTAATTCAATTATTATTCGTAGCATTACTGCATAATCGCTCAGTAAAAAGATGTAAAAGTAGATGCGATTTTGTTTTTTTTTAATCTGTTCAGGAACGGAGAAAGAATACAAATTCTTGCGGCCGGGCGGCCTGTGGTAAGAGGCGACAAAACAACCCACAGCCAGGTGGTAGGGCATTTGCCCGACTGGATGGCTACCACCCCTGGTCTAAAGTATGTCGCCATAACAACCCTTAGTTGTGTTCCGGCATTAGTGACCAGGCTCCAGTCCCTTCAAGAGAGCAGCAGCGCATTAGTAGTACCTTTGGTGTTACAAATGTCCATAGGCGATGGTAACCGCTATCCAACAAGTGGGCCGTCTGCCTGTCTGCTGAACTCCTGCAATAAATTTTTTTTTTTTTAAATGCGATCATGAAGCAAAATAAATATTTTACACGCTCTTATAACAAAAAACAAATGAAATAACTCCTTTATTCTAAAAATTAAATTTCTATATAAGAAAACGAAAATTATTTACTTTAAAAACTTAATGTTTAAAATAATTAAAATCTTTATGTACCGAGTACTTTCTGAAATGTTGTCTTATTATTATTGTTTTCCCTCTTTGTTTACCTTCTTTGTTTATGTTTAAGTATGTCTCCATGCTTTTAGATTATTGGATTTATGGTAGAATATATTTTTTTGTATCTCATATAAATTAACTGTAATGTTCTATTGCTCTTGAATGAGCCTTTCAAACCTTGTACAACTGTTATGAATAATAGGATTAAATGTTTGATGACCTTATAACACCACAGGTCTTGTTTTTTGACGTCAAAAATTGAAAGTTTATAAAAACTTTTTCATAACTTAAACTGAAAGTCATTAAAAAAAATCATTAAATTTCATCTTATTTGGTAATTATAAAATTTACAAAACTTTACTTTTTTCAAAATAGACTGCCACAAGTACTCGCTCGTTTGATATCAGGCAAAGACCTACAATCTGCCTAAGGCATTGGCTTGGAGATACTTGGCACTAGTTAGACAAACAATACGCGCAGAACAATGTGTAAATAAGAAGATTAAGATGGTCAAGAGAATTCAAAATCAGAACAAATAGCCTGCCATGTGTGTTCGTATACTATGTGGCAACAATCGAGCTGGTTGCGGTAGACGATTCAACCAACGCATAGCGGCCATGTTTGCGACCGAGTGCGTTTTACTACTGGAATGTTGTAAGGTCTCGTTTGCAGGGTTGCAGGGTTAAAATAACCACAATCCCGAACTAGAAATAAACTTTTCACTTTACGTTTTGCTCCGTTTTACTTCTTGTATAATTTTATAATATATTCTAAGTAGCATTATACATTCTGATTTAAAGAATATAATTATTTTCTTAGTTTTTAAGACTGTTAAAGATGATCAAGAATATTTTTAATGATTTATAAGACTAATATTGTGTTTTTTAATCTGTTATTTTGACTATTTTAGAAGCCGTGTGTAGTTTCTGATTAGGACTTGAAACACGTAACTCCTATATTTTTTTATCTAAGTTCTAATAAGGATTGCATGGTTAACTTAGAACTTTCCTAGCGGCTTCGCTCGTGTGAGTTTACGCTTTGTTTCCTAAGCCACCGTTTACTTTTGTTCGGTATAAAAATTAATGTGCCTCTGACCGCTTAAATACACAAATATTAAATAATCACATCATAAACGATAAATATGCAAAGCAGTAATAAGCAAACTCATACTTACTACATACATAGACAAGACATATTAAATAATATAATACAGAAACAGAGAAGAAGTCTACCTTTCATTTTGCAAAACGAATTGTAACATTTCAACTCACCTACGAGTATTAATAATTATTTAATCAGAAATTAGTTATATATATATATATATATATATATATATATATATATATATATATATATATATATATATATATATATATAATTATATACATATATGTTTTATTGCATTTAGAATTTGAATTTGAGCTGTTCTCTAATGAGAGATAGGAACCAGGCCACTAATCCCGGAACACAAGTCAAGGTTGTTACGAAGAAATACCAGGAGTGGTTTCCATCCAGACGGGCAAATATCCTAACCACCTGGCTGAAAGTTGTTATGTCCCCTCTTACAACAGGCCGCCCATCCATAGGAAATTGTATTTCAACATTCATTCACGTATAACATTTTAGAATATTTCAGAATTCATTCTAGAATCCAAAAATATGCCGTTAACTTCAAAAATACATAACACAAAATGGGAAACCGGCAGAAACTACCTGCACTCCATTTTACGACGTCAAGTAAAATACTTCCCTAAATTAGGACGAAAATTTTAGTGCTACGGGGCAATATGTAAGCGGCCTTAGGCGTTTTACTGCCTGTTACTTTATCCGAAGTAAAAAAAAAAGTAATTCGGCTATGATGCCTTTATTACGGTCCTTTCAGACGTATAGAGTTATGGCCGTCGTTTTGCAGATAGCCTTTTGTTTAGATATATTGCGATAGGGCGCACAAAGCGCGAATGTGACGAATTAACTCATAATTTCACCGAAGAATTATAGCCACTAAGAATTGTTGATACTTTACTGTATAACGTTGAAAATATTGTAACTTACGCACGTCTGAAATTCTTTTTTCCCACCAATGTATAAATATTAAAATACATTTTGGCGTTTAGTTCCCTCGGGACTTAACTGAATTTAATAAAATTTTGCATATATGCAATTGGATATTTTTTGCGGAACTCTAAAAATGTATTCCTTATGACGTCGCCAGTGATAGTTCCGTCAAAATTGCTCCAGCCGTTTCAGAGATTAACCGGAACAATACAGACAAACATTTTTTTTATATAAGTACCGTATCATCATATGCATTTAGTAACAAAGCTATTATTGTGACATTACAAACAAACACTTAAATTTATGTATTTGTATAGATTATTACGTTACTACAATTCTATAGACAGCCAATTCATTGGATTTTTTGTAGGATATGAATATCCCACTAGTTAATTCTCAATGTCTGTAATATTGATTTAAAAAAATATTTTTTTCTTTGAATGCAATGGACACCAATGTGACATAAACACTTTCACAATACACAACTCACCTTTAAAATAAAATTACAAGTTACATAAGATACCGGCTACAAGTTCTATAAAATCTTGTTAGCACTCAAAGAGCAATAACCGCAAATATCAACCAAGTTCGATTGCACTATTTGCATCCGATTTACAATGTTTTATGTGTTTCGTAAACTACAATGTTGAAAGTAGCATTGTACTAGTTTCCCAATATTTAATATCTTCCGTGTTCATAGTAAATACCATTATTCGAACAGAATTGGATTTTGCGTTATTTCAGGACCATCGAAAAAAAAATAATCTGCGAAATTTCTTCATCACATAAAAAGCACATTCGTTTTACTGCATGCGCTGTGACGACGTATTTTTTATGCCTCGACCCTTGCTGGACTCTTGGTAATTTTTCTAAGTAAACTTTAAGGGACTTTGTTTATCAAGAGTTTACTTTTTTGGATCATTATTTTTATTGGCTGTGCCCGCCGCTTTGGTTGCGAGGGAATGCGCTTTTATATTCAGGTCTTCGGAACCTGCAGTATACAAAAATTATAGCAACAACAGATAGATATAATACTTTATTGCTCATGAAAATAACAGACACAACAGTATTTTCAGCCATATAATAATATATAGCTACAAAATAATAGTTATTTATGATACTAGTGGGATAAGTTGTTTCTTACAAACAAGTAGACGAATATAAGCCTAAGACGAAGTCGAAAGCCTACTACAGTTACGACTTTCTAAAACATAATAAGTCCACGTGCGTCGTACAAAGTGTTCAACACATTTGCAAAAAACAGTACAGTAAGTAATTAAACTAACATAAATATCAGTCGGAAAGTCTCAACAATCTTTAACGTTTCTAATACGAAAATTTCGTGCATTTGCAAATGGCGTCAAATGCACGTACAAAACTACAACTACATCTATCGGCGCATATTCTCTATAGTACTAAAGTGCGACAAACGCATTGATTAAAAGCGCTTCCAAGGAGGAAAAATTTTCAGCTTATTTGTTTTCGTAATGTGAAACTCCTTAGTGGAATTCTTATATTTTTTTTCACCTAAATACCTATTTTCCACATGTTTCATTGTAGTGCGTTATTTAAACTTTCCAACAGTTTATACAGGCTTTGTAAATGCATTTTTTGAGCATGTGTTTAACAGAATATGAATATTTATTCATGTTTTTAATTAATCAATAGGGTGTCAATACTGTACGGGGGGGGGGGTGTTTGAATGTCAACAATAATATAGTTTACGGTGTATCCTGTGTAACTGGTACATAGATAAAAAATAATTAAAAATAATAAGAAAATATGTTTGTGGCTTGTAAAATATAAAATAATTTAAGCTTTAAGACATGAATTTTATTATGACATTTTTAGTGTCGTTTCATCGAGTTTCAAAACACAACAATTCTAAAGTAGTTTCACTTCGAAAACTCAAATGTGCTGAAAATAAAAAATCTATCCACAAATATTTTTATCCAAACACAATTGGTACAAATCTATACAAAGACGCGCTCCGTAACCCGTTGTTTTACTCCAAAGTAATAACAGTTCTCTTGCAAACTAGTAAAAAGTTCCCCGGAGATCAAAACTTCACAAATAAATGAATACAGTATGCAAATAAAACTTTACAACGGAAACAATACAGTGAACCCATGTGGTATCGAAATGCGAAATAACCGAACACACATCTGACGATGAAATCTGAAATTTCTACCTTCAAGCTAAAACCAATATAACTTGCTCTCTAACAAAACTCAGTTCCATAGAACTTGGATAGACAAAGTTGCATTTGGAGCTCAAGAGAATTAGTCTACAAAATTGACAGTGGCTAGACACGAAGCGATAAAATGTTTTAACAGTTACATTTAATTTTTTAATACATATTTATACATAACTAGTTTATACATAACTATAGAACGGACAACAAAGAAAGCGTAAAAACAATAACAGATTGGAACATTTAACGGTAAAATGAACTTCATTCTTATATCCCTGTATATCTTGTGGCCGTGGATAAATGCCTCTTCTTTTTAGCGTTAAAAATAGCATAACTAGTGGTTTACATTAGTGTATATATATATACTAGCTGTCCCGGCAGACGTCGTCCTACCCGGTAAAAAATAGGGGTTGATCGTAGAGGGTTGAAAATCTAGGGTTGTATGTATTTTTGTATGTTGTATCAGAAAAAAATAGAAATTAAAAATTTTGTCTAAAAAATAAATTAAAAAAATTAGGGGTGGACTACCCCTAACATTTAGGGGGATGAAAAATAGATGTTGGCCGATTCTCATAGATACCGGATAAGCACAAAAAATTTCATCAAAATCGGCCAAGCCGTTTCGGAGGAGTATGGCAACGAAAACTGTGACAGGAGAATTTTATATATTAGATATACACGTTACCTAACATCATCATTAACAATTAACTATAATTTCACTTACAATTATGCCTTAAACCTATACATATACATATTTAGACGTTCTTTTTTTTATTCAATGAGAATTATTAAATAATAATTTAATACATTGAACAATTATAAAATTACATACACTATTGAATACAATGTAGGAAAACTTAATTTATTTGTATTGTATTCTACCCATAGTCCCGCAAGACTATAAGTAGAATACTGAGCCCAGATCACCGTCTTCTATTGGTTGGCTATTTGGTAGATGGCTCATGGCCTCAGGACCCCACGGTCAAAGCGTCTCGACAGCAAATGACACAAATATATAACTCTCGCTGAGGGTTGCATATTTGCGCCGCTTGAGTGATTCCGCTGTTTCCGCCGCCGAACCGGCCGATCTAGATATGTTTGGGAAATGGGATGCGACCAACGTGTCTACGCAGGTCGCATCCCACACCCAAGGCTTGCTACGCTGCCAGGGAATTAGAGTCATTCCGACAGGGCGCCTATCATCATCACGTGGAATATTAGAATTATTTCAATTTTAATTCTTATGTGGTCTTTAGTATTTACATAGATCACAATAAATGATTAAACAAAATAAAATTGAATGTTGTGTGTATGTTTGTCATGTCATAATAACAACGTTTACTAAAGGCATATGAAAGTAAATACGGTACTTAAATGAAAAAAACTTTGTTTTAAAAGTTTGTCTGTCTGCCCGTTTTTTTCTGCTAATTTCTGGAACAGCGTTCCGGTTTTGACGGTACCTTCACTGGCAGATATCTAATATCATAAGGATTAAATTAAACTATTTTTAAAATTAGGGATCCGCGAAAAAAATCCACGCGAACGTAGTCGCGGGTAACAGCTAGTTAAACATAAAGTAGTGTAATGAAGGAAACTTAACTTATATTCTACCTATTATCCTTACCACTATAAGTAGAATACTGAGCCAAGGTCATCAAAGTCAATGTAAGGTTAATAGGTAAAGCCCGTCTGGATGGCTACCAATCCTGGTCTAGAGTATACCGCCATAACAACCATTAGTTCTGTTCTGTCCCTTTGCACGGATTATCCGCATTTTTATTATCCTTGCAGGAACGGAAAAAGAATACTAATTCCTGCGGAGATGTGGCCTGTCGTAAGAGTCGACAAAACAATCCACAGCCAGGTAGTCACTAATACACGAACACTTATGTGCCCGTTTGGATGGCTACCACCTCTGGTCTTGAGTATGCCGACATAACAAACTTGAGTTATGTTTCAGCATTAGTTGCCAGGTTCCAATTCGCCTTTAGAGAGCGGCAGCACATTGGTATCGTCCATTGGCGACGGTAATAGCTTCCAATCAGGTGAACCGTCTGCTTATTTGCAGAACTCATGCAATAAAAAAAGGTTCCCACAAGTTGGCTACGTTACCTCGCTGAATCGCTTTATTGATCCCTTGCCAAGGTAAGGACCAGCCCTCTCATCACGTAAACAGTGATTGATTTTAGAAATAAATATAATTATTACGGAAATATAGATTAATGTACCTGAATATATTTTTACAATCATTCCAGTATTACCTAACCATCACCCTAGTCGTCCGCACTTCCGCAATCACTTATGCAAGCCGCAAGTAAGGGCTGTTATAATTAACATTTTTATATGACTCATTTGCATATTGCCGTGATAACACTATGAATTTTAAATTTATTAAAGGTTGCTCTACTTGCTTTCATGTAAAGGTCCACTCGACTTATTAAGAGGGTCATTCTGTTTTAGATCGTTAGAAATTATGCGAATTAAGTACTCTCAAACGTAATGTCTTTAATACCTCTTACTTAATTCGTACATGGAAGAGCCATGATGGAATCATTATCTTGATTCCATTATGACGCTGTCATAGATTTTTTTTTTAAATCGACAGGCAAACACACACATTGTATATCCCGAAGCTAAGCTAGTTACGGTTGTATTATGGGTAATATACAACTGACAATTCTAGGTCCGATCGCAGATACCCAGACCAAATTATATGACGAAAAATTCGTTTATGAAATTGATTATGCCAGGAATCGAATATAAATATCAGCGTGGAACGGTTAGCCTAATACTAATCGTGTTTCGTGCGATGATGACAGTTCTGATGGTTCTCTTCCCCCTTCCCCCTCTATTCCTATCCCTACCTTTGCTTTTCCCCTACCCTGTCCCAATTTCCCTATTCCTTCCACCTATTAAAATTTCATATCCCATGCCCTACCTATTCTTCTTGTCTGACTCTTCTTTCTCATCCCCTATGCTATGACATTCCTCTTTATCCCACCCTAAATACTGGCAACGAGTTTTGTTCGCTCCTGATGTTGCGAACGTCGGGGCCGTCTGCTTCTTTGCCAGATTTGCAGTAAAAAAGGAAAGAAAGTATTTTGTAGTGCCGTAGCGAAATTATTTTTATCACCGGAACACCGAATAGTTGAAGAAGAATCATAGATTTGCTTGATTTTCAAATTCTGCCTAACTAAACACAATCTAAATAGCAAATCATGATTTTTAAATGTATTGATAAAATCTCTTTGTTCATATGTAAAGCGGCATTTTACAGACATACATACAAACTCCCAGTGAACATTTCGCGGTTTCCTTGCAAAATTTAATTTAAAGAATAAACCACACATCACGAACTTGGAAAGCAGACTGTCAGAAACATGATTTGACGCAATTATCTTTTTGCGCCCACGCAGGGCTGTCATGCGTGCGTTCTCTTAAAATTGTCCTCTTTTCAAGTATATTTGCAAATATCAATGCTATAGATAGAATAACGAGTAACTCGTCTTGCCTGAAACCTTTTTTCAATTGATTCAGGACTGCTATTTCGTTCGATAATGAACTATCCGTGAAGAACGCATACATAAAAGATACACTTAATATATTAGTATTAGACACACACACACACACGTATCCCTATCCCTATTAATATTATAAATGCGAAAGTAACTCTGTTCTGTTTTCACGATTTAGCTGAAACTCAGTATATATATATATATATATATATATATATATATATATATATATATATATATAAGAAAAGATTTGGCTGAAATTCGGTACATATGTAATTTTAATATCGCCGGTGGATAAGGTATACTTTTTATCCCAGATAATGGGATAGATTTATGTAAGGTTTTTGGTTATCCCAGAAAGTAGAATTGCTATTTGCTATTTTGGTTAATTGGTCATTTTGGTTATTTCGATCATATTGGCCATTTTGGTAATTTGGGCGATTTTAATGGTGTGGCGGTTTAGTGTTTTTAAATTAATTACATTTAAGAAATAATTAATAAAGCAGTATTTTGGTGTGAAACCAAGGAGAAAAAAAATGTCTCATTTGATTTCACCGTCAAAGAAAGAAAAATACTTAGATATATATAATATTTTCTTAAGTTTTCGCGACTTGTATACATAATAAAATTATGTTTTAACGGTTTTAAGCGCGGTAATTTATATGATTTTATCCGACGTTTTGGCAGCTTTTCAGTGGCCGTGGTCACAGACGACAAAGATGACATTTGTCCAACCAGTATTATTAAAGTTTTATTTAGCCTTACTTAGGTACTTACTTGATTTATTTAAAATTACAATAATGTACAATGTAAAAAGCACTTAAAGTAATGAAAAGAAAACCAAGGAAATGTAGTTCTTAGTTGGTCCTAGGTCAGTAAATTTCCGGTTGAGTTAACCAGTGCTAATCTGACTGTCAAATACCGAATTGTCTATTACTAAAAAAGTTGACAGAAATGACAGTTTACAAAGATAATGGGAATTCGAAAATGTTTACTTTGATTTTTTAAAGATAGCAACCCTAAGCCCCAACACCGCGGCCCGAGAGAATTTAACAGAAACTTTTGTAACGAAATTAAGCAACTTTCGTAAGCCTACATTTTATAAAACATTATTCGTAATAAAACAACTTTAATGTTGAAATTATAATTTAAAATGTAACATTTTGCATGAAAGATGGAATAACATGTTAATTTATTACTCAAACATTTGTATCTACAATATTTTTTATTGTAAGCAGTCCAAAACATTACTAAGTACACTTTTTAGGGCTAAATTTATGTAGCGTTTTTATATAGGTACAGAGTTTTTCAATTGACCTCCAAGGAAAAATGTACAGCTATAGTTTTCATGAAAATCAGCACTAAGACTCAGTTAAGTAAGTTCAGGTGGAATCTTGCAAGTTAAATTTGAGCAACTTCCCGGTTTCCGATTGAGCTAAAATTTTACACGCATATGTATATGGCGTAACAATGCAATAATATGGAGGTACCATGGAGCTGATTTGCTGATGGAGTCGGAAGATGGCCATAGGAACTCCTGTACTAAACAAGATAAACCCGTCGTATCTGGGCTCGATTTACTTGTCTTGGCTAGCACTCTGCTGCTACATGGTATCCAGGATCTCAAAAACTTCTATTTAAAACCTTTTTTAAAAACAAGTTATTTACTATTTAGAATAGTTTCAGTTTGCTTTGAAGGATCGTGAATTAAATTAATTTTTACAATCATTAATTTGTGGTGTTTTTTTTTGTTTATTAAACAAACAGCTTTTCCTTTGCCCTACAACACCGTGTATTTTTTTTGGATTTAAACAAATATTATAAATGCTTGTAATAAACAATACTGGACCTCAAACTCCTCCCATTTTGTCATCTTTATGTCGCATGTAATTAGATGATTCTTGAGCACGTTCTTATAACGCAAGTGCGGACCCCCTTCGTTTGCCGTCTGTCAACTCCGAAAAGAGGACTGCTTTGGGTAAGCGGTGGTCTTCCATGCGAAGGACATGTCCACAATACCTAAGTGGTTGCTGCATAAGTAAAGCCTCCAATGGAATACTCATATATGTAAGTGTCAAAACTATTAAACACTTGTTTAAATTCAGACGCTTTGAATGGTGGCCGACAGCGATCAGTTCTCCCCTGGCACAGACAATTTGCGACTGTCACCGAGGGACAATCCCAGATTTTTAACGCGAAATTAGAGCATAACCACATTTGTCTGTTTAAAAGTCGTCGTATATATTGTAACTTACTATTAGCACATAGAAATAATTAACAACTACAGGAATGAATAACATACATAATAAAGAATACAAATTATATAAATTACTACCTGTAGTAGAGAGACGTTTTCATGCCTTTAAAAAATAAAAATCTAGAAACCAATTGCAGCGCCACCAACCGGAAGCAATTGTGAACTAAACCATCCTGAGACCCATTGAACACACATTAAAAATAATTCACCTAAATCAAACAAATGAATTGCTAGAGTAATGTTTTTTTAATGATGATATATATAATACATACATACATAACTTCACGCCAGGTCCCTTGCGGGGTAGGCACGAACAACAGAGCGCCACACAGGCCCATTCTTACACACCTCACTTGCTTCTTTGACATTCATAGCTCTTGTCATGCACGCTCGTCTGTTCTTAAGGCTCCTAACATCACCTTCTGCTAACACATGATCAATTTGATCATGGAAGGTGTGTCGTGGTCTTCCGCGACTTCTACATCCATCCACTTTTGCATTGTATATCTGTTTAGTCATTCTTTCATCATACATTCTTTCCACATGCCCGAACCACCGGAGCATTCCTTTTCTTACCTTCACCCCGACACTCTCTTTCAGACCAACTCTCTTTCTTACTTCGGTATTACGAACGCGGTCCGCGAGCGTCACTCCGCAGATTTTACGCAGTGCTCGCATCTCGACCGCGTTTACTCTACTTTCATGCTCTCTATTCCATATCCAACTCTCGCTTCCCTACGCGTTGTGTATGGTAAGCTGGGCCTTCTGACTGAGGTTCTTAGCGCCTAGAAGTTTACCTAACGCTCCATTCACACTATTCCCCAAATTTACTCTTCTTTCTATGTCAGCGGTGTACCTTCCATCCCTGCTAAAAGCACGATATATAAAGATTACACAATTAACCAAAATACATAATAAAAATAAGAAAAAGTATGGCGATCCAGCGCGGTAACGTAGCCAGCCTTCTAGGAATCTCACCCATTGACTTCGATGATCTAGACGCAATATTCTACTAATAGTCTGAAGGTATTATACAATAGGTAGAATACAATATAACTCAAGTTTCCTTCACTGTACTAGTTTATAGTTTTAGTTATAATGTATTTTAATTCGAAATAATAAATTGAGGAAAAAGTAAAGCAACATCTCTGACCATGTCAGGGGAATATGGGGCGAAAGAGCTCCATTATACATAAAGAAAAGGTAACTACTTATACTTCTAGATTCAAACAAACACAGTCTCTGTCGTCCGTTTGTCGCCTTGTATCATCTAAATGACTGTAGATTCGATCCCCACTCAGAACAAGATATTACTTGCTGGCTTCAAATGTAAAACTGTGAAGGGCTCTAGTCTTAGTGAGTTGATAGGGCTCGGAGTTAGATTCCCAACGGGGTAAAGTTCAAAACAAACCAACCCTCAAATGTAACTTACTTACCTTGATAATTTATAATGTACTAGAGTTTACCCCGCTGCGCCCCGTTGAAAATTATTTATATGAGAACAAGCAGTTACAAAGGGTACATTGCATTATATTTTTATCTCAGCCCTGTTCGTCTCCAGCAAATTTGTTTAATTTTACACCGGACAGTATTCCATTTTTCATAATAAATATTATGCTATGTACATTTTCGGTATTGAGACTACGAATATACCAAATTTTAACAAAATCAGTTCGGTTGTCATTCCCTGGAAGTGTAACAGACAAACGGCCAGAGTTACTTTCAAATTAATAATATTAGTATACATTTGTTTATATATTTCTGAAGTGATATCTTCTTATGGGAGGGTAAACCGCTTCGTTACGTATTGCGTTATGGCGTCAGTCTGTCTGGCTTCCCTTACTCTCAAACATACGGCAGCGGTAGGCAGGCTCCCCTCTCTCACTCTAACCCACAGCACTAACCGTATTTTGATAATTAGATTAAATAATAATACTAATAATTTACATACACAAAATTACACACAATACGTTTTCAAGAATTGTAAGTAAGAATAAAATATATTTTATAACAAATAAAGATTTTATTAATAAATAACCTTAACATTACATTATCATATTAATATACATAAAATTTAAGTAATAACCTAAGCTTTTCGCAATTTAATTAATTTAAATATTAAATAGTTCAACTTGATTAGTTTAAGTTATCTTCTGTCGGGCGTCTCGAGACGCACACTGGTTGCGCCGAGGAACACCTCCTTGTAAATTCTTCCTCCCCATCCTCGCCATCAAGAAAAGAATAAACCTTTAAATGAAGAATGCGCCAAACAAGACATACTCAGTTACTATCAGTTCACCGCAATAAATTGTTGGAATGTAATAAGGAAATAAACTTATAATTTCATTTAATGACTGAACCATAATGCTAGTGAGTGTGTGAACCCCCGGGGGGTGAGTGCAGTGTGGCGGCGGACTGGTGGCGAGGTAAGTTCTTCCCTGCTTCTTCTTCCACGTCCCTTTGCCTTCTCCCCGGCCATCGCATCGCGCCCGCGCACACGTTTGTTTTTAAATGCTTCTGATTTGGGCTATATTCTTTCTAGTCTTCGTTATTATTTATTTTCAATAGCGTATAAATGTAAGTAGCATTTAACAAAGAGTATTTATAAAAACCGGCTAGCCATTACCCAAAAATGAATGTCTCGTAACCCGCACGTATTCAATTACGGCCGGGTGCGATTTATTTATACATTTTTTTAACTTTTTTGCACATATAATTGTGGGGATAGTCCGTTTTTAATTCCTCTGCATGTTATCCGCCACCGAGTTATGCGAACCAATATGAAATGGATTTCAATAAACTAAAGCGAATAAATGTATTTCTGCTGTAAATTAAAATTATTTTTTTGTTGAATTGCGTTCTCGTGACTAACAATGTTATAACCGTTCTGACTTTTATGACTTTTTTGAAATTAATTAAAATGTTTGCGGATTTTATATATTTCATTTAAAAAAGGGACTGCCAAGTAAATTAATTACAAAAACTATTAAAATATTTTATACTGGCATATAGACTAGAAATTTTAGTTAAAGAATATAGTCACCAAAATGTTACAGGTTTCTTAAAATACACAATAATAAATAAAAATGCATATCTATATATTTACGTGTGTGTGAGAGAGAATATGTCTGTGTTTATGTATAATACTTATTATATGAAATAATATTCCTGTACTATTTCTTGATAGTAAGTAGTAATTATCATGGGAAAAGATATTCTTTTTCTACAATAAATACTTGAAACAATTAAGAAATATTAAATTTATCACGCTTCTTCTTAAAAAGCTTCTTCTTCGAATCTTTCTTCTTCTTAAAAAGCAACTTTGAATTACTTTAGTCGTTACTCATAAATTACATTATTTTAGTGCTTTATAAAATTTTCTTATATGTAAATCGTTATAAGACGTTCTTCAATATCTCAAAATATATATTTTAAAGTAACATACTTTCTGTTTCACTTAATCTCTTTAATATCTAATCTCTAAATAAACACGTATCTGCATGAACAAGCACCTGAATGCATATTTCAACCTCATCATAAATTAAATTATTGCAATGGTGTCAGTTTGGAAGGCAGTTATGGCTGTTCTAGATTAATTGACCCGAGTTAACTAGTTCCGTCGGTGCTAGTGATGAATTGCTGATATTATACCAACCAATATTCTGATATTTGGATACCATCCTTTCTAAAAATAGCATATGCAAAAGTTACTATTTGCTTCATATGTTTTCATGTCTAAACAGCAGGACATATTTTAATGTTTTTTATTTATTGCAGGTGTTGAGCAGGCAGACAGGTGGCCTACTTGATGGTAAGCGTTTACGATCGCCTATGGACATTTGCATCACCAAAGGTGCTACAAATGCGTTGCTGCTCTCTTAAAGGGGACTAGCACCTGGTCACTAATACCGGAACTCAAGGTTGTTATGGCGACATGCTTTAGACTAGAAATGGTAGCCATCCAGTTGGGCAAATGCCCTACCACTTGGCTGTGGGTTGTTTTGTCGTCTCTTATGACAGCTCGCCCGACTGCAAAAAATTGTATTCTTTCTCCATTCCTGCACGGATAGATATTGCTTAAGTACAAGTTAGTTACAATTCAAGAAGTTTCAGTACAAAAGACAATAGGCGGTCTACAATATAGATTGTATCCTAAAGAATGATATAGGCTACATGTTGTCTTAGAAAATAATCTTATTGGTAGAGACATGCATTAAACATTATCTTCATTTCAGCTCTCATGGTCCGCAAAATCGGTGTGATATCACAGTCTTACGGAATATTGACGTGAAACAGTTATCTTTGAGCTAATATCTAGTCTAGGTCTAGAGTAGCACTATCAACCTTGAGTTGTGTTCCGACATTAGTAGCCAGGTTCCAGTCCTACCTACGAGTTCGGTAGCACATTGGAAGCATCTTTAATGTTGTAAATTTTAATAGGCGACGGTAAACAGTTTCCATCACAGTTGGGCTGTGAAATAGTCTGCTTTACACCAGCAATAAAAAAATGCGATAAAACGTCCACGTCCCCTCCTCCCTATTACATCTCCATGTATTTCATTCCATTTCACATACCTTATCCTCTTATCCTATCCCCGTACACCCTCCCATATAACAATCATCGTCATCATCATCCGAGCGTTTAATCCCGGTTGCGTTCGGAGCGTATGTTCTACGCCCAGGGTCCGCTTTCCTACTGTTTCTAATTCACTTCGCGTGGTATTCAGCATCCCCCCTTTTGAGATAATTGGTATGTATGTCATCCTTCACAACATCAAGCCAGCATTTCTTGACCCATCCCCTTCGACCGGGACTTGGCGGAGGTGGCAAGGCTAGTCATTTTTTCCCCACATAATAAGCCGGTCTCTAAAACGTTGCCGTACCATCGTAGCGATACTCTTACAGTTTGTCTGCTATGTCACGGATATGAAGACTGCCACAGATGCGGGACTTCTCCTCCCCTCGCCTATAACCCATACCTCCTACTGTGCTTCCTCTCCATCTCTTCCTAAAGCCTGGCTATGGGTTGGCTTCGGTTCAGTGTAATCTCTAGGTGATGGTAACCATTTCCCAGTACGTGAGTTCTCGGCATGTTTGCAAGGTTCGCAATGAAAAAGGCCTAACCGATCACAGAGACGTTTATGGGCTGATATGAGATAAGCAAGGTTTTAGAACACTCATAACTCGACAGCATTTGCAGCCAGGCGATAACAATGTTTTATCGGTGTCCATAAACTTAGCATATCATGAGAACACTAGAGAAAGTGCCAGTGTGTGGGGTTATTAACATGTTAATTGTTAGAGTGTCCATACTTTAAGTGTTTTTAGGACAGTTCCTGTCTTTATCATTACGTATTATGTAGTAAAGGCTGAAAGTGCTGATAGGTCACTTCGCCTCCCTACTATTCCAACTACTCTACCTCATTACCTTATCCTATCCACCTTGTCTCATCCCTTCTTCTTATTTCATCCTCCTGTCCACTCCATCTTAAATGCTGACGTCGCGTTGACTTCACCCCTGATGTCGCAAAGGTCTATAAGCGACGGTAAATTCTACCTAATACATGAATAATCAGTATTTTTGTCAGCTTCGCAATAAAATAATTGACGGAAATAGTTAAATACGTATTAGTAAAATCAGTCAACTGTTTGTCAGTCCTCGCACGAAAAAGGATTCCCTAGAAAAGTTCTACCTTCTATTTTTCAGAATTTTTATGTTTTGATTAAAAAATTAAAGAACACTTTTTACAAAAAATATTCCCCTTTTATTACCTTTTTATGATTTTTACAAACTATGCAATGAATCTATTACGTATCAAGATTTTATTTGTATATGTGTTTTTGATATCTGCAATCAAATTTCCTTTTATTCCATCCAGAATATTCCAGAACATACCGTTAAGAACCATACCCACCAGTTTAGCATATTACGAACAGCATAACTTACATAATAATTTATAATTCATAATTTAAGACATTCCCAACTTTTTTCGAACATATATTCACCTTTATTAGTGGCTCCGCAAGTTAGAAACACCTATGATAGAGTTACCAAACTTCACCTGCATTGCGGAGAAGAGAGATGATACAAATGCTGTCTCATTATTCCCTTGCATCAAGTTTATATGTAGTTTTTTTTACTAATTTAGTATAATTTCGCATTATTGAAACTTGTTCTTTGAAACTGTGTGTATTTAACGTGATTTCACAAGCAAAAGCCTGTTAATGTAATTATACTTTTGTATAATTATTACATTTAAAAGAACAGATGTGCATATTTCGAATAGTAGACGTATGTGATGAATGTAAGAGTGAATCACGTATGAGTTTCATAATAATATGTAATAACGGAATGAGGTTTAATGTATGTAAAATACTATGAACATTTTAAAATACCCTTAAATTATGCTATAATACAAATTATTAAACACTATATTGACATTTTATACACAATTTAATATCTTTAAAAAATAACATGCAAATATAAAATTAATGTTTTTACATTAATTTTATATTTGCATGTTATTTTTAAAGATGTTAAATTCTGTATAAATTAATTACTTATAGTCAGTTTTGACTATAAGTAATTAATTTATGACAGGTATTATGTATAATTATGTAAAAATTGATATTGCACGCTCTCATCGAGCCAATTGTTCTTTCTTTGTTGTTATTCATAGCACCTTTACGTACAGTTTCACGATAAAGTATTATTAACCGACTTCCAAAACGAGGGGTTCTCAACTTGATTGGTATTTTTATTTTTTTGTGATATTTACACCGATTACTCTGAGATTTATGATCCGATTTACGTGATTCTTTTTTAGTTCGATGCGGAATATTTGCCATTTGGTCCCCTAAAAATTTAACATAGTTTGGCCCAGTAGTTTTCATTTTATGATTTTTAATCCGTTCCCATTTCATAGACCTATATTTTTTAAGGCCCGCGGCACTTTTCGTAGGCCTACCTATAGCTAGACACTAAAAAGGAACAAATAAAATTGTTAAAAAAACTGACATTAAAAACTAAACGTAAATAACTTTTATTTCTAAAGCTATTTTTAATTATAATATCTAATTTTTAATATACAATTAATGCTGCTAATCTCGTGCAATAAAAAAAAAAAATACATATATTATCTAAAACAACTTGAAGTCGCTGCAAAGTAAAACATAAAAATTACTATATTTTGAAAATTACTAAGCACCGACTTTATCCTTCCGTAGCATTCCTTGCCAGGGAAGCTACGGACGGGGTCCTACGGTGCGTCGGAGTTTGGATATCGCGAGAAGGACGAACATTCCCGAGCGCACGTCGGCGTCGGCTGTATTCGCCTCACCAGACTGTCTAAACAGCCATTTATAAGCCAATTGATCCATTAGCACTCTGACTTAATAAATCACTACACTTATACAAAGTGAAGAAATCGTTGAGTTGACACTTTGTAACATGATAAAAAATCGGGCAAGACATGTCAATCCACGCCAAAGAATGGTCCAGTAAAGCTGATGAAGAAGAAATATCCCTCGTCATTTGACTAAGAATGTGTAGAAAAAACCGGAAGCATAAATTTCAAAAATTGCTGAACCATTTTTTATTGAATATCTTCGAAATTAATTTTTCTGACATTTTCATTTATGTCCATAAACTGACTGTCCATAGACTGATTAATATCACGGTTTCGCAAGGAATTCCTTTTTGCCAAAATACTAAATATAGGAAACAAAGAAATCCTTTGTAAATAATTATATTCAGTAGAATTTTACAGCTAAATTATCTTTTGTCTGTACAGTGAACAATTGCAACTTTGTCTAACTTTATTAAACGTGTATGACAAGTAGTGTAATAAATTTTGCAACAGTACAATATAATAAGTTGTCGCTGCCGTAATAAGAGGAGACAAAAGCGCGACACGATGCGACGCACTAACGAGTACTACTCTCATTTCCCCTAAACATAAATTAACTTTAGAGAATGAAATATGTGTACTAGATGTGTCCGACACTTCGTTCGCTGATTTCGACTTTATATCTTGTGATTGTGAAACCCTGTAAGATATCGAATTGTATCTGTCATAGAAAAAAAAGTTAACATAAAATAGCTATGTTGATAGCTATGTTGATATCTAAAACTGTAATATAAATTTCTTGATCCATTGCGGAGCCTATCCGAGACAACCATTCAGACAGATTAAGACTTAAAAATTCTAGAAAATCACATTAGACAATCCAATTTACAGATACTAGATAGATAGATAAATCATTCTTTTTTTGCGTTTCTTTCTGTAAGAGCACATGTCTGACAGCCATATGTTAAGATTGGTAAAATGCTTAAATGCATGCCTATTATCTTTTTATTTATCCAGATGGCATGTTCGATTCAAAAATGTGTTTTAATGACCAATAATTTTTCCATGTCAATGTAATTTTTCATAATTTTGTTTAATTTTATTAAAGTTCCTGAAAATAGATAGATAACCCACTTAAATTCATATGTTCTTATTTATTTTTACACGTGAATTAATGGTTAACAGAGGAATTTAATAAATAAAACCTTAAAGTGAATTGTGTCCCAAAAATAAACTTTATACTACATATAAATTTAAAATATCAAAAGTATAAATAATAGTTGACCCGTGCCCATTTGGCTGAGCATCAGAAAAAAAAACTTATTATTATTCACAATCAAATATACCCTATGTCGCTCAGGAACTATTTAGCTTTCCACGGGTGAAAGTATTTTCAAAATCAGTTTCGTAGTTCCAAACATTCCCCTACAACATCACGAACTCACAAACTTTACTGCTTTATGACATAAGCATAAATAATATTAAAATCGGACAAGCCCGACCGAACCGCTGTCGTGGGTCAATGTACCTAAAAGACAAGCAGCGTACTAATAATCTTATCCGTGCAGGAACGGAGAAAGAATAAAATTTCCTGCGGCCGGGCGGCCTGCCGTAAGAGGCGACAAAACAACCCACAGCCAGGTGGTAGGGCATTTGCCCGACTGGATGGCTACCACTCTTGGTCTAGAGTATGTCGCCAAAACAAGTTTCCAAACCAGTTTCCTTTAAGAGAGCAGCAGCATATTTGTAGCACCTTTGGTGTCGCAAATGTCCAGAGGCGATGGTAACCGCTTTCCATCAAGTGGGCCGTCTGCCTGTCTGCTGAACTCATGCAATAAAAAATAAATAAAAAAAACATAAAAAAATAAGTTTTCGGATTTTTTTACTTTAGTGTAAATGAATATTCTTTGAATTATTTACAATCATTTCGCTTATTTATTTTAACTGATAATATCCCTCTCTCCATGCATTCCAGTAAAACAATACAAACCAAAACCCCTTTCAGTAAATAAAAGTTACCTCCCCACTATACAATCACATCCACAATTTAAGGGTTGAACGTTTTTTAAAGCACAGAGATCCCAACGGCTAGCTGCCGGACGTTTTATGGTTTCCGCGTTAAAAGTTAAGAGATTAGTGGAAATGTTCCGCTATATGCGTAAATATACGCTACGGCTTATATCTATTGTGTTTTAGGGTTCTGTTGTACTTGATCTTTTATTTGCACAACAGACAACGAATAGATACTGATGGTTCATATGATACGCGCAAAACATAAATGCGCTTCGATTGAAGTTAGTTCCATAATTTTGCGCAGACCCAATCAAATAATAGCGTTCATTAAACCTTAGGGTATGTTGTGCGAGAGAGATGGTATGCGAGTCCTGATAGCAGTGAGAGCGCAACAGTCTCCATTTTCAGCTTCGTCTCGAAACCTTATAATTGTATTTTGCACAATGACCTGTACAAACTTCAAAGACACATTTAAGTTTTGCTCGTACTGTATCTTTTTGTTGTGTAGCTGGCAACCAGACAGACGGCCCACGTAATGACAAAATGGTTACTTTCGCCTATAGACGTTTGCATCACTTAGGGCGAAGCCGATGCGTTTCTAGACTTTAGGATGGGATAAAGGCGTCCAGTAGGAGGAATGGACTAGAGTAAACGGAATCGGAGAATGGGGAAAGAGAAGATGGAATGGGGGGAGGGAGACGTGAGTTATCGGAACTCCTACTCATGGTACGAAACACGATTTGCTGAAGACTACTCGTTCTACACCGATATTCTGTGAGAGCGTGATATCGTACCAATCAAACCAACCCTAAGAGCTGTTTTCAAAATAATGATTCCAAAATGGCTCTACCACGTTAAACGTCTTATTTTAGAGATGCTATAAGTTTTCTTAATTTGACAGTCGCTCGTTTCATAATATTGTTACAACTCAGGGCCCGCCAAAAACAAATCCCTCTGCATATCTGAAACGAAACACATTTATTACCCATCGGCATTCGAACTAAACTATTAACGTTGAAACTATTGTAATTCATTCATTTCATTAATGATCGTCTTCTTTTGTTTACTTATTGGCATACGGTCTATTGTTGTATTGTTATCATTAGCCAGGTGTTATGGATTTTCAAATACAAGCGGATTCTAGGAAATTTGGTCCACGCTGCTGAGCGGACATATTGCGTTTGTGCAATATAAAGCAATGGCCCGATTGAGGGAGGAGGCATTCGAGCGAGAACCACGAGCGAAGCAAGTGTATACTACAATCGGCAATCTAATAAGTGACGGACTTTGCGCGTTTTATTGAATTTCGATCTTCTGTATGACGTTTGGACTGATGTTTGTTATATTTGTACCTGTGTTTGTATAGTTCTAATAAACTCTATAGTAATTCTGACGGCATTTTAATTCGGGTATCGCGACTTGTAACAATATGCTTCCTTGTAACGAGCTGGTGCATTCTTTAAGCCGATATTAAATATTCATTTCTGTCTTTTAATTTGAAAGAATCAACCAAAGTGATCCAGATAACAAAAAATTGAACCGGCCAGTTCTGTGCCTATCCGCCAAATTGATTCAACGTAGACTTACATAAAATTCATATAGAACCTTTTTTACAATACAGATTCTCACGCTTGACTAGCATTATTCACGGCGTATTCCGCTTTTGGTAAGCGGTGACGTTTTTTTCAGCTACGTTATTTCCATTTCAAAAGAGACAATATACCGTTTATTAGAAACCGAGGCTGGAGCTTGAGCTTATTGCATATCTGGAAATGATTTCAGGTTTCTCTTTGTTTTGCGTTGTTGAATGTAAAAACAAGTACGACCGACAACTACAAATCTCAGATCCGTATCCCGAAGAAACTGTCCCTTTTTCTGGGGATAATAGACTCTTATATTCATCCTAGTTATTGTATGTATGACAAGTAAATTACATAACCAGTGAATCCTAAAGGCGTATAGAAAGAACAAATAAACCTCGATACAAACTATACTAGCATTTATTTGTAACTACCGGCACCCGCCACTTTATCTTCTGAATGCTACGAGTATTTTGTTAGTGACATTTTTTAATGGTTTGCTTTTGGCCATTGCCTCACCTAATGTTGAGTGATGACGCTGTCTAGGGTGGAGCACGCTTACTTAGAAGATACCTATTCACTCGCGACTTGAAGACTTCAAGATTGTATTTGTCAGAAAAAATAGACTCCGGCAAATTATTCCACTCTTCGGCAGTGCGCACCAGAAAAGATGAAGTGAAACGCTTGGTTCTGACTGGTGGTGTTTCCACCATGTAACGGTGGCGCAAACCGGTGCGTCTGGTTGTCCGATGCTAAAAAGAGTATGGAGGAATCAGCTCGTGCAATTCTAAGGAACACTCCCCGAAATTATCCGATAGAAGACAGTAATCCCTAGCGACCTTGCGTCTATGCAAAATATAAAATTTAACATGTTTCAATCTCTAAAATTTTCTAATTGAACCTATTTGAGATACACTTCCAGACGGACAATTCTTAAAACAGTCATTCATGATTACTGTATCGTTACCATATCGTATTATTCGATCGATGCTCAAGTGTTGTAGCTCTCTAGCAATATAGAGACATCAATTTTTTTGGCCGTCAGCACTACGTATTGATCAAAGTGGAGGCAACACCAGTGCAATAACGGCGTCGGAACGATTGACACTTTTCCTAGCTTTGCCCGCGGCTTGACTCGCGTTAATGTTATCCCACGGATGCCGTACTCTTTTCCAGGATACAAAAGTATCTTTTGTGCATTTCTAGACTATAATCTATGTCTGTGCCATATGTCATCTTAACCCTATCAGCCATTCTGGCGCGACTGAGTCACAAACATCCATCAAAACTTTCGCATATAGCATTAGTATTATATAGTAGATGTATCCATGATTTAAATAGCACAATTTAATTACCTGTAATGTTAAATGATTACTGCATAGTTTCTATGAAATTCATGCTTTCATTTCAGAATAGTCGAATGTTCATATCGCGAAGTATTGGAAAACATAGTTCGCATCGCGATACTTTGCCGAACTTTGTTTAAACCTCTGTAATAATAAATAGCATTCAGCGAAATTCAATTACCTCATATTTTAGTACCGTGAATTAACTTCTATTATATATAATTTCGTGTGTAATTTACTGTTGAATTACATTGCTGATCATATCAATGGTTGATTATAAGTTGATCGAACAGTAGCGCGGGAAGGCTCATCGGCACCGATAGCCGATGAAAAATACGGTTAGAGAAAGCGTCGAACATAAAAGTGCGACACATTACAGCAGAAAGGTTCCACCAGCGTGGACTTGGCTACTGAAGCCTATAGATATTCGTAACATCAAATGTGTTACCAATGTCCTATCGACCTCGAAATAACGGAGACTGAAACCGTTGATACCAGAACACAACTTAAGATTCTTATGGAGGCACACTCTAGACCAGGGGTGGTACCCACCCGAGGGACAAATGCTGACTGAGGGTTGTTTTTTGCATCTTACCACAGCTTACTTGGATGCAGGAATTCATGTTCTTAAAACAATCATCCACATTTACATTAAATTTGTCAAAGGGCTACTACGTGTTTGCCTTCCCCATAGCTCTAAACAAGCCCTCCAAAAATCAGTGCCATTTTTATGACTCCTGGTCTTCGAGGACATACAACGTCTAGTAATATATTTATGTAATATAAGATCTCAAACGGAATACCACTATGTTCCGGCTTCCTTATTTTATGGGGAACCAAGAATATATCCGTGATGCTTTTTCAATGTGAATTGGCGGGTCTCAGATACCAAAAATCAAATAATGCAGATTTCTTCATTTTCCTTTACTATAAGCACGTAATATGTGCATCTAGCTCGAAAAACTCCGGAAGCCATTTCAAAACTCGAATCCACGTCTTTCGAAGGCGATGCGAGTGGCTTAGCCACTATACCACCATAAACGATCATAATATCATAGAAATAAATAACAATAAAATTATATTATGTCTTAAAATGAAATCGATAACAAATGTTTTATTAAAATACTGTTCTAAAAGGTATAGTATTAACGTCGTAGGTTGCACGGGTGTTTCAGAACTTTTCGTAATGTTTCTGAAACCAGATCAATAGCTACTGTCACAAATCGAGCATTCTTTTACTTATTTTTATCTGAAACATTTCGAAGTTTAGCAAGCACATTATAAATCAAAGTGCTTGCTATTTCTAATATATCTTGGGTGAATTTTAGTCTCGTGAGTTCGATGTTTTAGCAATAGCACACTATTAGCCCTGCATGCAACGTTCCGGCACATGCAAGCGGACTGTAACACTTATCTGATAGCAAGGAGCCTCATTCGCAATTGCGAATGCGCGCCTCTGTTAAATTACACCTCGGCGAAGAACCTCTGTAATCGTTGATGAAAGCAAACTAAAATAATTTTATACATTGTAGGAATAATTAATAAATTTAAAATCTCACTAGATATCGTTTCGGCAATATTTGAAATCAATCAACCAATCTTTATTTGTAAGAATGTAGTTTATACAGGTGTTACATGATTGTAGATGCACAGTACATTCTACCACATAGTGGTGTACAAAATTAAGGAAATCAAATTTAAAATTAAATTAACATAAATATTCTAATTAAAAAAAGTCAATTATCGATAAAATACAAGTAATTAATGTCAAGAGAAATAATAACAAAAGATCACTTAACTTTTTTCGAACACATCTGGCAACCCTAACAACAAACATAAAAAATTGCTTTAATAATGAATGAATCTCCACGTGAATCAATAAATTATGTAGACAAATTACTTTATATAATAATGTTGACATTTATTTATCCTAGCACCCGATATGAGATAATTCATTTTTTTAATATTTACCCAATGTGATGTTCTAGGAGTTGCTGAAAACGTATTTTCAGCAAAGCAACTATTTTTAATATATATGACATATAAAGTATAATATACATGTTATGAAGATTCCCACAAAATTCTGAATAAATAACGTCAAAAAAAGCAGGCATTCTCAGGATATAAAGCACCGCAACACTTTTTTTTAACATATATTATTTACAATATGTCGTGCATGTATTCGTCTACCGTGTAATATGCTTTTTGGATCAGTAGTTCTCGCAGTTTATTTTTAAATGAATTAATGTTTTTAATCATTTTTAAATCATTTGATAATGAACGATTAGTCTACACTATATTTGTAGTTAATATATTTGTATTCTATAGTTTCAACCGACTCTTTGTACTCTAATTTAGTATATATTTAAATGGCTTTAAAGCATCTTTCTAGAGCTAAATTAACATTTAAAATGTTGGCTGAGAGATATAAACAATAGAATGTTTATATGCATGGGTATCGTGTTGTAAAGCGGGTGACTGATTTTCTTTATTACATGAGTTCAGCAGACTGGCAGACGGCCCACCTGATGGAAAGCGTTCATTATCGCTTATGGACATTTGTAAAAAAAATATGCTACTAATTTGCTTCCACTCTCTAAACACCCTCGGAAATCTAACCACTAATACCGGAACACAACTCAAGGTTGTCATGGTAGCATACTTTAAACTAGGAGTGGTAGCTATCCTGACGGACACGCTACCAGCTGGCTTTAGGTTGTTTTATCGCCTCTTACGACAGGCTGCCCGGACGCAGGAAATTGTATTCTTTCTTCGTTACGGGTGTGAGCATGAACGCGTATTCCTGAATTATATGTTAATAAGTATACCAACGTGCCTTCCATAGGTACACGATTTAAAAAAAGTAATCCAATTCTATTAACCTCGTGCAACCTCCAATCCCGCTTCTTTCAACTTAACCGTTTGCTAGCAAACGCTACAATTTCCTCCATAAGGACACCCTCTTGCAACTTAAGGAATAATTCAGGCGCGCGCTAAACGGAGCAAGGGCTCTCTGGAGCGCAGCTGCCTGGCCCTTCAAGACGACGCCCTCCGACCCGCTAAAAAGCGCATAAACACGTGTGGCCGATGTGTACACCAAACCATTTTAAGCTATGAGCTGATAGCGATTATTTTTATACATATATGTAATAATCAGCTTCCGTATATTTGTGTGCGTAAAAGACGAATAGTAGTCGATGAATTAACTCATAATTCAATTACTATTAGACTGAGCCGCAGCGAGACGTGGCTGGGTTCAGCTGTTATATTGTTACGACCGACAAAGACCAATTCACACCTGCAGTATATTACCTTTCGACATTTGGACTTCTTATTTTGCTTTGTGTTTAAAATTTGGATTTAGAAAAACGGCCCTGATGATGGCCATTAGCCAGGTGTGATTCTTGGAAATTCAGTCCACGCGGGCGAGTAGATATATTGTATTTGTACAGAATTAAGCAATGCCCCAGTGGAGGGGTGAGGCAGTCGAGCGATAACCAGCCGCGAGGCAAGACTTGTGTACATTCGATAATCTATTTAGTGACAGACTTTGCGCGGGTTGTTGAATCATGCATTACGTTTGGACTGTTTGTGTTCAGTTTGTATTTGTACCTGTGTTATACGTGTTTGTTTAGTCCTAATAAGTTCTCTAATATTTCTAAAGGCATTTTAATTCGAGTTCTGCAACTTTTAGCAATATTAAATCAGCTCATAAACTTTATATTAATGGGCTTGGTCTTCACCATTTTTTTAGGGGCTATAACGGTACAACTGCCATGCTGGTCTTAGGAGGATTAACGTAATTTACATATCGGTTATCTCTATATACAACTTGATCTTCGACAGTTTCAGCCCCTTGGTACTTGCAAGAATATATACATTAGGTCAGAAATATCATCGAAGTAATTTATTTTTTTCTTCGGTCACAATTCAAAACCGAGTCATTACAATAGAGCTCAGGTATCTACGTAAAATAAGCGTAAGAATTAAATAATTCATTACACATCCTATATCTCAAGAAAAACTCAAAATATTTCTTTTAGAGAATTTTTCAGATCTTTCCATATTTCAAATTAGCTTTAGCCGCGGCTTCATTGGGGTTAATGTTATCGCAGGTTCCCGTTCATTTTACCGGAATGAAAAGTGGCATATGTTTGCTTCCAGATTAAAATCGATCTCTGTGCTAAATTTAATCCAGATCCGTTCAACCGTTCTGGAGTGATAGAGCAACAAACATTTATCCATAGATGTTAGACGATGAACTTTTTACTATTGAATAAAATTAACTAAAAAACTTTGAACCTATTTTTCTAAATGGTAATAACTTTTAAATAAAATTATAATATACACATTACGTTTATTTGCTCGCTTTGTTTCGTATTTCGCTCCAAATTCCCAAGTTGAGAACAACAGTAAGTGCTCTCAAGACATCTAGTGTATTGCAGATGGTTGGCCAGATTTACGAGGCGGTCCGGGCTTCTGCGTCGACGGCTTCATTTACAGTTGTGACCAATCTAAATTGTAGTGTCACACTATAAATGTACTATGAGAGAATAATATGGAGTGACGACACTCGTTCAACCTTTATCTTATTACCACTTAGTATTAAGTTTACAGAAAACTTTAAATAAATAGACAAACGACGTTCTTAATATAAAATTTGTGAATAACTTAGTCCAAAATAAAATCTGACAAGTCTTTAAAACTGCCTACTCATCTGCGATACCGAACTGTATCCGAGCGGACACAATAACGGCTCCAATGTAGACGCCGAAAATGATCATAGCTCGCGACGGCCAATGAACCGCCTTTGACCGCGTACTTATCTATGAGCTGAACGGACAGAGAAACGAGGTTCGAATGTAGACGTAGCTCGAGAGCACAGTGCGAAAGCCCTTTTAAAAGTAAGCGTCCACATGCCCGTGTTAGCTCAAACTGACGAATAATAAAATAGTAATAATCTGAAATATTATAGTTAAAGTTTATTACACTAGAATTATTACAATTACAGTAATATAATAATACAACATAATAATACTCAGAAATATTAAGACAACTCCAAGACTTGTCTCCACGCTTGTCAGGTGTCGAGCAGCAATTTTCCCTTAAAGAATACTGCGATTATCGAACAGTAATCATCAACCGCAACAAAATATTCGCCTTTTGTTCAACAGAGCTTTCGCTCTGTTGGACAAAGCAATGAACGTAGACTGTTGTTTCTAGACTGCTGGTTGTAGACTAGCCCCGCTCTGCCCGAACACCGAGTATTTATAAGATCCAAGTAGTGCGTCTTCCACTTCACTTCCGTCATATCACCAACTTCCGCCACCCGTATAACTTCCAACTTCCGGTTACTCCATTTTCGATATCCGTTGGCTTGATAATAAATGCTTCTACGTTGACATCCGGTTATACGACTTCCGATTACTACATTAATGAATATTCTATCCGGTTATTGACTACTTCATTTGGTTACTTTACAATAACAAATACGATTCTAACACCCGCATCGTGAATTTTGGACGCATCACATCAAATACATCGTAGTATTCTTTGTAGAAAAGGTAACAAGTGCGTTTAATGATCCGCATCGTATGGAGTACACAAATCTGTTCATCGACAATGCCTACACCTATGCTCCAAGGGGCATCTTTTGTGATGCGTGTCGATGAGGTCGTACAGAATTTTAAGCTGTTTCTTCCTCTTCTGCTAACAAACAAGAATTATGATAAATTGCTCTTTGCTTTTCTTCATTCTTCTCACAAACAGATTCCGCGCCTACGCTCACTACTAAAGTCCGCATGAAAGAGGCATAGGCAATCCGATTGGTGGTGGTTGCGTCGGCAAATCCGATTGCTGCCGATACAATAGACGCATTGTAAAAAAGCTAACCCGTCGGATGCGATGCGTTCAATTGCGTTCGATGCTTACGATGCAGACATGTAGTTGCTTACCTTTACGCGCAATTTTACCGGTATGGTGAAAGATACGATTTTACAATTTTGGAAGCACACAGCCCACTTAAATAACTTTAAAAAAAGGACGATAATTTGATTTTTCAAGATCTAACTAAAATTACTCTACACGATATTGAAAAGGTGTTCTCAACCCTCCATTATTTGCATAACAACTATTCTTAAATTTTTAATTTTTTCGCGATTTTAATGTATCATTTGTAGCAACTAAATTCTCGTAGCAATTTCAAGTAAATTTCGAAGTTTCGATTTTATTTACAAAATAAGATTGTATTGGTTATTAGTTTGCGATTTTATTCACTTGATACGATTACAAAAGCTGCATTGATGACCGCATTTCTTAACCGCAACCCATGGGAACTGACGCCTGGATATTTAAATTTCACGTCCGTAATGCGAAACGAGGTGCAAATAGGCGAGACATTGACAATCCAGTACCGGTACGTAGAATGACGATGGCCATAGTTCGTCAAGTGTCGGGACGTGAATATTCAATCGATAGTGTGAACCGTGCCTATCGAGCGCGCCGTAACGGCTCCTCACATAAAGAGGCATGTGACCGCATTTTCGTATATAATCACTGCATATTGTTAAATATGAATAAAAGAAGTAAAAATTTATATATAGATATATATTATGAATTTTCCAAGAACATCAAGATTTCCTAGCGTCTCGTGGTTTACTAGAATACTCTTCATTCTATCTTATGTGATACCTATAAGTTTTAATTCTTTGGTGATTAATACGATCGCTACTAAGCTCTTTTTTTGTTAAATCAGTCTCACTTTTCTTTCAACATATCCCAATTATTTGGGGTTTGTTAAAACTAGTATTGGTTCAAAATACATTTAAAAGGACAATACATAATAACAATGAAATAAAGATATGTTGTATGTCGTTCTCCTTTAACAGTAACTAAAATTGATTTGGAAGTGGTGGTAAAATCATAACTTTCAATAAGTAATCTGTAACATTCCATTTTGGAATAAATATATTCATTTCATTTCCCTTCACCATTTTATAAAGGCTGAATAATCACAATATATCTCTGTCAACATTTATTAATAAAAAAGTAGTTTCTACTTGTAAGAACAATGATTGTAATATACATAGACAGACGAACCGATTTGAAAATTATTACTATATAAGGGTTCCGATTTAATTAAAAGTTAAAATAGATTCTTGGTATATTTTGAATTAAAATTAAATCATGTTCTTTCTAGGACAGTGCCAATTCAAATTTGTATAAGCCTGTTTGAATTTTTATTAATATATCTGTCATAATATAATATCATAAACGCATCACTTACAACACTCCTGTGAAGTCTCACTTTGATTTAATCTTGATGAATGGGAGAATAATTTATTTCTTATTTAAAGACGAAAGAAGGTAGCGACTGTAATATTAAAACCTCAAGACATTGGTACTTAAAATAACAGATGACAGCCCATGTATTATTCATTGCGGGCTCAGTTGGGAAGTTGTGCCGCGGACGGCTTTGAAAGGCGACGTTGGATGACGAAGTCTCACCCCGATAGAACAATTTGCATCTTAATTGGAACCATCGAGGCTCACCGCGAATATTAGCGGCCCTTTTAATTATCGGGTCGGGAACGACGTTTGGAAAGTTTTAGATAGATAGATGACTTGCACCTTGTAGAACAATGTTTTGATCGAACATTATATACATGTTAATAACAGTAATAAGATGAGAATTTCTGACTATGAAAGCCAGCTTTCATATGGAAATACAGGGCTAAAACCTAGATAATCAACGCTGAGTTGCCAGTTTATCGGTATTCTATAGGATTCATTTTGGATAATGTATGGTTGAAGTGTTCGACCTATTCCATCATGAGACGATAAGGTGCTCTGGTCTACGGCGTCATTTGACAGTGGAAACACTGGACGAGACGGTTTGCCTTCACGTTCCTCCTGCGTACGGCAAAGCTCTGGAACGTATTACCAGAATCCGTGTGTAGTTTTCTACATAAGCGTGCTCCGTCAATCGTCGTCTAATATAAGGCGTGATCGTGGTCGAATGCGAACCTATTACATAGATTTAGTTTTTAATTAGTACTATATTATGGTTTTTTTATTGCCTTAATTAGGAAAACCACGGCGAGAAGTTCTCTCCAGGTCATTGTTGTAAGCGGAATAAATGTTCTAGAGAACCATTGCGTAGTTCAGCGTGGGTGCTCAAGGAAATGGGGGTGAATATCCCGTCTGGCGAGCTTTGTGACGCTACCTGGCTATATTTTTGTTACTGAAAATAAATTTCCATATGGCGGATTTCAATAACCTACTACTTGTTCTTTGCTTTATTATCGGTTACAATTTGACATAAGCTCCCATACAAGTAATGTCAAAAATCAAATGAATGAATATTAAGATATAGGAACCGTCAATAAGGCCATACCGGTAACCGATCTACTTAGATACACTTGTATATACATATTATAAATACAAGTTTTCCCAAGTAATACCTAACTAATTTATTTTTAAATTCATGAAAATTCTATTCAACCCGTTGAATGCAACGATAGATGTTGAGACTACTTTCAAATATTAAACCAGCCAGTCTGGTAAGCGATCAAAAAGCACAGACAGCACTTTATAAAACCGCTGAATTATTTAATCCATGTATGGCATACGCTGGGAAATATAAAAACTTTACTGCATTATTTGGACCTTCTATAATATTATTCAGCATATGTCCTTTGTGTTTGTTCGAGACAAAAAATTCTCGAAGAATCTTTCACACTGTTTTTATTTTACACGTTTATTTAATTCGTGAATAAATCTCAAATAAGCAATGAATGTAAAAATGTGAACTAGCAAGTATTTATGCACTGTTAAATCTAGGATGATACTTTTGACAGCTCGCAGTACGGTTGAGTTTATAAGTGAGTGTATAAAGGTAAAGGGAATGATTCGATTATCGGTATTTATTCTCATAGAACTTGGAACCGATAGTGGCTAGGTTATTATGTATGGTCAAAGTATAATACAAAATATTTTTTTAATATTTACAGAAAATAATATGGTTAGCTACATTTTAATTTTTATTATATATATATATATATATATATATATATATATATATATATATATATATATTTATTACGTTTAATTTATTTTATTTTTAAACAAATTTTCGTTAGTCTATGGGTGCTCGTTATGATGAGTATAGTGAATAATAATGATCATTGGAGTACGACATTATCCGTAGTATATTTTCTCTGAACAAAAACACGAAACGTCCTAGGCGTAAGCTGTCAAAATTATCATTCTACATTGACAAGCCATAGTCAGCAATATTTTTTACACGCATGACAAAATAATTGGTATCAAATTAATCAAAATGCTAATGCAAATTAAATTATTCCATGCAATAAAGTATGATAAATAAAGTTGCTATTAACTACTATAAAAAATAACAACTTAAAATGTAGAAATAAAGAAAATTTTAAACATTAAAAATACAAGTACCTACAATTTGCGGCAATAAAGCCGGCGCAGGCCGAGTTCCGAATGTCTTAATAGTTAGTTGGCAAGCTTTGTTATTCGCAACACCAGAATGTGAATCTGTGGAGACTGCGGCCGTAATCTGGTACATACTGTCCTCTAATTGCGATCCTAATTGTCTCCCCCTGCGTACCACCCTTCTTTATTTCCTACTCCTTGTTATTCAACACACGATACTTAGTTTTGGGACGCAAATCGCCGGACAATTTCATTATAGGGTTCTAATTTTTTATAGAATCTAATTCTAATTTTTGAAAGAGAAACAACCAGAACGAATGCAAGGATAATGGTCGATGATGTTACGCTGGAACAAATGAATGAGTTTGTATATCTTGGATGTGTTTTTAGCAGGGATGGAAAGTACACCGCTGACATAGAAAGAAGAGTAAATTTGGGGAATAGTGTGAATGGAGCGTTAGGTAAACTTCTAGGTGCTAAGAACCTCAGCCAGAAGGCCCAGCCATACACAACGCGGTGCTGGTACCTACGCTCACGTATGGATGCGAGAGTTGGGTATGGAACAGAGAGCATGAAAGTAGAGTAAACGCGGTCGAGATGCGAGCACTGCGCAAAATCTGCGGAGTGACGCTCGCGGACCGCGTTCGTAATACCGAAGTAAGAAAGAGAGTTGGTCTGAAAGAGAGTGTCGGGGTAAAGGTAAGGAAAGGAATGCTCCGGTGGTTCGGGCATGTGGAAAGAATGTATGATGAAAGAATGACTAAACAGTTTTTCAGCTTTTCAGTTGCCGTGGTCACGGAAGACAAAGATGACATTTGTCGAACGTGTATTGTCAATTACCGTTGAAATTACCGCGCTTAAAACCGTTAAAACGTAGTTTTATTATGTGTACAAGTCGCGAAAACTTAAGAAAAGATTAAATAAAGTTTCGTTTCATTTCGTGAAAAAGAATATCTTTTCCCATAGTACAGGAATATTTTATTCATATAATAATTATTATACATAAACACAGACACACTCATGCATTTTTTATTATTATTGTATATTTTAGAATGACTAAACAGATATACAATGCAAAAGTGGATGGATGCAGAAGTCGCGGAAGGCCACGACACACCTTCCATGATCAAATTGATCGTGTATTAGCAGAAGGTGATGTCAGGAGCCTTAAGAATAGACGAGCGTGCATGACAAGAGCTATGAATGTCAAAGAAGCAAGTGAGGTGTGTAAGAATAAGCCTGTAGGGCACTCTGTTGTTCGTGCCTACCCCGCAAGGGACCTGGCGTGAAGTTATGTATGTATGTATGTATGTAATTTTTTATATTTTAGAATAATTCCACTAATTCTCGAACACTAAAAAGAACACAAAAGTCGGCTTATGTGCTATACTGCTATATCCAGAGCAAAAAACCTTTGAAATTAATTTAACCTTTTTGAAGTATACTGCCAGGTGTACTACATGTGAAGATTATGGACTTTAGTACGCAGAGGGTCGCCAATTCGGTACGAGCGCAATATAATAATGGCTTCAGGACGTCGATGGAGCTGTCCCGATTCTGCAGTTCATCTGGCATATTTGCTGAAGCACGACTTGATGATTCTTACGTAATTTTTATAAAAAGGCAGCCTCGTTGCTCTGCAGTATTTAGGCCAGATCCAAGTACAACCTGAAAGTCCAGGCTGACAGGTAGGCTCAATTGTTATGCTAACAAATGTAAAGCTAGCACAAAAATGGTGAAAAAATATTGAGATACTTTCCACTCTATTAATTGAGTGCATTGGTTCAGCTCCAAAGTTGACCATTGTATTAAAACAATGCTAACTTGCTTAGCTTGAGAATATATGATATGCAGTTTTGTCTGTTAATTGTTTTAAGGAATCTTCGAAAGTAACACCATTTTTTAATTTTTGCTTGTAGGCAAGCTGGCAAACGGTCCACTTGATGGCAAGTGGCTAGGCTATGGCTAGTGGTCAAGTTGTACCTAAATAATTAACATCAATAGAGAAAATAAACAACGTGTTCGTCCTTAGCCCGTCAATTTGGTAAACCATAATCAGTTTTTGTGACTACTACCCATAATTAAAACTACATTTTAACGGTTTGCAGCGCGGCATGTTACTTGATTTTTATTTTTACTTTTCGGCCACTTCTCAGTAGCCACGATCATGGATATCTTGGTTTTCCGGAATCAAGGATACTACTGGGCAGAAACGTCAAAATAAAAAACTTAAAATACCACCCGGGATTTCATTAAAACGTAGTTTAATTAAATGATTTAATTAAAAATAAAAGTCTCATTTCAAATTTACACAATCGGTATATTTTTGTTTGTTTCTATTAAAATTTAAATAATACTTTCCGATCTGATGGTACGTGTGTTCCAGGCTTGGCCTCTGCGGCCAACACATGCCATCTGTCGAGAGGCTCACGATGCCAAGCGCGATACATCCCACTAATGGCTGGATTACAAATCGCTGTTATTCGTGCATTCCCAAACAAATGTGGCCTTTGTAACATCCACTGTGAATTTAACGCACACTGGTCTGTTAACTTATAATGACTTGAATTGTACAATGTACACATTCACTCAACCAATTGAGGCCGGCACTGTGTGTAATTTCCTTCCAGACTTCTCTATCCTGACATATGTCATGCCAATATAAAGTGAACTAGGTATAAACCAGTTGACGTGAGAAGCACTGCACATACATAATGATCGAAGAGTACTGTCTGATCCATTCTTCATTACTCCACAATTATTATAGTACAATGCCAGCAGTACATTAAATGTAACTAGTGGTCTCCCGTGGTCGAATTTCGACCATAATAAATAATCTCAAAGACCTGTACTTCTATAATCACAAATTTCGCCAAGGCTGCACTATTAATTTAAATTTGATAATAAACAAAAGAGTATATATTCGTGTGTATGTCAAATACATGGTAGCGTGTGTAACGTTCTTTTGAAGTGATAACTTCTTACGGGAGGGTAAACCGCTTCGTTACGTCCCGCGTTACGGCACCAGGCTGACTCTGGCTTCCCTTTATTTCACGTTAAATTAGTTTAAGATTATCAGACTTCTGGTCCAACATTTTTTTTATTAATTATTTTATGTATAATTTTAAAAAATCTTAGCATTCGTCGCTTTTTCTCTATATAAACTATAAACGTGCGAAATTTCATACTCCTCCGTCTGCGCAACTTTCGTAAAAAGGGGTACAAAGCTTTTTTCTTCACGTATTAATAACAGTACATGGCTTGCGTGTTTATTATGCAACGACCAGCAAACAATTACTGTCCTCTCTTATGTATTTTTTGCCTCTCAATTATATTTTATACTTGCCCCGTGATGAAGTTCTGCATAGAATTATTATAATAAAAATAGATGTCAACGTGCGATCTGCTACAATTAACTTAAGTCCAAAAACACACATTATGTCATATTTGGGTCAGCCTGTGCAAACAAACCGGAAAAGTAGGCGTTTTAGTTTGAAACCTCAGTGAGTAAATGAAAACATTGAATGTGACGCGGCAGCCGCGTTGGACGGGCACAGACCTCTATAAAATTAACAATTCTTATCACTGTCGTCGCTCGTAAAAAGCTGGCTCGTATATGAGAGTGAATAGCGATGGTTAAGCCCCTACTATCGGTTTAAAGTGAGACTATAAAGAGTTCCGCATTTGTTTACGGAATCATATTTATGAAGAAATTCGGACTTCCAATATAATTCTAGTAAACAATAGGCTGAGTGCAAACCTTGTGGCCGGAAATTGCGTCGTACGAACTATAGAAATAAGTAATATTTTAAAATCATAAATGTAAGTTATGTAAATACGTCGCTATTTCTATTTTCTTTTTCTTATCGCGTAATTAAAAAAATAACCGACGCTGGGAGATTTTTATGAGTTTCAAAGTTGATAACTCTATTGACTTAAACAAAAGACTTTAAAAAAAGTTTAATTTTAATTTAAAAAAATTGAGAGATTATTTTTACGTCACATAATTATTATAAGTTATCACCCCTAATTTTTATTTGTTTTACGCAAGAATAAATAATAAATTAAATCTAATCCCTACTCTATGCAAATGCTATTTTTATTTATAAGTTAACACATAGGCATAAGGCCCGATTAATGAAAAGTGTTTACCATCGCCTATACATATATGCGCAACACCGGGAGCGAACCTAACGCATTGCCAGCCATTAGAATGAAATAGGAGGGACGGGATACAAAAATCAGACATGAAAATGGGATTAAGGCGATGGGGTAATAGAATGGCATCCCTGTTCCATTTCCCTGGATGAGATACGAAAAATAGGAGAAGAAAGTAGCCCGTCGAAACTTTCACTCGTCGTATGGAATACGATTAGCGCAAGGCTAACCGTTTCACGTCTCTATTCTATGATAGTCTTTAGTGTGATAACACACCTATCGGCCCTAAACACTGTGATCAAGGTAGTAGACTCTAAGAGCTGTAATCAAGATTCCTGCATTATTTACCACAAAACGCATATGCACCACTCCACAACCTATTAATTAAAAATTATAATTGTTCAGTTCAGTTTAGTAGACATCACACGTCACAAAATAGGTCTATTTTGCTCAAAGATTAAGCATTGCTATAGAACGTGGCAACGCCGCCAGCCTTTTGGAAACGTTCCCAGTAAGTGACAGTAGTTTGGGACCAATATTTTATATTTAGCTATTTTTCTCTTTTTTTATTTAGTTTTGGTTTTTAATATAGTATAGTTTGTAGTTTATTTTCAAGTGTATATTGTATTTTTAATTATTGTCAAGTATTTATTATGATAAAAACAGTTTAAGTATCGATAAATTCACCAAAATTTCTTTTACTCATACCCTTAACAACTACAAATAGTAGTGGATTATACTTACCCGCATAGCAAAATCACACTATCATGCGACCACACAAAAAAGGAGTTTGACGGTCGCGGTTGGGAATAAAAAGACAGCATCCAGAGCGATAGACCTGCCAAAACATAAAACTGCATTTTATGTGCACACAGCGACGAACCAGTCTCGTCACGCGAAGTGCACTCTGCAATTTAATGATCCTCTTGTGTCTATGTATACGAATGTACATAACCCAATATATTTTAATATTATAATAGTTTAATTTAAAAGTTGTGTCTACTCTCAAAGTTTTTACTTTAAAGAGGGTAGCCAGACCTGTCTTAAAAGAAAATAAGTCAAAGATAGACAAAATATTTTGAACAATACTTGCACTGGACATGAGTTGTTGTACAATAATATCGAAATTATAGTTAACTAGTTTTGCCCGCAGCTTCGGTCACTTTAATGTCATCTCACAGGATCCGTAGGTACATGTTCCGAGATGTAAAAGTAGCCTACGTGCTGTTCCAGACTATAATATATCTCTTTTTCAAATTTAATTCAGTCGTTCAGCCTTTGTGGCATGATTAAGAAACAAACATCTAGCCAAACATTCACATTTATAATACTAGTATACGACATATTAAAAAAATAACTGAAAACCTTGCTTAATAACCGTCAAAAAGTGACTTTAATAATACCAAAATATAAATATAATAACAGAAACATGAAACATGTATACGAGTATGTATTTAATTAAATTAGCTGAATATATAAAATTACAATTGTATTTCCAAATTCGTTGCCAATTTACGTAGACCCTTTAATAATTGAGACCCTTTGACCATTAAAACAACTGTAACAATATGAAATACATTATATCGAAAACTCCAAAACCCGCGACGTAATCCGAATCCTTTACGACAAAGCAATAAAATAAACAAACGAATAAAAGCCCTAAAGGGACTCCGGGGCAAGTGTCTTTAACATCGTGATTCGATACTATACAGATTATTCGATATCTGCTTTAGCCCTTTTTAAAAATTCAATAATACCCACAGTCGTCGGTAAAAGGGGCACTGCCGTATTAGGGTGTCTGTTCACTACATCGGAGCATACCATGACCGTATTATGAACGTATCAGGCACGTTAAAAAATACGATACGGTCTACTATGCCCACTAGAACATATCAATAGCTATCATATCACTTGCATAACGGGTTTAGTGTCCGTACCATCCAGGCATCATCCGCATGTCATATCCAGATGCTTCTCTCATTCGTAGTAGTTCACCTGTTTTCAAACAGCAATATGTTTAAATGGGGTTAGAACGGTCATCATACCCGGTTAAGATTACGCTTCCCGTTTTGCCGCCTGGGCGTACCGATTTTACAACGTCGCGTCCCATTCACGGAGCGTAGTGGCATCGGGTAAAATATTCTTGTATATAATATAGTTATATATATAGACACTTGTTGACGGTCCGTACCCGGCACAGCATATATAGATAGTGGTCGGTAACGGAACGGCGTAATGGATAATAGTGTAATACTTTTCAATACAAAGAATATTTTATCAGAACCGTTCCTAGTACGGTTGTGGTATGTATGATACAGTGTAGTGGGCAGATACCTTTAAAGTCGCTGAAAGGGAATGACCGCCCGATTTGGTTTTCTACCCATTGTGACGTGTTTGGCATGATTTGGATTTTTGCCGACATTTCGCCCGAAGTTTGAAAGGACGTTTATAAATATGCAAAGTTAATTAAAATCAAACAGATTGAAAATATTTATATAGAATTAAGGGTAGAGCAGGTAAAAAGCAGGTCAAACAATCGAGATTCCAGTGGAAAGGTCTGCAGTGAGCTTCAATGTATTTCGGGTGTTCGGGGGGTTAGAAATAAGAGAGCCCCACGCGTTATGAATGGTTGAACAGACTAGCAGAGTTCCTTTGAGTATGGCAGAGAGGACACAGGTTGGGCGGTCAAGCTGTGCTTCTATTCCAGCCTGTAAGCAAGGGAATCTAATGAAAATAAATGAAACAAAAAATGCTTGACAAAAAAGTGGAGAACCATCATCACTGTTTAACCCCATGAATCCGTTCAGGTACGGAGAAAGAATACAATTTCCTGTTGCCGGGTGAATTGTTTTAAGAGGCGAGAAAAAACCCACAGCCATTTGCTTGACTAGATTCCGGCATTAGTGACCAGGTTCCAGTCTCCCTTAAGAGAGCAGTACCGTATTTGTACCACATTAGAGTTGCATATGTCCACAGGCGATGGTAACTGCTTTCCCTCATGTGAGCCGTCTGCCTGTCTGCTGAATTCCTGCAATAAAAAAATAATAATATAAAAGCAACAAATCAATACATGTATATACCAAAAACTAACTTAAATTGCTAAAAAGCTCCTGCTGCCAGCCGTCACAGTAATATATTCAAACAATTTACCACTCATATTTATACACAAGCATACTAAAGTATCTGCCAAGACGCCTTAGACAAGCGTGGCGGATATACTGTCCGTTCAACCCCTATAATGGCAGGCCCGAGCCCAGCAATGGGATTTCCAAGGGCTGTTATTATATTAAAGTATGGAATAGAATGTGGTATAAACATACTGATAGAACAGATATGTGTGTTTGTTCTTTACGTGTACGATTACTAGATTAGATAACACTTTATTGCTCACCAAAATAAGCAATTACAAAAACAAAATACATAATTGCAATACTTCTGGCAAAATAACAGTCAGCCTTATCGCTTAAAGCGATCTATTTCAGGCAACCTTGCTGAAAAAAAATTCTTAACTAATCCTGCGATGTAGTTGGAGCAGAAAAAAACTATTTAGGAATATAATATTCTATTCCAGAGTATTGCAATGTAGGGTTGGGGAGAACGGATGAATCTTGACTTGATAAAATCCTGACACACATCTTTCACTTTCATAAATCTGTTTGCATAAAAATGCATAGTACTGACAATCGTCTACTAAAATTGTAAATCTATAAAGCTCCTAAGCTCTACTTAACTAAATGGTGCTAGCACTTATTCTTCTCTAGGCATTGGGAGTTTTTCATAGTAATATTTTTACTGTATATTTATTATCAGTAACATATATAGCTAGTTAGTATTCTTCTTGTATGACATAAGAAGCTACCACAATAGAAGGAGCTATCTTGCTCTGACATTACCATGTTTTCTAAAGTTATTAATCGATAGAATCAAGACAAGTCTGGGGCCCAATTATGCTATTACTATCTCGTTGGTATCACCGGATACTATAGTCTCAATCGTAGGTTTGCCTGATTTTAGTATTCTGACAATTTCGTTGGCGTGGCCATAACACACCACTCTGTACACGTTTATAAGCGAGATCTTACGAGTCTTTAAAAATTTGGTGGCTTTTCAATATTTATTTTGGCTAACGCTATTGCTGCTAATGGAATACATTCTTCTACTACTATTCCGATGCGACGATATAGATAATTTGTGGATCTATTGTAGAATTATTTTTTTCGTGCAGTTTGGATCATAAAATAAAGCGAGTATTTCGCTCTCTCTTCCACTCACGGGTCTTATGGGCGGGCATTATTGTTGTCGATAAGCGTTATCGATAGTGAGTTTAGTTTTTTTTGGGGTTAGTTATAAAAATGAAAAAAATATATAGATACAACAACGTATTTATTAAAATAAGAATAATAATCAGCAATAATAAATTATTAATTAGGTATCTATGTTAAAAAAACTATAAGTACAAAAGTTTAGAATGTAACAAGTTATATTAAAAATAAATATATCTAAGTTTAAAATGAACAGCCAAAATTATAATAATGATTTTTATAAGATTGATAATCTTTCTCTGATAAGAATGAGTTTTTATCGATAATGGCGTTGCGCCCGCGCAACACGCACACCGCCTTAGCCGGGCTGAGGCCGAGCTTGATTTATGACCCAAACTGCACGGACAAAATATTTCTACTATAGTAGAATACGAATTTTTGACATTATCGCATTGAATTCCTTCTTTGAACATGTTTGTAACGCCAAGATATTCCCGTATTCTTAACAATAATTATACGAATATTTCACAAAAAAGTTTTTTTATACAAATATCATGAAACCAAAATTACATTACTGTGAAACATTCGTAATTTTTTTGTTACGAATACAACTTTCAAAAATTTAAGATTTGGACTTAATTCTAATTCATTCTTGTGACACCATAAATATCAGATGAGTGAAGATGTTTGTAGTCTACAACATTCGGACCCGTAACATATCCATCAAAATATAACATTCTCTCTCTTTTCTTTCACCATATCCCAATTAATTGGGGTCGGCATAATATGTCTTTTCCTTCCACACTCTTCTATTCTGACAAACATCTTCTATCACACCACAAATCATCATATCATCCTTCACGCAACCCATACATTTTTTTGGCCTATCTTTACATCTGTACCCATCCATCTTGTAGTGTAACATCAAAATATAACATTATACAATCTGAATAACATTCAGCATCAAACTGGACCGTTATCTGCTTTCCCACGACGCATTAATGGTGGAAATAACCAAACGTCAAGGGGAGGTCTGGAAATTCAGTGTGCAAGGTGGATCGTTGCACGGACCAATGAAACTCACGTATAGGCGGGATTCAGTGCGCGTACTCGGAACAAATCCGATAACGCGTCACGCCGAAACTTGCAGACTCAATTTCAGTCGGAACCCGATTACTTCGCGCCGTGAACAAGAGTTGAATCTCAAAACCTGGAAAGCAGCGCACAGACCGATGGCCGTATCTCTTAACGTTTGCCACGTTTCAACTGGTTGGCAACTGCGAATTTCAAAGTATTAGCTTATACGTATAACGTTTCACAAGTATAAAATATATGTGGCTTGTATGTTTTGAAGTAAAACTTCTGATTTGAAACTCAGTGAAAAAGGGACACTTAAAAGAGATAAACACACAAATCTATAGGACCATGCCTGCGAGAGAATGTATTCTCATTGAAATAGAGGTGGACATGTTTTGAAGTTTATTGTTAATACTTCAAATTTCGTCTTGAAATGTGACGTAACAAAATGTTGAATCTCTCCCCTTGTCACACTTTGTTTCATCACACATCACACACACACAACTTTTTTTATAATCGCCAAACACACACGCTGTATATCCCTAAGCTAAGCAACTTACACTTGTGTTATGAGTAATATACAATGGACCATTATGGAACGATCCCAGACACCCAGACCATACTAAATAACAGAACGTTCTTTTACGATATTTATCATGCTAGAAATTGAACCCGGAGCCTCTGCATGCCAGCAAATTATTGCGAAAATAAGATCATCGTTTGTCTACTAATAAGGTCTAGATATAATTGTGTATGGTATAAGACATAGCATAAAGTCCACCTTATTTTATTCATTGTCATAATCGTAATACGAATCTGCGAAAGTAGCAGCCTTAGGCCCCCAGATAACCTTCGGATTAAACTTTTTAATTAATATTACTTATAAGTATTTTAGTACTAACACCTTTATTATGAATAGTCAGCCGAGGTTTATAAACTACCTAAATACATCTATATTCATACTCGCATTTAGAATGCGATTATGAAAAACACTATTTAACGAACCTATAAACCTCGTATAACTATTATCATAAGAGGTAAATATTTAATTATTGTCGCTTTACTTCATAATAATAATAATTGAAGCAAAATGATACGTTTACATAATCATATCAAACCATAAACGTCCTACTGCTGGGTTCAGGATTCCCTATTTTAAGGGGAATGGACAGTATAACTGCTAGGTTTGTCCAAAGCAGATAAGCGAGTTTCATATAATTATGATAATTTTTATACGCAGGCTACCTCATGATATTTTACTTTATCACCAGTTTATTTGAAATGTGAAATATTTTTTTAAGTTATAACCCGTAAATAACATGAGGCCGCTAAAACGATACGTTTGGTCTGCTGTGTTCTGTATAAAAAATCTATACCAACATTTATTGTACTTAGTTTTTAAAAAGAACGTAATTTTAAATTTTGTTGAACAATAAAGTGTTTTCATTCATTCATTCAATCTCTCTTTACATGTTCGAACCATTTTCTTTTTTACTTTTGTTATTACATCTTGTTTGTTTACACGTTGTATATTGCGGGCTTCAAGCCAGAGGGGCGTATAAAAAAATGCGTTTCTTTTTATTTCGTCTATCATTTATATTTTTATCGATACACCACCTCTGTTTTTTGTCTTAATAGTAGGTTAATACTAGTAGAAGTACTTTCATAGACAGACATTGAATACATTGAAAAAAACTCATTAAGTTTTTTGTATTTCCTGAAAAGTTGGTTTTTGCTTATACGCCCCTCTGGCTTGAAGCCCGCGATATATAAATTAAACTCGCTGTCCCATCAGACGTCGTCCTGCTCGGAAAAGCTTCAATCGATATGCCGACAGCAGCGCCACCTACCGGGTCCAATTGTGAACCAACTCAGAAATCTTCTTTGGCTCATGCACAAATACTTTGCTAAAAATCATCACATGATCAAATGTATAGTTTACGATTCTGTAAAGGATATACAGAAGATTAAATTAACTTTAAAAAATATCCATTTATTTTACTTTAAAATAGCCAGAGTACATGGCAACACTATTAACAACACAGCACGACAAATGTATTTGGGTAAATTTACATGACAAGTGAACGCATCGCCCCATCGAATTTCAGATGAGTTTAATGTTTGATTACAGCGAATAGTTTTTGTTTGGTCAGTTAAATGTTAGTGTTATGGGAATTGAAAGCTCTAAAACGAGCTTTAATGCATCGGGAGGCACATTATACTAAGGATTATGGTGTTTTGTTACAACACATAATTTTGTTTCAATTAATATCTAATGAAGATGATTTTATACACGATGTCATATGAACTCATATATTAATTTATAAATACCTAAAACATTACAAATTAGCATATAACCATTGAAACAGTGAAAGTCACTTAACGGAAGCAGTTTTAGAACCAAATCCCAGCGAAATGGAAACAAAAACGGATGCTGGAAGGTCTATTATGAAAAAATTTTTTCGTAGTTTCTATTTTTTTTTTTGTTATATTGAAAATGAATGTCTGTCAATATGTCCTTAATAGAATTGTAAACTATACATCCGATTTTGATGAAATTTTGTGTGTGTTGAGAGTTCCGGGATTGTTCACAGCCACAATTGGAACCGGTAGGTGGCGCTGAGATCGGGTTCTAGAATCCTCTTAATCGCCGAGACCGATTTTGGTGATTTTGTTTTTGTGTGTTTGAGTGGGTTCCCGGATGGTTTAGATTCGCAATTAGAACCAGTAGGTAAAAAATCTTTATTAAATTTTTAATTTTTAAAGCCATATTTTTTTTAAGTTTTCGCGACTTGTACACATAATAAAACTACGTTTTAATGGTTTTAAGCGCAGCAATTTATTTGATTTTGGTTAATCCAACGTTTCGGCCGCCTTTCAGTGGCCGTGGTCACAGACGACAAAGATGACATTTGTCCAACGAGTATTGTATAAATTACCGCGGTTAAAACCGTTAAAACGTAGTTTTATTAGCCATATTAATTTTAATAAATTTTAAGCTCGACTGTTTTCGCGATATAAATTGTACAGAACTTCCAGGTGTTGGTATTCAGCTGCAATTTTAATGCAGGCAAAATGCAGCGGAAATTCAGCCGACTCGCCGATCTCCTGTTTTCGGAAATCTTTTTTACAAACATGTCGATTTTCGCTGAACAACAAAGAACTTCAGAATCATTGTAATATATATAAATTGTTATTGTATGAAATTTATTATTTCTGTTCATTTCACAGGCTTGGTATTTTATACAAATTAAATTAACATAAAAAATATCTACGTAATTTTATTCCTCAGTCGCAATATGGCGGTTATTTCCTTTTTCGATTTCTCTACCCCATTGTCTACCAGCGTAAAGAATACATATAACCAGTAGTTCATATAAGAAATGGCTGTTACTTTGTAGACAGAACTATGGACATAACTATTTTATAAGTCTTGTGATTTTACCAAAATGATTACTTAACTTTAAAAACGACGTCTGGTCCTCTAAATGAATGACCAAATCTGAAAAAAAAACTGTAAGAAATATAATAGTCGAATATGTATTTCAGGTTATTGCAGCTTCCAAGCAAACAACCTTTTTCACCGACGACGTCAAAGCTCATCAAATTCCTTCAGCTTTAGCAGGCATACAGCATAAATAGCAATTAAGAGAAAACTTCGCGTAAATCTAGATAAAGAAATCATTGTTTGCGCGTAAAATACGCAATGTTCACATGGTCGAACTTTGCCTCCTCGCAAAGCCAATAATAGAACAATCCACATAAAGGTAGATTTGAAAAGGGTTAGAACGAATTCCTTTGTCAAATTCCGATAGATATTTATTTTTATGCATTAATTTTTCCTATCCACAAAAAATCGTAACTATTATAGATGGACAAAACGGGAGTCAGCCAAATAATCCTGTTATTATGGTACTCCTGACCGCTCACCTCCAATTTAAAAAGTAATAGTACCTGACACTAATGTATATAAAATATGCAAGTAGTATAAGTTATATGAGCATGTATCTGTGTGAGTACATATGGGTAAGTGTGCGTGTGTATGTAATTCTAATACTCATACATAAATAATTCGTAAATGTTTTTTATATTACTGACGTACAGCAAAAAGCCTCATGACCCACCTGATTAAAAATTACCGTTGCCTTTGTACATTTCCATCACCAAATGTGCTACCAATGTGCCGCTGAACGGAGTTTTGGAACCTGGCCACCATTACCGAAACTGAACTCAAAGTTGTTATAGCTGCATACTTTAGACTAGTGATAAAAAAAAATCCAGTCGGGCAATGCCCTAACACTTGTTTGGGGATAATTATTTATAAATTCATTTTTCTCCGTTCTACACGTATAAAAAGGACCTTCAAGGATTGCACATAGCTTTTGTACAAAATAAAGATCTTTTTTCTGTTTAAAAAAAATGTATCCTTGTCCTAACTTTCTTAATGCGAAATTATAAATAGTTATTATATAATATAAATAGATCCAAAATTAAACTAACAAAAAAACAGGTCGTTTTGGTACAACGTCAAAAGAAAGGTTTACACTAAAAATAAGTGTCATAATTATACATAATTCCGGCACAACAATAAGCTGAGTGCAATCCTTATTTACTGAAAATGCAACGTCCAATTCTCAATATTTTTGGAATTTGGCTTTCATTTTTAAGCATATATATATAAAAGCAATGTAAGTCGCCATGGCTTCAAATAAATTATGTCTTTTTTTATGAGTTTTATTCTGTATTTCAATTTGTTGTCTACATATTGTATAGGTATTGTGTTGAACAAAGAAATGCAAAAAAAAATATCGCTCAAAATGTAATAAATTTCACGTAGAGTCGAAATTAGCAAACAGACGCATGCAACTACTCCTGTGATAATAAATAGAATTTAAAATAATAAGAGATCAAAATTTAAGCATTCTAACCCCACCGAGGCTCACCATCGAGCCAAACAATTGACACTGGCTACACAACTATCACGCCTGAACTATTGGTAGAAAATTTATGACTTTTGTTTTCTCAGAAAGTTAAACTTTAGTTATTGTTCAATAGATTTACCGCTGTTCGCAATTTTTAAATTATTACATATCATGAAAGAAAAATAAATCGAGAACCATTCATTTTATTGCACCATTAGACCAAAGGAATCGTTTGACTTTCATACTGTCTTCAGTATTTTACGACATTCTTGAGTTGAATGAAACATTTACGACTTATTCATAATAATTATACGAGGCTTATTAACTCGTTAAAATGAAGTTAAAAAAAATGATGAAACAACAAAATACAGAATTTTGCTACGCAATGTATGTAGCCTTTATGAACAAGCATCTTATTAAAAATTCCCTATAGGTCTTCTATGTCATCTCTCTATGGGGAAACAATCAAAAGCTAAGCTCTGTACAATCTGGCTTAAAGCTTTGTTTGAAGCCTGTTTCAGCGGCAAATATTGCCGGCTAACTGAATATCAAAACAAAGCAACAGGGTCGAGGCACTCATGCAAGGAATGCTGGTGACGCGCCAATCCGTAGATGGGCACTTGGAGATTAAGCACCTTGCTAGAAGCTCTTAATCGATCGTCGGGAGCATTCAACGTACTGGTGGTCTAAGCCGGCACTGCTTTACTGTGGTTAAGTGTACTGTTGACATTTCGACTATGTTGAATTTCTAGAGCAACAACGATATGAAGCTAGTTGAACCGCCTAACAAGCAGAGTTGCTGTTTATATATCTTTGTATATCTGTAGCTATCTAGAAGAAGTATAATAATGTGGTAAAAACTTAAGTCCCAAATTCTCTACAGATACAGGGCTTAGGAACGGAGGGCCGCAAGTTCAATTTTGTATGGATTGGATGAATCGGTAATGAAATATTCTTCAACTGGGTTTTTAGATACAGGCAAGACCGTATATAATGGGGATTGTTCTCAAAAAATTACCCTCTGATTTTATATTTTTATTACGTAAAATAGGGTATTTTAAGATACTAATTTGAATATTTTTGTATTTTAAGCGTTAGTTTTTTTATAATTCGATTTTAGTTATTTCTCCGATGACGTCATAAGGGACAAGTTTACATTGATTTCTTTGCCTAGAAAACAAAAATAATAAAAGTAAGTTTTATTTATATATAATTAATCATAGTAATCTGTGCTGCTATTTAAATGCCACTGTCATTACTCATTGCGTATCGTGATCATTTTAGTATTTTTTGTCGCTAGGCTTATAATTTTTCATGTTCAACCATTATTATTTTCTATAGTTATTGTTAATTTTTTTAAAGTGATCTGTAGGGAATAATCCATGTTACAGAACTTAAATCAAATAATGTACAGCTAGATTTCTTTTTACACCTGAAGCAGGCAAACAGGCAGATGGCCCACCTGATTGGATTTAGTAAGGTCAAATAAGGGTCAAACGCATTTCTTACAAAATACAAGAAGATCGTACGTTTTTTGGAATTTTAACTAGACAGAAATGATTAGGGACACTATTCCTCGAAATGGTTTTTCAAATAGCTAGATTGAAAAAAAGTGAACGATCCCAATTACGTATAAATTAAAATACTGTTACATGCCATCAAAGATAAACACAACAACAGCTGCCTGCCGGTAAGCGCAGTTTATCGCCTCTTGACTTTGGAAATTCTTTTGTTTACATTGTGTTTAGAATTTCTAATTAAGAAAAACAAGCTATTGTTTTTAACTTGTTTCATGGCCGCCATTAGTGTCGAACTAATTCTTATTGTTATTGTCTTTGACTTTGTTGGCTGTTCGCAGGTGTACAAATTACATTTCTTGGAAGAACCCAGCCCAAACAAGTGGATTGTGTATTGTACTTTTTACTATAAAACATTGCCCGAGCGGAGGGGTAGGGCACTCAAGCGATTACGATACTAGCAAGACGTGTGTAGTACATTCTCAGAGCGATATAGTGACGGACTTTGCGTGTATTGTTGAATCGTGCAGTGTTACTGGTTGTATCCAGTTATAGTACCTGTTTTATACGTGTTTATACAGTTCTAATAAACTCTATAGTAATTCCAATGGCATTTTAATTCGATTCCTGTGGAGCTCGTAACAATACATATTACAGTTTATTTAAAGGCAAGCACAAATAATATTTATTTTAGATTATCATGACAACAACATTACAGTATGAACCAATTGACGTTTACTCCCGATCAGTATCTTAACAGTCAGTACAATTATTTTTTCTTAGAGATTTTTTCCGTTCTATTAGTAGGTACGTATTGCAGTAGATGTCACTGTTCTCAAATTGAACACCAAATGAAAGAAAATAATATGTTTCGTTATACGCAGTTGTTTTAATACTTGTTTAAGATATATTTGATATATTTTATGTTTTTGCAAGCCATGTTAGCTAATAAATATATTTTAAAGTGTGTAAATTATATTCCTCACCTTTTTCAAATTATAAAGCTCTTTTTAACTTTTAATGCTGGATTTTTGATGAATTGTCGATTTACCAAAAACTTACTTCAAAGATGTCAATTATGTCAAAATCAAAGACATTCCGATCGATACGAGTTACACTCGTGAATGTATGTACTTTGTTTTTGTTTTGATTATTTTTCGATAACTTTGTTTGATTCCTGGACTCCGAAGACTTCGCTTATCACGTTTACTAGTGTTCTGTGATCACGTTGGACTTACGCATATACCCTGAACACCGATTTGCCTAACGATTTGTTCTCTGAGGACTTGGATTATGGCTTCTTCTGAAAGAGGTTGTTGTGTTCCCAGATGCGGTAAAACTTGTAAGTAAATCATCGTAACGGCACCAGATTAGATGCGGATAAAAATGATGTTATGAAATGTATGCCTTTGAATATTTTAATAAAAGGAAACATAATAAATCACGCTCACGCTAAATTGTTGTTCTATTTACTAACAAATAAACATTTTTTGGAAAGGCTTTTAGGAATTGTAGGAGTTAAATTATTAACTCCCGCAATTTCCAAAAGTCTAATATAAAAATCAAAATAATACTAGACCCCCTGGACGGTTTTTGCCGTTGAATAGTGTCGTATACCGATAGAGTGCGATAGTATATACATTTTGACTGTTGACTCTATACCAGTATATATAAAGTACTCTGTGCTCCCGATACCGACGATATTGCATAGTTATCTCCAATCTACCTTATTCCCCGCACCGAACTTTTCTTTCGTAGCTCATCTCAAGGTCATCTCTTGCAATCTTGAACGTTTTCTTCAGATGTTACTCTTTTTCACTCTCAAACTCGCCGCTGTCTTCCACTAAAATTCTCTTCTTACTCTCTCTTATCGCACGGATTCAACTGAATTCCTCTACTAGTATTGGCGCGCCTTGCGCTGCTTATTACCCGGTAGAATAATCACCATAATTTTGCTGTCTCTTTCTAAAAATGTACCGGTCTCTGTCGTTTTTTTTCCCAAATATTCTATTCCAGAATTTCGATCTTCGTTTCGTGTCTCCACAGTTCAGAATCATCCATTCAACTCCTAAAACCAACTAGATCGTTCTATCATCGATCGCCACAATATTAAAAAATCTTCATATTCCCCACATGGACCTCCAAAAATCTTTATCCATGTGAAAACATTAGAGGTAATGATTTGTAGCCAAAGTTTTAGTTTCTTCACACCAACCGTGTTTGGGGCGAAAGCATCGCAACGTAAATTATTCATATCCTACGTGCTTCGGATACAAATCTTGAGTTAAATTACAAAGTTTCCCACTAAACCTTTTGTTTTGATATGTTATTGGTATCCTGATTTTATTTATAGAGGTCTCATGTGTTCCGAATACACATTTAACGGAGTTATACTCCAGAGACGCTAAGCGAAAAGAATTGAAAACAGTGAAACAAATGTTTTACTTTTAAGTAACTAGAATTATAAGGATCCCTAGGGATCTATATTTACGAATGAAAGTTGTTACAATACGCAATTTGGCTTTTAAGACGTTAGATGGATGAATATGAAGAAATCGCGTAACGTAAAAAGCTAAGCGCCTGTAGAAAAGTAGTTTGTCGAGTATAACGTTTTTATCTTGCCATACTTGAAAGAAATATATGGAGATATGTTGCAGCAAAAAAAATAGTACGTCATGTCTTTATATTTATAACTATAATAATATTTTTCTATACTTTTATTATGTCTCTGTCTTATTGAATATGTACTGTTTGTTCTTATTTATATACAACTCCATTATTATTCAGTTCATTCTGTAACATACTTCTGTATAAAACTTATAAAAAAAGAACTTGAAATGTAAGCTTCACGAGTGTACAAGCTTTTTCCAAGAATTTAGGTGCACGGTGTTCTTTAATAAGTGTTTTTTCGATATCCCTGGGATCCGATCCACTCATTAGATCCTGATACTGAAAACGTCGCCGAAACCAAATTACGTGTACTAGTCTCGAAAACTTAAGAAAATGCTAAGAAGAAGAAGCCTTAATTGATATGCCTATAGTAGAATTATTTTCTCCGTGCAGTTTGGGTCATAAATAATCGGAGCGGTGAAGCGAGTATTTCGCTCTCCCTTTTACTCACGGGCCTTATGGGCGGGCACAGTGATACGCATTATTGTTGTCGATAAGTGTCATCGATAGTGTATTTAGTTTTGTCATTTTGTGGGTTAGTGATATAAATGAAAGAAAAATATAGATAAAACAACGTATTTATTAAAATAAGAATAATAATGATTTTTTTAAAATTGTTAATTATGTATCTGTGTATTAAAAAACTATAAGTACAAAAGTTTAGAATGTAACAAGTTACATTAAAAATAAATATACTTATAGCTAAGTTTAAAATTAACAGCAAAAAAGATAATCATGATTTTTATAAGAATGATAATCTTTCTTTGATAAGAATGAGTTTTTATCGATAATGGCGTTGCGCCCGCGCAACATGCTCACCGCCCTAGCCGGGCTTAGGCCGAGTTTGATTTGTGACCCAAACTCCACGGAGAAAATAATTCTACTATAGCATTAATTTCCATATCTTATATGGCAAACGGTTTATTCACTGACTTGCTATTTACATAATACACAAAGATTAAAATGGTATTTATCCTAACTATGTAAAACCACACCGAAAAGTGTAGTAATGAAGCACTTTTAAAATATTTTCATAAGGATTTTTAACCATTAAAAACCCCGACCGACTCATTCGGCAATGAAAGGTGGTTTCCAGTATTCAAAACTTTTACTTTATTCGTTGTGTTTCTGCGGTTTGTTTACTACACGAACTCTAACAAGTTAAAAGCGGTCGAACGTAATGCAAGTAAAATGTAAGCACTTAAAAATTGAGGAATAAAATAAACTTTAATTCAATATTTATGATTATGAATATTATAATGGCCTCTTTAACGGAACGATCTAAGCCTTTATACGCCTAGCTCACTAGAACGCATTCCTGGATTCGAGTCCTGATAAATAATAAATTTAAAAAATCTCCCAAGTAGTAAATAAAGAAAATTCCATCATAACAGCTATGTATAAGATCATTACATTTTTCTTTATCTTTTGTCTTTCTACTTTTGACTATCTATACCTTGGTGTTGTATTTATACTTATTATCTATTTAAATCAATGTACTTTAACAGTGATCTAAATTAGAAGATAAATTCCAATAGTTGACAAATTTACATGGGAGTCCATTAACTACTTTAAGTTTGTGCTACATTTGGCCTGGGGGACTAAATGTACTTAGCAACTATTAGAACATTTGTTGAGGAAGCTCAAATGCTTAGTATTTTATTTAAGAGTGTGAATTAAAATATCTACATTATTTATTATAAGAACGATATTCTTACGAGAATGAAAACTTACACACACCTACTATGAAAATCAGTTGTAATGAACGTTCAAAATTTCTATTTTTCACACTTCTAGAAGCTTGCGGGTGGCGTTTGCTGTGCAGTTTCATTAAACTTTTGTATGCCATTAAAAAAACAATAGTTGTCAGATATTGATTGTTGTGGGTGATCTGTGAAATGTTTAGTGAAATGTGACATTTTGAGTAGCCACAAAAATCCCTCGTTTGGCGTCATTCAAAGACCTATAATTTGGCTGAGGCTTCTGTGACAAGGGTTCGGTTTTCGCCTCTTACCTGCCTGTTTATATGCTTGCATACTCGGACACGCAACACAACATGTTTGATGCATAAATCGTGCAAAACCTTAATTATTATATTACATATTGAATATCTTTAGACTAATATTATACATCTCTGACATGACGTACCATGTTGTGTTATCTATCTGTTTATCTATATTTGACTGTATATCACTCGTGGAATTTTATTCGAATTCAATCGGTGAACCTCAGTAATAGTTCGGTAGGCATTTCCGGATTTAGCTCACACCGTGCGATGTGCCAAATCTGGATATTCCATTAAGCTAGAAATTTAAGGATGCGTTAATAAAGAAAAATATTGTGATTTTGAACATAATAGTTGACAGTCAAATCCAGTGATACTTTTTATCATACGAGTATCCCGCATCCGCGGCGATCTTCACGTCCGTGAGATAGCAGACAAACTGCAGGAGAATCGGTTACGCTGATACGCTGAGTATAATCTAAAAAGAATCGCTTATGAAAACTTTATACGTTTTCTCGCCCAAAAGCGACAAACTATCTCCATGTAAATGGCCCTTTTATTTTAGTGTCTGCTACTCCATTTCTCGCACATTTTTCATAGCTCCCAGTCGACTATCGGCAGCAGAGACAAATCCGCCTGAAGCAACGGCATAACGAACGACTTTAATTACTTTTTGTTGGTACAGTGTTTGCAAATGATTTTCTAAAACATTCATTCAGCATATTTCAATACTCAATATTTCAATTCTGCTGTTACAATATTATCAGAAACGAACACTGGCGTTATAGTGTCTGCTTTTTCATACAAAAACTACTATTATAACAACAGTAGTCGACAATTCTGATCTCATTATAATAGTACCCTGATGTGTTTATATTAATTCATAATATATTTATATTCATAAACTAAGGTGGTGTGTGCATGTAATGAGGAGGGATGAAAGTTACGTGACAAAAAAATGTTAAACTACAAGATCGATGGTAGACCAAAAAAAAGATGAATGGATTAAATAAAGCATGATATGATGATTTGTGGTTTGACAGAAGATGTAATCAGAATAGAGGTGTGTGGCAAAGGTATATTGTGCCCACCCCAAATATTTAGGATAAATTGAAAAGAAGAACAAAAGAAAGAGAATACAATCCACTAAATATCACACTACTGGGCATAGGTTTTTATTTTTCCGGGGAACTAACAGTATATTATTGTAATTCACACAATAAATGATACAACCAATTATCCTAATGTGCATGTTCGATCACGATATAATTTACACTTACGAATTTCTTCAGATTAATCTACCTCATCTCCCTTAGGTGCCCTTAATTCATAAGTTATAGAAGAAGAGAAAAACACTTACTAAAACTACGTAAAAAAGGACATTCGTCATATCTTCGGTTCGGCTGTAAATAGGTGCACAAAACAAAACATGTGCGTAATGTATTATAGGATAAACATATATCATCAATACAGGTATCGTCGTTATTCGTAATAAACCAAAAACCTTTTATACCAATTATGAAGTTTGGCCGAAACAAGTTATTAAATAGTGAAATTAAAATGTTGATCGATCAGAGCCGGTAATCGAGTCGACGCACGATGAGCAATACAGCTCGGTCGCAGCCACCCGGATTATGCTCTATAAATTATTATGAAGCAATCAGTGTATGACAAAAGTTTTGCTGATATTTTCATTCACTACACGATAGCGATTCGATCGGTGTCCGACAAAAACTATATTACCTTCCGCACTAATGGCTCGATGAGTTTTACGCTGGTGAAGGTCGGCTTCTTATGCTTTGATAGGGGCGAAAAAAACCGTCGAGACATTAGTACAAAGTACTTGTTCGTAAATATGACTAAGCAACAGATGACTAAGCAAGTCTTTGTAGAACATCAGATATTCAATAACGTTTTGCAGCTAATTTGATGAAGTTATAAAGTGGTACGTAGACTCTTTTACAGGCAGACAGAAAAATATAACTATTTATTGACCTTTGGACGTATATATTAAAGTTGATAGAAAATCTCCTGATACACTTCTTCATCACTTACATTTCCTGCATTATGTTCCTGTAATTAAATTCCTGTAATTATGTTCCTGTAATTATGTTCTTGTAATTATGATAAAATAATTATTTTCCTGTAATTATGCTTATATTATGAAACTTATATTAGGCTCCATTTTAGCCAGTTAGGTATGGAAGCTTCAAAGGTTTGTTACGATATGATACGATACCTTAATAAGGTTGTTTTCCGTTATCAACCTATCTGAGAAACAGATTGCATAATATTTTAAAGAGTAGTAATATTTTCTAAGAGACAAATTTTGTGTTATCTATATCACATAGACAAATCGCTATCTTGAGGACTCAGCGTGAGAAAATAAGTTAGAAAATATTTGTGTCAGCTGTTTCTCTATGCCACGCTGTCAGCAATATTTTCTACCGTTCAACACTAAAATAGCGCTAGCGCAATCCGTCCATCTTCCTATACTTGATTATGGTGACATCAGCTATCTCAATCTCAACTAGAATCAATTTAATAAACTTGAGCGACTTCAAAAATTTCTATACGATTCATATTTGACTTACGCAATATGATCATATATTTGAATATCGTACGAAACTCAAATGATCGCCAATTCGACTTCGTCGTAATGCTCATGTTCTGTATCTTTGTTATAACGTACTGTTTGATTCCAGACCCAGTCTTATCTTAAAAAACGTGTTCAGTTCTTTCACAGTGATTCGAGATCTTTAAGATTGTAGAGAGGTTGCGACTCAGGACACCGTCATATACTACGGAGATTTACGCAAGATCATTCTTTGTTCAGGCTATGCATCTATGGATGCTCTGCCGGCAGATGTCCAATTTGCTAAATCTGTCCATTCCATTAACAAACTTGTGAAGGAACACTATCTATCTGTATCACGTGTTTATCATCTGTTTTGTATGTATATGTATATATATAGTTATATTTTTATAGCAAATATGTATAATAATTATTGTCTTATTATTAGCATCTAGGTCAACTGCACGCCAACGCTATCTTTGCAAAGGTCGTCTGGAAGTGATTGCTTTAACAATAAAGCGCTCTTTATATTACTATCTTTTAGTATTTATTGTGTATTTTTGCTCTGTCACCTTGATGTGCAATAAAGAATATTGTATTGTATTGTGTTCTATGTGTCTAAATCAGTAAATCGTCAAACGCAACCTAGAAATTTATTTATGTCATGCATTTAATGAACTGTAACTGCCCGAGTAACATTGGAAGTAGAGTCCAGGGTTATATATCTATATTAGCTCATTAGTGTATAATTATGATGCAATTAGTATATTTTTCAATCTTTCGTTAAAACTAATTAAAAGTATATAGTCCACTCTATTATATACGTATCACAGAAAAAAACCAACACCACTGTGTATTGATTTTAGGGTCCAGTTTCAACTAACAAAATAAAAAATATTTTATTTACACCAATCATACAGTAAGCTACATTGTTAAGGTTAATAAATACTATTTGGGCACTAAGCCAAGCCTGTATTTTAGGTGATAGTTTATATTGGAAAGTTCCAATAACGTAAACTAAACTATGTAACAAACGAAAAATGACAAAGTAAAAATACGTCGCTTATAGTTATAATTACATACGGCCTTACTTATTATAAAATCGCTAAGAAACGATTACGCATCTTTAAGTAAAAGAATTAGTATCAGACCCTTATCACTTATAAACGCATAATACCTGTTGATTACCTAAAAGGAGCACAGATAAACGAAATTTGAATGATTAACTTAGGTTGTACCCAAAATATTCAACTAAAGAGGAGTTTATAGGTAAGATTTTCATTAGTCAATTCCTGAGCAGTATTTTAAATTTAAGAAACGATTATAAGTAAGGCCCATAAACAAATTCAATTAAATTAAATTAAGCAAAATCGTAGATAATAAAAGCACGTGATCACACAGCGTGAGTTTCCGTCGATTTATTGGTAATATAATTTTGATTGATCGACGCAAGTGGAGCGCTTGCGAGTTTCACTTCCACAACCGAATATATTCCAATCAATCTTAATATTCACCAATCGGTCTCTTTTTCCACCAATGAATTATCAATACAGATAAGTCTTTTAGTTCTAGACATAAGTTACTAAACCTTAATAGGCCTGGAAGTAACATAGACTCAAGTATAAGAATAATACCATAGGTTTGATCCTGGGACCTGCAAAAGGAGTTTATTTTATCCTAATTCAGGCACCAGCCTCTTACCTAGTGATGTTACTAGCTTTAAGTTTCACAGTTTTTTTATAGAGGAAATGAAAAATTATATTGTTATTACAATAATCTCTTCACCTTTTATTTTTCCCTAATAATTTGTGTTTGCTACAGTACTAAAACTAGACAATATAAACGGTGGGATAGTGACGTATAGTAAAACAGCAAACAAATAGAAATAAGAAATTCTGAAAGAAAAAGGAAGAGACGCGAAGAGGGGTCCAAAATCAAGCTTAATCGAAATTGCTAACATAACACTAACTTAATTAACTACATACTAATATGTAATAACGACCGATTCCTATATCGACAGACTGTTCCATTTCCTTACTATCGGTTAAAATTTTGACAAGTAATGTCAAAATTCAACCGGTGGTAAGGTAAGTGAATGTACATACATCTTAAATATATGAACTGAATATATCACGACATCGACACAACGAACATCTAATATGACTGTGTCTTTTATCACACCACAAATCCTATTTATTCATTCAAAACTAACAAACTATCAAGTTATAATAAATGAATAAATGTTGAAATGGCCTCTTCAGAGATATTTTAAAACGTTTTATTGACTATTTATGATATCAGAGGGCTGGTTTCTACTCAGACAACAGATCAGTGTAGTGATCTAGCGAGGTAACGTAGCCAGCTTTCTAGGAACCTTCACCCATTGATTTCAATGACCTAGGCTCAGTATTCTCTTATAGTCTCAAGGAATTATAGCTAGAATATAATATAAGCTAAGTTTCTTAAGTTTAGTAATAAAAAATGTGTATGGAAAAGGTTTTGGAACAAATACTGTACTATTATTGCAAGCACTCCTTCCTTTTCCTCTTCTATTATTATTGTTTAATCACCCCTTAATCATTACGTCGTACGTCACACAATATCCCATTTTTTTATTTATGCTATCTATACTCTTCAGCGATATTTCAGTTTAAGATCCTTTTTTCATATCTATGACATGGTCATTTATTTATAAGTCTTATAAAATCAGACCATAAACATGTCACCATCAGTTTCGTCGCGCCCTTTAAAGCAAAATACAATATACCCATCAGCATATCTTAGGCGGGTTAGCATATTTCATACATCGATAATATAATGTACTTCTTTCCCTACGCAACCATTATATTTAATGTTAAGATTTTGTAACATACACACAAAACTGCAACTTGAAACGTGCCACAATAGTAACTAAAAATGCCAGTGTTGAGAACTAGAAACAACTTTGCTGGCGGGCTTTTCGTGTCAGTTATGAATTTCACGGTATCTTGCAATTGTTATATTTAAATGTTAACAGCAGCCTTTGTAGACCAGCATTAGTTGTAGCAGAATTATGGTATGTTGGTCGGCCCTAGGTCATTGATGTTTGTTTTTACTTTAGAAGACTATTTTTAACTGACTTCAAAAAAGAGGAGGTTCTCTATTCGTCGGAATCTTTGTTTATTTATCTATGTTCATCGATTACTCCGATATTTATGATCCGATTTACGTGATTCTTTTTTATTCGACGCGGAATAGTTGCCATTTGGTCCCCAAATTTGTCGTAGTTTGGCCCAGTAGTTTTCATTTATGAACATTTTTTAAGAAAAAAATTCCATTACGCGTGCACCATTCGTAGGCGTACCATAGCTAGCCACTAAAAGTAACGAATAAATAAAATATTTCGTTTAAAAAACCGACTTAAAAAACTAAAAAGTATAAAATAACTTATTTCTAAAACTATTATTATTAATATACGTTATCAAAAACATCTTGAAGTCGGTGGAAAGTAAAACATAAAAATTGTTATATTTTGAAAATTACTAAGCACCGACTTTAAGATAATATATATTAATAATAATAGCTTTAGAAATAAGTTACTTTATACTTTTTGAAGTCTGTTTTATTTATACATACAAATCACGACTTTTTGCATTCAATCACAATATTTAATAATCTTTTAATGTTCTTAATCTATTTTACACATAAAGTTACATATCAATGTAAAATTAGTTATAAACTAACACTCAATATTTGGCTAAAATTCTAAAAATGATATACATTTATCTTGTAGGACGTAACTTAGAATATGTAATGTACCTACCACAATAGCTTATCGGAGTCATAACAAGTTCGAAATTTGAACGACATTGAAAGTATTATATAAAGAAGAAATTTTTACAAGAAACTTCAACCGGCATGAATGTCTAAAAATATCTGGAAAACCGACAATCCAAACAGTTTTGCTCAATGAGAGTAATTACGAGTGGGGGAATTGGCGCCGGCGAGACACGGCGCGGGATAATTAGTTGGAAAGTGTCGAGTGTGCGCCGCGCCTATCAGGAGCTCAGACTGATCAGTTCTTCGTTTTATATCAGGTGCCCTAGTCTGCTAATTCAATATCTAATAATTATGCCTGCTTCTTGTATTATAGACTATTTAATATATATATATGTATGTATTTAATTTATAAAGTAGTTTAAGTATGTGTATTTAATTTATAAATTATGTAGTTTAAGTATGTTTATTTATGATATATTTAATAATCTGCACCACCAACATCGCCAGATTAGGTCAAAGTATCCCTTAAGTTGATTGCCTGGAAGAGATTGCTTGCAGTGATAAGGCCGCCTATTGTTTCTACCATGACAATATTGTATTTTAGAAATTGTATATTTGGTGAGCAATAAAGTGTTATTTATCTATCTTGGCGTTGCGAAGATATTCAACGTACGATTGTGATAGTGTCGAAAATTCGTATTGTACTAAGCCCATAATACCTTTACGATATCGTCGCAGCATAAAATAGTTGAAAAAAAATAGTGTTACCTGCAATAATTATTCAAAAGCTACTAAATTTAAATATTTATTATGCGAGTTGTCAGTGACAAATATTTATAAGGGCAGAGTGGCGTGCCACGAGCACCCACTTGGTATTGACAGAATACCGAAATTAGGCAAATATACAATAGGGAGCATAGCGTAGACGTAGTGGTTTCTCTTTGCCTTCTACGCCAGGTTGTTTTGAGGGAAATTCAAGGCCTCCATAGCCAGTCCTATGGAGACAGGTTATATTCTTGCTGTGATTCGGCGTTGCTACTCGTTTTAGACTACCGGGATCACGTGTAGGGTAGGGTAATTCCTACGCGAGTAGCATTAAGCCCACAACCCATTGGCCCTCCACTGTGCTCAAAACCGATCTCGGTGGAGGAGAGCAATCATTCACTGTTATCGAAGCCACGATTCTCATCAGTGAGGAAACGACTTAAAAGAAGAGTATATATATCCGCATAGCAACACATGCGGCTAGACAGATACATTCCATTTTACGAAAGAAGAAAAGACGATGTAACAGCTACAATTATCAAAGACAACTCGATGAGTTTTATACAACTAAAATGCATAATTGTGATAAGCACCTAAATCTATACATGACTAGATGGCGCCGTAGGTTATTTATTCTCTAGTTAACGTTTAACGTTTTATTATTTAAAATCAAATCAGTTAAAAACTGAAAATATTTAATCAGTTAACAATGTTCGGGAGCTTCTTGCTGGTGTTATCTCTCTGCACTATGACATGGAGGTGTTCAAGAAAAACGTCATTGACGTCACACCTTTGAGACAAGCAAGGGGTGGACAACGTCATTGTTGCTAAGGTCCATAGGCGATCATAATATTCCTTTAGGTGATCCGTCTGTCTGTTGTGTTTTTCAGGCATATTTTTTTTCATATACAGCTTACTTCGTTGCAATCCTAGACAACCCAAGACCCAGAAAAAATAAACAAAGAAGAGTTAAATGTATATCCTGCTGAGAATCAAACTTGAAACCTTTATGCTTCAGTGAATTAGACGGACCAATGCTAGACCTCTAAACAACAGAAGCTGGTTTAATATTGAAAAATAAGTGTCATAATTTTAGTAACTGAATATTTTCAAAATTTTGATGCTGATACTGATGAAAATTATGCTGACTTTTTAACATGTCCAAAATTCAAGCATTTTGCTGTGTCTGTTTTATGAATAATATTTTTCATAAGCTCATCGCAAATTTGGCAACCATGTTAATAAAAAACTGAAGAAAGATATCAGATACTTTATGTCTCGTAAAATGCAAAGAACGCAGAATGTAGGTTTACGCTAGGCGAGCTGCAGAAAAGCTATAAAGTACTGGCTCGGTTCCACAAACATATAAATTATATTTATAATCAAAATTCAAAATTATTACGTCATTTCTATAACGAATAAAACAGCGTATTAGTTATATTTTAAAAGTTTAAACTGCAGTTAATTAAAATTATTTCTAAAATAATATTTTAAGGTTAAGTTAGGTTATCGTGATGCAACCTGGACATCGAGACAACCGATGTGTCAAACCTGCCAAGCCACGTTGGACAAGCGTGGTGGGTATACAGTCCGTTTCCCCTATAATGGGGGTCCGAGCCCAGCAGTGGGACATTTATGGGCTGATATTATATATGTATCAACTGCGCCTTTACCGTACAAATACGAGTTTTGGCATATATCTGAAATTACAAACAGACATTTCAGTTTTATTTATTAGCATATATTATTATGCATAGATATTTGATTTGAATTTCATGCTATTCCTATTTAGTAGGACAAAACGGATGAAACGACAGACGTCCACACGGCCACACTAGCTTTTGTTTGCAACGCAACAGTGACGCAACGATCGACCAGTCACTCGTGTTAATTAAACGTTCTATATTCGAATATATGCTTCTCTAGATGAGACCAACACAGAAATACTAGCTATGACTACGATATCGTTCGTGCGGCATATTTTAAAACTAGCTGCGCCCGCGGTTTCACCCGCGTGGTAATCGAAAATCGGTATATTTTGGGTATTCACACTGTCTTTATAAATAGTCTATCTGATATTCGGGTGCATGCTATATTGCTGTAAAGTTTCTTCAAAATCCATTCAGTAGTTTTTGCGTGAAAGAGTAACAAACATACATCCATACATACATTATAGGATACTAGTTGTCCCGGCAGACGTCGTCCTGCCCGGAAAAGCTTCAATCGATATGCCGACAGCAATGCCACCTACCGGGTCCAATTGTGAACCAACTCAGAAACCTTCTTTGGCTCATGCACAACAACTTTGCTAAAGATCATCACATGATTAAATGTATAGTTTACGATTCTATAAAGAACATACAGACAAACACTCATTTTTATATATAGACATTTATTAACTGTCTTCTTCCTTTCAACAGTTCATTATAGAAATACTTTTTCTTTTGGTTTATGACTATATTCTTGAGAAAGGTATTACATAGTCTGCTTGATAAAAGCTAATGATATCTGTGTTCATATACAAATTTTTATTTTTGTTAATTAAATAATTTATCTATATATGTTATTGTGTATTCTATCACGAATATATAATATTATATTTTTTAGCTTTTTAAATTCGTATTATTGTATTATATATTACACATTAAATTTATATGATTAGTTTTAACGCATTTCGTGGTCTCCAGTAATTGAAGGAGCACTATTCGAAAATATCCTACATTTTTAAACGTACCCAGTAGTTTTCTTGTGAAGACGATAGGCAAACAAGCAGACAAGCCAAGTGGTGAATACCACTTGGTCATAAGTGTGTTGTCCACCTTGAGACATTATTTAGCCACGGTGCAAATATTTTCACTGCACTATTTTCTGAAACTATTCAAACTAATTTTTGTTGAAAGTTTTGTAAGTTCTACCATCTCAAAGTTTTTCAATATCTTCCACACCATGGTACAAAAGTTAGAAGGAAACACAAACACGATTTAAATGGTTATGAAATCTAATATCTTCCCACCTATTTTGTAATATTGTGGCGAATGATGGAGGAACCATCTAGTTAGTTTTAGAACTTTTCGAAAAAACTAGAACATTCTGGAAGGAAAAGACAAGGAAGAGAGATGATAGAAAGGGATAGACGATAAAATATTAATATAAAAATAAATACTATAAAAAATATTACTTCATTTTCTTTTCTAATCTAACAATAGACCAACTGGTGTAATGATATTTTTTGGGATGCCTCTATTATACATAGGTAATGATTGGAAAAAATGTTGAACCCCAATAATATAAATATCGAGGGCTTCATAACAAATGGGCGTACAAACAAAAGTGCAGTTTTACACAAGGAACAAAATTGTGAATAAAACAAACTAGTTGATTGTATAAGGCTAAAATTTGGTATACCCGTCTATTTAGTACACTTGCGTAGTGGTAAGACTTTGTAAATTGTAACATGCATAGATTTTAGTAAACAACAAAAAAATGTCATTATTGCGTATACGCTCATTTCTTATGAAGCCCTCGATATATTTGTACACTTCACAACTTTATATTTCTTTTGTTTGATTTGTGATTAGGCAAACAGTAGATAATTTAACACAAAATCTAATTCTGAAACGATAAAGCCATATATTTTAATATTCATGGTTCAATCAAAACAAAAGTTTTGATCAATGCAAATGAATGAATTGTTATTTCGCATTACAATTTGAAATAAGTTTTCTGTTACTAGGTTCTATTTAATTGGCTAAGCTATGCCAAGTTTTATTGATACGTATTTTAATGAAAATTAGAAAATACATATAATTATTGCATTTATTTGAACACGATAAATGAATATTACAGTCTGACGTGAGTATCACTCACTCATTAAAAAACTTATTCTTACATATGGGTAATTAGAATGACATTTCCAGTATAATCTATAAAGATATATCTACACTGGACTTGTACATTCGTATGTATGGTGTACATGTGAATACAGAACCAATGCGTGGCTGGTGTTACTATATTATTTTGTAATTGGTTTTCGATTTTAAACCTAAGGACTTAAACATATAACCACGTTGCGGGTCCGCGCAGCTAAACCTTGCGTTGCGCCGCATCCCCGCAAAGCATTATTCCGTCGGAGAATGAAGTGACCATTTTTCTGTCATTCGTGAAACAGCATTTTTTTGGCTGTAATTCGATTTTCATAGAAGGCTTCCGGTATGAAAATATTACAAAGAGTGAAATATTAATAAAAAGCGTTACGTTTTTCTTTTATTATACAATTTTGAACTTTAATGCAATAAAATATCATCTAACATAATATCCAGAAGTGTAAGATACAGTGTTTTGATATTAGAATGTATTGTAACCCGGCCTCAACATTGTATATTCAAAGACAACCATACTTAAGGCATAAACTCCAGTCGTGCGTCTGAGCTGACGCACAAATTTTTTTGTAAGCTTCGTCACTAGTATCTCATAAAGCTGGGCGTTCCTCAATCAAACATATCAAAAAATTTACATCAACCCCTGACGTTTTAATTTCTATACTGCTACCGTTTCGATGCATTTCGTTCAAGCGTCCTACAAGCAAACAAACTTTGAGGTGTTGTTGTCACCCTACTTTGAAGTTACAACACCAAAATGAGCGGCGCGTTATACAACGCATATGTCTGCGGTACCGCATCGCCGAAATCGGCGGCGCCGCAACACAGTTGGTTTAGACTCTAAGAGCTTACAACTCTCACTATAAAATTTATCTGAATATGTATGAATTCAATAGAAAATAATTCTTCGTCTCAATAATATCAAAGCCTTTCTATTACTTATGCTCATAACGATGCGGCTTCATCTGCGATTATGTTTTGGATTTACACTGAGGCCGAGTGCGTCTTATTTACCCATATATAAACCCATCACCGGCATATACCTTTAACCTCTATCACCATAACAAAAATAAATACGTAATTAATAACAATATTTCTGTTTTTATATAGTTTGATACCCTTTATGGTTTATTGATTTAATCTTTGACGCACTTGGCACTCATTAAGGAAACACGTCCTGAATTTGATTTCTGAAAGGGTAAACCTCTAAATCGAACGAAACTTCAAAGTATGAGTCAGTCTAAATACAGTAAAGTATTCTTTAAAAATGACCAATGGGGACTTTTTTTTAATTGTCTACAGAACCCCAAAATTATATTTAATTATTGACTATAAATGTAGTTATAGAAACGTGTTACATATTTCTATATAAAATTTATTTGAACAAAGTTTGAGTTAATAACTTTAGAGCTAGACATCCTGCTGGGGAGTTTCTTACCGCTTCTTCTCCTTAACAGCAATAACACGTTGCGAAGCGGTCTATGTAAACTAGGAAGTAAAATTTTCAGTGGAACTTATTTTGAATAAAAGATATTTCTTAGCACAAACACATAACACTTCAAAACACTCGTTATCTTACAAAAAACTATTGTTAATTTTTATGATTAATACTATTTTTTTTAATTAAACTGCGCAGTAATACATCTCTTTTCAAGTTCCCACGAATAAGCTCAAAGATATCTAGTACAATTGCAGGGATCAGCGACATACAGTCACGTAGGACGTCCAGCTATGCATCTCAGTACAAACCAATGTAAAACCATACGTGCGCAATGGATCGCTCAGATGTCTTGGCATTCTTCCATTTCAATACTGCAACCGCTTCTGGGACTATTGTTATAAAATTCTAATTCTGTCATCGGAGTAAACTCTAAAATAAGTTTTCATTTACATTGCTTTTATATTCATCTTTTCTGAACTACAAGACGTTGAAATGAAACATACATGAGAATTTCAGATAAGATTCCTATTTTTATCAGTAAATTATCATAAAAAGCCCGTTACGCCGTTTCTGTTTCACTGGCGGCAAACTTTCAGACAAACTAAGATACAAACACATGCAAAGGCATCATGCTGAGTTAGGACCGATTCAGAACTTCATTTTAATTGTATTATCTTATTTATAAGTACGTATTGGTGTGTATGTAGTTCTGAATAAATATTTTTCTTTCTTTCTTTCAAACTAATATTCTAAAAACAGTTTGACAGTCCGCGTAACACACTTAGTACGTTAAACACAATTAAGACGACGACAAGAAGTTACTAACACCTTAACTTCATGACATATACCTAATTGTTTAGGCCACTGATAGATCGGCTGATTGCGTAAAATTTCACGCCAACTTCAAAACTATTCCGCATGCGTATGTCACGCTGTACAATAAATACACATATGAAAAAGTTATTTGCGGGTGTTACGCATGCATACAATCCTGCATGCGCAAGCAAATGACAATAAAGCGCACTTAGGTACACACTCTCATATAGTCACATACATGTAAATAAACATCCATATACAATACACATATAAATAAAGTTTATCAAATTTTTAAAATGATTATATTGACCTTATGTCTGGCAACGCCCAACTTCAATACTATTTAATAAACAAAACTAAAGCGACACCAAACTATTTTTCGGCCACTTATCGCCTGTTTCTAAATTTTACCAAACGTTCATTTGCTTTAGTATCAGTAAAAAAATTACATAGGCTCCCTATAAGTAATGTCAAAATACAACTGATGGTAAGTGAATGAACAGTAAGATACGAGTATAGGAACCGGTCATTAATATTCTTATTAAATACATTTCTTTAAATCCATAAAAGTAGATATATAAATCAAAACAGCGACTCATTGGCAGATGAATTATTTCATTTTGATACAGTACACACGTGCCAAGTTGGTACGCGAAATTCACTCGATAAAAAAGTAAAATTTTCACGTTTCAAACTTTTCTGGTTTCGTATAAGTTTTTGGCAAGCGCAACAAGAAGCGTTCGCACGAAGTTTGACAGTGTACGAGACCGTATGTTGCTAACTTTGTCTAGGCTTGCCAGTTGAGCAGAAATTAATGACGGGAAAATGTTTGAATTCATGACAAAGTATAACTACAGCCCTATTGCTTATACGGCCCTTACGGTTGATGGGCGAAGCCTTTGCTAACATATTTTATTACACAGTAATATAAAGGCTCAGGGTTCGATTCCTGGCGTGGTGGATTTCAAAAACGAATTTTCCTAATTTACTAAGGTCTGAGTGTCTGGAATCGGTGCCAGAGCAGTCCGTTGTACATTAGAAATAAGACAAGCGTATTATTATTATTACTATAGTTGCTTCACTTGGGGATAATAATGTGTATGTTTGTCTACCGATTATTTATTTATTTGTATGTTGCTTGTAAGTGATTTTGCAATGTGTAGGGCAACACTTGGATTTTATGCCCCCGGAACATATAAATAATATAAGTCTTTACTTGTCAATGTAATACATAAAAAACCTTAAAATTATAGACGAAGGTCATAGGTTTACCCAAGGGATGTGTAGACATAGACAACCCTTTATTGTTCATCAAAACAAACATTACTAAAATACACAACAAATTAATTGAATGCTTGTATTTCTATTTCTATGTATTTCTATTCTATGTATTTCTAACTACTAATATGGGTATATATTATACGGATAACAATGAGCCAAAAAAATATCCGATGCCAGTAAATATTGGATGCTTTTTAACTCAATAAATATAATTAGTTTGAAACCCATGTTTACAACACATTAATTACTTCTGATTTATAAACACATTTTACATGAAGACGAGGTCATAAATAAAGGAGGGCGATGAAGAAATTAAATGATATAGGTACTGAACTACTGACAATTCAATTCCACTATAAGCTTGATACGAGCCCACTTTTTTAATTAATACCACTTCGAACAGATCTAAAAGAATCCTTCAAGTCATTAAAAGTTTTAATAGCATTTGACTTCGTTGCAAGGAGCTGCTACAAATTTCAGTGTGCGTCGAAAAGTTTCTAGTTTTTGGATTAGTATAGTCGAGAGAGCTGCTGCCAAAGCATTTCAAAAGATTTGATATTAGAGCTGGTCAACTTCTGTTTGAGCACTAAATGAACTGTTTTAATAGAAAATCTTGAATTTCATTTTAAAGCGTTTGATAGTTTCAGTTATTTTATAGCTAGTGATTTAAAAAAAATTGTTGAGCAATTCACGTTTCATCAATAAAAATGCAGTTAATGGATTTGTAATTATTTTACGTTTATTTTTTTTTTTTTTTTTTTTTTATTTGTAATTATTTTACGTTACGTAGGAAAGCGTCCTCCATCATAAATCATATCATGGCTTAAGAGTAATCGAGATCGTGGTCATACACTATTAACCGTGCAGGAACGGTGAAAGAATACAATTCCCTGCAGCTGGACAGCCTGTCTTAAGAGGCGGCAAAACAACCCACAGACAGGTGCTAGAGTATTTATTTGCCCGTCTGGATGGATACCACCTCTAGTCTAGAGTATGTCGCCATAACAATCTTGAGTTGTGTTCCGGCATTGGTGGCCAGTCTCCCCTAAGATAGCAGCAGCGCATTTGTAGCACCTTTGGTGTGGCAAATATCCATAAGCATACGCATAGGTATATGGTAACAACTTTCTATGAGGTGAACCGTCTGCCTGTCTGCTGAAGTTATATTATTTTAAAAAAGAAACACAGATCTACACTCCAATGTTAAAATGAATATTAACGATACCTCCAATTAAGTCTTTACATCTCACAGTCCCAAACTTACATGGAGAACTTTTTTATGACTTTAAAGGGAATCAATTTCCACACTTATATATGGTCAAGGTGGCTAGGTCCAACAATGAGGTAAGTTCACACACCGCTCTTTTTTTAATTTTCTACGGAAGTTAACGCCGACTACAATTCGAAGACAGAATTCAAGGGTTGTTGTCGTCGTAACTATTCGAACACGGAAATAATGAAAGTTATATGGAATTCCCCTACTGGCGGACTTCGCCACCTTGACTAGTATATAGTTTAAAAAAAGTCATATGTAAATATCATTGCAATTTTTCAACACCTGCCCAACGGTACAAATGCTCTGTGTACTTCTCATTTATATGTATACTTTGTATCTTTTTCATGACTACTACATTATATATGGCAAACATAGCAGTCATGCAGACCCAGTAAAATAAAATAAGCCTTTAAAAACAATTGTAATATACACAGACAGACCAACGGACAAAATATTTATAAGAGTACCATTTTCGTTATTTGACTACAAAACTCTATAATGGACCAAGTCGCCGTGTGGTTTGAAAAATGTTAGAAGCTAATTCAATAAACTAATAATACAAGTCGAAAGTCACTGATCCACAACTATAACAATACAATAATTTCACAACATCCTTTGAAGCGAAAGTTTAATAGAGTACTTGTGTGCCTATGTGTGCACTATTACTTGCGGAGATGTAGCTTATAATGCGCCATGTTGCCCGTCAGCGAGTTGCCGGATAACACGCCTGGTATACAAGCGTAAAGGATGGCGTACATATCTCCAACAGAAAAATGTTCATAACTCCGTAGCGATATCTTCCTTGACGAAACAAGAGACCCTTTTGTAACTACTAAACTAAATCGAGGATCGGCAATGGTCTGGTTATTATATTTTTAAATTAGCAATTTATTAAATTTAATGACACATGACAATATAATAAGAAAAAGTAACAAAGAAAATTAAGTAAATTCAAACGCATTTCGCATATACGTCAGTCACGACTGATAGATAGAACAATGCTGGAATCAAAATCTTGATTATAGCTTATAAGGCTGGCGATTGGTGTAATCACGCTCTCACCTTGCCTAGCCTTGCGCTAATCGTGGTTTACACTGTAAGTGATAGTTCAAGTGTCCCACTTTTCGCTCCACTATCCTATTTCTTCTATCCCCTCTCCTTACCACAACCCCTCTATACCATTCTTTCTTTTATTTCTCTCCTAACAAATGCTTTCTATCCTGTCCTAGAGGCCGGCAACGCGTTGGCATCACCCTTTATGTTGCATACGTCCACAGGCGCCGACAATCACTTTCTATCAAGTGGTCCGTCTGTTTGCAAGCTACAGACCATAAAAACAGACCATAATATATACACAGTATATATTTTAAAAAATATATACTGTGTATATATTAACCTATACTTTTCAAGTAAAACTGTAGGATTATCAAACATTTCAGTCGAGCAAAATGCTTTTGGTCAATTACACGAGCTTTTTGCGCGCTATACGCTAGAACTTTGTTGCTGACGCAAGACTCGTATAGCCCCCGGCATCGTACAGCGTACGTCTGTAGTGAGCCTCGTTTAATAATGTGGACAATAGACCCTCTCATAAGTTCCTTTAACGTTGCCAACTGTTTGAAACATTGCCTTGTCGGTATTCACTGATCATCATTATTATAAACATTTAAAAATCGGGCAACAGGGGAACCTTTCAAAAACTATGAAGATTTCTGTTGACGTGATAAATGTCTACTGCCTTCGTTATTTCGGCGATGGAACCATAAAAATCAAAATCATCCAAAATGATCTGTATATTTCTCAAAAACTACCCAACCGATACAACTGAAAACAATTTTTAGAATGTTCAGTGCTTCATAGTTCAGTTAGAATTTAAGTCCCCCTGGACACAATTTTTATGACTGCTAATATATGCCCTAACCTATTGATTTAAAAAACGCCATTCAAGAAAATCGTCGCGTTTTTCTAAAACTGGCTAATAATACACCACACGGCTGAATACATTGAAAAAAAATCGGATAGGTACCATTAAATGTCATAAAACCCCTAATCTTTACTTTTTGTAGTCTCACTACATCACTGTATAGTGGCATATACATATATAGTATACCTTCCTGTCAAGTTTTATCAATTTAAAAGCCGCTTTTTCTATCATCAGATAAAAGTTATCAGTGAAATAAATTATAACCTAATAAAATTAGAAGTGAATCAATTCAACTGTTTTAGTCATGCAACTGCCATTTTCAATATCCTCATGTTGTGTTTTATTCTAGAGAATAACGTTACTAAATCCAAGAATATAAAAAAAAAATAACGCAATACAAAGACAGACGTGCAGACGGACGGATATGACGATTTCATAAAAGATCTGTTCGTACCAAAATGCCTACAGAGACCAAAAAACTAATCAACCGTTTAAAATCCAGACAACTGTTCAAACCAATTAGTCTAAATAACACAGGAAAAGGTTGTTAAGCTCATTCGTAGTATAAAATCATATTTAATTGAACCGGGGATTCATATTCCCCTGTCCGATTCCCAATCAAAAGAAGGGACGAAAGGGACTCGACGAGGGACATAAAAAAACCGAAACGTTCAAGACTTTTGTAATTAGCCGACTACAAAGAAAGAAAAGGCAAAAATGTACCGCACTATGAATATGCAGAGGCATTTGTCGTTGTTCTAGCCAGAACTGAATTATTAATGTTTGGCAAATGGTAACGAGCTCGTTTAGATGTTGCTGCTATATTTTGGGTTTCGCTGATGAATAGCGAGTAATGTAAAATGACAATGTTTAATGCTTTAACCCATTTTGGTTTCAGCAGGACAGCGAAAAGATGAGTTTGAGAAATAATGTTTTCATGTCTCATAATCTGAAATACACTTGGAATTATCTGATTACAGGGATGAAAACCGTACTTTTTATGCCAGTGAAACTATTTTCCCTGCTATCAAAACATTTAAATTATTAATTTAGGTTTATGGCTTGGCAGCTAGACCTTTAAGCACAATCTTAGTTTACAACATAGTGTCTTTATTTTCTCACGCCTATGTGTAGCACAGCTGAACTGTAGATGATCAGCTAGTGCCATTCAACGGAGTTCTTATGACAACTCAAAAGGCCACATTTGACTATACAGTTCACATTTCTCACAAAACGCATAATTACTCCTCAAAACTATCAATATCCTACAACTATTGTTCATTTTAGAGTAATTTTACACATTTCTAGAAAATAAAAGTGCACAGTAAAACATCTCCTTTCAGTTCCCGCCAAAAACTCCTCAAAACATTTAGAAACTATGCGAACCATGTGACTCATATCGCAACTTTATTTACAGCCACTATTAAATCGCGGCAAAAATTGTAATAAAAAATATCAATAATTTTGTAACATCATTTTATACTTATAAATTACTCTTCACTAAATTTTCAGTTTTAATTGACTTTACTCACATTTAATAAACAGAGTGTTAACCTCGAGTCACAGGACTATTTAGACACTGGAACAATTAGTGCCCTCACTATCCTCGTGCACCAAACCATCTCATGCCTTAGTACGTCATCTTCACCTCTCGTTTAACAATGTAAACACTTCTATTTTAGCATTGATCTCCTACCTATGAAAATGTTATAGTCATTTTTCTCAAAAACTACTGGGTCTATATAGGTGAAAGATTTGGAATAGCCAAGCTGCATGTTACTGAGAGTTGACAATCTTTTTGGAAGAGTGACATTTTTATCAAATTTAATCTCTCTGGAAATTGGCGATTTTTATAATTAAACAGCATTAACACATTAGAATATAGTAAGACTGAATTTTTACTTCTCTGTGTGACCTTCTAAATTTTCTCCAGCGGAATTTAATTTGGATCAATACTTTTGAATTTTATTGACATTTAGCTTGCAAAGAAAAAAAAGATGCATAATTCTGCGTATGCGTGAGTTTTTTTTATTACTGGAGTACAGCAGACGGGCTGACGACCCAAATGTAATGGAAATTAGTGACCGTCTCCTATGAACATTTGCAACAATAGGTATTACCAATATGCTGCCGTACTCCTAGATAGGACTGGAACCTGGCCACTAATGCCGGAACACAACTCAAAGTTGTTACGGCGGCATATACTAGACCATGGGTTGTAGACAGCCAGTGGGCATATGCTCTGCCATCTAACAATATCATTGTGTGTCTCTCAACTAATGAACAAGTTTTAAAAATACAAATGCCTTATTATGTTTAGTCGAATGACGAAAACAGTTTACGGTTTATCATTTCTACCAAACCTGTCATAGTTATTGGACTGAACTGGGCCGTACGCACTTATCGACTTTTTATTGTGTACAGTTTCTACAGAATATGTAATTGTAGAATAGGAGAGCAAAGTAAAAAGTCTTGTTACAAAATATTTGACTACAAATGACATTTAGTACAAATCTCTTGTTTTAACACAAAAACAATGGTGCAATTAGCATCACATGCTCAGTTGGCGGCCAGTTGGCACAAAACGGGCGTCTTACAACTTGTACCCTAAGTTTGGCACTTGGTTGTTTCACTAACTTGTGTCTGGCAATGCCTATTGCTACTAATGTCCTGCTTAAAGAGGCTCGACGTTAAAATGGTGAAATGCTTTTGAAACGACAAATTTACATAAGTTTATTCAACAAGATAGGAATAAAATATTTATTTATCCATTACCAAATTTTACACTAAATTAAGAATTACTATATAATAACTATGGTACTTAGGTACTAAAATATTCTGCAAATTATTTGTTTACCTTGAAGAGATCGCTTAAGCTATTGTTGTTATAAAAAAAAAATTGTGTTGCCCTATGGTTATAGAGAAGGAATAAAACATCAAACCAGTTAATACACAGTTTATTTAACTATCACAATACTGGTAACTAAGAACAATACAAGGAATCAATTGGTTTACCCAAAATTATTTTAACTATATGTTCTTTATTGTACACAAAATAGTTACAAATAAAATTACAAAATAGTGGTGATGTACAAAGGCGAGCTTAATCCTAAAAAGAGTTTTCTTCCAGTAAACCCATGGGTCTAGTGAGTGTGGGAATACAAGAGGCAGGCTTATGTACACACGTATGTTTATATGCACAAATAAATAGGTTCTTTACTTAAGCGCTTCTTTCTTTAATTAGCGTCTTACACAACGCAAAATTTGCCGCTAAATATGTTTAAAGGACTGTCAATACGTTTTGTGTATAACGTATTTAGGCAGTTTAATATGATTAACTAATTTTATTTAAAGGCGATCGTTATGCAAGCGGCCCTAAGTGTACAATGGAATTATTGTATCTGTTTTTTTCGGTTAGCATAAAGTGCTATTCAACATAATGTGGCGAATGATGGTAGAACCATCTAGCTAGTTTTAGAACTTTAGAAACAACCAGAACAACTAGAAGTAAAAGACAAGGACGGATATATTTAGAAAGAGATAGACGATAAACGAAAGAAAGAGATAGATAGATGTTAGAAAGAGATAGACGACAAAAGAAAGAAAGAGATAGATGGATGTTAGAAAGGGATAGATGTATAAACGAAAGTTCCCGAACAGAAGGTTCGGGAAAGAAGAGACAGAGATAGATAGATGGGTTCTAGAAAATTCTTCCGGGTATATAAACAGCGTAAGGCGCGCCTACCGGGCAGTATTAAAGTTGAGTTCAGTCCAAGAGGGTGAAGCGATAAGTGCGATACTAAAGAGTTGGAAGAGAAGGTTAATAGAAGACAGAGACGAATTAAGTGGTGAATTTATTGACAAGTTTGGTGAACGGATACGTGAAGTAGGTGTGTAGCGTAGTTCGAGAGAGGAAGCAGAGGCGAGCTACGCGCGATAATATCGGAGGTGGTCTACGCCGATGATGATCGGGCGGATCGGGTTATTGAGGTATAGTGGTGTGTAATAAAAGTTTAATTAAAATGTTTTTTTATAATGTATCGAGTAACAATAATTTTACTATAATTTAGTACTTTATTATTTATATACTAAGAAAGGATAGTACATGAATATATCGTAATTGCGTTGCATAGCGGTTCACTTTAGCTTTTTAATTTACATTCTGCTTAATATTTGTTTATGACGATTAAAAACATATTGATACTTTGATTTTCATACGTAAACAGCGTATCTACTCTAAATAAATAGGTTTTCACTGATTTAATAACGAGAAATCGAGAGATACTAGTGATACCTTACGAACATAGTAAAACTAAGGCAAATATTATAGTAATGTTCTTTTAATACGTAGTATTTTTTTCTCAAATGACGATATTTCAAATTAAGTAACTTAATTATTTCATAAAAAATATATAAAAGTTAAATGATATTAATAAATAACTATCATAACTTGCTATATTTGCATTATATCAATATAGTAAGGTGTAAGTCTTCATAATTATCGTCTTCATATTTTTATCGTGCAGAACGAAGATAGAATACATTTCCTGCTTCCGGCGCTGTTGTAAAGCGACAACAATACCAGTTAGGTATTGCCGACTGATAGTCTGTTAGAGTACCGTATGCCCATAAGATCTGATCTGTCCTATTAGTGACATCAGCCTTAAAGACAAAGCATGTTGCAAATATCCATAGATGGGAAGCGTTAAACCGCTTCCATCAAGTGAGCCTGTCCTTCCCCTGAACTCATGCAATAAAAATATATATATACTTATATATACGTAAAGCAATTTCTTTATTAGTCTTTGTTTAGTTGTCTTAAATGTTATTTTAATAACAAGGAAATACGTTTAATTTCAGTCAGGTTTAACCAAAAAGCCAAATCATGAAATATGCTCAAAGGAAACTCATAGTAAGGGTTGTGGTTTTTGGAACGTACAACGGTCCGAATCCAACAGTATTAAATTATTTTCGATAGCATACAACAAGCTACAGAGTTATGTGGCCCGTTGGATGCAACTTCTGACCATGTCTGCCGTCTGTATAGCCCGAGGGTATAATAACATTAGCAAGTCTATACGATATAGATAAAACGGAACTACCAAAGGTTGATATCATTAGGATGTCGTAATGATTGGGTAAAATGACAGTGTGACAGTGATATTTTATATAATGAATAGGTTCGCGTTTGACTGACATTGCGCCTTATCTCAGGCGGAAATGCAGTCTAAGGTGGAGCACGCTTACCTAGAAGATACTTGTTCACACGAGACTTAAAGACACCTAGATTGTATTCTTCCAAAAGTTCCATTCATCAGCGGTGCGTCTATATCATTAGACTATTTATGCATCTTTTTGAAGTTCCTTAATCATTTTTTTATTACAGAAGTTGAGCAGACAGGCAAACGGCTTGATGGAAAGCGGCTACCATCGCTTATGGACATTTGCTACACCAAAGATGCTACAAATGCACTGCTGCGCTGTTAAGGGAGACTGGAACCTGGTTACTAATGCCGGAACACAGCTCAGGGTTGTTATGGCGACATACTCTAGACCAGGGATGGTAGCCATCCAGACGGGCAAATACCTGGTTGTGGGTTGTTTAGTCGCTTCTTACGACAGGCCGCCTGGCCGCTGGAAATTCTATTCTTTCTCACGGATTTCTGCACGGATCACTCTCTTGCAAATTATATGCTATGTCACGGATATGAACACTGTCACAAATACGGCTAATCGTTATCAACTATCAAATCCTAAATTCTTTAAACATATACTTCTCTCTTCTAATCTCAAAACCTTCTCAATTTGTATGTGATATTTAAACCATATCATTCACCATTTCGTTGAAGTGGTTTTTAATAGCAGCATGGTTTAGTTCAGCTCCTTCTACTGAGATCTGATAGAGGTGGTATGATTAGACAGTTGCTCCCCACATAACTGCGTAGTCTTAACCTTTATTAAAACGATTACATTATGCTTTTACTATGAGACATTCAGCCTTGAATTAAAATTTAATGTTTCACGGCAAGTTACTTTCATAGGCATAGGAAGCAGTCGGCAGTTGGTATAAATTCCGAGCGACTGAGTTCAAAATACGGAGCCAACTTTTAGAAACTTTTATACAGAGAATGATCCCAAAAGGCTATTTTACGAGACTACTTTTGAATGTCTGTTAAAAAGAGGAAATGTATGCGATATTTACCATCTACGACTAAAATATATATTATTTGATAGCCAGATAAATAAAACTGAAAGTTGTGTCTGTGATTTTAAATAAAAATAAATGTGTGTGAGACACATATTGAAATGAAACTTCAACGGACAAGTGGAAAAACGAATGGCAACGGATAAGTGGAAAAACAAATCGCTACCGATAAGTGGAAAAATGAATCCCAACGGACAATTGAAAAACGTATATCGCCACTCGCCTATCACCACTCTTCTATCGCATCTCGCCTCTCGCCACTCGCCTCTGGAATCTCGCATCTCGCCTTTCACCTATCGCTACTCGCCACTCGCCTCTCGCCACTTGCCTCTCGTCATTCGCCTCTGGAATCTCGCATCTCGCCTTTCGCCTATCACCACTCGTCTATCGCATCTCGCATCTCGCATTTTGCTAATCGCCACTTGCCTATCATATATCGCCACTCGCCTATCACCACTCGTCTATCGCCTGTCACCTCTCGCCACTCGCCTCTCGCCTCTCGCCTCACACCTCTCGCCTCTCGCCTCTCGCCTCTCGCCACTCGCCACTCGCCACTCGCCACTCGCCTCTCGCTTCTCGCATTTAGCATTTTGTTAATCGCCACCCTCGTATATCACCTCTCGCCTCTTACCACTCGCCTCTCGCCACTCGCCTTGGAATCTCGCATCTCGCATCTCGCCTCTCGTATCTCGCGTCTCGCCTTCACCACTCACCTCTCGCCACTCGCCTCTGGAATCTCGCATCTCGCCTCTTGCCACTCGCCACTTGCCAATCATATATTGCCACTCGCCTATCACTACTCGTCTATCGCCTCTCGCCTCTCGCTACTCGCCTCTCCCCACTCGCATTTAGTATTTTACTACTCGCTACTTGCGTATCGTCTATCGCCACTCGTCTATCACCAGTCGTCTATCGCCTCTCGCATCTCGCATCTCGTATTATTGTTAAATGCCTTCCAAAAACACCGAAACGAAATAATTTCCCCATGTATGTTATATGAAATCTGGAATAATAATAAATATCAGTGTTGCTTGTAACTGAAAACAGTTTTCTAAAACTTTGATAGCAAATCGTGCCGTTCAAAGCAAGCCTTTAGGCAAATGTCAGGTCTTTTCGTCATCTCCAGTGTACACAATTAGCAATGCGAACTGCTTTTACATCTTATTCAATGTTTGACTTGACGCTATCTGCCTTTAGTCTATGACGAGGGTCTACGGACAAAGGATGTACATGTCATACCTTAGGAAATGTATAGTACCGTGAAGAACGATTGTGAAGTACTAAGGTCAAGATTTGTTACTTTGTTGGACTACAAGGAGCTGCCTCGTTAAAAATAATTACGTGGATAGTATTTATAACGGTACGGTTTTGGTAAATACGGAAATCTTACAAAATAGTAATTTTCGTCATATGTCGTCATCTTATTATAATTTGAATTACTATAATTTATGTTTTATTATAATTATAATAATTTGAACATACCGTCTTTATTAATACAACAACACAGTACATAAGATTTAAAAAAAATATCTACGATAATAATAAATACATAACAATAAAATAGTTTATTAATACCAGAGCATTGTAACAAGGATAACAGAAGGTGCTATAAAGTTCTATTACAATAAAATAGGTAAATCTAAGTAATAACTAGGAAAAACTAAAAATAATTAATTAAATTAGTGGATACTAACACCTAAACTAGGCAAAGCCTGTAATATAGGTGTTGGTTCCTTCCTATAATGCATATTTGAATGTTTTACTTTATATTCGTATGTGGGTAGAAATGTTACAATAATTTGTGAGGTGTTATACAGACATATAAACTTGTATAGACAGATTAATGCGATTGTGTAAAATAATAAAACTTTCTTTTCCCTACTTTCACTTTTCGCTCGACTTCTGAAACTCTGCTCCCGTTTTTGTCAAATGCTTCACCACTCTAATCAATCCACCGCTAGACTACCCTCTTTTTGTAAATTATTAGATTAGACATCACTTTTTTGCTCACCAAAATAAACAATTATAAAAACAAAATGCGTTATTAAATTATTTGTAACACAAACATTTGAGCGTTTTTTTATAAACGTGAAACAATTTTTGTTCTTAAGATATACATAAATCTCGTGTATACAATACCCAATAACAATTCTAATAAACGCTGGAGTAAACTGAACGTTTTATCGTGCCAATAAAACCGATTTTGCGACAAATATGAAGTGAAATATCTCGTATGAAGACTGTTAGTTAAATCCAAGATTGGTTTCCATTTGTAGTAACTTGTAAGGGTAGCATTCGTTAGATTAAGCCGCGGCCTGTAGCCGGCGATAGGGGTCCTTTGGGAACGCGAACGAACGGTTGCTTCTCTTTATATAGTATAGGGTACTAGTGACAAGCTTAAGCAAAAAGATGAACTATAAGTAATAATATATAAAATTGATGTATATCTGGGATTTCAATATCCATGCCTTTAAGAGTAGTTTGCTACTTATAGGATGCCTTATCATAAATTATTGTTTTTAGAATTTTCTTCTGTCAGTCTGTACAAAAAGCCCTAAATATGACTCGATAAATTTCAATAATAATTTTATATAAAAAAAGCATTTTTCATTTTAATGTCTTGTGGAGTTGGGAAGATATGAATATACGATCCAAGTCCCACGCAAATGAAATGATTGGCACATCCAGTTGTTAATTATATTCAAGGCAGATCCTATATTGGTTTGAAGGTGGCAAAATTTTCAAAAGATGTTGTACGTATCATAAAGAAATTGTTTCAAATTGCACAATAATTACCTCACTGCGGTTTGTAATTAAGTCAGTTCATTAAAATGTATGTTCCTTTCTAATATCCTATCGTAGAATTTGGTATACATATGTACTGTGTAACGATTAACATATGGTATTAACTTATGTTAGTATTTTTTATGTTGGTAAAAATAGTTTATACGGGATATGATTTATATAGGTGAAATTTAATTAACCGATTATAATATTATTTGATAACTTGTAAAATTACACTTTAGGTTATAATCTTGAAAATCAGATGTAACAAGCTTCTTATCTATGATCCAGGATTTTGCTCGAATTTACACTTGTTCCAGATCATAATTTTATTCATTTACGATATATCGAATGAGATAACTCTGACATAGCTATTGAAAAGCATTAAAGAAATATAATTGATCTGTATCACAATTCTCTCGAAATGTGTCTGCAATGGTTTTTTTATAAATTGAATATGTTTTTAGCTATATTCTCAATTAAATTCCACGTGAATTTAATATAATTCTTGTATATATTTTACGGTGTCTGGTATCGACTATATGGGATTTAGATAATTAGTACTTAAGCGCATGATACAACAACTCCATTTATATATAATGAAAGAATATTAAAATTACGAATGTATTAAATGGAAAAACACTTTTAATTTGTTTAAACATGCGCTTGGAGTTTCATTTAGGTTTCACTTCAAAGGACCATTTTTGTTACAAATCGCTCCTATCCTATAACTTACTCCAGCCTTCAAGATGAAATTGGACTCGAAATGATTGAATGCAGTTGTAAAAGCAAGTAGTTTCAAATATACGGAACCTTTTGTTTTAGATTTACTATTGTACTAGGAGTGGAACAGACGAAATGTAAGAAGCTTATCCTATTGATACGTGCAGCAAATAGTGTACGCTTCAAAATTTCAAAAATACAGGTAACAGTAGTACAAAAGTCGGTAAAAAAGTCAAGTGTTCTCACTGTTTTAGACTTACACATGGTCATACCAATATTTCAGTAATCGACCAATTCTAATATGATAAACAAAATCAATTAATTAATTAATTAAATTAAAATACAGAAATAGAATAATGTCAAGAAAACTAAATAAATCAAATGTCAAAAGCCAAAAATAAAAATGTAAATTGGTATTCAAATTTTGATGGACAAGGCTAAATTATATATATTTAAATTAAAATGAGACTAAAGAAAATAAAACACCAATTTTCCTTGCGTTCCGTTCCAATCACAACCAACTTGATTTTCTTTTAATTGTAATAACCTAGAACCGAGCTGCCAGTATTATATTTTAAAAAATAAGTGTTTATTCACACCACAATATCTCTTTGTTGTACTTAAGAAAATCATTAACTGAGTATATCGTTTAAACCAGTAATCATATTTTTTGCTATTTCTTCACATATTTTCAATGGTAGTACTCTGATCGATGGAATTAATTGATTAAATACTAGCTTCTGCCCGCGACTTCGTCCGCGTGGAAAGTTTTTTAACTATCCCACGGGAACACTTTAAGTTTTCGGGATCAAAATTATCCCATATGTTGACCAGGGATACAGGCTACCACCATACAAAATTCATTTAAATCGGTCCAGTTGTTTCGGAGATTAAGCCGTACACACAGTGAAACAAAAAATTGGAACAAAATCTAAATTAGTTCTATTTCACTTCCTACATCCCCTGACTCGGTTTTCAGCATTTTTTCATTGTACAGAAATCGACCTCTACAGTTTTATTATATGTATTATGTAGATTCGTATACACATTGCGTCACAGTTTTTCATGAATAGGAATATTCTGGGAACAAAATCAAAATTAGGATAATTTGAAACAGTCCAAAATTATTGTTATGAAATCAACGTTGGTATACCTACACCGCCCGTTTTTCTAGAAAAAGACTTAAATTGAACTATGGCGCCATCTAGTTTTCTGATTTTAGGACGCATATTACGTGTTTTATCAGGCGATATTTATACCTAAGATCCTTCTTTCATCATTATATTTAATTAAAGACTTAAGCCCCGTTTTAATGAAAGCCTTGTTCTAAAAACAATGTAGTAACGTACAAGCAGTTACAGGCAAGTTAATTTATCATACTGCTTGCGGGTGAAATCTCAAAGACTAGAAAAATAGCAAGCTTTTAATACAAAGGAGCCTTGAATAATCTGCTGTGGCTTACCACAAAAACACAGAGGTAAAAAGGACTGGTTTTTAGGAGTACATTAAAAAAATGTTTAAATTGTTTGGTTTAAAAAATATTTCCTTAGTAACTAGTAGTAGTAGTAGTTAGTAACGTCTGTATTTGTTTTAAAATTCGCAACATTGATACAATCATGGATGTCTGCCCGCCTTTGGATCTCGTACCCGATGATAACACGTATTATACACCTGACCTCGCAATGTCTATTCTGCGTGCTGCCGGACACAATCCCTCGACTCAAACTGGCTATATACATGTCTACTTTTTTTATTGCAAGAGCTCAGCAGACAGCCCACTTGATGGAAAGCGGTAACCATCGCCTATGGACATTTGCAAACACCAAAGTTGCTACAAATCCACTGCTGCTCTCTTAAGGAAGACTGGAACTGGGAACTGGACTGATCTGGTATTGCTTTTTAAGAATGTAAATGAAATACAAATAAGAAGGATTTATGACGTCTTACCAGGAGATGAACAAAGAGATTAGCGCGAACAGTTGATCACTCAAATTTCAATAGGTAATGAAAAACCTGCAAAGGACCGGTTCGCGACAATATCATGCCTGTTTCACATATGAGTAGGTAGACTCAAATGATCCTCTACATGCTACGATGTATCTTTTTCATCATCTACTTTCATTAACCTCTTCATACATACGCGTTCATTATAGGTGTTTTTTACAATACCATTCTTTATAGCATCTGCGATGAAAGAGCGGTAAGTCGTATTAATATAAACTACTAACTTCTATCCGCTACTTCGTCCACATATAATAGTTAAAAAAAAATGAGTTAAAAACCCCCGATTTCTAAATATTCTTGATTGGTGCTCCGCTCGTATTTATAGGTCTTAGCGTCATAATATGTAGCCTATAGTCTTTCTCGATAAACGGGCTATTTAACACTGAACAAATTTTTCAAATAAGACCAGTAGTAGTTCCTGAGATTAGCGCGTTTAAGCAAACAAACAAACTCTTCAGCTTTATGTATATATTATTCAGATATGATTGTAGAATCCATACCTCGCTCTAACGGAATACCCGGCATAACTAAATATTACATACAACATAATAAAATTATATATTCAAAATGTAACGACTAACTTTGAGAAAGTGTGATAGCTATCCTCATTTCTTACTTTTAATACTTTGTCATGAGACTTAAATATGTAACGTGACTTTAACCAAAAGTTTTATTATTGTTGAAACTCACCTGTAAAAATGATCGTAATAACTTTGAAGTTACGAAATTTGGGCGTAAAATGAGTAATCAAAATTCCTGGGCCGACCGGAGGTGTCAACCTGAACCTTCGATGGGGAACACTTCTAAATTACAGGGGTCTCGCATAAATTGTTCCAATATTCCGAGACGCGAATGGCATGTTAAAGTAATAAGACCACCATTCACACCGGTGCGAATACAAGCATTATACTAAGAAAAATAATTATTACATCCCTTTCTCTTACGCATACGGTAGTGGAAGACAGGCTCCTCAAATTAAACAATTCCAAAATTAAATAATTCAACTTAGATACATTTAAGTTATCACTTTTGTCAGGCGTCCCGAAATGCACACGTTTTTTTTTAAGATATTTTCCCACTCTGGTTAAACACATAGGTTCTCTAGAAGAAATCTTTTTAGGGTTAAGCTCATATTACCACTATTTTGTAGTTTTATTTGTAACTATTTTGCGTACAATAAAAAATAAAAAGAGAGAAAACTATACTTGCCACGATTAAGCAAAGTGGATTAGTTGGTCGTTTTTAAACATCGGCGATCTCAGAGAAAACCTTTCTCACACCGGTTTAATATACTATAAAATTCGAAAATTACGCCATAAAAACTATCTAAGCTGTCCATTTACACTAGTCAAAGTTAACCTACATTATTTGTATCAGGGGAACGAGGCACATATGCTTTAGCTACCGAGGTACCACTACATGTTTAATTGAAAAAAACCTTGTCAACATTATTTTAATAAAAGATGACAATATATGTTAAATTTGCAGGTTCCTCACCAGGATTTGTCTTACAACATTTACATTTTATTCCATATAAATAAAAGAGTAAGTGTAAACGAGCTTATGGTTATCATAATACACAACGCAAAACACAAATACTAGTCCACGAATGTATGTATCCATTAAAACCTAACTCATATATCTTTATCATTGTGCTCGAAATGCCGATTCTTGCAAAAATAATATAAAGCACGTTTTGTAACGTCGCGGTGTAAATGATGCCTTCAGAGTCACGTAAATTCTGAGAAGCGTCAATGCGGATCGACGTGAAATTCCGGGGCGTACGTATTTCTGAATACTGCCAAACATTCCATTATAATCAATATTATTTATTATGATGATAATATTAATAAAAAAATTACTTTAAGAATAATAATTTAAAAAAGAAATTTCAAGTTTTGAGATGAAAGAAGAATACTTTTTCAACGGCTGTAAACTAATTAAAACGTAATAAACCATTTATGCATAACATTCATGTAGCCAGAACTCCAAAAACTCCAAGAACGCAATTCCAGTATAATAAATCGTGTATCAGAGTAAACTATTACACAAGTCACTCATTCCTATAAATTATTTACTGTATTGTCTGTATCTGGACGAAACTCAGTCGTTGAGTACAACTGTTCGTACAATTTGGAATTCGGGTTTCCACGTGACGAATCTTTCCAAATTAATCATTGAAAGCATAAAAATATTATAATAATTAGAAACATAATTTGGCAGTCTCTGTGTATATCTTGCATTTATGTTGATATTATAATAAAAAATAAAAACTTCGTTTAAAAAAACGGACTTCAAAAACTAAAATGTATAAAATAAGTTATTTCTAAAGCTATTTTTATTAATATATATTATCTAAAACATCTTAAAGTCGGTGCTTAGTAATTTTCATTCAGTTTTACTTTGCACCGACTTCAAGATGTTTTAGATAATATATATTAATAATAATAGCTTTAGAAATAAGTTATTTTATACATTTTAGTTTTTGAAGTCCTTTTTTTTAAACGAAGTTTTTATTTTTTATTTGTTACTTTTTAGTGTCTAGCTATGTATAGGTGGACTTACGAATGGTGCCCCGCTTCTTAAAAATATAGGTCCCAAGAAACGAGAACAAAAAAATGTTCGTAACATGAAAAACTACTGGGCCAAACTATGTCAAATTTTTAGGGGACCACATGGCAGCTATTCCGCGTCGAACAAAGAATCACGTAAATCGGAGCATAAATCACGGAGTAATTGGCGAACTTACATAAAATAGCAACAACAAAAAAGATCCCGACGAACCTCCTCCTTTTTTCGAAGTCGGCTAAAAATGTCCTACCGCAGTTTCTTAGACGACCGAATAATAGGATAGTTGGCTGTCATATAAATTGAAATGTTTTTATCATCTCACAAAATACAGAAGCTGCCTAGTTTCTGTACGAGCGTAGTGTATAATGACATCATATGATAAACGATTCAAGTAATGTATTAATGTTCAAATAGTGTAGTAACGTTTTAACTTAATCCAACTTCCTACTCCTACTAATATTATAAATGCGAAAGTTTGTAAGAATGTGTGGATGTATGTTTTTTTACTCGTTCACGCATAAACTACTGAATGATTTGATAAAACTTTACAATATTGAACATATGACCGGAGAAAGAACACAATTTCTTGCAGCCAGGCGGCCGCTCGTAAGAGGCGACAAAATAACCCATGCCAGGTGGTAGGGTATTTGCCCGACTGGAAGACTACAACCCCTGGTCTAAAGTATGCCGCCATAACAAAATTGATGTGTTCCGGCATTAGTGACCAGGTTCCAGTCTCCCTTAAGAGAGCAGCAGCGCATCTGTAGAACATTTGGTGTTGCGAATATCCATAGTCGATGGAAACCGCTTTCCATGAAGTGGTCCATCTACCTGTCTACTGAACTCACGCAATTACTCACCAAAATAATACATAGGCTATGATTTATAAAGATATACTGTGAATTATCCAAGATATAACGATTTTCCATCACTACGCGGGTGAGACATCGGGGAGCAGCTAATAGAGAATATTTTGGTAATATTTTAAAAGTATAAAGATGACAAGGTATCTTCTGACCGCTCTTTCATATTGTTACGTTTGCCGGACTCGAATTAAAAATGCCGTTATAATTACTACAGAATTTATTAGAACTATACAAAAACGTATAACACAGGTACAAATATAACTAGACACAACCAGTACAAACTGCACGATTCAATAACACGCGCGAAGTCCGTCACTTATCGAATGTACCCACGTCTTGTTCGTATCGTAATCGTCGTTTAACTGCCTCACCCCTCCGTTCGGGCATTGTTTTATACTAAACTATACTATTTGTCTTGACACATTGCTCGACCGCTTAACAATATAATCTAAAAATCACACCTAGTTAATGACTATCATAAACTATTACAATACACAATAGGATGTTTTTCTCATTACATTTTTTAAACACAAAGTAAACATAAGAAGTCCAAATGCCGAAAGGTGATAAACTGCAAGTGTGTGTTTACTTTTGTCGGCGTGCAACAATATGAACATTATTTTATGTTACTGCTCTATCTGGTATCATGTTATAAATACACGGTTTCCTATAGATGTAGCGATCTGTAAACGCGTAATTTGTGATGGCATATTGTTCAATATGTTTAATATCAACAGGTAACGTATGAAGTTACACTAATTTAGCTATTCGTTAACGGCGTCATTTGTAACATGAATGAGACTCATTTGGCCACAGTCAATAACTTTAACATTATCCGATAGACCGAGTATTTGAATTTGTTGGAACATGTATGATTTGTCCGACTGTTTTAAAAGAACTGGAAGAGTTTTTGAGATAATAGTGAATTTGCATACGTGTCTTTTTTCTCATTACTTTTGTTCTGAATAATTCAAGCATTCTCACTTCAAAAATAAAATCTCTTCAAGCTTCATGCGAGCTAGCGAGTATGTGTGCTTCTCTATAGTTTTTTTTAGGTTTATGGCTAGGCCTTTAAGCCATATTTTAGTTTACAATATAGTTTCTTCATTTTCTTAAGCCTATTTGTAGCACAGCTGAACTGTAGGTAATCAGCTAGTGCCATTCAACGGAGTTTTGTGACAACTCAAAAGGCCACATTTGACTACCGTTCGCATTTCTCACAAAACACTACTCAAAAACTATCATTATCCTAGAACTATTGTTCATTTTAGAGTAATTTTACACATTTTAAAAACTCCACAATACAACATCTTTTTTCAGTTCCCGCCAAAAACTCCTATAGTTTTATATCATGTAAGAAGACATAGGTAAATAAATAAAACTTTATTTAAGAATCATGAGTTCATCTCCATCTGTTTATATAAAATGAAGCACCGGTACTTGTGTTAGAAAAAGCAAATAGAGTTTGCCGTTAGAAATAAACATTATCGGCTCGATCCATGCCTCACTATTACAGTTTACATTTAAATTATTGTGGCCCAAGGCACAAACTGCTCTAATGGTAAAAAGGTTTTATCATTCGTTTGTCCGTCTTTTAATGACATAGCTATTTTGTTAAAAACGGAATACTTATGAAGTCGTCTTGTCTATCCATCTATCAGTGTAAATCACCATCATATCTCTCAGACTCTACGAAGTCTAGATGAATGAACTAGATATAGTGAAATTGCGAAAAAAATAGTAGGGTAATTGTAGTAGTCAAGTAACTGCGGCTAGATTTTTTCAATATATGGTATTATTATTGATTGTTTCTTGAAAAATATAAAGATCTTCTAATGATTTTGTTAAAGTCAATAGATGGAGAGTGATATTTGCTTTCAAAATTGTGAAAATTCATCATCTTCATCACACTACGAACGGTACGAACACGGTACGAGGGTACGGTAATTCTCCTATTATACAAATATTCTCTGTGATTTTTATGAAGAGTTTTATAATAATATTACGAGCTACAGGACTCGAATTAAAATGCCGTTGGAATTACTATAGACTTTATTAGAACTATACAAACACGTATAACACAGGTACAAATATAACTGGATACAACTAGTACAAACTGCACGATTCAATAACACGCGCAAAGTCTGTCACTATATCACTCGAAAAAAAGCTCATATAAGACTTCAAAAATATTTACCCTGAAAATAATTTTGAACAATATCTATTTAGTAGTTTTTGAAATATATTTAATTGAAAGAATTTTCCGGCATGACTAAAACTAGAGACATTTGTAATCTCTATAAAACCCTTCATTTCCTAGTCCGGTCTCCTATGTATTACTCTATATAATATGCCAGTAGTGCAAGCAAAGCTTCATTCGCGTTGCCGTTATGTCATTGTTAGTGAATTGTAACTAAAAAAAATAGACCCACAACAATTGTCGCGTTATTCACGGAATATTCACGGAAATGTTGTATATATCTGATCAAAAGTATCCTAAGTGTTCAGACGCGATTTAAGGCAGCTAAAAAAAACTTATTTAAATAATTGTTTTTCTTATTAATATCAATTGCAATACTAAAAATCAAACTACCTACATAAGCCTAATTTAATAATATACATACAATAGTAAAAATAAAAACCTATAATAAAGCCCGCCCAGCCCCACCAGACCACTGTTGCTGGACATTGTACCTAAAAGGCTGGCAGGGCAGCATTAACTCGCTAGATGCAGAGGCTAATTAATCCTTTAAGCGAGGGAAGCTCCAGCAAAATATGGACGAATTATCTCCTTTTTAACACGCTGCAGTGTGTGATCCAAATCAGCATATAACTTATTGCATCTATCGGTGAGATTGGCTCGCTACGTATTCAATATTGCAGAGCGCTCCATCTACCGGCTCTATTAGCTGACTTTTGAGCGTCCTTACAACCTGTATGAATAACAGATTCAATGTACGTATAATTGGATTCAAGCACTTGAATTGTATATTCGAAGGAGTATTCATTCGGCGTATTGAAAAGCCCCAATAAAACTGTACCAAAGTTTTTCTTATACGTAAAATCATTATCAGATAGTATTGTAAATGCTACTTTATAAGATCTGTTATTTTATATTAACTATTTTCGTAGTATCTTTGCCACCTTTATTACTTGTCTTTATATTATTGTTACATGCCGACAAAGTGAATGCACCCCTGGCTTATTACCTTTCCCGCACTTGAACTTATTTTGTTTACTTTGTGTTTAAAATTTGCAATTAGACAATAGCCTTTTGTTATTGTATTTTTTTACGACCGCAGGTGTGCAGATTACGGTTTCTTGAAAACTTCAGTCCACGCGGGCGATTGTTGTATTATACAGCTAAGTATAAAACGATGCCCGAACGGGGAGTAAGGCAGTCAAGCGACGATTACGACACGAGCAAGAGGTTTGTAGTACATTCGATAAGCGATATAGTGACGGACTTTGCGCGTGTTATTGAATCGTACAGTTTGTACTAGTTGTAACCAGGTAATTTTGGACCTGTGTTATACGTGTTTGTATAGTTCTAATAAATTCTATAGTAATTCCAACGGCATTTTAATTCGAGTCCTGTAGCTCGTAATACTATTATAAAATTCTTCATAAAAATCACAGAGTATATTTGTATAATAGGAGAATTAAAACACGTTATATATATTTTTTTTATTGCATGATTTCAGCAGACAACCGACGATTGTCATCAACAGGACAGCTGAAGGGAAGTGGTTACCATCGTCTATCAATGTTTGCAACACGAAAGCTGCTACAAATGCGCTACTGCTCTTTTGAGTGAGGGATACTGGATCATAGCCACTAATGCCAGAACACAACTCAAGGTTTGTAGCCATCCAGACGGCTGTGGGTTGCTTTGTCACCTCGTACGACAAGCCGCTCGACCGCAAGAAATTATATTGTTTCTAGTATATTCAATATACTCTTTGGTTTCTAGTTTCTCCGCTCCTGAAAGGATAGAACCAAAACTATATTATAAATGGAAATTAGTTTGTAAGTCAGTTGAGAAGTTTTCGATATATGATGTATTTTCGATTACATACTATTTTGGGTTGCGTAGCCTTTTAGTATACTATAAACATTAGTCACCTCTATCGAAACATTAATCGTGTATAAATTGGCACGGACTTGACCGGTTCTTCCGATACTTTTTATTGTTAAAAGATAGTATAAATAACCGATACATATTTATACATACTAGTGACCACTAGTATCGATGGGCGACCGCCCGTGGTCGAAAGTCGACCATAATATTTTTTGTCAAAGACTATACTTCTATAATCACAGATTTCTCCAAGGCAACAATAAACAAAAGAGTATAACTATATATGCATGTGTGTTAAATGTATGGTGTTTTTTCTTATTGACTTATGTAGTTAAAGTGCATTAAATAATGCAATTTTTAAAAAAAATTAGCATTCGTCGTTTCTTCTCTATATAAGCTATAAGTTTGCGAAATTTCATACTCCTCCATCAGCGCAATATTCATCAAAAGGGGTACAAAGTTTTTGCTTCACGTATTAATGTATTGAAGATTTTGCTGTTTTTTTTTAAAGTAGCAAACAGTTATAAAAAACAGCAAAATCTTCTTCAATCACTTCTTACGACTGATGATCTGGTAGATACATATCTCATTCGTGTATAATCGTGTATAAGATTTTGAGTATAGTACCAATTATATCAAAGAACACTTTTTGTTTTATCAAATACTACTTTTTATTATTTTCATTTTGGTTTCTTTTTTATTTCATAAATAGAATGATAGAGCTATTTCTTATCGGCAAGCGGCCCCTTCAAGGGTTTCCCACTCTTATCTTGGGCATTTACATTACATTTGGTATCAAACCTTACAATGGCTGAACAATTAGAAAATACTATGACGTCACCTGACGCCGCCCGGGCGCCGCACGCATTCGTCTCAATCATAAAGAACCATGGCGCCTACACGCCAATAGTATTTATTACGACCAGATAACTTGACCTTGTGCAGCATTTAAAACAACCCTCGAAACACCTTTATTGTTCGGGCCTGAGGGCACGGGGAAGTTCAAGATAGAATGGTCTCGTAAAAATGTTTACGCCTCCCCGTACTCTCTTGTCGCCACTTCAATACAATGACAGTTAATCGTGAAGCTATGGAATGAAAAGTGTGTTTGATGTTTAATGATGATTTATTTATGATACTAGACTTCGCTGTGGCTCAGCTTGGTATTAATTATTAGGGAAGTGTATTTATCGATTATTCTCCGAGTTTTATCGACATAAACATAAGGAAACTGAATTTTAATACGTAGAATAAAGTATGCGAAATTATACTTTGCAAAGCTATGTAAAAGACTTCAAATAAGTCCATAGACTACAATTCGAGTTTTGCAGACACGATCATGCAGAAAGTGAATTTTTATAGATAAAGAAAGCAGCAACTCATAAATAAATATCCCACTGCTGATATCATCTGATCTTCCCATTTCATCGTAACACCACAATTGTACGAGGTGGATTGGTGAGTTCTACATATCGATAAAATTAATCAATGACCGACAACCTTGGTACCTATAATATCTTTATCACTGCTATGAAATCTATTAAAAGATGGCATGTAACTAACCTCAGACGTCAAATTAGATAAAATTATTTTGACGCCACTTTTTATTTACTATTCTTTGGTTCAATACAGTCTGTTCAAATGGTGTTATGTTAAGTTTATTTTATATTAAATGCCTGTGTATCCCCTATTTTGGCTATTTTTAATAATAGAATCACTCGCCACTGCCGATCCCGAAATTTAAAAAAAACGATTTTAGGTATATGTCCTATAAAAAAATATGTTGAAGAGATACCTAATCCAAGATATGAATTCGATTTATTTAGCTAACTGAAGAAGGCCTGGTAGGTGATATTGGTGTTTATTTCATAAATGTATAATGGGTGTTTTATAATAATTTAATGTCGATAAAACAGAATCTACAGATTATAAAAAATAACAACACTATAATTTCGACACTATCGTTTTATCGATATATTGTGGTCGACCCTAAGACCTAATGAATTTTTGGAATATGTTCTTTATTTTTATATCGCTTAAGTGTCTGTGGCGTGACTTTCGTGCACTTAGTGTGTTTTGGAATTATAGATATATACGTAAAAAGAACTTTTATAAAAACGATATATAACTCGGGTGTCAGGAAAATTCTTCATTATATTTCATGTAAAACATAGCCGACGCCACAGTTGTAGACACGTCATAGGATATTCATTAAGTATCCCGAAGTAATTTGAATTACAGAAAAATTGGATTGGAGTTGAAGATGTACACAAAATTGAACTTCACTTACCCATTTCAGCCCATTCAAATTCGGCCCGAAAATGTTTAACATAATATACTGCAAGTGCATACGAAGTTTAGAATTCCATCTGTACGTCTAAAACGGGACACGGGGCCGGCGGGCACTCTATAAACTTAACTCGAAGTTGCCCAACAGTGCCCAACACCGGCCGAGGTAAGTGTCGTCCGAATTCCCAACTTGCATGCAACTTTCGCGACACTTTTTGCATGTTTTGTATGTTCGAAAATGCTGTTTATTCCGCAGTGGGAATGTTGGTATTTTCTATGAATAAAGAATGAGCTGGTGTGAACCGTATAATGTTCTATTGTTGCTGAAAAAGCGTGTAATCTAGTGATTTAAATGTGGGCTCTTTGTGTACGGTTCTTTGTTGGAAATTTTTCCTTTTTCCACTTTAATTGAGCCAAGGCAATTATTTCAGTATATGCAATGGTTACATAGCGTTCTAGGGGTGATTTCTTTGCACACGGTATTTTAAACGATTCTAGGTTAATATGATAGAGATTAGCCTATAGAGTTACGTCAGCCGATGACATCACCTTTTATCTGAGATAATTCGGTAGTTGACAATTTTTGAGAAACAGGTTTATTTTGAGTCTTATGGACTATTTTAGCCAAGATATTAATATTTCAGCAAAAAAAACATTAACATATTTAATTTAGCAATTTTATAAATATTTTGACATTTCGTCACAAAAACGCGTCAAGCGGTTATGGCGTCTCGCATGACGTCACAGTGTGCAAAACAAACATGTGTTTCATTGAAGTGTTATCTGAGAAGTCATTGATAACTTGTTGTGTTTTGCACACTATGACGTCACGCGCTCTGGTCGGCGTTCATTGTCACGTGGCTAATGGCTGCAATATAACTATTTTATTTCTCAATCTCAATTTAGTCAGTGACGGTGACTTTCCTACTATGATCAAATTGAAAATATTTTCAAAACAGGTCAAGTACAGCAGGTTATATTTGTGTGTCCAAAAAAAAACTCTTAAAATTTAAAATTAATTAATAATATATAATGATTAATAAAAGTAGATAACTGGAAAGGTGTTATCAGGTCAGACTCTTAGCAAGTGCAGATCCATCATTTCTGGCTACCTCAATGGGAAGCTTCACATGACGGCCTCTGTGGTTGAGTGGGCTAAGCCTTTGCTGGCTTACCTCACTGCAACGCAGAGGCCTCGAGTTCGATTCCTAGTATGGTAAATTTCGGAAACGAAATTTTTCCTTTATTTTCTAAGGTCTGGGATCGGCCCCAGAGTAGTCCGTTGTATATTACCCATAACACAAGTGTAACTTGCTTAGTTTGGACATATGAAATTTGTGTGTTTTTCTGCAGATTATTACATAATTGGTCTTACTCTTAGAGATTTATAGTAAGTTTGAACCCTTTTTTATGGTACTTTTCATAGAGAGTAATGAAAAGGAAAGTACTTATATGTATAATACAATGATATGTAAAGTATCACTAAGTGATAATATATGTATATATTGTCGGATAGTACGTCTAGAAATAAAAAGTAATAAACAACTGCGGACCTCAGACAAATCTAAGTACTAGGGGAGGTCCAGTACCTAACGAGATAGGTAGTGGAAAAATCTTAGTCAAGTAAAAGTTAGTCTTGTGTAATCCTCGTTATAACTCAAATTGAGTAACATTTGTACTCCACAGAACTAACTAGTTTTGACATAATAATGACAATATCAGTATACGTGACTCTCTTGCAGTGTGTCAACATTATCATATACATGAAGACTTATTTTATGTTTGTTATAGTTTTGTAGTAATAGTCGCTTGATTTGGTTGTGTGCTCTCAAATACATTATATTGTACATATCGAGGGCTTCATAACAAATGGGCGTACGGACAAAAGTGCAGTTTCACACAAGGGACAAAATTGTGAATAAAACAAGACTAGTTGATTGTATCAGCCTGAGATTTGGAATACCTTTCTATTTAGGTACGCTTGCATACTGGTAAGACTTTCTAAATTATAGCATGCATAGATTTTAATAAAAAACAGAAATGACTTTTAGCGTATACGCCCATATGTTATGAAGCCCTTGATATGTTCGAAGACATTCATAGTTCTGCTCAATACACCAAGAACAACATAATCAATAGTGCATTACGCATTCTATGTAATGTGCATATACTTAACAGCAAGATACAAATTGTATAAGAGATGCATGGATTGCACAGTCAACATGTTATGCACAACTAAAATGTGATAAGAAAACATAATATACATTCAAGAGTCCCCAAGAATATAAAACAGACAAAATACGTAATAAGTCTCGGAGTTACGTAAGCAATTTTGATTCTAGGTTTTGTATAGACTGTCTAGGTAGCAACCTTTTTAGTCTGGCTCTCATACGTTCAGACGGTAAAGGTCGTCTGAAAAAAGTGCGGCATACAATAAAGCGGCTGTCTAGGTGAAATGTTTTATTACAATAGACACAATTAATTTTAATTCCTAGCAATCATATTTGTCTTGTAATTTTTCACTCTACTTTCTTTGAGCCATTTTCGTTTCTGAGCACTGGCTTCTGCTTGGATCTTATCCGACTTCCGAAGGAGGATGTTCTGAATTCGTCTGTTCAATTTTTTAAATGCAGACTTCAAGATGCGTCAGGAAATATTTATTTTTGAAGCTTTTTAGTTTGAAGTTAGTTTTGTTTTTTTTTAATATTTAAATAGTTTTCCTCACTCTAGTTCAAAAACTAATCTCTTTATACATACACGTGCATGTATAACGTTTGGACACGATCACGTTTGACTTGTTGTGCTCGATTATATTTGTACCTGTGTTATATATTCGTGTTTGAATAGTACTAATAAACTCTATAATAATTCCAACGGTATTTATACTGGAGTCTCGCAACACATACCAACGACGATTAATACGATTCTGAAGTGGAACTTATTACTTATTTAAAGGATAGTGTCTTTAAATAAGTTCTACTACAGAATCGATTCTTGAAATGTAATATCAAACTTTTCCCTCCCATTATCTGACCCGTTAAAGCCCAGCGAAGTCCCGCGACTTTCCCCGCCAGACACCCTATTGGAAGCCGCTGCCAAAATTTCCGGGGACGCGCTATCTCATAGCACCGGCCCAACGCGATTTATAACGAAACTTGTTGGCAAGCCTACCTAAATTTGACCTGTTTCGTATTAGCCGAACTATATTTATAATACCATATAAAAATAGTTAAGTTTCTCTCCTGGTTCGTGTTTTTGCCAGGTTTTTAAAATAGTTTTTAAAGGTAATTATGTAGTTATTAAAATGAAATGAAATATTTATTTTTGCATAAATGTAGTTGTATACAGATATCATTATTAGAAATACATGGTTCAGTACATTTTACCAGTTTCACTGGTGTGCAAGTAGGATCTTAATCGTCATTATTTAATTGGTTTGTTATTTATTTTATTAAATATTTACTTTTATCACATTGAGTCGTATTTATTACATTTATTTATTAATTAATAATATTTATTACCTGTATTAATTACATAGATGTCTGTTTTTTTTTAATTTATTATTCCTATCTCTTTGTCAATTATTTAATGTCATTAATTAAAATATTATTATTTATTATGTATAGATATTTGTTTCAGATTTGTCGTTTAGGAATTCATTTGTGGAATAATAGGATTTATCTAGTAATAATTTCTTCAGTCTTGTTTTAAAAATATTAATTGGTAATGTTTTCAACGGTTTTGGTAGTTTTATTAAATTATTATTTAATAACATTATTTTTTATACATTTATTAAATGTATAAAAAATTGTTAGAGCTGTGCATGTCACTGAAGAGTTTCTTACGCTGCTTGTTCTCTTTTGGATTAAAGACATGCTGCGAAACAGTGGTAAACTAGATTAGGCTTCTATAGAGTAAATAATATCCATAAATAAAATTTACAGGTTAGAAAAGTCGGAGTTAAAATCAAATAAAATACCGCGCGTAAAGCCGTTAAGCCGTTCTAATACAACTTTTGATTAAAGGATTCTATAGAACGATACAAGTACCAAAAAAGTAAACTTAGATGATTATTGATGAGATTATTGAATATACGTTTCATGCTTGTTTTACATGAGAGTTAGCAGCAAGGGTGGATCTAGCAAGTAACGAAGAAAGAAATACACAAGATAACCCGATTGGAAAACATGCACAGATATTGTATGATGCAATTTCAGAAACAAGGTTGGCACTCAGTATTTTGTTACTATGCGGAAACGTGGTCCGATACAACGCTAACTCTCAGTACTTAAATAATATATATCATCCTAAATAACATACTAGTATATCATGAAACTATTTGTAGGATTTCCGCTTGTTTCAACACTCAAAATATAACTTACCACTCAATTTTTTATTTAACAGTTATCTTTTTCTATATTTTAACCAAACACCTACTTAAAAGCTTCTAATTTGATTCTTCCTTTTTGCTAATTGTTAACAAATATATTATGAAATACTTTCGCATTTTTTAACAAAACATATTTCTCATTCTTTATTATTAAAGTCCCGGGAATGACGTAGCATGTAACATATGGCTACGGCGTAGCTTCTACGAAGCAGATGTGCTCAGTAACAGCTACACGATTTATTTAATTAAAACGCTATCTTTAATATGGTTTAAATAATTTATGAGGAAAAATATTGCTGTTTTTTTGTAGGGCATTGTAGTTAAGTATGTTCTACATCTGCAGTCGTAGTTACTATATTGAATGTACTAAGAGGGATGTAAGTGTTTGTAGCTCATTGTTTAGCAGATTAGATAAGTTTAAAACAAAATTTGACCTCTGTCATTTCATCATACATTAATTTAAAAAACGTTTTTATTTTAATTCTATTTTAATTATGAAATAATGCGTTGAGTAACAGAACAATAATGGGTGATAACTCATATTTTCTACAATAATTTTAGATCGATATAACATATATATTTTCTTTCCATACTGCTGTATTCTGATATCATCCTCTGTCACGCCACAAATTACCATGTCACCTTTCAAACCATCCGTATGTTGTTTTTAGTTTACCTTTATTCTTATCTCTATCAATTTGAGTTTAATATTGTTTCTGTTTCATTGGCAGCAACGTCGGTGACAGGTCTGATCAGCTGCGCAACTTTAAACTGACACTGCTTTTTGAAGTGACAACGTCTTATAATTCGATGAAGTCGGCTGCACGCACGTAAAAACATGACTCATGCGGCGTTACCTCGCTCTGAGGCGTTCCATTTAAGGCTTGAAGTTCAAGCGAGAGCGCGGAACGAGCGACAAAGAGGCACAATCGGCCTCCGCATACGGCAACGTTCGACATCTCTCTCTCTCCTACTTGAGTGAGCGATGCGTCCGCGTGGACAGCTGCTATACAATAATACATTTATACATTTTCGTCAAATATGAAGTGCAATGAAAAGTGAATGTGGTGTCAATTGTTTATAGCAACGATAATTGCGGCGATAAAGGTAATGATTCTTTCGATATTAAATATATGTTCAGTGATATATTGTCGAATATTCGTGCTTTTATCATTAAAATAAATAGCATCGGTCCGCTAGTGCAGCGATTGTAGGTTATGCTATAATTGACAAAACTATAACAATAAGTTAAAAAACTATTTCACGATGAGTAAAAAAAAATCAATTGCTTTACTATTCGATCGAAATAATTATCGAGCGTAGCTATGATTTCAAAAAATTAAAACATAAATGTTAAAATATGAACCAATAAAATTAAAATTTTCTTTTGAAAAATGAAACTATTCCATCAGTATTTTCTTATGACGTTGTCACGTTCAACTATCGTCAGTAAACCGACTTTACAGACAACCGATTTTTAAATAATAGTTTGTGCATTTATTGTCTTACTAAGGCAGCTTCTGATGTATTGTACTGGCCAAAACATGTCCTGACATGTTATCGGTCCCAGCTTAACCAGTTACGGTCAATTGTTGAAATTTGTGAAATTTCTTTACACTATGGTGTAAAATTTCTTAGAACGCGCAGCTAAGATGCTGCAAATATTTAAAAGAGACAGTAACCTCTTTCCATCAGGTGAGACAATGTCTGCTGTACTCCAGCTGTAATACAATAGTAATAATAGCCCATAAACGTCCCACTGCTGGGATCGGGCCTCCTATTTTTAAGAGACCGGACAGTATAACTGCTATCCGAGGCAGATTGGCGAGTTGGAGATGTCGGTTATCTCGATGTGCAGGTTTCATTACAATGTTTGCCTTCATCGTTACGACCGTTCGCACGTGATAATTTATTTATTTATTTATATTAATTTATCAACAAAAATATTTTGAGTCTGAAAATAAATACGTAGTCATAATTACCATTATAAAAATTTCTATTTTATAATAATTATTATTAATTATTAAAATATTATGTCAATAAGAAGGCATTTTTATATAATCATATTATTATTTAAGGACAAAAAAATCGTCAACTGAAAAATATGCTTGTTTGAGAAGGAATGTTTTAACGTTACCCTTAATTATAACAATATACACATTAGGTCACAAAACTGCCTAAGTACATACTCTCCAGTCGGGATTAGAGTATTGGCCGGATATGTTTAGGAGGCATGCGCTAATCACTAAGCTGCCACGGCTTTAATAAACTATTACTTTCATCCTACTTCATATCTGTTCTTTCTGTCAATTAATTGAAAGGCATCATTGCTCAATAACAGGCTATTCTCTTAGTCATGATCTCAATGGAATTATTCATGACCGGCTCCCGGCGATGATAACTTCATCTGATATGAAATGTTCCCACTGTGGGGTCGTAATGACTGATGTTGATTGACACCAATTACCTATACTATTTACATGAAGATGAATTATATGATTGCTAATTTAAAGGAAATTAAATTAATTAGAATTATTTACCTTGAAACATTGTTGACTTCGAAGACTTGAAGCAATGATTATTCTTCAGCCAGTCCCAGTCCACTGCTGGACATAGGCCTTTCCAAGCTAGCGCCACATATTCCGGTCTCCCGTCATCCTCATCCAGGCCCTGCCGGCGACGAGGTGCAGGTTGTTGGTCCTCCGGGCCAGGGGGCGTCCTACGCTACATTTGCCCAAACACGGTCTCCACACCAGGACACGTTTGCTCCATAGTATATCCAATGGTTCTTAAAATCGTTAAATGGTCAGTTTAATGGCTTTCAAGAATCCGCTTGAAATGTCAACAGTATTTCATATTTAAAAATATTCATTATTGTATTTTTCCCAAATAAATATTTTTATGAATATATAAAAACATACATTATTTATGACATAATAATACAATAAGCAAATAATTATACTTTAAGATGATTGAAAAAAGGGATCTTTAACAAGACTATTGTATGAAGATACGAATTGCGCCTGTTTCATTTCCAAATAAACATTTTGTGAAAGGCATAACATACGAGTAATGTTATTTTCATGAAGATATTGTACAGATACAAATATATAGAATTTAGATGACTGTTAAAATAATAAAGATATTTTCCACTTTCTAATTTACGTCGAGATAGTTCACAATTTTAACATCTTATTCTCTCATTAATTAGAACTTGTAAACTTTTCTCTTGAATGTTATTCAAATGTCGCTTAACCCAAATAACCATTTACCCCTAGATTTAATAACGTCGTAGATATAAAATTATGTCCGCCTAAATTACTACACAAACACAATTCGACGTTTGAGACATGCAAAGTAACTTGGGTGCTTAATTCGATTCTGCGTTCTAGACATATATTTCACATGAATATTTCTTTTGACAATCAAGTTTCATATTACAAGTAAACATGCTATGTTTTGTGAAGTTAAATACGAAATAATGAAATTCTTTCGTCGGTTTTCATAAATAACGTAATTTAAATGAAACATGTTCCAAATTAGATATATCATAATTTTTATAAATATTATATTATTTCTGCCTACACTTAGATTTTTATTCTTTATTCTTTATTGTACACAAAAAGTTACATACACAATTATAAAAAAGTGGTGATGTACAAAGGCAAGCTTAACCCTAAAAGAGTTTTCTTCCAGCAAACCTATGAGTCTAGCGAGAAGGGGAGAAGCAGAAGGCAGGGTTGTGTACGCGAAAGATATTTTACGTTATATACATACATACATACATACATAACTTCACGCCAGGTCCCTTGCGGGGTAGGCACGAACAACAGAGCGCCATTTAGGCTTATTCTTACACACCTCACTTGCTTCTTTGACATTCATAGTTCTTGTCATGCACGCTCGTCTGTTCTTAAGGCTCCTGACATCACCTTCTACACACAACGATACACGATCAATTTGATCATGGAAGGTGTGTCGTGGCCTTCCGCGACTTCTGCATCCATCCACTTTTGCATTGTATATCTGTTTAGTCATTCTTTCATCATAAATTCTTGCCACATGCTCGAACCACCGGAGCATTACATAACAAAAATAAATTATATACGAGATACTCATAAGATATATACATACATACATAATGTAATATATACGGATAATTTAACATAGATAGTGTTCTTTGACTTTTTTTTAAAACTGCTCTCCGATGAGCTATCACGGGTCGTATGTGGCAGGGCGTTCCATAATCTAACTGCGTGGACTGAGAAAGAACCACTATAACATGCCGAAGAGTGTGTGGGAGCATTTAAGTATTTTAATGGTAAGTAAAACATTTTAACTATAAACCATTACAGTGAAGGAAACTTAGCTTTTATTGTATTCTACCTATAATATCTTATGACTATAAGTAAAATGTTGAGTCACTACAATTAGAATTCAAGTTGGAATTTTAGTTCCTTTAATACTGGTTTTTGAATGGTGAGGCGTAATTGAGCGGAGAGCCAGGAGGCTGGTTGGCAACGACCAGCTTTTCGATGACAAAACGCAAAGTCTCGAACATCGACGCAGGGTTGCCAGCTTATCGGCTTTCTATCGGATTCACTTTGGAGTGTGTGCACATGAGCTCTTCGATCTGATCCCGCCATCTCTCTTCCACCATCGGACAACCAGACGCACCGGCATGCGACATCAATGTATGGTGGATATTCCACTTATAAGAACCAAAGCGCTTTGCATCTAGCTTCATTATACGCACCGCAAAGGAGTGGAACTCATTTCCGGAGTCCGTCTTTCCCGATACTTATAACCTGGGTGTCTTCAAGTCCCGTGTGAATAGGTACCTTCTAGGTAAGCGTGCTACATCCTAGACCACATCTTCACTACACATAGGGCAAGCTTGTGGTCAAACGGGTATACTAAAATTAATAAAAAAAATTAATTACGCACAGAAATAGTTACTTTTATAAATTACTACTTATAAGAATACATAATTGATATGTTTTAATATGAGAAGCTTGTGTATAATTGAAATGAAAATCAATATATTTATTTCAAAATGGAATCTTATAGATAGATTACATGACGTCATAAGCCAGTATTCTCATACAAAATCAAGGAGCCTGTAAAGTTTAATGCGATGATAAAAAGTGCATTAGTTGATGTGGCTTTCACATACGCAATATTTTTATTATTGCAGGAGTTCAGCAGACAGGCAGACGGTCCACTTAATGGAAAGCGGTTACCATCGCCTATGGACATTTGCAACACCAAAGGTGCTACAAATGCGCTGCTGCTCTCTTAAGGGAGACTGGAACCTGGTCACTAATCCCGGAACACAACTCAAGGTTGTTATGGCGACATACTTTAGACCCGGGGTGGTACCCATCCAGTCGAAATAATAGGGAACATTCAAAATTTGAATACATAAATAATAGACTTGACATACTATTGTGCTTAAAGCAAATACTGTTTAAATAAATCTGGCTTCCGGGAGGTTGAAGCGCGGCTCAATATTTCCTCAAGGAAGCTGGTAAAAAAGTATGTAATATGAAATTTAGCCAGCGGCCACAGCGGCCGACTTGAAATTACTTGGTCCCGCAAAAAGCCGCCGCCTCCCGAGTGAAAGCCTGCCAACTTGTAAAACTTAAGGCTACATGAAGAATAATGCAGTGTGTTTATTATTTACAATATTACGTAGTCAGTGTTTTTCATTTTTAAAATACTGCATAGACGCAGTGTTGCAGATGTCCATGGGCGACTGTAGCTATTTGCCATCAAGTGGATCCGTTTGACAGGTAGCTTACAAGCAAAGATAATAAAATTTATAGTTTAGTTTGGAGTTTTCCGTTTATTTTAAGCAATTTCTTATTTAAAATTTAAAAAAATAATTAATAATAATAAACCTATTTTACTTTTGCATTAAATATAGGTAACTTGCAAATAAGTACTCATCATTTGGACAAACGTCTACTTATGGTCCGTTCCTATATCTCATCGACAGTTCATATGCCTTACTATTGGTTAAAATTTGACATAAGCTTCATAGAATAGAATAGAATATTCTTTATTGCACACAAGAAAATAATAATACACATGAATTAAGAATCTTATAACTAGTACAATCGCGGTCTTATCCCTAACAGCGATTTCTTCCAGACAACCTTCTGGAGATAATTTTACATTTTTAATAATGGATCGGTGAAATACCGAATGCGCATAATTTAGAATATATATACAAACATATATTACAAGTGAAAAATAAATAAATACACATACATATTTGTATACAACAACATTTGTATACATAGGGTTACATAGACATACATAAATTACTGTTACAACTTTAAATAGTGATCTTTGAGGAGTTTATTAAAAGACGTAAATGACTTTGCACTTCTGACACTCAACGGTAGAGCATTCCACAACCTTACAGCTTCATACACGTAATGTTAAAACTCAACCAATTGTAAGGCCAGTGAATGAATAGTAACATATAGGTACCAGCCGTAATCACTAACTTAGTACCTAAAAATTTGTTTCCCATGTTAATTATACTTACAGTTCTTTATAATACTAGTGCGTTTAATTGATTTTTACAAACGGGTATACGAGCGTAATTCGAGACGAAATCGAGGGCTTGCCATAGTCCCGAGTTTGTAAAACCGACAACCGCACGTGCATTATACAGCGTTTTTCACACTTGCGAGAAAACAGTACAATAGGAAACAAACATAATTTTAAGTGGAAAATTGCAACAAGTAGTAGTAGTAGTAGAATTCGCCACAAAGGCAGACAAAGGAATCTTAGTCCATACAGCCAAGTCTGATGTGTTTATTAGGTCTCCGTATAGAGCGCAGTTGTATTGCAGGCTACAACCGACGCCATTCAATGGAGTTCTTGTGAAACTCGAAGCACATCTGACTAGACAGTTCATATTTCTCACAAAAACACATAACTCCTACTCAAAAACTACCAATATCCTGGCAATATTGTTCGTTTTATAGTAATTTTACACATTTTTAGAAAATAAAACTGCACAGCACAACGTCTCCTTTCGGTTCCCGCCAAAAACTCCGAAAATTGCAACAATCTTTGACTTATCTCATACGAACATGGCGCGCATTTGAAAATGGCACCACATGCGCGTGGGGAATATTAGAACCATATCTTTCGTCCCATTTTCTCTATTGTATTGAAATGAGACAAATGTATTGATCAAAAGCACTTCCAAGGAGGCTCGATTATTATTTATTTTCGTAATGTGAAACTCCTTGTTGAAATTCTTATATTTTTTTTTACACAGGTATCTAATTTACCGCACGTCATGCATAAAAATAGATACTAAAGTGAGACTATCTATTTTACCTGACCTTCCATTACGTGGTGAGTAATTTTGAATTTACGTAATAATGTATGTATAATGTTTTTAATGTATTTTTTTAATGAATGTGTTGAAAAATTGTTATTATCTGATGCAAATATATATCGCATTATATAATCAAAATAATTTTCTAAATTCAAGTATAATTTATATAGTTTGTTTTTATTATTAGCATTTTTGGTTTTCTTAATATTTATTTAATTAACTAGGATTTTTCTGTTACTCTGCTGTAATAAATTTCGAATCCGTATCCCACGAGAACTGCTTTATATTTACCTCTGTTACCTAAAATGTGTGTATCAAATCGCATGAAATTTGTAACATACCTAAGGCTTACAAAACGGAAATAATATAATTATCCAAAAAAGTTACATTAGAGTATTATACCTATAGATTAGGTATTCATAACAGACATCAAATCTCACAGATTTTATTGAATGAATATTCAAATAATGTCAGACATTTCGTTAGTGTGCAAGAAATATAGCGTGAAAATGCAATAACCAACAATAATCAAACTAATTTCACAATGGCTCAGGGAAGCATTTCTTCATTTTGTCCGATGAATTCAAATAAAATAGCTCGATTCTTACAAAAGACTAAACAACGCCGAGTATTTCATTATGAGACCAGAGGTGCGCATTGTTTTCACTGTTTGTGCGACAAAGATTTAAATTATATAGATGAGACAATGTACCATTCGTTCTTAATGACATTGGAACTAGCAAGTTGCTCAAGTATGCTCTAGCATACTTGCATAGCATGCTTCTAAACATGGAAGCAATAACGAAAATAAATGTCATTAACTCACTAACTCTCTGTCACTCTCTTTCGCTCTTTGTTAAGAACGTAGCTCCTAATTAGGCATTGTATGAGTAAATCTTGTAAATAATGTTTAACAATCACCGGATCTAAAACTGTTTAACTTTTAGTCGATAATCACTTCCATTTGGTCTATCTACCAGGTTAGGTGAGAATATTGAACTAAACAGAATAACAAATACTAGACGATTAACAAAAAAAAATATAAAACAGAATTCCAATTAAACAATCCTATTATTAATTAAATAAAACCTTGCAACTCATGACAATAGCTTTTACGGTATAAGTAAAGTCTAAGTTAAAACTTCAAAGCTGAATTTGTAATTTCGTACCAATAAGCAACAATGTAAAGAAGATTTCATATACATTATATACAATACAGTCAGTTTTTGATGCCACAATCTCTTTATAAGAACATAATTTTTAAGTTAACTTTTCGTTGAAGCTGTGAACTACATCAAATCATATTTATTTTACATTAGACACTGTTTTGACAGATGTTACAATGACAATTAGAATATTAATAGTTTCAGGTGTGCTAGACATGTTCGCGTGCAAAATTATTCTTAAGGTTAGTACAATATAATATACAATTTATTACGCAGCTTTATTATACACAGAAACCTCAAGTCATCTCCAAAATCTTTACCTCAGTGTTATTCACCAAACAAACTTGTATCAACGGGATTGATTTTTCGCTCCACCTGCCCCAAGGCTCTTGTTTAGAGCACCAATTTCGTTGAGTGCACCATCTACAGCCCTATCGACGCCATTTTCACACTATATACAACACCTTATTAAATTTACAATCCAAACGCTAGCTTGTATATCAGCAAAAATGTAAACTCCTCGAGTTTTGTTGAAGATAGGCTTCATATATTTTTACTAATATACATACACATGTATCACGATTTTTATTTATTTAATTTTTTTGGGAAACATACAATAATTAATATTCTTAAATATTAAACACAAAATTAATACTTATATCAATCAAGTTTCCACTATAAAATTATTTATATAATGAAAATAAATAAAATAAAAATTGGCTCAAATGGTTAATCACAATAAAGAAACAAAAAAAAAAGAAATACAATTACGATACGAAAATTAACTAAAATGTCTATTTAATTTACATTATGCCAAAATTGAAAAATAAAAGAAAATGTCAAAGAAAGGAAAGTATATAAAAAAATAGTTTATGTCATTATTCTAAGTCATTGGATCATTCTAAATTACAAATGTTTTTAATTTGGGTTTCTAACCTACAAATAATTGTAGTTATCCTAATGACTGCTTATTTTGGTGGATAATAAAATGTCATTTAACATGCAAAAAAGCTGTGTGTTTTTGTTTATGTATTTTATATATATGTATTGTGTTCTAATATTTATATATTTAATGTGCAAACCACCGTCATACATTTGTGATTCCGTTTATAAACTTCATAGACCGGTTTGTCCTGCCTAGTGAGTATGTAGAATATCGCTCCATGAATCTGTACTTGTTGGAAACAGATCGCTTTAACGCGATAAGACCTGCTCCTATTTTATTTCTTTTTTTTTTTTTTTTTTTTTTTTTTTTTTTTTTTTTTTTTTTTTTTTTTTTTTTTTTTTTTTTTTTTTTTTTTTTCGCATAAGACCGCCCATTATTCCTACCTTTAAATGTGACTACTGTAAATTGTTGATTTAATATGTATGTTGTGAACAATAAAACGTTTTCTAATCCATTCTATTCTATTGTTACAACCTAGGCCCCGACAAACACAATTCCACGTACAGAGTGTAAAAGCCCATTTTATTTTTATGATCGTCTTCTTTTATTCACTTATTTATTGGCATACATTTCTAGTCAAGAACAGCCTATTGTCCTATTGAACTCGCTCATCAGCATCATTAGCCAGGTGTTACAAGTTAATTCTAGGAAGTTGTGTCGACGTGCCGGGAGGGCACATTTCCATTTGTGAGGTATAAACCGACGGCCTGATGGCCAAAATTTATATTATAGATACTATAATAATACAAATTTCTGCGACCAGGGGGCCTGTCGTAAGAGACGAAAAAACAACCCACATGGTGGTAGGGCCTTTGCCCTGGCTGGCTACCACCCTGATCTAGAGCTTGCCGCCATAACAAACCTTGGGTTGTGTTCTGGCATTAGTGGCCAAGATCCAGTCTCCCTTTAGAGTGCAGGATGTGTGCTTTTGGTAATACATATGTCCACAGGCAATGGTAACCGCTTCCCATTAGGCGAGACGTCTGCCTGTCTGCTGAACTCATGCAATAAGTTGCATGAAAAGCGAGATTATTGTTAAATTTTAAATATTTATTAATACTTTCTACATCATTTCAAACTCAACTAGCGCAACTAATATATGCAACATCCACATAAATCTCCGTCAATGTTCCCTACTGTGTTACTTTTAATTATTTTACGGCTATTAACACGCAAGCTTGGTCTTTATCAATAACTTTATAGTAATTATGACAAAATCTACTAATAGCAACAGTACATTTTATAACCTCCTTGTCTGCATATTTAACCGACTTCTTTCTACAACATGTTAAAGTCGGTGCGCAACGATACATTAAAAACAACATATTTACCAAATATTTATTTTTTTTGTTTTACTTCGCACCGACTTCAAGATATTGTAGAAAGAAGTCGGTTAAATATTTACTTTTTGCTTTTAATTTGAAGTCGGTTTTGGTTTTGTTAAAAATACTTTTTAGTTGCGCAAATACTTAATAGCGTTAGAAATAACATATTAAGCGCCTGTAGAAGTATAGTACTGGCACGCGTATACAAGGTTCCTATCTCACTCTTCGGTGTAGACGCTCGTGAACATGGATTGTTCCCAATTTCCTGGATCCCTTCATCAGATCGTGACTTTTTGACCATGTGACCCTCGGGAGTAACAATAATAAAAAAAGTGGCCCACAACTGTCGAAGATATTGTGTAAGGGTTACTCTTGATTTTAACATGTGACAATGGGATCAATTCGTGATAATACCTTTTCGATTAAAAAATAATTAGTTCATATTGACGGAGAAATTGAGTAACGTACATACAAAAACAACATTCAGATGAATTGAGACTCCTCCTGTTTGAAATCGGTAAAAAAAATCCGTATCATACTCTTATTTGTACTGATTTCTTTTTATTTGTCATTTATCTTATCCATGAAGAAACGGGAGAAAGAATACAATTACCTGCGGGTGGGCGGACTGTCATAACAGGCAACAAAACAACTCACACCCAGGTGGTAGAGTATTTTCCCGTCTGGATGCCTACCAGCCCTGTTACAAATGTTCATAAGCGATGGTAACCGCTTTCCAACAGGTGGGCTGTCTGTCCATTATAATTTTAACCCATACCTAATTTATGTATTCATAAGAGTATTGTTTACCAAGAAATACATAGTATTGCACATGCCGATATACGAGTACAACAATGTATTAATATCCTTTAACAATCTTCCTGCAAAATTTAATCCATGTTTAACATGCAGTTTGTGGACAAAAATTGTTATTTTTAAGTTTTTACCAAAAATTAACACCACGCCCTGAAAGAAGAATACTCCTTGCCTTAGTATTTTTTGACGCCTTAGAGCTTAATCTAGTGACATTGTAAGCATAGTTACTATATATACAGACAATATATACTAGTAAAAAATATTGAAATTATTCACACGTTTACACCTTAACTCTTTTGATTGAAGCTTTAATTTAAAAAAAAACACATTTCACTAAGTGGTAAATAAAGTATTTACATTTCCATTAGAAATCCAGTAATACTCTAGCAAAGTCTTGAAAATGTTCTTAAAAAGAAAACGCTATAGTACTTTCAGTGGTAATGTGAGACTCGCAAATAAATTACAAAGAAACATGAAGCGTGGCGAATAAGCCCGAACCTTGTAGTTGCTGCACAACTGTTTGTTTCCTCCTACACAACTTCAGGCAATTATGAAGTTATTAGAAAGCTGATTCATTTTGTCATTTGAAACTGGTGTCATTAGTTTAAAGCTGGTAACATCTCAATGATAAGCATATTATGACATCTCCGAAGTTGCCATAAAAAGTTTATCAACGCTCTATAAGACCCGGAGAATTTCTGAAGTGACAACTCCTTATGGGAGTGTAAACCGCTTCGTTACGTAACGCGTTACGGCGCCAGTCTCTCTGGCTGCCTGTTCTCTTGCGCGTACGGCAGTGGTAGGTAGACTCCTCCTCTCTCACTCTAACCCACAGTACTAGCTGTATTTCGGTAATTAGATTAAATAATGATACTAATAATGTACATACACAAAACTCTAATGTACATATTCAAGAATTGTAAATAAAAATAAAATATATCTTATAATCAATAAAAGATTTTATTAATAAATAACCTTTCCTTACATTATCATATAAATATACATAAAATTTAATTAATAACCTAAGCTTTTATCAAGTTAAACAATTTCAATATTAAATATTTAAACTTAGATTAGTTTAAATTATCACTTCTGTCGAGCATCCCGAGACGCACACGTTTTTTTATCTTATGTACTAAATTCATCACCATCGCCTGGTAAATTTATGCAAATTAGGTAAAAAACATTGAAAAGAAAGACTTCACGAAGCACCAAAAATGTATAAGTATAATATTTCACGGAGTAATCAACATTGTTATTAATGATGAATCAATATACATTATAAAGTTTTTTCAGGTATCCACATATACTACATGTCCATCCTATTAGGCACCACTTAACTAAAAAAAGATTTAAAAAACTTTAGCTATTTTTGAAGTAAGCATTCATTATAAAGCTGTATACACAACATTCTTCCATGTGAACTTGGCTTTTGCTCGAATGTTGCTCGATGTACATAAAACCTTATACCACCCCACTTAAACTGAGTAATAAACAATAATGCCCGCAATAAGACGCCTGCCGTCGCGCCGCAGCGTAGAAGCATTAGCGAGAATGTCTTAACTTGAAATGCAGACACAATATTTTTATTAAAACATTTTACCACCTTTATGTGTGGACGACGATTTGACACGAGGCACTAGTTGTATTACGGCTTTTACACACGGAAAGACTTTTTTAGTATTTCGCTCGATGACGAAGTAGGTACTTGGCAATGCTATAAATAAAGCATGGACTGTTTACGTAGTGACCGCAGTCATAGATTTTTTTGTTGCCTACACAAGATATCGTAGTGATGAATTATTCCAATATATATAAGCAATCTTTTTTATATTGTATAAGTCCGCGTTTCACCAAAATTGCTCTTGATTTCAGGTGGAAATTCAGTCTAAGATGGAGCACGCTTACCTAGAAGAGACCTGTTCACACGAGACACAAATACAAATGACGGTAAGGAGTTCCACTCCTCAGAAGCACTTACACACACTTACATTATACAAGTATAAGTAAATCGCTTCGTCGGCTTGGTTGATATTTCCACCAGATACTGACATCGTGCGCTCGTACGTCTGCTTGCCCGGTGGTAAAAAGGAATTAATCGACAGTAATACCTAGTATAACATATACCATAAATATACGTGAACGTATTTTTGATGCTTCGTCAAGGGCTTGAAAGTAAACCAATTAACATTTTAACAGTTACATATTATAATTTTGTTTCGAAGAAATATGAATTTATTTTATACCTTTAAAAGCGATCGCCAAATTCATAGAACAATTTGTCTTAAGAGTAGAACAATACTGTGTTAAATACTAGCATGTTGTATGTGGCTCCTAGGCTTTGTAGTCATATACCAAAATATATTTATTAGCATTCAAATCACTAATAATTTTATATATAGATTAAAGAACATTTCTGATTGATAAATCGTATTTTAGTGGTAATGATTATTTTAATAACAAATCTTAAATTACTAAGGTAGTATTATTTATTACTGACTAGTTGATTAATTTTAATTTTTATGACATATATGTTTAAAAATATTCCGTGTTTATTTATTTTCAAAATTTTTTTTTTTTTTAAATATATAAGTATTCTGTATCTGGGCCTTCACCCAGGTTCCTAGCGAAAGCCTCTCTACATGACGAGGCTTTTCGCCATAAGACCGTTAATATTAATAAATAAAACTTTAACAATACTCATTGACACTTAATATCTTTGCCTTCTGTGATAAAGGCTATTGAAAATTGGCTGAAACGACAGAATAATAAAAATCAACTAAAGCAACAAAACCCCTTTGGTATACTTTTCGGCGGCGGATATGCTCTTAAAATAACGACAAATAATAAAAGTCAAATATTTAAAGATATGAAGTGATATTAAAAGAGCTACAAAAAGGTGGATTACATGAACATTACGTATTTTTTACTTTTTAAAACTTTAATGTGCGCAAACATTAATTCATCTTACTGTTTACTTTCAATCGAATTGTAAAATTCTGATATTTATTTCGTATTCCGGTAATATTTTCTCAGAATACGACAGGAACAACTGCAAAATAATGATTTACAACACCGTGCTGCACATGCTCTCTTATTTCAATAAATATTGCATTATTCATTCAACTGCCTCGACGGTAAAGGAGGACAAATTGTTTACACTTTTATTTAAAATATTATGAAATAAAGGCATAATTGATGCGTCAATTGATGACAGAACAATTAATCGTTAATCAGATCTTGAATATTCATATATGTCGTCATTGTTCCCTGGACTCATTACAAGGGATGCCGAAGACCGCACGTACCGAAGACCCTGGCCGTCAAAGTGTACGCTCCGAACACAACCGGGATTTAGCAGTTGGATGATGAAGATGACTGTTCCCTCTAACTTTTGACTATGAGATGGGAAATTCTTTATAAAATTAATGTTCGGGGGTTTTTAAAATATTTCCTATAAAAATTGATTTGAACAATATCCGTTTATAAGATGTGCAGTATTTTCGAGTATATTATGCTTTTTTGGAAGTAACGTAGCCAAATTTAAAAAAAAACAGTACGCGTTTGTCACCTGTACGGATCATAGTACAAAAACACTTAATTGAAAACAACCTTAAGTATTACAACTGAATTATTAATATTAAATTAATATTAAACTGCAAATCTGCATGTATGAAGAGATTAATGAAAGCAGATGACAGAAACGTTGTTCGTCACAATCGTTGCAAATGAAGACAAATTGTCCTTATATATAACAGTATACAGAAAACACCTTTCTTTCAAAAAAATTTTAAGGTTCGTTTTAGCTATTTAGCTAAAGAACTATAAATAGGAAAACTCTAGAAAAGAGAGTAATGTGCACCTAGCAGATACCATTCAAGATTCTGGCTCGTATCCAATAATTAAATGCATCGAATTGGGCCTTTAAAATTGATCTGGCGGAGTAATAGGGTGAATTCGATACCGCCACTAATGCACCTTCCGTTGTCGTCACGGTTTTGGCAGTGATTCATTTGTTTTGGCCACGAATCGGGATCTATTGAAGAAAAAAGAACTAATGGATGTTAGGACTTTCAGTGAACGCTCTCGGTGAGCAACGTTCGTTGGCAGTCTCTCTAAACAACGGTCCAGAAACTTTGCAATAAAACCACAGACAGTCTCCAATATCGGCTTCGCTAATTCCGAACGCTATATGACAATAACCTCATCTATAATAGAAAAGAAAGTCGTGTTAATTACACTATTTATAACTCAAGAAAGGTTGTACCGATTTGGCTAAAAATTAGTGGGGAGGTAGCTTAGAACCAGGAGACGGACATAGGATACTTTTTATCCCGTTGGAACCGTACGTGGAGCTGGGACCGGGTTCTAGAATCCTCCTAATCACCTGGAGCGATTTTGGTGATTTTATTTTAGTGTGTTTGAGTGAGTTCCCGGATAGCTTAGATTCGCAATTAGAACCGGTAGGTGGGGCTGAGTTCAGTTTCTAAGAACCCTCCTAATCATCAACCTGGAGCGATTTTGTTTTTGTGTGTCCCACTCAAGGACCCGGATGGTTCAAATCCACAATTAGAACTGGTAGGTGGCGCTGGTATTGGGACCTAGATTTTTATTTTATCAGAGTAGGACAACGTCTGCCGGGTCTGCTAGTTAAGAATAAAAGAAGTAAATGTTTATATCTTGCTTACTAAGTTACTACCATATGTCATTGAGTCTCAACAATCATTGTGCCGGTAATTGTGATCGTTAGTGATCTCCCGAATCTGAAAAACCTCAACAACTATCTAGAGCTCTCGCTAGTCTACTAGATGATGAACCACATACAGAAGGTGGTTCGAATTATGAATAAGTTCCAGTCTATGGAGCCCTAACCAATGGTAACATGTACAAACACTAAGCATCATTGCCAGCGAAGGTTATATCGATCAATGCAAAGATATTCATAAAATTTCAAAGGTGAAAATTCCCATATCTTTTCTGTCCAATAATATTAATATGCAAGTATTATTCAGAATTAAGATTTTTCGATTGCTATAACTATCCCATAAGAACGGATAGATTTTGGAATTTAAAATACAGTGAGTATCTCCTTTGAGTTTTGAAAAATTTAATTGAGGCTTTGAAAAATTTCTATTATGTTTTTATAAAACAATCTGTGTCGTCGTTACTCGTCTTTCCGCCAGCGAAGGGTGCCGGCCATTTGCATTTTATTAAAACCGCAATTTTATTTTTGAATTTCGTTGTCAGTCTTGTCTATTTTATGAGCATAACTCAAAGTCGTAGTCGTAGAGGGAGAATTAAATTGAAAATCAATTTGCATATACCCGGTAAAGACGAACAACAACTCAGTTCATCATACTTATTACATATACTATCAAAAATAACTCACCATGTATGTTTATACTTCAACAACGTATATTTGAACTTAAAGTACACTGAAACTTATAAAACTATTTTTTTTAACTCCCATTTCATATACAGATCGGCTTGATAACAAACATGGACATCTGCAACACTAAGGGAGCCGTTGCGTTGCCTCAGTTGCCTGCCTCGTTGAGACTTTAAAAATCTGTTTACGCCCTTTTTGAAGAGCCCCATATTAAATTAAATTATAATATAACAGAGAAAATGAAGTTTTAAGTTTTTAATTCACAGTTTCCTTTCATTTACCTGTTTCATGTATTCGGTAATAATAAATTTTAGTTTATTTTGATTTCTTTTGATCAATTTAATTTGGTTCAAACCTAATAAAACAAATTTTCAATTATGAGTGAAGATAGTTAAAACAATGTAATAAAATAATAGTTTAAATGGTGCTAAGTTCCGGGAAACATGAAGAATCATTAGATAGACTTTTTCGAGGACATACACACGCTTATCACACTAGGTAAAGTTTCAGTTCAAACTGAACGTACCAGCTAAATACTAAAAATAAAATGTTTCACTAAAAACTGCTGACATGAGTTACATAAATCATTATTTTATATCGTAAACGACTCGATTAAATCGCCCGACCGATTTGCAATATTTTCTCTATCAGCTTTCTACATTATTTCACGATACATAAAGAGCACGAAACCCATAGCATACGATTTAATGGCTATAATAATGTTGCCAGACCATATTCAGGATGACACTTTAATACACAAAGTTTTGTGCTGTAAAAATACGTACCAAATAGCGTGCGTAGATTTTTGTCAATAATGACTTTTTTGAATAAAATATACCTATATAACAGAGATGATCAACTTGATTAGACATATTTAAGATCGGTTTAAACGTAACCCTGAGCGATCTACCAATTATATACTTCTAAATAAAATTATACAAGAGGATACCTGCAGCAGTTGTTGATCGTTTACGCAGTCTGTTCTATTTTTTTAACATCAGTAATATAAATATACATGTATGTCCTAGAAGACCACTGCCCATAATAATCGCCCGGACTTTTGAAGGGCTTTCGTGGTGGTCAAGGGAAGGCCAAGGCGTAGAGGCCGCTTCAAAAATGTTAATGTAATTGTGACGTGACATTGAGCGGCGATTATCCCTGTCAGCATCATATAAAAATGAACCCAAGGATAAGCCCCGATCACTGTAAAACGTTTGTAGGAAATTACAAAAGATACCGGGCTATTGGGGTGAACTACAAGTGGAACTGGAGATCTCGGACTATGGAGGCTATGGCGTCTGCCCGTTGCAATGCTCAAGGAACACAGAAAAATGGGTAGACTGGCATTGCTGTTTCTAAAACATATTATTATTACGTATGTTAATGTTTTTGACCGTGCCACGATCGACTGGACTCATAGACGCGACCAACCCGCCCAGAATATAAGAATAATATCAATCCACACATACTCCTATTTTTATTTTTAAAGACATCGTCTTACTGTTGCGTAGTGGCATATAGCAAAATATACGTTTTTGTCAATTTTCTCCATCCATAATAATAATAATCCGACCGCATCAACGTATGGTCCGACCGCATCAACGTATGGTCCGACCGGGTCAACGTATGGAAGAGCAAGGCGCTGCATGGCAGGTTTTATCGGGCCTTAACAGGGCCCGATGTAGACCTGTCAGCGTCGGTAAACTGGCTACGGTTCGGTAACCTCTTCGGAGAAACCGAAGGTTTTGTCTTTGCAATTATGGATGAAGTTATTAAAACGAATAACTACCGGAAATATATCCTGAAGGATGCCACCTTGGACATCTGTCGGGCATGTCATCGCCCAGGTGAATCCCTCAGACATATTGTTTCCGGCTGTTCACATCTTTCTAACGGCGAATACTTGCACAGACATAACCTCGTAGCCAGGATTATCCACCAGCAGCTTGCCCTTCCATACGGTCTTGTGGAAACGGAGGTGCCTTATTACCAGTACTCGCCGGAGCCAGTTCTTGAAAACAGTCGTGCCACGCTCTACTGGGATCGATCAATTATCACGGACAGGACTATTGTAGCCAATAAGCCTGATATCGTGATAATAGATCAATCTGCGCGACGAGCAATACTCGTTGACATCAGTATCCCGCATGACTATAACCTCGTGAAGAAAGAAAAAGAAAAACTAAGTAAATACTAGCTAGATCTAAATCTAGCTCACGAGATTACCGCTATGTGGCGGCTGGAGTCAACAAGCATTGTGGCGATAGTTGTAACCGTCAATGGTCTTATAGCGAAAAGCCTCGACCGTCATCTAGAGAGGCTTTCTCTGGGAAGCTGGGTGAAGGGCCAGATACAGAAGGCAGCACTCTTGGACACGGCACGAATTGTGAGGAGATTCCTGTTTCTGGAGCCCTAACCACCGGTAGTTTGGATCCCAGGCCCCGCTGGCGGTGATCAGCAAAATTTTATATTTTTTTATTGAATATGTATTTTAATTTTTGATGTATTTTTGTAAAAGAATAATGTTATTTATTTTTTATAAAAAAATGTCTTTATATATTTAAAAAAATGTAAAATTTTTGAGAATAAATAAATACATATAATAATAATAATGGCCACATGGCCCATTCCCATGGCCCCACGCATACCTCCAAATGTCCGGGTCATTTTTATGGCCCGTGGTCTTCTAAGACATACACTGTAGTAATAAAGGTTTAGTAGCGAAGAGCCTCGACCGACATTAGAGAGGCTTTCGCTGGGTAAATAAATAATTGAATAGCCAGATACAAAAAGCGGTTCTCCTGAGCACGTCATGCATTGTGGGAAGTTCCTGTATCTGGAGCCTTGGACACCGATAGCTTGGACCCTAGGCCCTGCTGCGGACGGACATTATCTTTTTATATTTTTTAATATGTGTTTATATTGTATATATATATATATATATATGTATTTAAAAAAACATCAAATATACATATGATGTTTTTTATTTTATTAAGTTCCCCTAAAAAAACTAACTATACACAACTGAAGTCTTACAATATTTACATACATACATACATACATAACTTCACGCCAGGTCCCTTGCGGGGTAGGCACGAACAACAGAGCGCCACACAGGCCCATTCTTACACACCTCACTTGCTTCTTTGACATTCATAGCTCTTGTCATGCACGCTCGTCTGTTCTTAAGGCTCCTAACATCACCTTCTGCTAACACATGATCAATTTGATCATGGAAGGTGTGTCGTGGCCTTCCGCGACTTCTGCATCCATCCACTTTTGCATTGTATATCTGTTTAGTCATTCTTTCATCATACATTCTTTCCACATGCCCGAACCACCGGAGCATTCCTTCATTCCTTCATTCCTTCCTACAATATGTATAAATAGTAATGAACTATTTATACAGTACTGAAGTATTATTTATAGAGTATTAAATCCACGTGTTTTCTTTATATCTATGCAAATCAGGCCCGAGAATACTTCATTCTGTCTGTCGTCATTTTTCTAGCCCCGTAAACTTCGCTGCTTCATTCATAAAATGCGGAATTTATATCTACATTTCCCTGTGGAACGAAATCCGTCTCGTAAATTCGTTTGCCGATGTATTTCGAATATGCCGTATCACAATACAATATCTACAATAGGTTTTGTTTACGCAAATTTAATTGTACATTTTCCAATACCTGCTAAGACTAGGGCTAGATGACGAAAGCAGCTGTAATAGCTTAGTAGGTACACTCTCGAGTTTCATACCAGCCTTTCAATTGAGACATGTTAGGTATTATAGCCGGGAAGCATATATCGTGGAGGCAGATTACTGACTTAACATGGATAGTGTGATAATTACCTGTTGATGATGAAGAAAAACATCCTGATGAAACCTACACACTAAACAGCCGATGTGTGAAGCCCGCCAATCAGCCTTAGGCAAGTGTGGCAGGTTTACTTCATGTACCCCTTATAAATGCGAAGGTCCAAGCTCAGTAGTGGGGACTATGAAAAAGGGCCACTAAGCCTGAGGTGAGTGACAATGGGTCGGTTACATTTGGCGCAACACTGGTGGAGCAGAAGAGTCTTAAAGTGGAGACTGTGTGTTCTTACAAATATTGTAGGACGCATTCCAGCCCGGTGAACTGACGGCGTACATAAGGTCGCCGGTGGAGATCGGATTGGGAAATCTGAGGACCAGTATATGTGTCGCTAAGTTGGGGAGGCTTTCCTCCAGCAATAGACTGAAATTATCTAACGATGACAAACAGCTTAAACAGTACCTATTTCAATTTATTTTTATATTCTAAAATATTATAATAGCAAGGTTTAAATTGCCACTATATCAAGGAAGTGGATTCAACGGTGTTACATTCTCGTTACCTTCGAGTTGTAGCCCGATGAGTGGAAGCCAGGTAAAGAGCGTTCGCTTGTAACCCCAACCTGCTCATTCTAGCAAGAAGACAAGAGGACCCTTGTGTGATTCTCTACATACTATTTACAAATGTATTGTATAGTATATTTGATATACAAAGACGAAGATTGCTTGTGGTAATTGTGTAATATCAAAGCATACTGAGATCAAAAGCAGTTCTGATTGGACGTCACACACACTATCCTATGTGCATATAAATTATACACATTCAACTAAAAAAAGACGCTCGTCTTCGTGAATTGCAATCTAAAATGTATGGGAATGACACCTTGTTATGTTAATTATTATGTCCATCCCATACATTTTCTATATTTACCTATGTATTGTGTATAATTGTATTTGTTTACAGGGCTTACACTGAGTGTTTTCTTTTGGCTTTACTGATTTGTAACCATTGAACCAAATAGAGATCAGCCATATGTCAGACTCAGACCGTGTACAGAAACAAACAAACTTACTCAGTTTCACAGTGAAATAGTCTTAAGGATAAAATAATCCCCACCTTGGCACGTAACACTGTAGCCGTGTCAAACCTGTTTACTCTAATGATATATGACAAATGACAAAAAAAATACCGTCGGCAAAAAAATACATTGAAATATTGCCTTGTCCGCTCTTATTAAGTCCGTGATCTATTTGCGAAATGTGATACGAAAATAAGTTGTTTTTTGGGTTCGGTTATCTGAAAAGCAAAACAACGTATTGGCTCTCTTACTAGTCTTTGTAATATTATAATATATACATGGACGATAGTAACCACTTACTATTAGGTAGAACGTTTCTGAGTTGGCCAGAAGCAAACAAAAGAGGAAGCCTTCTTTTAACAGAGGATATCATTTGCCTGAACAAGATATAAAAGATAGAAATTATACAAATATGTCGATATACGTTTACGTATTCAGCAGAGTTGATGAACGTCCATTACTTTTGGAGTTCCTCAAACAATTTTCACCATTTTACATTTCAAACATTTTCAAGGTTATTTAACTTCATTAAATAGTTATGAAGAAATGTCGAGATTTTTTTTTATTACATGAGTTCAACAGACAGGCAGACGGCCCACCTGATGGGGAGCGGTTACCGTCGCTTATGAATGGACATTTATAACACCAAAGATCTAATCTAAAGGAAGACTCTGGAACCTGGCAACTAATGCCGGAACATAACTCAAGATTGTTACGCGGTAACCATCCAGGCGGCTAAATACCCTGCCACCTGGCTGTGGGGTATTTTTGTCCTTTCTGATGACAGGCCGCCCGGCCGTAGGAAGTTGTATTCTTTCTCCTGCACGGATAGTAAATTGACAGCTGGACATGACATAAGGGTTCTGTTTTTGACAAAATGGGTACGTAGCAATGAAAACTTAAATTTCAAACTAACTTTAGTTCATCCAAATCGCAAACATCAATACTGCAATTTAATCAAAAGTATTATTTTTTCCAATATAAATTCCACCCACTGTACCGATCAATCGGTCGAGCCTAACAGCTCAGTGCAGAGTTGTTGGACTAAAAAAATATTTAAATCAATCAATCACGCTTACTTTTTGCTGCATTTTTCAACATGTTGTTAGGGTTCCGTCGCATGAGAATGTAACATATAATCTCTCCATTTTCTTTCACCTTCTCCCAATTATTTGGAGTCGACACAATATCTCTTTTCCTTCTATAATCCTCTATTCTCACATACGTCTTTTGTCATAACACAATCCACCCATCCCTTTTTTGGTCTACCTTGACATTTCTACTCATCAATCTTGCAGTTTAACATTATTTCTGTCATGTTACTTTACCTTAGTCGCCTTTCAATTTTTCAGTCACGGGTCCAACTTCCAAAAATCCCCTTGTACACTCATTCTTCACCTTATGCATTATTGTACGAGTAACACCACACATCCATCTCAAGATACTCATCTCAACTGAGCGGAGACGTTTGTGATCTATCACTGGCCCAATATTCGGACCAGTATAACATGAGCGCAATGTAACATATATAATTATATAATTATGACGAATGCAAATAAATATACACAGTGTAATGTTCCATTTAATCATTATTAAGTCACTAAATAATGTAGTCGGATAATAATAGTATAGGGTAGTCTGGAGGAAATCGCCTTTGGCGACAAGACCGCCCATTGTACTTTAATGTATGTGCAATAAAGTTATTCATTCATATATGTCACGGGCAATTTGATATCGGTCATCATTCATAGACCGGTCTGTATACACTTTGCCCATATCAAGTGGGCAATATGTATAAAACTGCATGATAAATCACTTTTAGTCAATATGAATAGTGACAATATGTATGTATGTATAAAAAATATCCACAAAGGTTAAGGCGGGAGCTCTACTACGCTTCGCTCCCGCCATAACCTCCTAACCTATATTGGGAAAATTCCAATCTGTTCATAATAAATAAAAGTGCCATATATGCCCCATATTCTCCACGCTTAAATGGATTCAACTTACATAATTCTTATGGAAAGGTAAACGAATTTATCACATTGTCCGGCTAGATTCAGGGAAGTATTCGTATTGCCCGGTCCAAGTGATAAATTCAAATTATCTCAAACAAGTTTTTTTTAATGGGCCGTGGGCCATTATTAATATAGACCGACAAAGCAATAAATTTATCAAATTGACCGACTTTTAGTCACTTTTCATAATGATCGGCCCATATTAATACTGCCCGATCAATCAAATTGTATACAAATAAATAACTATAAATAATAATAAAAAAAAAAAAAAAAAAAAAAAAATTAATATAAAAATAAATCATAGTCAAATGTCCAAAAAAATACACTATATAATGTGAATAAGATCACATTCCATGGACATATACATGATTTATGCAAATAACTGTGCAGAACGGAAGAATACTAATCTGCGGCGGCCTATCGTAAGAGCGACAACTACCATACAGTAGTAGTAGTGCGGCCCATTTACCATAACTTTAAGTAGTGTTCCAGCATCAGTGACCAGGTTCCAGTTTCCCCTTCGAGGCTGGCAGCATATTGGCAGTACCTATCGTTTTGCTAATGTCTGTAGGTGACACGTCTGCTTTAGCAATAATAATAAATAACAGATAAACGGCCTATATAATGGAAATGAGTTACCATCACCTATAGACTTTTGTAGAAGTAAGAGTGAAACCAACGCGTTACCAGCGTTGAGGATGGATAGAGTGGGCGAACAGGAGGGATGTAATAAAGATAGGATCAAGACGAAACACGATTAACTCAATGCTAACCGCTTTAAGCCGATATTATGTGAAAGCGTGGTATCACACTGATCGAAACGGTCCTTAGAACTGTAATCAAAATAATAATTCTAGCATGACTGTGCCATGTCTGTTTTTGTCAATATTTTGAATTTGAAAAAATGCAGAACATTAACAATGCATTTTCATACATTTTTTCAACCCGCTTATTTCTTAGACACACTTTGCACATAATAATAGCCATGGTAGCTTAGTGGTTAACGTTTCGCAGCGTAGTCCAAATCCTGGCCGAAAAACATGCACCTTTTAGGCAGTTTTCTAACCTATTGTGCATATTGTTTCAATTACCACGTGTCGACGGTGAAGGGAAATCTTGTTTAAATACTTAACTCAGTCTATGGAGTGACGGGTCATGCTAGATTTATTATTAAATTTATAATTCTTTTTAGAAAATAGTGGTTTTATGGTAAATCAAATAATAAAGGTATCTTATACTAATATATAAAGCTGAAGAGTTTATTTGATGGAACGCGCTATTCTCAGGAACTACTGATCTGATTTGAAAAATTATTTCAGTGTTAGATAACCCATTTATCGACGAAGGCTATATATAGGCTATATATCATCACGCTAAGATCAATAGGAGCGGAGCACCAATGAAGAATATTTCAAAATCGGGGGTTGTGTAACTTACTTTTTTAAACTATTCCACGCGGACGAAGTCGTGGGCAGAAGCTAGTTTAAGAAATAAAATCACTCAAAATTGCGAACTAATTATATGTAGCCACCTCACGAATCTTCGGGGGAATGCCCAGTCACGTAACGACTATAAATTACAGCAAAAAAAATGCAAGCTCTTCTTGGAAAGACTCGAAACTTGAGAGCCGAGGGTTGCGGTGGCCAACTTAAAATAAATAATATTGCGACCCATCAACAGACGTGTAATAGAATATAGTATCTATGAAAGTGTTGTCATCTTTTTTCCTTTTTTGGCAACGCTGGGCGAATACATTTGCGCATATCCTCAGGCCCCGGGGGATGCCACCAAAGGGTATGTGCGACTCCCGGCTGCTGGTGTTGCACATAAGCTTCAACGTTATAGCTTGCAAGCACCGATCGCCAAACTACCCACTAAACCTTCCAACGTCTCTCCACATCATAATGAGGCGCCACGGGACCGTAACCATGGGTATAACTGCCGTGACACCTCGTAGCAAGCTGATAAGGAGGGGTGTCCCTGAGACTAGAACACCCCACGGCACTGGGTGTGGCTCGTCGGGAGGATTCCCGGACCCACCCGTCAAAGCAAAGCGCTGCCTGTGAACCCCTGTTCGCCGTTTGCGATAGGGGTCCGCCTGCTCATCCTCCTCCCAAGTATCGTCCCCTATGTAACTAGTAACGTGATTACTTTGCTTTCGTAATTAATTAATAGTAATGCACGACAATGTAGAAAGAAGTCACGGGTTCGATTCCTAGCATATTACATTTCTAGTTTAATCTCAAAATTTCCATAGAAATCTGTTGAGCCGTTACGACATAAACCTTCAAACGGGCTGACTGACAAAACATTTTAAATTCTCATTTATGATTAAGTTTCGCACTGTATATAACTGTTTTCACATACTGTTGTAGTTATTTGTGATTAAAATATATCATCAAATATTATTAAGGATTTTTTGTTGCTGGTACCAGCAGACAGGCTGACGGCCCAACTGTGATGGAAAGTGGTTATCGTCGCCTATGAATATTTGTGCTGTCGGATTCGTAGATCTGACTGGAACCTGGCCACTAAAGCCGGAACAAAACTCAAGGTTGTTATGGCGGCAGGCTCTAGACCAGGGGTGGTACCCGTCCAGTCGCGCAAATGCCCAACCACCTGGCTGTGGGTTGGTTTGTCGCCTCTTAAGACAGACCGCCCTGCCGCAGGAAATTGTATCCTTTCTACGTTCCTGCACGGATAATAAGGAACATTATACTAATAATACAACAAGTTAGAATATTTACATCATCTTTAACGTGATTTATTTTTTGACTGGAATTATTATCTTGACTACAGCTCATAGAGCCGGCTAGATCGGTCTGATAACACTTTCTCACGGAATATCGGCGTGAAAAGGATAACTTTGAGCTAAACATGTTTCGTACGATGAATGAGTATTCCGATAGCCCACATCCCCTCCCTCTAAAGACTGGTAAGCTTCGCGCGTGGTGTTGTAAACGTTTATAGACTACGGCAACCACTTTCAATGAGCTGGGCTGTATGCCTGTTGACCAGCTTCGTAAAAAAAATCTATTTTCACTATTTTTTTTATTTGTGCAAAAAATAATCTACAAATAATTATTATGAATGAATGGAAACACTTTAATGTTCATGAAAAATTAAAACTACGTTCGTAAATAACTACTTACAACAATTATAAAATATCCGCTTTTTTTTTCAATTGGCAACCCTGGATTGTAAAGGAACAGGTGAGTCTGTGGATAATGAGGAAACTTGGGAAAATGCCGAACGATCGCCAATTTAGATATTCAAATGGTGTTCCGATTATTCTGTCGATTTTATGTACTCCTGAGCTCGAGACCTGTTTAGGGTTCCATAACTAATTTAATAAAAACGTTACCCCATACGTATGACCGCGTGTTTTTATTGCAATAAATAATAATGACAGCCCAGTAGATTCCCACTGCTGAGCTTGGGGTTCCCTTGTTCAAAATGGATAAGCAGGTTTGGCGGATGGCGGTTTCATCACAATGATTTCCTTCACCGTTAACACGTGGTAATTGTAACAATATGCACATTAGGACAGAAAACTATCTAAGTGATGCATGCCTTCCAGCCAGGATTCGCACCCGCACGCTTTAAATTTGGGAGACGTGCACTAACTATCATATATCATAGTAACTTTTTCAGAATGTACAGTTATATACGAGTATATGGTTAGTATTTCAGAAAAAAGAAAGGTTCTTTATGTTGCTTCAATTGCTATACCCAAATCGAAAACAGAGAGAGTGCCTGCCATACACACGAGTGATGAATGACTTTTTTTAATGTGTATAAGCATGTGGCGCATCGATGGTCAAATTTTTAGACATTTTATTCTATTAGTTAGTTGATATTAATTAGATAGTTAGTTATGGGCAATATACAACGGACCACTCTGGGGCCAATCCCATACTCCCAGACCGTAGTAAATAACAATAAACAGTTTTTTGAAGTTTACCAGGTCATGAATCGAACCTGGAGCCTATATTCTCTACCTATAATCCCTTAAGACCATAGTAGAATACTGAGCCAAGGTCATCGAAGTAAGATTTTTTAATTAATGTACCCGGCGGGACATATTATTATCAAAATTGTAATGATTCTTTTACTCCTACTTTTGAGAGAACAAATTATTGAAAAAAATTTGCCTCGTAAATCTAAAAAATCTATTAAGTAGTTTTCGGTTTAGGAGTATTTTTGATTAAAAAAAATACCATTTGTGTAGGTTTCGTAGTCAAATAATAATAGACTTTCATCACTTTGACGGAATCCTTAAAAGTGCGTGTCCCGACACATACTTGAACAATTTTTATTACCTTATTTCATGCGATTCGAGGTTTAAAGTTACAGGGTTAAGGAATTTTGTACTAACCGGGGGTTAAAACTGCTGATCAATTCTCAAGCGGTAATAGGATTTGGAAGCGAAACTAGAAGAATGTAAGAGATATGCAAAACTTGAGAAAACAATCCGAAAAATATTAATAAAGTATTGACAATTGTAACAAAAAGGCGAACCTGATAGATTTTTTTTATTGCATGACTTCAGCAGACAGGCAGACGGACCACTTGATGGAAAACGGTTATCATCGCCTATGGACATTTGCAACACCAAAGGTGCTACAATGGCTTAAGGTAGACTGGAACCTAATCAGTAATGCCGGAACACAAATCAAGGTTGTTATGGCGGCATACTCTAAACCTGGGGTGGAATCCATCCAGTCGGGCAGATACGCTATCACCTACTGTGGGTTGTTTTGTTGCCTCTTACGACAGACCGCCCGGCCCCAGGAAATTGTATTCTTTCTCCGTTCCTGTACGGATAAAAAGTATAAAAGTTCTTAAAGTAACTAGAACCAACTTAACATATATTCAAAAGACGAGGCAAACAACCTTCCAAAAATGTTACAAGACATTACAGAGCAATTTGTTACAGTGCCAGACAACGTGCATTATGCAAGTAGGCCTTGCCAAAATGTATTTTCAGCTGTAAAGCTGTACAGTAACTCATGTCGTGTCATCCGCCATCCGCATTCCTTTCTTCATTATGCTTTTTATGTTTATGATTTATAGATTGCTTTTTCAATAGGGTAAGATCAACCCTATATAATGCAATATTTGAATAAAATATTATATATTGCACCCATATGTGTATACATATCAAGGGATTCATAACAAATTACTAAAATCTATGAAATTTTACAATGTAAAACTCTTGCCAGTATGCCAGTGCACCCAAATAGACGGGTATTCTAAATTTCCGCCTTATACAATCAACTAGATTTGTTTTATTCACAATTTTTCTACTTGTGTAAAATGGTACTTTTGTCTGTACACCCATTTGTTATGAAGCCCTCGATATATATTAAAAGTTGTACAAATTTTATACCATGTAGAAAGACCGATTTTTCCTATCAGTTTCAGTTAGCAAAACTTCTACCAGTTAGGAAAGACAGACATTGTGGAAGAGAGATAGGTATTCAAGTGATATATGATAACGCGTATGTATATGCATATACAGTCTTTAAGATAAACCTTATCTATCTGATAAATTATCTAACTAATGGAATTGAATTTCGTCTGTTATTATAATTGTTCTTTGCACGATGCCTTTGATAAAATTAAATTATGAAATCAAACAAATTTATTTGTTCAAAACATGGGTAACCAGTTGACTTATATGTTATAGTATACACATGTTTGTAATTAATATTATTAAATTATGTAATGTTAACTGAAACAGAAAATACTGATAATGTAATTTTTTTGTTTTTTTCTATCATTTTTTTAAATTGTTTAAACAAAAACATACACAATTCTTACACATATACATCTTCAAACCCAAAAGGGTTTGACGAAGATGCTAAAAGTCCGCGCTTTATGTACAATTAATAAATGTAAGGTAGTTAGAATTATTACATCTACCACTTCTGCATTCTTACCAGTGAGAGGGGGCCAGTAATATTAAATTTTCTAAGCTTGAGTCTTGATTCGGGTTACGTTTTATACAAAAATCAAATTCGTCAGTAACAGATAATTATACACATAATCTGTTGTTATATTCTGTTGTTGGAAACAGGATTTATGAATAAATAATCTCTCTAATGCACCACCAGCTGTCGTTTCAAACAACAGATCTCAGTTAAGCGTAGTACGGCGTAATCTCGTCAAATGGCACAATAAACAACAATACATAAACGCACCTAAATTTTCATTTAACGTGTAGTATAGCACTGACGGGCCTCTTTGATCGTATTTCACAATCCGACGAATACACTAAACGACAAGTATTTGTTTCTTAACAAAAATGCATCAAAATCAATAATCATTCTCATTTTTCATCAGAGAACATGTTGACTAAATTATTTGACAAAAATATTTTAGTTGGTACTGTAAATAGAAATAAATAAATGAATATATTAATTCAGAAGCTTAAGTATATAAGTTATAGAAAGACTATAACTAAACAGTTTACAAGTAGATCTTAATTGTATAAAGTGTATTCTCAAAATCAGGGATGCCGAAAATACTATAAAATGGGAAAGGTAAAATGTAGAAAAGCGAACTCTAAAACAGACATATAGAACTCAATCAGTATTATGCTAGGATTACGATAATGTTGTCCTGAAAAGGATAAATTTACTTATTTAAGAACTTAATTCTATATAGCAACATGATAATTATATTAATTTTATACTGAATGGTTAAATACATTTCAAGCATATAATATTTTATGACAACTATCCCATTGTCCAAAATTGTTTATTATTATATAATGATTAATAACTAAAAAAAATTGTGAGTTATGCTATTCTAACATTGTTCCAAAAATAAAGTATCTTTAAGATTATTTAGGTCAGAATCCCTGAAAAATCTTCGCTACTAAATTCTAAAAGTAGAAAGTCTTGTCGTCTGCAACATTCGAACTTCAGAATATTTTCAATGGGGGTTTTGTGGCACAAGCTGGTATGAGTTACAAGCATTTCGTAAGAGTCGTAAATCAAGTTGATGCTTAATTTTATTTAAAGTACATAAGTTAAAATTGAATCAGAGAATTTTGGGTAAAATTTCTTTGTTTTCGTAATGAAAATGCATTACATCTGTAACAATTTTTTATTAATTTTCTTCGAGAGTGCCTACCTTGCTGACATCCCACTACAATTTCCTTAGCAAGGAATGGGTATGTCTTCATGATTATTATACGAGAACTCAGTGTTTTGGTATATATTTTGGTTACATACATGCATATTTGCAGTTACACTGAAATTTGAAGTTAGATTTGAAAAATACAGGCATAATCATAATACTATCTTTTAATAATCGTTTTAAATTTCAATTAAAAACCAAATTTACTGATAATTTATTTTATTTTTCCCTCCACCCATTTTAATATTGCATAAAATTATTAGAGCTAGGCATGTTTGCTGAAGACTTTCTTGTGCCACTTTTTCTGTTCAAGCCATAACATGTTGCGAAGCGGTGGTAAAATAGATAAGACTCCATAGAGTAAATAATAACCATAAACGAAATTTTAACTAAATAATCAAAATGAACAAGTTGGCGGTAGGCTAGATAAAACTAACAAGACTCGTTGACATTTGATATCTTCGTCTTCCGTGATCACGGCCACTGAAAAGTGGCCGAAATGTCGGGATAACAAAAATAAAATAAAATTCCGCGCTTAAAACCGTTAAATTGTAGTTTTATTATGTGCTACAAGTCGTAAAAAGTTAAGAAAATATTAAATTATTTTTAGTTTTAAATTTGTTTTTGCCTTAGACTTTTATGCTAGATTATTGTAACAGTCCTAAATTATCTTTCTTAATTCTGTTGACATAAATGTTAATGTGTTGTTAAAGATGTACCACAATCTACAGGGTGGCGCAATAGAACGTGCATATTTAAAATATTGATTAAAAAATAAATTCAAAAGATATAGTTAAAATAAAACTGAGGTATTATTAAGAAATAACTGAAGTTTATTTTTTAAATATAACATCGTCTAAACGATGACCCTCTCTACGACGACACTCCTCTAATCGTAAACGAAAGTTATTGAAAACTTTCTTCAGTAATGCTGTTGTAATTGCTGCCATTTCACCACGGACGTTCTCCTTGAGCTGATCGATGTTTTTCGGATTATTGGTGTAGACTTTGTTCTTGAGGTATCCCCACAAAAAAAGTCAGGAGGCGTCACGTCTGGACTACGTGGGGGCTATGGGATATCACCTCTTTTCGAAATCAGTCTGCAAGGGAACATCTGTTTCACAACCGCCATGGAGTCATTTGATGTGTGACAGGTAGCTCCGTCTTGTTGAAACCAAGTCCTAGAATTCACTATTCTTGAATTTTCAAGTTCTGGAGCCAAAAAACCTTCCAACATCGCAACATAGCGTTCGGTATTAACAGTGACGTTTTGTCCCCGCGCATTTTCAAAGAAAAACGGTCCAATTATTCCTCTACCAGAGATTGCTGCCCATACTGTCACTTTAGGACTATGCAGTGGTTTCTGGTGCTTGAGTTTGGGATTCTCACTGTTCCAGTAACGACAATTTTGACGGTTTACGAACCCATTGATATGAAAGTGAGCCTCATCTGAGAAAAGGATATTGTCAAAATTGGAAAATCGATTAAGCATTTCATTAGCAAATGCGAGCCTTGCTCCGAAGTCAGACTCTTTCAATTCTTGTGTTAACTGCAGCTTGTAAGGATGCAGTTTAAGATCCAAGTTTAAAATTCGTTGCAAACTTCGTCGCGATAAGTGTAAGACAGACGATTTCTTGCGAGTAGACATTTGTGGATCTCCTCGTACAGACTGCATAACTCTCTCAATATTGTCGTCGGTCCTAGATGTTCTTTGACGACCTTTTGCTTGTGGTTTAAACGTTGAACCAGTCTCTTCAAAACGCTGTACCCATATTTTAATTAAATTAGCACTCGGAGCTTCACTAATTTGCCGTAGTCCATATTCAGAACAATATAAACGCTTAGTAACGATGTATGAACGAGAGTTCTCGTAAAATGCGCGCACGCAAAATGCGCGACGCTTCCCGTCGAAGTGACTCATAGTGACTAAAACTCCATGAGCCCGCCTACCCAACGATGCAGGCTCCCCCCGCCCGCGCACTTTCTACCCCGCGAAAAAAGATGATGCAATATGCACGTTCTATTGCGCCACCCTGTATAATATTCTAACATTCTAAACATGCCGTGTTTTGAAGACATTGATATTGCAGCTATTTAAAAAAACAACTGGAATTGACTATATAGTAGTAGTGGTAGTAAAAGAGTAGTAGTATATTATAAAAAACGATTTTTCTTTTTCGATTTTTTTTGTACATCGATACAAATTTTATGTAATAAAATGTGTGATATTTTTACCCCGGGAATTTTCCCAGAAGCGGTTTATATTTGTCCGGATATATAAAAATCAGCTTATTCCGACACAGTTTTCACTAAAACGATAGCTGCGGCGGTACTTTGTATCTCGGGAATCCCGCGAGATTTTCAAGTCAAGCGTGGATGAAGTCGCAAGTACATCCTAGTTATGTATAAAATTAAAATAATATATTTATATCTTAAATTATGTAGAATTTGGTCTTTAGTCGACTACCAAACACTACTAGAATTTGAGCCATAAACTGATCCTTAGACATACAATCAAAGAATAAAGAGATATGTATACTACATACACGTACATATACGAAGAAACAACTCTGCATAGCAGTCGTAAAACAAAATTTGTAGTCTCTAAACATTAGCATACATTGTAAGGTACCCTCCTGAAAAGGACTTTTATTGCGTTGCGGCCATAAAAACGCGTGAGGAGGTGAGGCTATGAAAAAAGTGATTACTGCATAATATAAAAACACAATTTTATTACTTACATAATATTTTAGGTATGGTAATGTTTAAAGTATTAACTGTTGACGGGCTCTGTTTTCTAACACTCTAAGCGTTGGCTTGCCATGTTCATAAGGTAAATTTCGTAAGTTAAGTTTACCGTTGGTTTTATTTTACTCTGAATGTCTGCACTGTCACCCTAAAATGGCTGCACCCAAACTCAGCAGCGAGAAGTAACAGAGCTTAAACGCCCTTATGTTATATTACGATTGCGTAATGCTTGAAAGTCCCCTTAAATTTTTTTAAATAATTATTTCGTCTGCCTATTGTTATAATTATTTAACCCTGGAGATGAATAAACATTATTATTTATCTAAGGACCCGCTTAATTTCTGCCTGAGCTATAATTTCTAAATACCATACGAATGAAGTCGCAAGAATCCATACATTAAAAGCGCTAATTTATAGGACTTTGAAAACTAATTTAATTTGTAAATTTTTAGGTTATTATTTTTCCGTGTTTTAGTGGCCCGACACCGTCGTCATCCGGCCTCGGTCTTTTCGTACAGCGGCTGAATTTATTTGCATTTTTATTGCTATCCATCAAGTTATCATAGAAGCTTTGACCAAATAGCCTTTATGTATAGCGTTTAAAACCGGGTACTGTATCTATACAGACAGCATTCTCAGCGATCTCTGTAAATTTACATACATAAATATATAGAGATTTATGTAACTCGTATTTATTTACGTTGGTAGTTACCCAGTATTCGAACTTAAAGTGTAATTCGTAAAACTTTAAATTCGGAATTGTGGTTGGCAGTTTGTGCTGGTTCGTGATTTTAAAAACGTTATTTAAAATATTAGAATGGATGATAGCGCGCGCAATGAATTCATGAGAACAAGAAGCGAAACAAAATGGCCGCACAGAAAGCTTCACACCGCGCTCTAATAAACGCGTGCCTTCACACGCATCCCTCATTTTGCCACAAAGCCATTATTACAATACAATTTTTTTTTAATAATTTCATCGCTTACAGGAATATTTTACAGGTTTTTAGTATTTGTTGGCAACATTATAAAATTCTTTAACGAGCTCTACTTCGTACAACAGTTTATTATAGACTATATTACACTGTTAGTATATGAATATAAAGAAATATGTCATACTATTACTGTTTTATTTATTCATAAAACATGTGACAATTTTAGCTTTCACTTCGGATGAGTTTCTGATTTAGAAATTCGTCACAGAATGTAATATGTTGCTATAGTTTGTTTCCGATCTGAATATTCAGGTTATTACTTCAATGAATGAAGACATTTTAAATTACTCTTAAACCTAGCAAGACTAATTAATATACAAAGACAATTTCATAAGAATTTCCATTTTTGACAAAATTATTACTGAACCTTAAAAATTAAACTTTATATAATGAACATGAATGGCAATGGTCGAATTAGAAGAAAAAGAAATCATTAAAGCGCCATCAATAACCGAACTGCAGCATAGAGGGCGAACTTCGTAGGAAGTTTTATCAGGTAGTGAAGTGCCTGAACAGCAGATACCTGCGTCGAACGAGGTCTAATTATAGCAACACTTTGAAAGTGTCATTAAGAAATTTCGCCCTACGCCTACCTAGCTCTCGGTCGTGTACGTTCAAACTACTTTGTACATACTATATACTTATCAAACCGACCCTTTACCGCCATTATTATCGTAGCAAAGTATACTTAACCAAAGGTATTATTAAACTATTATTTTGTTTTAAAACTTTCAGTTGTAATTAGGTTAGATCCTACTGAATCAAAAACTTGCAACTACCTTTTGCAACTAAATATTATGTTTACTTAGGTCTAACTGTCGCTTGCGATAAAATAGCGTAAATGCTCCAAATATTCAACGTATGATACCTGAAGATAAATGGTAGAATAAAATGTATTATAATGATGCATTTATTAAATAGTAGTTGGAACATATCGGTTATTAAAACAGTGAAACCTTATTGTAAACAATCTCAATATAACGAATTTCTGAAGTTACCCATTCTCAAAATTTCCTAGAACCAGCCGTTAATTCAAAATATACATTACGAATACATTTTTGAAAACCTCTTTATAGCGAATTCGAATAATTGCAACAAAAAAAAAGGTCGAAAGGTTAGAAAATATTACCTTTGCATAATGTGTTTTGCCCACCTACAACCCTTGCATAAAGTATTCTACTAGTAGTTCATTACAAAGCATTTTACCTTTTATTTTAAGCTTGCCTTAACCTCACTAAAACGAATCTTAGACCAAACTAACCTCTATATAACAAATCCCAGTTAAATAAATCTCTCCATATATCGAATATTTTCTAATTGCCTGCAGATTTGTTTTATCAAGGTTACGTTACGTATACAGATTACATTATTTAATTATACATTTTCTTCATTTCGTGTTCCAACCGCGACAATTATACGACGACTACCTAAACGTTTGTTTTAGCAGATTCTTAGCTTCAGTCATATTATTTTCTTGAAAGCGACAAGAGGAGCATGTAGCGGATTTATTAGCAGGCTGAGTAGGCTAGAGCCTAAGGCGGCAGATTTTAGGAGCGGCAATTTAAGGCAAAATTTTCTTTAATGTCTTATAGAAATTAAAATATACATATTATAAATGTTATTAATCCCACACAAGCAATTCAAAATGTAGTATGTTTCATAATTTACATGTTTCTACAGTTGGTTGTATCCGCAACAATTATACTAATTACAGCAAAAGCTGGCGAAATTAGCAGGGTGCTGTAACGTCCGCCCGACCCTCAAAGAGCCAAGGAATGACAAACTCAAGCTAAAGCATAGAGTGAAAGATAAAATTAAAGAATTTATATAGTGAAAATTAATAAAACTTATTCATTGAATAAATCAAATAATATTGGCCAAATATCGTGATCTTCTAGTAGTAGGAACCCTTCGCTGTAACGCCGCGAACCCTATGTTCACAAGGTAGGTTATATAAGAGTGTTAATCAAAGAACAGGAAGACTCTTAAAGATCGGTGTATAATAATATATATATAATAATAACTTTGTAGTATATGTTGTAAGTGTAGAATGCTATGCATTTTATGAATCATGACAAATATGTCACTCCTAATATAAGCTCATCATCTGAGTACGCCCGTGCCTTTATTAGCCAAAAGGAATTTTAATATAAATTTCTTTACAAATTATATAATTTGGTGTAGGCACCCCACCTAAGCCACCTCTCTAATATTATGCCACCGCATTCATTAGCTATCAGTAAAAGAGCTCATATCAGAATAAAAGAAGAACCTCCAATCTTTTAATTAGAATCTATTGAATTGATTATAAACATTATCTAAACTAGCGTCGGTTCACAACGTACTATCGCTGGTGAGAAGAGCCGACAAGAAACTCACCAACAGTACGACCTATCAATTTAGAAAACACATTTGGAGTGCCTTTGTGTAAAATGAGTTGGAAAGGCCAAAAGACTTGAGTGAACATTTCATCTCAGAGTCACCCTTCCAAAATATCAAATAAATTTGTAATTATGAGGAATATCACCTCAGCGACCTCCCTTGATGCAAGTAGAATATCACAGTGAATTAAAAATAAAATTTAAATAAAGTTTAAGTAGTGATACTCTCTACATCTCATGAAATTCCCTTTCCTAAATTGTTAAAGTAAAAGTTTCAGAATGTCTCTCTATGAATTGTAAGTAAACTTTAAATTAAAATTAGGCGAGAGACACCTTCACTTGTATTATGTATCCCCTTGTCAAAGACAGATTTCTGGATCCATCGTGAAAATGAAATTGAAAGTTTAAAGTTTAAGTAAAGTGATGGACCCTACACCTGTCTAATGACCCTAACCCTTGAGATGAGAGCATAGCACCGTAAGGTAATGATTTAAGATTAAATTAGATATGAATTGGTGATACTCAGCATCAAAGATGTCAACATCAGTAACACTGCTCATAAGTAGTTTTTATTAATCACCCTTTCCAATTCAGTCAAGCTTTGCCAGGCCTACCTACTTCTAAGACTCTTGTGAAATCACATATTGTGGAAAGATGTAAATTTTGATACGAATGATCCGCTTGCAATAGCCAGTAGCTGGCCTCTGGGGCCCTCCACTTCGCCTCCAAGCTGATCCGCGATTTAACAGTCTCCAATCCCTCAGTTACTCATTCAGTCAAACTCAATATGTGAAATCAACCTAGTCTCATGAAGGCACATATTATAACCAAAACAAACTAGGTTGCCTAAAAACAGCACGCGAGAAAACCTGGATAATTGACGAAACTATCCTAGGTAGATTAGATTGTCCCAATAAACAAATGGTTTGCGACGTCATTTGTCCAAGGTTACAAAGACCATAAACCGCGTCCCTAATCAAAGTTAATATAGAAACAATCAATATGTGCTTTCACCCCCTTCTCATTATTTTAGAATATTAATTGAATGCCTATTTTATACACATTTAGCAACAGCAGAGTTGTTTGTTCAAGGAAGTATAGTAAACCTGAAGAAAACCTTTAGCAAAATTTGGATTATAATAAGCAACTCCTTTGCGCCAAACAAAGCCAAATGCCAAGGCAAGCTTTCTCAACAGGAAAGTATTTAAAACATAAAAAATCCAATAAGCCAAATAAACTTTAAATTTTCTAAAGTCAGTTAAGCCTTCCCACATAGAATGCATGATTGTTGTATAGTGTAATGTAATAATGTAGTGTTATAAAATATACTTAAATATATACACATATATGAATAGACTAAATAGTAGATAATAAATCAAGACCATGACCTCACAGATCTAGGTCAATAATAACCCTGTCTATGTTCAAAACAATCAAGACTCAATACGACGTCTGACTTTAAGCTCACTGCGACAAGAGCAGATAGACATTAACAATCAACACCCCCATCAAGTATGTGACCGCAGTCAGGTACAACAACATGTATGCAACAACAAGACAAGAACTCCTACAAGTAAATCCCCATTGACATATAATTAATCTCCCTTAACAAATTAATAAATAATTATATTGCCTAAAAGAATCATCAGAACCCCTTAGTAGCTCCCGACTATGAAGTAGTAATATTATTTAATTCAGTTTCTAAAACCAAAGTTATATCTCAGAACCCCTTAAATTAAATTCAATAAATTAGGATTTTTATCCGCAAGACTGTGTCCATAGCTCCCAAATAATATATTGACACACTCAGGCTTTACAATTAATCCTTAATAATTTAGTTAACTATGAAATTATAACAATGTATAAACAATTCTTATCTTATAATAACGCACAAGTCAATCAAGACCTACATCAAATTAATTTAATTTTGTATAGCTCATTCTCCATATAATATATAAATCAAGGACAATAATTAGTTAAGTTCTAAACCAAGAAGGTCAGTAATAGATAGTAAACAAGTCTGTCTTTCATTACATATAATCATGTAGGTCTCCACAGTAAATAGTTATGTATGTTAGCATATATGTCCATATAAGTCAAAGGAACGTCTCTATTGAATTAAAAGTCTGTATAGGTGGATCCACGGGTCCTAATATGTCTAAAGACTAACACCAAAGTATACCATAGTCAATGCTAACTAATTAATATATGCTGCTGTAACTAACTACACATCATTAGTTAAGGTTTTGAAGATAATCCCAGGTTTATACATATAGACACTCATTAAATGCAAATATTCCATAATTCCTAAAATTTAAATTACTAGTACAATATCATTAGTAATATATCTGCAAGAAAAGGGCAATAGACTTGTCTGCAAAATAATGTGATTAATACACAAGGAAAATATCAACAACACATAATTAGTTATAGAATACATGTTCAATAAACAGATTAGGTTAAAACACATAATTAGATATATCATTAATAACATACAAACGTAAAACAGCCTCTGGATCATCTGAGAACAGCAATAAAGGCAACAAACACAGACTAGATTAATGTTAGTAGATTATTAGTATATAGTTATTAATAGTTATATATTACAACAGTCCAAGAGAACATCTGAAACATAGATAAACACAACAAGCAAGATATCAGACAAATCTACATGATTAGTAAAATTATTAATGTATTAATTGTTGACTTGAAGATGTGAACTAGCCCTTTGGTGAAATCCATAGCACCGAAGTCTGTAGCGCACATATCGAAGATATAGTTATTTATTGTTAGTATTGATCATTTTGTCCACAAATAGTTTTTCTCCATCTGTAATAATTTAAAACACAATTTTTTCCGAAAAAAATTTTCTTTATGTCTTGTTCTGTCAAACACGAATATTCAAGTCCCCTCTCTTCTCTGTCAAATTTTCAAACAAAGAAAAATTCAATTATATCATACAAAGAGATTAATAATAAATACACATATTATGCGAAATAAAGGAGGGAATACATTATATGGAGAACAGCCACTCCTTTATAAATAAATAAACATTAATAATAAAAAAAAATTAAATTCACGATGATGCGTACCGTCACAGTGCGCGCTCAAATCATTCAATTACAATTTTATTGACAAAAACTTTGTAATTGTTACTTTACTTTATATACATTGTAACGCCGTATTTACGTAGTCATAGTTCCTTAGCCTATTGGTTGTAATATCATGAATTTTAAAGCGATTGAATTTGGCGCGGTAAGTGATATCATCATTTGGGGACCCTGTGGCGACGTCCCGTTCGGGTGCGCTCAGTTGCTTTCGGGATTCCTCGCGTGGCGTGGTTCGCGGAGGCCGCCCGTCATTTCTAAATGCGCGTCGTCGCAGTTTACATGGCTTAAAAGCCCGTTTTTTTAAAAGTGTGTCAGCACAAGTTTATCCTGCAACAAAACCCATCGTCGGTGTTCGCCCTTTTTATATTTTGATTCGTCTTCTGTATATTTGCAGAAATCATGAAATGTAGTTGGCTAAAGATTCTTCACAGTACCTACCGACGCATTAAATTACAAAGGCATTTTTACCCAAAGGCTCGTCGATTAAAACTTATTAAAGCCATAATATTGGAATAATAAACCCACCTATCAGGTATACGATTTAAATACTTTTTTTTCCTAGAGATATATATTCTTACGGCCGCTTTCTCTTAGGTGATTAGCACGTGGTCGAATCTCGACCGCGTGACCTCTAATTATTACATGTCATTTTTAAAGAAAATGCTTTTGGTTTCACACTCTTTCCTTTCCATCTTGTGGATTTGCTTAAAGCCAGATCCCCTTTCTAATTACTTATTTCATTTTAATAACTTATCAATTACAACTAGAATCTTTCACTCTAGAACTTCAAAGTAGTGTTTAGTAAAGACAAGATAATAACGTATTTCTTTTTCCACTCCTTTCAGTGTGTTTTATTATGTATTCGTATAATTACGAATAAACTGTTGTCTACGACCGAGGCATGTGGAGCTAGGTAGTACAGCGTGGTTAGCAGAGCAACGCTTCCCGGATTCGGTACCTACGCCCCCTACCTTTCGACTCCGGACACGGGATCGGATTGGAACCCTCAGGGAGTTTTATTTTTAATTATCCCCTTGGGATTAGACTCTTCTGTTTGCCAGGGTAGCTTCCCTACCCTGAAATACTATTTAATTCTAAAATAAGGTGACCCCTCTTCTTGTTTACTGGTATAGCCTCTCCAACCCACGATACCCTAAATTTTGAGTGATTATTCAAAGAGTATAGAGCCCAGCTCAGACTGCTAGACCGAGGTAATAAAGTTAACTATATATAATAAATTAATAACTGTGTTAAGCTGTACTTTATGTCCTCTTGGAGGAACCTAATATGCTAGGGCGGTGACTCAGTGTATACATCTTTGTTAAAAAAATATAATAAATGACCTAATCGTTTTGATGTAAACTTGTATGATTTCAATAGGATAGAATAATCTGGTTTACCAGTCTTCCCCCATCTCTAATAAGTAACAATTAAATTATTCTTGTTTATTAGTATAGCCCTTCCTTTCAATTGGTAACAATAGTTCAACCACCCAAAAAGGGTAACAACATATTCCTTATTTTTATGCTTTTTAATACATATTATATACATAATAATTGTGTATATCGAATTGTAGAATAACCTACTAGCGACAAATGTGTAAATCCGCTACTGAGAGGAGGGAAAATTTGCTGAGGCTTTCATCTGTGTAATAACTTCAAAACTTAATGAAAAATGTTCGTAATAATAATTGAAAAACATAATATATTTTTTACAACTTGGCAAGTTTATTGTACAGAAACTCGTCTGTTGAACCTTCAGTTACTAAAAAGCTACAATATCAATAGAAAAAGTTGGTAGATAATGAGTTTATATTTTTATTTAAATAATAACAATGTTTTTCCAGCGGCTATACCACGCATCAATCTTGTGAGACATTCTACTTATATACAAACTGTTGTATATACAAATCTTTTAGTAACTGATGGTGACAACCGCTTAAAAATCGGTTACGTGGCTTAGGTTTTTAGGAGAAGTTAGAAGATGTGTTATACTAAGTAAAGATATTATATCTTGATCCAAAAGATACAAGGCGAATCTAGATTACGGTTCTGAAGTCACTTTCACAGTATATTAAGCAAGTAGATAGACATTAACATTGATGCGAACGTCGAAAGGACCGGTGCCAAGTTTTGGAGTCGCATGGAGCGCGGTTTTCTCAGGTGCGAATCGCATTTGGCCCACAGTCAAATTTGGACAAAGGACCCCTTGGCGGTCTTTACCGTCTTAAAGATATTGAAATAGGTTTTTAGACTTCTAACTTTTAGTGAAAGATAAGTTAGAAATTTTTAGATTTTATAGTTTTTTTATAGCAACTCTACGGACTCTAGTTCCGTACCCTTATTACAATTTAATTTAGAAGAAAGTTTAGAAATTGTACACTCTTTTTGTTATTTTTGTTATTGTGTATGACATTAATTGAATGTACGTTTGTGTTGTGGTGTACCTTCAGAATAACTTATTATATTAATATTCTAATTTTAAAACTAAACTTATACTAATGCAGAGTGTATCTGTTACATGCTGGCGTTGTGAGGAAGTGCATGTGCAGTGTGTGCCTTATGTCTACCTATAATATATAGGTAGGTTAATATATATTAACCTAACTAAAGTCATGTGGTTTGTTTTTTCTGTTTCTTTGTCTGGGTTATTAATTTTTAGGCTCTTTGTGTGTCTTGGTTTGTTTGTGCAGTTTGCGTGTAATGCAATGTGGTGGTAGTGCGCGTAGGTGTGAGTATGTGTGAAGTTTTATTGTTGGTTGTGTATTGTGGATTTTATAGTTTAATTTTAGTTTATATAATTTAAACTAAAAATAAAATATTATTTTTAGTTTATTTATGTATAATTTCGTTTATTTTTAATATTTAGTAGTATTTTTTTAAGTTAGTTAGTTTAGTATAAACATTTACTAACAATTAAAAATGTAATAGTTAAAAAATTATAAATACTATTAAAACAGTTAGCAGTTACATCTAGATTTATTTTATAGTGTAAAGGTATATATATAGTTACAGTAAAGGTGTAAACTATAATAAGTCATAAATTGGAAGTCGTAATTAGCTACTTTTTCATTTTTGGAAATTATGAAATGATAAATTAAATCATGTTATGTCATATCTATCTTTCAATATGATTGAATCAACAAAAGTGAACTAAAGTTAGCAAGGTCTGACTGACAGTAATCTGGCACTGGAATTTCCAGCTTGAAACCGCGGTCGCAGCTAGTGAAGAATAAAAACATTAGAGTGTAAAACGTGTACCTCGTTGTTGTAAAAAAGCTAGAGAAGCTGTTAAATCAGTGAATTCGTCGCCAGCTCCCGCTCCAGCATTTTACTGGCCATAAATGAGCTAATAACCTCGTCAGTAAAAGCTTTTTATGTTGATCGAAGGATGCTGCCATACGCCTTGATACGTTATACACTGCGCTGATACACGAAAAGCACTTTTACTGTTATTATAGTTGTAAAAAACACATTATCTTTTCCGATTATTATCACCGAAATGTTTTGATAACCATGTTTTAAGATGATATCGTTTTTTACATAGGAAGGTACCTAATAGCCTTTACTTCTCTATCTTACTAGCGCATTGTCATATTTTTGTAAATATAAATAAATTCACAGAATATAAAATTACGTTTTAACGGTTTTTGTATCGAAGTTCCTTATCGCACGTTACACGGTAGATGGAGATGGACTACACGAAAAAGTGGTTGCAAAAACGCTGACCACTGTATAATACTCGTATTGTACACTTCGAACTTTAATAAAAATAATAATATCTAAAATATTTTCCATTAGTGTAATTTACGCTATTTTGAAAATAGGTCTTGTAATTGACCTTATTATTATACAATTTCTTCGATGGCCTCCGATGGCCTCTAATGGCTTCCAATGGCCTCCGATGAGCGCTGATGGCCTTCGATAGCCTTTGATGGTCTGTGAAACATCATTCCAATCAAGTGTCCCAAAAACACATAATTACGAACTGTCTATGTGGAGTTACTATCTCACTCGCGCACTGCCACCTTTTTGAACCAATAAATAAATGGCCAGAAAAAAACACGTTTTAACAGTTGTAGTTTTATTATACATACCAGTTGAGAAAACATAAAAATACTAAATTCACAGAATTCACTTACGACTTCATTGGTATTATTCTATGAATCTTAACAATAATACTACGAATGTTTTTAAGAACTCACTTCGGGCGGTACTTATAACTATATTTATATAATTCACATCGAAATATTGCTTAGAAAGACAGATTTCAGAGATTAAAGATATGACTGTTAGTAGAGGCCAAGCGGGATTTTGGGATTTACTCTAGCGTGGCAGAATAACATGAGGGGACAACAGAAACCTAGCACCCTATTATGTACCCCCACGAAATATGAACCCTTTTATTCTTTTTAGTTGGGCTCCCCCTATCATATATATATATATATATATATATATATATATATATATATATATATATTATATATATATATATATAGAATAGAATAGAATAGAATAGAAAACACTTTATTGTTCACCAAATAAACGATTACAGAAAAGATAAATTACAATAATATAAAGGCAAAACAAAAGGCGGCCTTATCGCTCAAAGCGATCTCTTCCAGGCAACCTGACTGAGAGGATACATTTAAAAACTTATGTTTAGGTATAATGAAATTAATAAGAAGTAAAATAAAAAGGAAGGACAGTACAATGTGGACAGTAAACAGCTAAGTTAAGAAGAATAGAAAATAAAATATAAAAAAAAACATTACAGGCTAAGGTAGTGGTTTTTGACCGACTTTTTAAATATGGCAAGTGATTTAGCTTTTCTGATATCTACGGGTAAAGAGTTCCACAGGCAGACAGCCTGCACAGCGAAGGATTTGGAGTAAAATGTTGAAGAATGTGCAGGTGCCTTTAACAGGAGGTTATTAGAGGAGCGCAAATCGAAGGTGTGTGATGTATGAAGGAAGTTGAAACATTCCTCAAGGTAAGGAGGAGTGTAGGGTATAAATAGTGTACGATATAATAAATGTAGAAGATGAGCATTCCGGCGAAGTGAGATTGGGAGCCACTTGACTTTTTTGCGATATTCAGAAATGTGATCATATTTTTTTAATCCAAATATGAATCTAATACAAACATTTTGAAGACGCTCAAGTTTAATGAGTTGCTCTTGGGTAATATTAAGATAACAGGCATCCGCATAGTCAAGGATGGGTAGTAAAATTGCTTGAACAAGCGAAATCTTAGTGGCGGTTGGAAGGAATTTTTTTAGTCTTCTGAGTGAGGCATAGGATGCAAAGATCTTGCGACTTAACTCGATAATGTGGGGTCGCCAACACAGTTCCTTGTCGAAGATTACGCCGAGATTCTTGACTTGGTCACTAATGGGAATATACGTATTATGAAACATTACATCAGGGAGTAATTCAAAATCAATTTGGAACATAGTTCGAGAGCTACCGATAATTATAGCCTGATATATATTTATATATATATATATATATATATATATATATATATATATATATATATATACTAGCCGACCCGTGCCCACTTCGATAGGCGTCAATAAAGAATATAAATATCACAATTAAATATAGTTTATGTCGTTAAGAGGTAATGTAGCTTTCTTTCTACTGGTGAATGAATTTTCAAAATAACGTAAAATAATGTAATTTTAAAATTTTAAAAACTTTCAAATTACAAACAAATTCATACAATTTTCCTCCTTATAATATTAGTAGGTACATACAGTATATTATGGCTATTTAGCTAAACGTTAACTGACCTACAAAAATACTGTAATATCCTTACTTAAATACTGATTGAATTCTCTGCTTGCCACTACTGTCACATAAAGATAAAGTTATATAGCTACAGCGCTACAGCTTACCATATTATAAAACTTTGTATATTAACTTAAACGAGGTAGGCACAGCGAAATTACTTAACGACACTTAGTAAGTAGTGTCGGGAATAATTAGGGTTCACTTAGCTTCCCCTGCTTTGGGTATTTTATGTAAGATAGCCTTAACATGTCTCCAACTAGTAACTACGTACATAACATATTTAACTAATATACTTGCATTTGTTGTGTTGGTTCAGCAGTAATGATGCATATACCGTGCGAAATACTTCAGCAAGGTTTAGCGCGTTTCACACATCAATTATCTAGCTTGGAGGTTTCGTAACATTTTTTTCCTTTATTGTCAGCACGTGGTGGGTAAACGTATAACAAAAACATAATTTAGCTAATATTTGAACTTTTTTTATAGCATGAGTACAGCAAACAGACAGAAGGCCCACCTGATGGATTTGCCATGCCATGCGATTGCCATCGCCTATGGAAATTTGTGACACCAAAGATAAGATAAGATGGTATATGGATAAGATGGTCGGCAGTGATCAGGTTTTTGAGAGACCTTTTGTCCACCTTTCTGTTTCGGAACACAACACAAGGATAACTTTGAGTTGTGTTTCAGATCAGATCAAATTAAGTTATAAGAAGGACTTTCAAATGCTGAATAATTTATAATACTATCCTGTTATTGATATTTAATATCGAAAAATAGAAATGAAAACTTCGTAGACAGAGTGCAAAGAAAGTTCACAGACAAAAGGAAGGTTGTTTGCGTTCAAAGCACCTGCCAAACTGCCAGCAAATTGCAGCCATATTATTATGAAAACTGCGAGCAAAGAATGGCAGCTAGGATATAACCAATGTAGAAATATTGGCAGGTTTTTGGCACCCAGTTATTTAATTACTTGGCGCTTTTTTTCTGAACACCGCTAGTTTCGACAAAGCCGCCAAAAATAATTAAACCTACGGGATTACATTTTGTACGAAACCGAGAAGTTGCGGGTATTTTTTTACGTTTATTATTGTATATATTGCAAGACAATAAATACATATTACTGAATTGTTAAAAATAAAAGAGCCTGAGATAGATAAATATTAAGTTAAACAAATTTTAGTTAGTCATGTTGATGGAGTTTCTTGACGCTTCTTCTCTTTAAACACCGACAACACGTTGAGAAGTTTTTTACATAAAATATAAAGAAGATTTAAAATTTAATTTAAATCTCAAAAATGTTCTTACTGGAGAACAAGAACACAAGAACTTAGTTCTATTAAAAATATATAAATACATAGTTTATTAATTTTAAAACGTTTGTATTGTCAAAATTTATTTGACACTACAGATCACATTCAAAATGAAGTTTAAAAGATTACAACCATACAGTAAAAGAACTTTCTATAACATTAAAATTAATAGTGTATTTGCAAACAATACCTAAGTAATTACAATTAAATCGGCCAAATAAGTGACAGTCTATGAACAATACACGATTGTGTAGAGGTAACGAACGTGTGCTGCTTTTGTCATTTGGGTATAGAAAGTCTTAAAAATCATTTATGAAAAATTTACACTAACTGACAGATCTTGTTTAAACCATTTTGTTAAAACTGTTTTTAATCTCTACCATACTGAACTTTTCATCAATTAATGCATCGTTCTAACAGGACACACTGAACAGCTTTGGAAGCCAATAACTCTCCGCATGTTTACTTAATAATACAAAGTATTAAGATTCTATTGGCTTTAGTTACAAGGGCTTTATGTAATTTTTAATAACCATTATGAATTGTAATGGTTCGAATTAAATATTTTTAATTATTATTACCGCCATTTGTTTGGAACGCTACATGTGTCGACACTCTGGCGCCGTCAATCTTCCAATGACTGAGTTAGAGACTGGCAGCGCTGTTTCAAAAGCTGAAGTGTCAAACGGCGCAAATATGGAACCTTTGACAAAGAGAAAGATGACCGTGGAGATTACGTAGGAGTTAATATTTGTGCTGTTTCGAGTTGAAACATTAGGTCCGTGGAGTCAATCAGCAAAGACTATCTTAAAAGACATTTGCAAAAAAAAAATTGATGCCACCCGTGATCAGAAAAGTTGCTAATATTTCGCCCAAAGAATAAGCATTGCCATACAGCGCGGCAATACCAGCCTTCTAGGCACGCTTCCATCTGGCAACGTTTTGCTACACAGACTTTAATCACTTATACTATTTATAACTTAGTTTATTTTAGATTTAAGTTAGTTTTAGTTTTCTATAAACTAAATTATAACCTATGCAAATTGAAATTAAATTATTATTATTATTATAGGTTATTGAAAAAACTAGATAACTGCGTTCCAACGCAAACGGATCAATTTCCTTTCCGTATGTTTCTGTTGATTTTCTGGCACAAGGCAAATCTCTGTTGCAAATATTTTTATGCTTTGTAATTTATACGCCCGTTGTCTCTAGTTGTGCGGCGCCCGGCTAGTTGCACAACTGTTGCTGTCATCAATTTAATCTACCGTTTTATTGGTCGGTTTACGAGTTTGCCGCTCCGGATATCGACGGTCAGAAGTTAAATGAATGTTTATTCTTTTTTTAATTAACTTTGTATATTACGCGATATATATGATTCATGACCAGTCTTTGAAATGAAACTTCCTTACAATCGCTGTGATTTGAAGCCCGATGAAATGAAAATGTGACACTAAAAAGAGATAAATACATAAATCTATAGGACTAAGCCTACGAGAGAATGATGTAGAATACATTAGATGTATATTTTTATTGCAAAATGTATTTTAAACTATTATTTTATTTTAAATTTTTGTAGCACCTTTAGTGTTGCAAATGTTCATAGGCGACGGTAACCACTTTCGATCACAGTTGGGCCATTAGTCGGTCTGTACTCCCAATAAAAAAGCAAATACAATCTTCTGATTAAAATGGATGAAAGTAAAATAAACCAATACCTATATAAGGTAAATATAAGCAGTTATTCTGCCATCAAAAACAGAGCCAAACAGCAATGGTCATCAATTACCCCATTCCCAGAGGCCTTATTACACACCGCGTAGTATGTTACGTAAACCCTAAAACACAGCAATTGGTTACAATCCTTTTATTATGAACCTTAATATGAGTGGATAAGATAGATTTTTGCTCAATATCCACCTGAACAACTGAAAGCGCCGCGTATACTACGACACACGTGTCGAATTGGGATGTGCTGTGTACAAGTGTCACGTGACCGCACGCCCGATTAATTGATGTAATGACGTCGCCACTAGTCTGGACTGATTAGAGATTTCAGGTTTGGTGTAAATTGGCCCATGACTCATTATTTCAACTGAAATTGGTTTGAACTAGTCTCGTATGCTTTTTGAGCTACGGGGTATCTTGGATTGAATCTTTTTCTTTGTGATTTGATGAAAACAGTGTGTGTACCTTTACGGAACCCTTTATTACTGGTGGACTATCATATCACTTGTTTTAATTAGTCAAATGCAAAAATCAACAAAATATGGAATAACTTTTTATTTTTGGTTAAAGAAAGAAATAGCGAAAATTAAATTAAATATCGTCATCATTAATCTCTGTCATCTATTTTTTCTGCCATTTTTTTCCCCAAAAAGGCTCGAAGGCAAGCTTATTCCTCTTTAATTATTACTTATTTCGTCCGGACGAAGCGAAGCTATCTAGCAAGGCCCATAAAAATGCAAACCGGGCTGGCACAGTTATAAATATTTTTAATGACCATATTTAATTAAAGTTCCCGTGAGATCCAGCCCGTGATAGCAATATCTAATGAGAATAAATTTGTATGAAAAAACATCGTCTACTCCTTTCTACCGCTTTAATATCGCCTCGACAAAATAATTTTATTTATGTTCTTTCGTAACTTAATTAGCTTTCTACGCTGCTCCCATTTAAAGAACGACTTAAACTTGTAAGTTCATTAAGCAATAAATAATAATGTACCCAAAATTCTGAGACCTCAAGTCTCTATACAAAGCAATCTGTAGAAACATCATTAACAGGCGGTTCCTGTATCTGCTAACAATGAATACGAGTATCTTACTGTAAATACAAATTTCTATTAATGGTTGGTAAAAAAGGACATTACTCTTGAAATTACATACATACATAACTTCACGCCAGGTCCCTTGCGGGGTAGGCACGGACATCAGAGCACCATCCACTCTTGAAATTAATAAAAAAACTCAGATTAAAGTTATGAGCTTATTTATTAGTAATTATGTTACGCGTCAGGTTTATATTATTTGGAAATTAAAATGTTATTAAGGTAAAGGCAGTAAGACAGTAGATGCTTACCCGCAGGCTCATGTCAGTCGGGGTCACAGCAAAAAGCTCGCGCACGTCCCGGGGCCCTGACATATGGCGACAGACGGACACCACGGGTTTTAGTGGGTATTCCGGCAGCCCATCTGGCCGGTGAGTCCTACACTCTCCCGCCGTCATCTCCACACCGCAGAGTATCCACAAAAGGATTTACCCTTGAAAAAAAAAGGTCTTGCACTGAGCCGACAGACGATATGTAAATTGGGACTACCATGGAAATCTCGCCCAGGATGCTAGTAGTAGCTAGTAGATAGTAGCGAAAGCGGCACTGAGACATTACTATTACTAAATTCCTTATTTATCTACAGATTGCCTGGAAGATACAGCTAACAGAAATAAGACCATGTTTGTTAACTGTCATCTGTGAACTGTAATGCGATATTTACATTATACACAAAACACACTGCCACTGCAGTAAACAGGTAAGTAGCGAGGAAATTGAAGCTGGAGTTAGTACACGTTCATCTTAATCACTCACCCAGTAAACTGTAAGTTATACTCTGTTACATAAAGCCGTTACAAAGTTGTGCGATTATCTCTTCAACATATACATTGGTAGTGTACTTAAATAGCTCTAAATGGTCGACGTTGTAAACCGACAATGTAAAGCCAAATAGCTTCCATGGATTTAATCGCTGGGCAATTTGTCTCGATGTCGCGCCAAATAAAGACATTAAACATGTTGTATAAACCCTCTGTATGAACCCATGAATACAGACAAACAGACGGCCTACCTGATGAAAAGCGGGTACCATCGTCTATGGGCATTCGTAACAACAAAGCTGCTACCAATTTGCTGCCGCTCTCTAAATGAAGAATTGAACCTGTCACCAATGCCGTGGGACAACTAAAGGTTTTATAGTTGCATACTCTAGGGCTGGTACCCACCCAGACGGGTAAATACCCTACCTGGTTGTGGGTTGTTTTGTCGCTTCCTGCCTAGATAGAATTATTAGCTACTAATGTAAATATACACATAGCCTCATATAACTAAGGTAGCTTGACGGCCTTTGTAGTGGAGTAGGCTAATCCTTTGTAGGCCTTCCTCACTGCAACGCCTGTGCCTTATTCGATTCTTGACATGGTAAATTACGCGAATGAAGTTTCGGGTTTCCTTTAAGGCCTGGGTATCTGGGATCGGCCCCAGAGTAGTCCTTTCGTAAAATAGAAAAATTTAACGCATTAACTTTTAGACTGTATTTTTCAAAACAAATTATGTAAACTACAGAACTCAAGGTATGTCTGCGCTGAACGACGTCATCTAACACGATGGCGCTTTTGACAAGAGCCAGAGATGCCTCGAGTGTCTCCACTTTGCATAAAGTGTTTTACAGACTTACGTGTGCTGTATTTTTAAGGTTCGGTAACCATCATTTTAAAAAGTATACCCTTATTTTCATTACATCCGTCCATCCATCTATCTGTCTAAAACATAGCGAAATATCTAAAACTTAAAGGTTTATTAGGAGTTGAAGATTTTTTTCGGGCATACTTAGTTGTATCAGGTAGGAGTTTACAATGTATAGCAATATTTTTTACAAGCTTTTATTTTACTTGCAATGGATGTATCTATGTATGTATGTACCTATATATAGTATGTACATATGTATGTAAGTTGGGGTGGAATTTGCAAGTTAAATTTGACCAACTTTCCGATTTCCGATTGAGCTGAAATTTTTCACGCATATGTATATCGCGTGACAATTCAATAATATCAGGTACCATGGAGCTGATCTGATGATGGAGTCGGAATTTGGCCATAGAAACTCCTGTACTAAAAAAGATAGACCCGTCGTGTTTGGGCTCGTTTTACTTGTCTTGGCTAGCACTCTGCTGATACATGATATCCAGGATCTCAAAAGCTTGTATTTAAAAACAGCTTATTATTTAATCAAATAAGTAACGAGGCATTAGCTGCCCAAGTGGTACAAATAGTATCCTTCTAACTGGAACTTGGGATTCGAAAAATAATTGTAATTGTACAGCATCAATAATACTCGCAACCAAATTGGGTTTTTGACAGTCAAATCAACAGACGTACTTGTTATCGTCACATAAAACGTCCCAGCCCCCTTGATTTTGTAAGGTTGTACTGTGTTGTGCTGTCATAATTCTGTCGAGTCAAATAGCTTATAGATCACTGTTTAAACAGAATTTAAATTATTTTCACGATGAAGTTTTGAAAGTAAGATGATAGTAAGATATTTAAACGCGCTCTTTTTATGTATATTGTTTTAGAATTTATGATAACATGTGTCAAATACCCAATTGGTTTGTACAATTATCGCTAAGTAGTTCACTTTCCTGTTTTCAGTTTACTTAGACACATAACGTAAACAGTGGACTTTATCACCTCTAAGGAATTCTTCATAGTTCGTGGACTGTCACACACTTTTGTTACGTAATATATATCTACTACATTCAATTGATTTGGAGGAGATGGGTTTGCATTTTCTAAACGGACATCAAAGGTATAATATTCCTGTTTCTTTGTAATGACAATGTGCGTTTAGTATAATGTCGTCGTAGTTGAAACGGACATTAAAAAACATTTAAATGTAATTGTCAAAACGATTATTTTATGTAACGATTATACTTATTAAATACAATTAATTAACCAGTCTTAACGCATAAAAGAACAAATCACTATAAAACCCATTGGAATCTAACAAGTATTGAGAACTCCGCAACGCAATTAAAGTGACAGCAGTTTTTCGTTAGAACGTGGACGGCAATGCCAAGTTGCCAAACGGGTGCCAAAAGGTGCCAAAGAGTAAAATGTCCCGCAGGATGTTTGCGGCTGCCAGCCGCTGCCAACCGGATAACTTGTAATTAAATAGTCCGTGCCAAGATACTGCAATACAATATTGGCCAATAGATTGTTTTTAAGTATGAATATCAGTAAACAGCTGTATTTTTCAAGTGGGTTGCTATGACTAAATCCGAGACTATATGAAAGATCTAGAGAAAATACTCAAACCAGTCGACTTTAATGTAGACTAAAGTGACATGGGATGTTCGTGGTAGCGCAATGGCTAGCGCCCGCGTCCCAAACTTAAAGGGATGGGATTCCAAGCCTGGCCGGAGCGCATGCACCACTTTGTAAATTTTCTGACTTAACATACATATTGTTACAATTACCATGAGCTAACAACGTGAAGAAACACATAGTGATGTGACCTGCACATCGAGATAATCAACGTGTCAAACGTGCCAAGCCTCCTTGGACAAGCGTCGCGGGTATACTGTCCGTTCTCTTATAGAGGGAGGCCCGAGCCCAGCAGGGAGCGTTATATGTCCTTGAACACCACGGGTCATAAAAATGTCCCGGACATGCCGGCCATGGGAAGGCCAGCACGTAGAGGCCCCTTGACAAATTTAATGTAAATGTGTTTTGACACTGACCGGCGATTATCCTTGTCTACACCATATAAAAATGCATTTAAGGACAAGCCTCGCTCAATGTAGGACTATTATAGAGAATGAGAACAAAAAGTACCGGGCTCTTGGGATGAACTGCTAGTGGAGTTACAGATTGGGGACTATAGCATTCTGCCTGTCGCAATGTTCAAGGAACATAGAAAAAATGGGTTGATTTTGATTCGACACTCACTCCAAGGGCCCGCAAAATTGCCAAGATTGGCGACGTTATGCCATTTATCACTTCCACCCCTGGATCTTGAGGCTGAGCTCTGGCGATCTCCACTCCATACCCGTTGGCTAAGGCAAACACGGAGACGGGGTCTTGTCTTGGCCTCCGGAGTCAGGTCCGAGGCGTCGCTACTCAACTAAGGCTTCGCCACAAAGCCTCCCTGCGGGTTATTGTCTATTATTGGACACATAGTGCTTCATCTGACGACTGACCTGTGAAATCCAATGAAGATGGCAGATTCTGGGCATCTGTTTCACTCTATCACTCAATTATGGCTCGTATCCGGCTCGAAGGACCAGGTTGATGTAGGCTTTTGATTGAATGTAGATTCTATTAATATACAGTTATCTTTAGTATTAAATATGATTTTATTTATAGAGCACACTGTACAATGTTAGAGACATGTGAGAAGGGATTAAGAAAATAATAGATGTCGTTTCTGTTAGACTGCTCTAGTGATTTAATAGTTAAAACATAGCCTTTAGCATAAGTGACGGTCAAACAGCTGGATGTACTCGCAAAGGTAAGGCAACACTTCACGTCACCTGCTAAACTTTCACCAACTACAAATTCGGTGGTACAGAAAGTACTGTCTTTGGGATGGCTCAGTCAAATACCAGTTGGAGGCGTCAGAGTAAACTGAGGATAAAGCCAGAAGACTGATCGGCAATGAACGTATCTTAGTGCTCGACTTCAGTCTTGAGCACAGACGCAAGGTTGCTAGATCTTCTGTTCGATACCTTCTAAGGAGTGTTTCTCAGAACTGAACGAGCTGGTACCTCCATCCTCATTTTACCGTTGAACAAACAGGCTCACCGGTTCGCGGCACCTCTATATGACGGTAGCACCACCAGTGAGGACGAAGCGCTTGGCTTTATCTGTTATCTGATGCGCACTGTCAAAGAATGGAATAATTTGCCTGAGTCTGTTTTCCTGAAAATACAATCTAGGACTCTTCAAGTATCAAGTTAATAGGTATCTTCTTAATAAGCATGCCACATGCTAGGCCACGTCATGATTCAACATCAAATAAGAGAGTGCGCAAATGCGAATCCATACAATCATAAAAAATCAACTATAATCCGCTATTAAATATTTAAACGAATTTTAAAACGGCGCTTAAGTAATAATAAGAAAATGTGACACAGACATTGTTAAATGAAGAAAAATCGTGAATCAAGTAAAGTGTCCTTCACTTTGGTTTCTTGTCACGGGAGTTCCCAAATGGGGCCATTGTGTGCCGGCGTGTGGCCCGCGGCCAAACGCCTCTAAATCCCACCACTTGTCACTCTCTCCTCCCTATACACATTTTAGACGATCGTAATTAGGGATTATCGATTAACGGAGTACACCGTGTTAAATAAATGTCCAGTTTGTATGAGAGTATCGCAAAATCCTATACGCGTGCAGGAATGGAGAAAGAATTCAATTACCTGCGTCCGGGCGGCCTGTCGTAAGAGGCGACCAAACCGACAGCCAGATGTTAGGGTATTTGCGTGAGTATTTGTTTTGATGGCTACCACCCTTAGTCTCGAATATGCCGCCGTAACAACCTTGAGTTGTGTTCCGCTATTAGTGGCCAAGGTCCAGTCTTCCTTAAGAAAACAGATGCGCATTTCTAGCACTGTTGATGTTGCAAATGTTCATAGGCGATCGTAACAGCTTTCAATCAGGTGGGCTGTCTGCCTATATGCTGAACACAAGCAATATAAAAAAATCACTGCGACAAAAGACGTATACTAGATTAGGAATTGTGTTGAATGGTGAAAAATTATATAGACAGTTGTTTAAAAGGAAGTTATAAGAATCCTACTTCTAACGTTCCCAAAAGATGAGAAATTGGAAATTCTAAATATAGAATTGACGTCCTCTGGGGACGCACCAGAAGTTTTCCGCATCTCTACATTGGCTAGATAAAACGCTAACATTACCCCCTTCTCTAATGCATACTAGTTATACGAAGTTATAGACAAATTGAAAAGTAAAAAAAAACCTTTTCTGTTATTCATAATGTAATTAATAATGCGACTGTGATGAACACTGTTTGATAATTAAAGTGTCTATAAAATTCGTATACATTTATAAAGTAGTGGTCGCCCGTGGTCGAAATTCGACCATAATAATTAATGTATAATCACAGAGTGAGCCAATGCTACACTGTTAAATGACTTGAACAAGAAACATAAGAGTATATAATAATAATAATAATTCATTTATTTCAGAAATTGATTATTTCCATATTGTACAGATTTATATTATAAATTATGTCACTGTTAACAATTTTAATAACATCAAATTAGTTCACACGATTAATACTAATTACTACAAATAAATTAAACAAATACTAGGGCATTACACCCGCGTCACAATAATTATTATAAATGTTCCTACTTCACGGCACGAAGGGGCCACTTCACACACTGATTTCAATTATGGACTATTATGGACTCTGCCACTGGGCCGCGAGGCGGCAGACAACAGACAAACTCACTCACACATTTAACTGGGTATGTAGTTGCACCCATTTACGTAGCAGTGGCGAGTCCCATCGAGTCCGAGTCCGAGTCCGAGTCCAAGTCCAAGTCCGAGTCCGAGTCCGAGTCCGAGTCCAGGTCCAGATCCAGTTCAAGTCCAGTCCAAGCTCAAGCTCAAACTCAAGTTCAGTTAAGTTCAGGTTCAGGTTCAGGTGTTGGTGCTGCCGCGAACGCGGGCCAGTAGGAATGCGCACGTTTTGTAGGCTACTAACGACGCCATGCAAGAGTTCTTGTGAAAACTCGAAAGCCTACAAAACATAGTTACTACTCAAAAACTATCAATATCCTAAACTATTGTTCATTTTAGAGTAGTTTTGAACATTTTTATAAAATAAGACTGCACAGTACATTCGTCCCCATTCAATTACCGCCAAACATACTCCCTCTTTATTGATTCCCATCATATCCCTTGACATACCTAACTTTGTTTTCAACGAAATTGGCTTAATGTAGCAATCATAATGGTTTTAGGTTTTTACTCAATCATACCAACCTTACAACATTGTCGGCCTCCGCGGACTCGTGTCGTCATTTATCACGGCCGTCATGTTACATACGTGTGGACATTGAAACATGGTGTTCTGGCAGACGGTATGAATATAAAGGTTGGCTCCGTCCGCATGGAAAGGGGTCGTGTGTTTAATGTAATTTCGTTGGGTCTAAGGAATATGAATTTACGTAATGACGTGCATCTGTTGTAATTGGTTAATAGCTTTTTTATTTTGTGTATAAGTACCAATGTTACTACTTATCAATACTTCAAGCATCCAGAGACTTTATAAAAGAAATTGCTAATGGCGTCAAAGCCACATTATATCTATAACTATTACTATTAGTGGTGGGAATCAAATTAAAATGCCGTTAGAATTACTATAGAGTTTTTTAGAACTATACAAACACGTATAACACAGATACAAATATAGCCGAACATAACAAATCCAAACGTAATGCAGAAGGTCGTAATTCAATAAAACGCGCAACGTCCGCCAATTAAATAGATTACCTATTGTACATAAGTCTTGCTTCACTCGTGGTTATCGCTCGACTGACTCGTTCCTCAATCGGTACATTTCTTTATACTGCAGAGATGCACTGCAGAGATGTCGAACACCTTATTCCATCATAAGGATATCCACACGTATACATGGAGAATGAATGAACAGAAAAGTATGATTGATCTGATTTTAATAGATAGTCGCCTCCGAAACACAATAATGGATACAAGAGCCTACAGAGGCCCCACTCTTGGAACGGACCACTACCTGGTGATAAGCCGGTTTGTGGGCCTTTTCAAGAAGTGGAGGCACTGGCGAGAGCGTACCAATTTCGGGGAGCTTGAAAGAATAAAATGTGAAAAATTGGAAGATGTTAGTGTAAGGAGTATGTATGCGCGCCTAGTCGAAGAAAGGCTTGCAAAAACGGACTTCTCCGACTTAGATGTGGATAATGACTGGGATAGTATGAAAGAAAGTATAGTGGAAAGCGCAAAAGAAGCATGTGGATGCGCAAAGAGGCATATAACAACGAAAGGTGACGAATGGTGGGACGCGGATGTTAAATCTAGCGTAGAGAGAAAGAGAAAAGCCTGGCTGGATTATATTGCATCTTTGCATCAGAATGACAGCATGAAAGAGATAAAGAAAGAAATGTATCGCCTCTGCAAGAATGAAACCAAAGCTTTAGTGAAATAGAAGCGTGAAAGAATAAAATTGAAAGAAGAAGAGAAGCTGACGAAGAACTTCGAGGCGAATACCAAACTCTTTTGGAGAGAGGTTAAGAAGTCTCGGGGATGTTCGTCAGCTTCCAGAATGGAAAGAATTAAATCTAAAGCAGGACATTCTTGCTAACCCACAAGAGGTTTTAGCGCGATGGAGTGAATATTTTAGAGAAATGTATGATAATATCCCGGATGCTGGCACCACGACTGAGTCTGTGACTGACTTCGAGGAGTCAGCATCCGAGATCACTTTGGAAGAGATCGAATGGTCGATAAGAAGTCTGAAAAATGGAAAGGCAGCAGGAATCGATAGTGTGTCTGCTGAGATGATCAAATATGGTGGCACCTGCGTCCGGGATGCTTTCCTGTCCTTATGCAACTTGTGCTGGAGGACGGGAAAGGTTCCCAACGACTGGAGGCGCGCTGTCATCGTGCCCTTGTATAAAGGCAAGGGGTCACGTATGGAGTGCGCCAGCTACAGGGCCATCAGTTTGATCAGCACAGCATCTAAAGTGTATGCGAAAATTGTTGAAAGGAGAATGAGAGTGGTATCCGATGGATTTCACTATTCACAAGGGGGCTTCAGAAATAGAAGAGGATGTATGGATCAAGTTTTCTCGCTCCGCAATATCGTGGAAAGCAGCTGGCTACGGGCCGGAAGCTTTTCTGCGGTTTTGTGGATCTAGAGAAAGCATTGACAGGGTTGTGCGGAAGGACCTCTGGGACATATTGCCCGGATATGGGATTGATGGCCATTTGCTGCGTGCTGTACAGTCCACTTACGAGGACTGTATGGCATGCGTGCGGGTGGACGGCAGCCTGTGGCCCTGGTTTGACGTCAATATTGGCGTCCGGCAGGGCTGCGTGCTGTCGGCTTTACTGTTTGTCCTATATCTGGACAATTGTCTCCAGAGATTAAGATTGATGGATGTTGGGGTGCGGATGGGTGATCTAGTTATTAGCAGCTTGCTTTATGCGGATGATGCCGTGCTTTTAGCCGAATCGCCATCAGAACTGCAAACACTAGTCACAATGATGAAAGATGACTGTCAGGCGAGAGGCTTACGTTTGAATGCGAAGAAAACAAAGGTGATGGTGTTTGAAAGAGAAACAACCAGAACGAATGCAAGGATAATGGTCGATGATGTTATGCTGGAACAAGTGAATGAGTTTGTATATCTCGGATGTGCTTTTAGTAGGGATGGAAGGTACACCGCTGATATAGAAAGAAGAGTGAATTTGGGGAATAGTGTGAATGGAGCGTTAGGTAAACTTCTAGGCGCTAAGAACCTCAGCCAGAAGGCCCAGCTTACCATACATAACGCGGTGCTGGTACCTACGCTCACGTATGGAAGCGAGAGTTGGGTATGGAATAGAGAGCACGAAAGTAGAGTAAACGCGGTCGAGATGCGAGCACTGCGCAAAATCTGCGGAGTGACGCTCGCGGACCGCGTTCGTAATACCGAAGTAAGAAAGAGAGTTGGTCTGAAAGAGTGTCGGGGTGAATGTAAGGAAAGGAATGCTCCGGTGGTTCGGGCATGTGGAAAGAATGTATGATGAAAGAATGACTAAACAGATATACAATGCAAAAGTGGATGGATGCAGAAGTCGCGGAAGGCCACGACACACCTTCCATGATCAAATTGATCGTGTACTAGCAGAAGGTGATGTCAGGAGCCTTAAGAACAGACGAGCGTGCATGACAAGAACTATGAATGTCAAAGAAGCAAGTGAGGTGTGTAAGAATAAGCCTAAATGGCGCTCTGTTGTTCGTGCCTACCCCACAAGGGACCTGGCATGTATGCAGAGATGCAATATTTGCCCGGTCGCGTGGACCGAATTTCCTTGAATCAGTTTGTACTTTAAATCCGAAACACCAGGCTAATGAGTCAAACGCAACGGACATAAAAGAGTAAAATAATTGACTGTTCTCTAAAATATTTACTAAACGCATGCCAATAAATAAGTAAACAAAAAAGTCCAAATGCCGAAAGGTAATAAAATGTGTTTTTACATGTATGCAGGTGTGAATTTTTGTCGGCGTCTAGGTCGCCACAGTATTTACTCACTTTCCTGCTAATAAAAGTAAAATTTGCACGTAGCCCACTGACTCCTAAACGGCCAAGAGCACATTACTGTATGTAATAAAACATCCGGATGTCACCAATTCATATATCATGGGAAGTGCACTCGTTTCCACGGCACTACACTATCATTCTGGCAAACACGACGAATATAAAATAGGAGCCATTATGCGTATGGCCACTGACAGTTGATGAATCACCCGAATTAACACTTGCAGTTCTCTTTTTCAATTCAGTATATAAATATTAATATTATTTTTATTTATTTATTAATGAAATTTTTTGTATCTGAATACCAGCGGCGCGGGGATAAAATTCAGCTAGGGTAAGCCGGTTGAAAAAACATACAATGCAAGTACCGTGCGACTACCGTTGAAGAAATTAACGCCCCACTAATCAGCATACAAAAATCCCATGATTTGGCAACAGCGACTATAAAGAACTGTAGCGGGTCTCCGGCAGGGCTCTCGGTGGAAGCCGAGGAAGGTGTAGGAGGTGCTGGCGGAAATAATTCACCAGTCACTCTTACGGTTCACGTCATTGGAACGCTACTGAGTTATAGATAACTGAATTTAAATAAAGCATGCAGTAAAATCACAAAGCTATTGTGATTAGTATTCTAAAATGTATAGATGGTCGTTTTTATAAAAACGTTTTTGAGCAACGATGCCAGTAGACGATGCCGGCATCCGATGCCGATATATTGAAAAACGGATGCCCGCAATATCCGATGCGAACTTCACCGAATGCGAGCGAACGAGAGGCACCGTTGACCACGCTACGGAAAACGCAACGATGACAAACCGAAGACTCGACGTATCGCTCGCTCGCTCACTTTCGGGTGCTCTCGGTATGATCGGTGGTTGTGCAAGGCAAACAATCAACCATACGTGGGTATCGTACAGTGTCTTGGACGGCGGCGACACTCTTGGCAGGCGAGCTGCCTGGCCTCTCCAGGCAGACGTCCTGTCCAGGTTCGTCGTACCCAGCAGGATGCCCTAGCTAGAGGACTGACCTTCTGTCAAGTCGAGATAGAGACGGTCAGGAAGCGGGAAACCGCTTCCTGCCTCGTCGACTGGTCTCGCGACCTCGAACACCCTGCGCCGGCGCTTTACGGTGGACGCAATCAGGCCACAACTGGAGGAATGGGTTACCGCACTAGCGGCACCCTCACCTTCAGGACGACGCAGATACTGACCGGACACGGTTGCTTCGACCAGTATCTGTTTCGCATTGTGGGCTGCTTGCCTTCTCCGGATTGCCGACAGTGTGGCGCGCCCGATACGGCGTTTCATACGCTTGTCGAGTGCGCTGCCTGGGCGGCGCAGCGTTTCGAGCTCGAGACAAAGTTAGGAGCCGTCACATCGCTCGGCGATCTGGTAACGGCCATGTTGCAGAGCGACGACCGCTGGGATACTGCGGTTTCTTTTTGTGAGGCAGTTATGTCTCTGAAAGAGGCCGCAGAGAGGGATAGGGAGCGAAGTCCTAGGGCGCGTGCTACGGTCTCTTCTCGAGGTCGCCGGCCTTCAGCCGGCACCCGGAGAGGCAGGTACGCGCATTACTTCCCTCCCTGAGTTAGGATCCGGAACGATGGGGGCCCTTAGCTACTAGGTCAGCAAGGGATTTTACAACTACCCCCGTTCCGTAGTGGAGTGTGTTCTCCCGGGGCACACTTCAGCACTTTATGCGCTGGATCGACTGCTGAGTAACTATGTTCTACATCTCAGTCTTTCCTTCACATCAAAGCGCAGGGCCGCGAAGGGAGGAGGGGTTTTTTAGTGGGTATTGAGGTTGCTCGCCCGTGCGGCATCGCTCGGAGTCTCACACTCCTGTGTAATCATAGACGAAGCGCAGTAAGCATACATGCGTATCGCCCCGTGGATTGGCGTTTCCTATGACGCCAAGAGTGCGTAAATCGTTAGTATTTTTCCCGCTCAAAAAAAAAAAAAAAAAAAAAGGCAAACAATCAACGTAATATAACACTAGGAGCGTGCGTTAGAAAATTTTATAATAATATAGGTACTTACTTATTTTTTAAAGTATCTCATGTATTTTTTAACAATCCCACTGAATGGTGACTTCGTCATTCCAAAATATACTCGACGTTGGCAGAAATATACCGTTCGAGGTGCAGTATTATCATAACTTCTGCGCCATGGGAACAGATATTCTCCAAAGCCGGGTATATTTTGAATGAACGAAGAACTCATCTTACAAGATCCAAATTAGAAAAATTGGTTTTTCTTAATGTAAACTCTAATTTCGTTAAAAATAAAGACTAATATTGATTAGCTTATGTTTATTTTTAACTTCCACACTTTTAAAACAATATACCAGTAGAAGTCGTAATGTGAATATCGTATCTAAATAATTTACATAACTACTAGACAACAGGCATCCAATGTTATACGCAGAGTTGCAGATGCTTTAGCCGGCAACTAATTTTGACAAATCATATCGATGCCAGAAATAACGATGCTGGCATCGGATGCGGTTGACAATTAACGATGCGCATCGGATGACAAAATTTAACGAAAACGCCCATCGCTATAAAATGTGTACCTACAATGGCAATGGCAGATGTCAGGATCATTTTTCTTTGATGCAAATGGTCTCACAAAGGGCGTTATTTCAAATTATTACTGAAATTCTCGAAATAATATATTATCTCTATCTCGAATATAAAACAATGGAGGACATGACGGGGCACATCATAAATTATTACATATCCCAGCATCTACATTGCCTTCGTGGGAAACAACTTTTTTTTTTCTTTTTTACTGATGGCTGCAATGAAACAACTTTCTAAAAACTATCTACAAACTATTTGGGTATCGTTAACAGTGACTTTGACGTATGATAAGTGTCTTTGAAAAAAACATTGTTAGACATGCGCAAAATTTACACCAGACAACTGAACAGTTGAACACACAACTGAAATTGGAAACCGAGAATAACAAACGTGGAAAACAAAACACTTTATACAGTTTGCAACTACCTGTCATCTACGTTTAATCAACGTACAAAGATGTATCAAAATGTTTTAAAAGCCATCTCGCATCTTTTGATTATGTTTGGAAGAATTCAAATTCAAAAGTTTTTAAGTTCCACTAGAGAACACTTTTTGAAGGTCATACATATGTGTTAAAATTTAATTTTACTTCCTAGTCTATGTACATCCTGGAAATCCCGCGGGACAGATTGAAAAATAAAATTGAACTCCAATAAATTTTGTCATTGTAAAGGAACACGGCTTAAGATATATGACATATTTTTTGTTATTTAAAATAATCTGGGAAAATGCAGTTTCTCCGTTAAGCTAGTAAGAATCCCAGGATAAATATATCACACATTTTGTTACATAAAATTTGCTATCGACCAATTACAAAATTGTATTGGAGTTCAATTTTATTTTTTAATCTGGCCACTTTAAATCTTAATCGTTCGCAAAAACTTTCCCGCGGGATTTCCAGGATAAAAAGTAGCGCAAATTTTATGTCAAAGAATTTGCTGTCGAACAACGAAAACAACACCGAAATCGGCCCAGTAGTTTTTAGGTACCGCCCGCTGTTTCACTCGCGTGGTGATGGAAAATGTTATATTTTGGATTATTCACACTAGCTATCGGTGCAGGAACGGAGAAAGAATACAATTTCCTGCGGCCGGGCGGCCTGTCGTAAGAGGCGACAAAACAACCCACAGCCAGGTGGTAGGACATTTGCCCGACTGGATGGCTATCACCCTGGTCTAAAGCATGTCGCCATAACAACCCTGAGTTGTGTTCCGGTATTAGTGACCACGCTCCACTCTCCCTTAAGAGAGCAGCAGCGCATTAGTAGCACCTTTGGTGTTGCAAATGTCTATAGGCGATGGTAACTGATTTCCATCAAGTGGGCCGGTCTACCCGTCTGCTGAACTCCCTCAATAAAAAAATATTTATAAATTATACCATAGGTATGCGTTATTCTGATGTGCAAGCTATATTGTTTATTATATATAAAAAACCTTATTACGATTTTATGTAAGTAACATGGAGCTACATAGGTTTTTGCCTTACCTCAAACAAACATGATAATGTTTGTGTTTGTCAATGCTTGCATAAGTAAGTAAATAAAACTCAATAATTATTTGCGTGTCCTTTTAATTGATTAAATAAACAAACTTATAATATAATACTGTGCCATTATTGGCACCCATTTACAATGGTGGGCACCTTATTAATTATAATTCAAAGTATTTGTTTGCGATTAACGCAACTTCTTCATTCTATAAAACCTCATTATATCAACACATTATATTATTAAAAATCACTCGTGTCACTCGCCTTACATAAGTCTAAATATCAACACAATAACCGCTATATAAACTCTAAAACCACATAATACGTGTAAAATCATCTTAATATATATAAATCTCCTGTCACGACGTTTGTCCGCGATGGACTCCTAAACTACTCAACCGATTTTAATCAAATTTGCACACCGGGTGCAGTTTGATCCAACTTGAAAGATAGGATAGTTTTTATACGTTGGAACGGTAGGTGGCGCTGAGATCGGGTTCTAGATCTCTTAACAACGGGAGCGATTTTGTTTTTGTGTGTTTGGTGGGTCCCGTATGGTTTAAATCCACATTGGAACCGGTAGGTGGCGCTGGATCGGTCATATTTTTCAGAGCTGGACAACGTCTGCTGGGCCGCTAGTAAAATATATAATTAAAATCGTAAAGACTTTAAATTTACTATATCAACAAAACAGCATTAAGAAAAGAAATGTTAATTTTGAAGGGGGGTGCCCCCTGCCCCGTATGAGAGAAGTATAGAAGAGCTAGATGGAATGCTCCTCCGTCTCAAGGGAAGATGTTATCGTTGAAAATATGTATATATATATTCTTTGTACATTTCAGGAAACGTTTGCGACCTCAATTTACAGCGCCATCTATTGGCTCGTAAGTGTTCCACTACAATTTTTATTTCGTAGCCATATAATGCTGATAATAATATTGTTTTACTGCGCAACTATAAAATAAACAATATTGAGATTTCTTAACATCTTCAATAAATTGTCAGGGTGCCAACATTATGGGGTTGCCAAAAATGGTACAGTATCCCGTACATTGGGAATGTTATTTGTCCCTACACATTACATTTATTCAAATAACAAAGAATATAACAAAACTATTTTAAGGATGTCACGTGTATAGTTTAAGGACACTAAAAAAAGTCCGTAAATGTAAATTATATTATAGGTAGAGTAAAGTACACCATTATTGATACCCCATCCAAGGACTGGCACCCAGTCAATCATACTGGGGTGTCTATAATGGTATAGTTTCTCCTAATCTCACTCCTTAATATTGTTACAACCTAGGCGCCGACAAAGACAAATTCCACGTACAGATCTGTAGAAGCACATTTTATTACCACTCGGCACTTGAACTAATTGTAATCCTTTTATGATCGTCTTCTTTTGTTCACTTATTTATTGGCATACTTTTCGAATTATTGTGGAGAATAGCCTATTGTGCTCGCGCATTAACTTCATTAGCCAGGTGTTGCGGATTCTTTTGCCTGATGGAGAGAAGGAGAGGTTGAGCTTCGACTACGATACGGGTGTGACGTGGGTACATTCGGGAATCTAATAGTGACGAACTTTGCCCGTTTTATTGAATTACGACCTTCTGCATTACGTTTGGATTTGTTATGTTCGGTTATATTTGTACCTGTGTTATACGTGTTTGTATAGTTCTAATCAACTCTATCATAATTCTAACGGCATTTTAATTCGAGTCCCGCTAACTCGTAACAATATTCTTGCTCCGTTGTATTACAACATTTGATACTACAAAGTGGACAAAACAAGGTTCTTCTCCGTATTAGTGAAATGGAGCACTGCAGCGATCGCGTTTAACATGTGCTTACGGCCGGCGTAGTCCGTCGACATTAAATACGCCATCACAACGTTTTTCAGATATTCCAGGTTGGCACCTTCCCGAGATTGGATTCTTCTTAATCTGGAATATTTTATATATTTATTTATAAATGGGGCCAATTTTTACAATAAATAACTAAAAGAAGTAAAAGAGTGCAAAAATATAAATTCCTATTCATATAAATAAGGTGACCAACTGTACTCATTTACTGAGTTTTGTACTCTTTTTTTCGCAAACCGTACTCTCTCAAATCCTGTACTCTGAAAGTACTCATTTGTATATTCATTAAATATTTAAAATTATAATAGAAATAATAGAAATTTCCTTATGTTGTCCAGGCACTAATGCTGCTGGTAAAAGGGTATTTTCACTAGGGAATGATTATTGGAGCAGTGAGAAGTCGCAACTTTCTGTAAAAACCTTTTCTGCCGTCTTAACAGTTAAATTTAATATCCAAAATGAAAGTTGTTCGGATGTGGCTACATTATTAGACGAACATCCTCATTTAGCAAAAAAAGTCCACTCCGAAGAAGTCTGTTTTTAAAAGAAGATAAAGTTTTTATTGTTTTTTCTTCTTTTTTTCACCTATGAAATACTTGCAAAGTGTACTCTTTTTTAACCTAAAATAGTTGGTCACCTTACTATAAAAGGGAATTAAAAAATTATACTTCAAAAATTTAATAAAAAACATTTATTTACAGGAGACTACTCAGAAAATCTAATTATTATGTTTCTCTATTCGACTATTTATAATAATTATTTTTTATCTACGTCTGTCTACTCGCTCTTAGATTTATAGGACTAATGTTAGAATATAAATGGGGATTGTTCACAAAAAATTACCCTCTGATTTAATATTTTTATTACGTAAAACAGGGTATTTAAAGATAATAATTTGAATATTTTAGTATTTTAAGCGTTAGTTTTTTTATAATTCGATTTTAAAATTATTTCTCCGATGACGTCATAAGGGACAAGTTTACATTGATTTCCTTGCCTAGAAAACAAAAATAATAAAACTTACTAATCATAGTAATCTGTGCTACTACTATTTAAATGTCACTGTCATTACTCATTACGTATCGTGATCATTTTAGTGTTTTTTGTCGCTAGGCTTATAATTTTTCGTGTTCAACCATTATTATTTTCTATAGTTATCGTTAAATTTTTAAAGTGATCTGTAGGGAATAATCCATGTTACAGAACTTAAATCAAATAATGTACAGCTAGATTTCTTTTTACACCTGAAGCAGGCAAACAGGCAGACGGCCCACCTGATTGGATTTAGTAAGGTCAAATAAGGGTCAAACGCATTTCTTACAAAATACAAGAAGATCGTACGTTTTTTGGAATTTTAACTAGACAGAAATGATTAGGGACACTATTCCTCGAAATGGTTTTTGAAATAGCTATATTGAAAAAAAGTGAACAATACCAATTGTTATATCTCATCTAAGTGAACTGTAATGTTCTTTTGAGAACAAAGTTCTTTAAACCCATAAATTTATATGGAATTGACAGTAAAATATTTACAAGCTTTTATTTAACTTGCAATGGATGTACCTATGTATGTAAGTTCGGGTGGAATCTTGCAAATTAAATTTGACCAACTTCCCGATTTCCGTGAAGTTTTGCACGCATTATTATATCACGTGAAAATGCAATAATATGGTACCATGGAGTTGATCTGATGATGGAGTCGGAAGGTGGCCATAGGAACTCATGTACTAAACAAGATAGACCCATCGTGTTTGGGCTCGTTTTACTTATCTTGGCTAGCACTCTGCTGCTACATGATATGCAGGATCACAAAAGCTTGTATTTAAAAAACCTTTTAAAAAAAAGCTTATTCAGACGCTCATATTTAAAATGAAAGGAGTGTTATAACCTCGGGTGAAAGGCCTATTAAGTTGAACTATTAGCGCCCTCGCTACGCTAGTGTACCAATCTATATCGTGCCTAAATAGGTCACTTTCACCTCTCGTAAAATATATATTCTAAATTAAGCGAAAGAAACAAATCCAACCTGTCAATTTCCTCTTTTAATGTCCTGATTACCTCCTTGAACCTCTCTTTTTCGATAGTGGCTTCACGCTGACAGTCCCTAAAATCATATAAATTATTTAAATAATTCAAATGGTAATTTTGATCTGAAATTTATTTACTTGGTATGATACCAAGACACATAAAAAGAAATTAGGACTCTTTATAAAATTGTTGAATATTGGCAAATTAAAAATTATCGTATCGGTTCTTGGTTAGCCAAAATTGTGAAAATAGGTCACCTTTTTAGGCTGGGGTTTAATCTGCATTAGTGTTAAAGATTCAATCTATGGCCGAATACGTCTTATTTAAAGCGTTTAAAAATAACACATAGCCACGTTAGTGTATGTCAATATGTTATTTGTCAGTGTTTAACGTTAACAATGTCGCATTTCATTCCCTTTGCGCTATGACATAGGGTTTTTTAAGAAGGGCGTCATAATATTTCTTTAATAGGTCGGCAACGCGTTGGCGACACCCCTGATGTTGCAAACGTCCATAGGCGACAGCAACCACTTTCCATCAGGTGGGCCGTCTGCCTGTTTGCCTGCTTCAGACTATAAAGGAAAATATCCAAACAACGCATTAAACCGATCGCCATCCATATCTTCGTGAAACGGGCTAAATCTTTAAGACTAATGGTGCGGCTTCATCGGAGATAAAGTTAAAGGTATAAGCCGTTTCACGCAGGTGTGGCGATGGGTGTAATGTGTAGTTTGAGATGAATTACAAAACTCGCTCGCTACGCACGTACACGAACAGTTTCTACACAAAAATATTCAAAGAAGAAAAGCTCAAAATCAATCCACCGAGTCGCGACGTGTGTAACTTATAATGTATATAATATAATGTCAGCCCATAAATGTCCCGATGTTTTCCTTCACCGTTTTTAGAACGTGGTAATTGTAACAATATGCACATTAGATCAGAAAACTGACTAAGAAGTGCATGCGTAGCTTAAAATAATCAATAGAATGATGTGAGATTGTTATACTGATGCCTGCTCAAATAAGCTATGGAAGGACACTGCAAATTGTGCGATACGCACCTTGCACCCTTTTATCTCACATACAAACAAGACCAGAAAAGCATTTTAATTCGTCGTCGTCAGTCATTCACAGTCCACTGCTGGACGTAGGCCTCCCCAAGACGGCGCCACTCATACCTATCCGCTGCCTTTCTCATCCAGCGCCTACCGGCGACCTTGCGTAGGTCGTCGGTCCATCGGGCTGGAGGGCGTCCGACACTACGTTTACCGAGACGCGGTCTCCACTCCAGGACTCGTTAAAATTAGCAAGTTGAAGTGGCAGTGGGCCGGTCACGTCTGTCGCAGGACCGATGGCCGTTGGAGCAGACGAAAGGTATTTTAATTAATTTAAACTAATTTTAACTCCAATCAGAATTGAAGTCGAAATTATAATATAGAAATTAGACGAGCCAGTGCCTTAAGCACTAAGTTGCCAGATTTCATATAAAATTTTTGAACTATCACGACCAAGTATACAAATAAATGTTCAAATGGGTCTCTATGATCAAATCTGCAACTATGTGATGCGAACAATACTCAAAGGAATCTCAAGGTCGATTTTAATAAAAACTAAAGCATCATTAGATTTTGGAAAATCAATAAATCCAGTCAGGGATCTAATCAGCTGATTTTGACAACAACAAAAACACATACTGTACCATAATATTACACCAAGCTCTAGTGTAAAACTACACTTATAGCAAAGATCAATTTCTATGACAGAATAATAACAGAAAACTAAGGGAAAGGTTTGAAAGATCATGAATACTGTAAAGCTTACCTAAATTGTCCCTCCAAGATGTGTTTCTCTTTCCTCAGTTGTGTGATGTCCAGGTCTTTTCTGGCCAACTCATGCGCATAGTGCAACATATGCGGTGGAGCTGACACATCCTAAACGAAGAAAAATATAAAAAAAACTAGAGTTTACCCTAACCTCTAGTGCGTGTCTCTTGTTTATAGAGCAAGTGCTACAGGTTATATTATATTACATTTTTATGTATTTGCTCACCGAAGATTCACTTCATTTTATATCGCTAATTATACCATCCCCCGTCTATCTGTGAACAAAATAAATTACAAAACTTGACCTAAAAGGCCAAAATGGTCTAAATGACCAAAAGACCACAGTGACCGACATGGCCAAAATGACGGAATAAGCAAAAACGACAAAAAGGCCAAAATAATTAAATTAACCACAGAGGCCAAAATGACCAAAAAGGCCAAATAGGCCAAAATGACCAAAAAGGCCAAAATGACCAAAAAGGCCAAAATGACCAAACAGGCCAAAATGACCGAATAGGCAAAAACGACCAAAAAGGCCAAAATGACCAAATAGGCCAAAATTACCAAATAGGCCAAAATAGTCAAAACGACAAAATAGGCCAAAATAGTCAAAATGACCAAACAGGCCAAAATAGTCAAAATGACCAAAACGGGCAAAATGATCAACATTGCCAAAATGACCGAAAAGGCCAAAGTGACCGACATGGCCAAAATGAGTAAAAAGGCTAAAATAGCCAAAATGACGAAAAAGGCCAAAATGAAAATAATATCTTGTCCACACTCTGTATTTAATTTACATACGTACGGAATTTCAGCCAAATCGGCCCATTAGTTCTTCCGTAAAAGACAAATATATTTTTATTCCGGAAACTATCCCATTTTTCGGGATAAAAAGTATCCTATGTTCATTCTCGGTATCGAAAACATATATATACTGAGTTTCAGCCAAATCGGTCCAGTAGTTTTTACGTGAAAACGGAACAGACAGACAGACAGAGTTACTTTCGCATTTATAATATTAATAGGGATTAACTAACTGAAGTGAGATTAGTTGTGTGTGTGTTTATCTGTCGAGTATTGTTATTATAACTAGCTTCTGCCGCGACTTCGTTCGCGTGGAATAGTTTACAAAAAAAAAGTAAGTTAAAAAAACCCCGCGATTTTGAAACATTCTTCATTGGTGCTCCGCTCCTATTGGTCTTAGCATGATGGTATATAGCCTTCCTCGATAAGTGGGCTATCTAACACTGATTTTTTTTCAAATCAGACCATTAGTTCCTGAGATTAGCGTGAGAAGAAACAAACTTATCAGCTTTATATAATATATATAAGATAAAACTCTTTCCCGACACCACACCCTGTCAAAATCTCCGCTTCTATTATATTACGTTGCAGAGAAATTACTCTCAGTCTGTTATAAGCTGTTTAAGTAATTAAAGCTTTTTTTAACTATCCCACGGGAACTCTTTAATTTGTCGGGATCAAAAGTATCCTATATGTTGACCAGGGATATAAGCTACTGCCATACTAAATTTCATGTAAATCGGTCCAGTCGTTTCGGAGATTAGCCGGTACAAACAGAGAAGAAATATATTTGAAAAAAAATATTTCTATTTCACTTTTTACATCCCCCTCAGTTTTTAGCATTTTTTTGATTGTACAGAAATTTGACCTCTAAAATTTTATTATATGTATAGATGTTACCGTGATAACGGCCGGGCCCTCCTCAGAGCTGACGCGTCGCGACCTTTCGTTCTTCGCCCGTAGATAGTTGTCAGTTTCCTCCAACAGGGCGGCGTACCTATCGCGTTGCGTCATCACCTGTTTCTCCAAACTCTGTATACGCATCTTTAGGTCTGATACAGTCTCTTTGTGGTAGTCGCGTTCGTTCTTCAACTTCTGAAAACCCGTAAATTGTCACATTGAGAACTTTATATTTTTCGTATATCTTGATATTTATTCTTTTGCCTTACTAATATAGCTAAAATCCATATTAATATTATAGATGCCAAAGTATGGCTCGATTCACACTATGATGCCGTTCACGCAGTTCATACTATGATCTCACACCAGTCTCGGTCTGATCAAATAGGGCCGTGTCCTATATCTCAGGCAATTTGTATGATTCCGCGTTTTACAAACGGCGTCGTCCGTTTAAAACTGCTCGGTGTATTGAAATATGCCGAAGGCAAATTGGCGACTCGTTGAATTGTTAAAATTTCGACATTGAACGTTATAGTAGGGTGACCATCATAAAACACAGGTTGGACACATATTGTAAACATAACTTTACTATTTTTTTCAAAATGGTGTACTTATTTCTTATGTCTAAAGACGAGAAATGCAGAAGAAAGGTAGTGGTCAATGTAAAAAACATTTAATACAGTCTAAAAACGCAGACTGAAGCGCACAAGCCTAGCGAGCAAAGCAAGTGTGCCATGACAGCGGTCAGCGAATGTCCCAACCGATCTGTAACCACCATTTAAATAGTTATCAATGAATAAATGGTTTCCAGTCGGTTCTGGCATACGAAAAAAAATTTGCCAATTGGTCGAGCCGTTCTCGAGTCTTGCTCTTAGCAACATCAATTTTTATTTATATAAATAGGGAAAATTACATATTGGCTCAATAAACAAAATCAAAAGACATACCATCTTAAAAATTCATAATGTTTAATAAAGTTCAACAGTGACAAACCGTCATTATGACTGATCAAAGCTTAGTAAATTATAATGTCAAAAATAAAAACTTTGTAATAATCAAATAATAATCAAAATATAAGCAGCCATAAACTAAACTTACTTCATCACATAGTTTCAAAGAATCCGCTTTATCTTGCTTCTCTTCTTCTAACATCATCCTAAAAGTGTCAGCTTTATCCTTCAACAATGCAACTTCACTCTTCAATACTTCAATTTCATTGTCATCGTTACATTCACTTTTATCCTTATACTGAAGTTTATATGCTTCAAATTCATTTTTCAAACATTCAAAATCATCCCTACATTTTGTATGAATATTGTCATACACTTCCATTTTGAATATTGTCGCCAAATCTATGGGTGAACCGAGTTTTTCGTTTTCCGCTATTAATTCTTTCTTTAATATGTGTATCTTGTCAATCAATGTTTGTATGTATTCACTGTCAGCCAGTTTTTCATTATCGGTTTCGCTTTTTTGTGGTTCTTGAATTTCATCTGAAAACATATTTATTTATATATGTTATACATCTATAAATATAAATAAATAATACAAATAATAATTAATCTGTTATCTTTATATATAAAATCCTTAGGTTCGCGTGCATGCCACTGAACTGCTTCTAAGCCCCTGGACTGATTTTAATGAAATGAAATGAACTGAATTTAATGAAATTTAAATTTCTTGTGTGTTGAAGTGCATTTAAGAAAGGATTAAGATTCACAATTGAACCAGGTAGGTGGCGCCGTTGAACTCCGTTTAAGAAAATAGACGCACTTTTTAACCGACTTCATAAAGAAGGTTATCAATTCGTCTGTAAGTTTTGTTTTGTATGTTCGTTACTCGATTTCGACGTAAATTGTGGACCGATTTTCAATTATTTTTCTTTTAATCGAAAGATTATACTCCCGAATTGGTCCCATTGTCATCATGCTGACATGAATCCCGACAGACTCATCAGATCCTGAGATCTGATGAGTCGATTCCAAGGAACTAGAGAAACACATGACAATGGTTAAACAACTTGTTCGCCATCAATTTCCAGCAATCCGATTTTCAAATTATTTTCTTTACTCATGTGTGTATACACTATCGAGGTAGTCCCATGATTACCAAGTCAGGATTTGAAGGGTGGATCGGATCCCAGGGATATCGAGTATAACTTTTATAAAAGAATGCGATGCACCTAAATTCTTGAAAAAAGCTCGTATATTCGTGTAAGTATTACATTTTCCACAGGCGCTAAATTTTCTTAAATGCATGTGAGGCGTTAATCCGTCAATTTTTTATTTATTGCTGAAGCATAGCAGGCAGGCTGACGGCTCAACTGTGATGGAAAGTGTTCTGTCAATGTGCTTCTGGCCTTGAAGGAGCAACTGGAACCTGACCACTGATGCCAGAACACAACTCAAAGTAGTTATGGTGGAATACTCTAGACCAGGAGTGGTAGCCATCCAGTCGGGCAAATAACCTACCACCTGGCTGTGGGTTGTTTTGCCGCCTCTTACGAAGAACGTTGTATCCTTTTTCCGTTCCTGCACGGAGCATTGATTTTTTTGTTTTTAGTGTAAAGTCCGTTTTGTTTTGTTAATTACGCCAGTTATTAACAAAAATTTTCATATTTAGGTTGCCTGCAAGAGATCGCTTTGAGCGATAAGGCCGCCTGTTGTATTGCCTAGAAAACTTTGTGAATATGGTCTGTTTCTGATATTCTATATTTTGGTGTGCAATAAAGTGTTATCCATCTATCTAATAAAAAAACTAAAAAAACACGCTTTCATAAAAAATGCAACTAAAAAACAGAAAATAAAATTTAATAAATTACGTTTCTGATGAATGGGGTCTTAAGAATAAGGCGTGGGGTGTATTCAAAGCGCTTTTTAAGATATTAAAGAAGAAAAAGCGCTTTGAATACACCCCATGCTTTTTTAAGACCGCATTCATCAGAAACCAAATTTATTAAATTTTATTTTTCATTTTTTAGTTGAATTTTTTTTAAATGTTTTTGATACAAGCTTTTGAGATCCTGCATATCATGTAGATATCATGTAGCAGCAGAGTGCTAGCCAAGACAAGTAAAACGAGCCCAAACACAATGGGTCTATCTTGTTTAGTACAGGAGTTCCTATGGCCACATTCCGACTCCATCATCAGATCAGCTCCATGGTACTACATTATTGCATTGTCATCGACCTTTGGCAGCAGTTCAAAGTTTGAATTAAATCTGATCGTTCAAAGTAGGACAAAATCGAGCTCAAAGGGGTCGGTTACAAACATACATACATACATACAGGTGAAGCTAATAAAAGCGTGTTAAAAATCATAAGACAACTTACCATAAGTCTCGTTGGATCCAATTTTGTCCATGAGTCTGCCGTTAAGAGACTCCCTTAGCTGCTGTATGAGTTGCTGATCATGACGTCTCTTCACATCATATTGGCCAACTGTTTCTGACAATTCTGCTATTTTACTTTCGAGCAAAGCAACACGATCTTCCTGTCTCGCACATATTTTACGTGCTGATTCTTCAGCACGTTTCGCCTTTATTTGTTCCTTTAAATAAATAATATTCTTTTATATCAACAGATACTTAAAAAAAGTGGACCTCGAGCCCAGGGTGAGGCATTTATGAGCTGATATTATTTTTATAACATTATGCTTTAATATCAATGTAAAAATAATTTTGTTAAAATTTTTCTTTATGTCAAATACATAACTATAAATAAATATTATGTGTTGGTACCAAAGTTTAGAATGCAAACCTAACAAGTAAAGTTGCTTACGTTTAAACTAAAATATTTTATTAATTAAAGTCAATTTTCGACCATTGTACGTTCAACTCGTACTATGTGATACATTTTTTAACCCCCTTGGTAAATCTAACTATCCATAGAATATGCCAAGACCCACCTTGCTCTTCTAATTTTCACGTAGTGAAAGTCATTAATATGATTTTAAAACGTTTTTGCAAATACAATTAACTTACTTAAGCTAGTAATCCGATTAAAAAGCGCTAAAAGGTTCGCGCCATTTTTTAATATACCCCAAAAAAGCGCTTTCGCTAGAGGATATTGGCCACGTGACGGAAATCTAAGCCCCCAGCCCTTCGCCCCTGTGCCAAGCGTGGAATTTTGAAGAACTGTCTTCCGCCGTTCTCTAAACGATTCACGTATTATGGCTATGTACCCTAATCAAATTAATTGGGTATGTAACAGTCACATCAATTGAGATAACATTTCTTGGTTGGCTGGTTGCTTGGTTGGTTAGTTCTTGATTTTATATGACCATACTGTACAATTACAAAAGTTTAAACAGTCAAGTAGCTTATTGGTTCATTAATTAAAATTATTTTTGGCAATAAACATATAATATATATACATACATTAGGGCGGGTTAGTTTTTTTTTTTATAAAGCGTATAGCAAAAACGTAATCTATAGGTAATTCTGAGAAATTATGCTCAAGAGACCATAGCTCTAAGTCGGATTTGGAGCCCCCCAAAATTTCAAAATAGATATTTTTCCATATATACATAGAATAATTTAACTAAATTCGTCATAAATTCGGATAGAATTATAGTAGATTTCTCAATCTGGGCTTGTTTGGAGGGTATTTTTATTACCTTTCAGAATCTGTATTTATATCAATATTTTTTTTATTTCGAGTAGAGATATTAGGATTTTTTCGTCGAATGTCGAACGATGTTGATGGTTCTTGATTATCCATAATAACTTTGATATTATCACTGCACTGTTTGATTGTGTCACACTAAATTTAAAATTTAAAAAAATATTGGTATTGTGATAACCGAGTTTTTATTTAAATATTTTGGCAAACTGCGTGCGCATTGCACGATGAACGATTAAGGAAGAAGGAAAAGCAAGCTTGGCAACGTTTAGTGTTAGTAAACGCCATTATGTTGTAACGTCATTATTCAGTGCCGTGTAGTTTGCCGTGACGTCACTCTCGGTTCAGTTCGACATTATTGCTGAGCTTGATCCAATTTTTAGGACTTATTATCTCCCGATACTTTGTGGTTGTGTCCTGTTTTTTATTTTTATTATGCTTTGTTTATTACTTTTTAATGTGTTTAATTTACTTGTGTATGTCCTAAAAATAAACCTGTTTTCTTTCTTTCTTTCAGTGTTACAAAGTTGTTCAGTTGAACAATGCTGCCATTGACGACGTATTCTACAGGTATCAATACGGATTCTGAAAGGTGATAAAAATACCTTTCAAACAAGCACAGATTGAGAAATCTACTATAATCTATCCAATTTTATGACGAATTTAATTAAATTGTTCTATGTATATATGGAAAAATGTCTATTTTGAAATTTTGGGGGGCTCCAAATCCGATTTAGAGCTATGGTCTCTTGAGAAAAATTTCTCAGAATCACCTATAGATTACGTTTTTGCTAAACGCTTCAAGAAAAATCGTTCCATACAATTTGACCCGCCCTACCATACATATGTGCATTTCAAACAAATTGAAATTTAAAGGTTTTTGTTTTTTATTCATATTGTTTTGTAATGTAAATTTGGGGAATAGTGTGAATGGAGCGTTAGGTAAACTTCTAGGCGCTAAGAACCTCAGCCAGAAGGCCCAGCTTGCCATACACAACGCGGTGCTGGTACCTACGCTCACGTATGGAAGCGAGAGTTGGGTATGGAACAGAGAGCATGAAAGTAGAGTAAACGCGGTCGAGATGCGAGCACTGTGTAAGTAAGAGAGTTGGTCTGAAAGAGAGTGTCGGGGTGAGGATAAGGAAAGGAATGCTCCGGTGGTTCGGGCATGTGGAAAGAATGTATGATGAAAGAATGACTAAACAGATATACAATGCAAAAGTGGATGGATGCAGAAGTCGCGGAAGGCCACGACACACCTTCCATGATCAAATTGATCGTGTATTAGCAGAAGGTGATGTCAGGAGCCTTAAGAACAGACGAGCGTGCGTGACAAGAGCTATGAATGTCAAAGAAACAAGTGAGGTGTGTAAGAATGGACCTGTATGGCGCTCTGTTGTTCGTGCCGCAAGGGACCTGGCGTGAAGTTATGTATGTATGTTTTGTAATTTATTATATAACGAATCAAATATCGTTTTAGACAAGTTTACCTCTCGTATGGCGACGGAGTGCGATTGTTCCAGCAGTGCCAGTTTCTGCTGAAGCCTGACCAGCAGCGCCGGTGTCTCCGATGTCCTGGCTTGGGCGCGCTGCAGACGCCTCTGCGCCGCCTCCAACGAATTACTCAAGTCGCGGACTCGCTTCTCCAACTCCGCTTGAGACGCTACCATAGAAATAAAAAAATCTCATCTTATATATAAAAATGAATCGCAAAATGTGCTGGTACACGCATAACTTGTGAACGACTTTACCGATTTTGATGCAATTTTGTATGTGTGTTTGACCGGGACCCACGTCCCGGGATGGTTTATTTCCACAATTGGAACCGGTAGGTGGCGCTGAGACCGGGTTCTAGAATCCTCCTAATCACCTGAACCGATTATGGTGATTTTGTTTTTGTGTCGTGAAACAGTCTTTTAGGAATTCAGAAAATATGGCGGTACGAAGTTCGCGGGGTCAGCTAGTACACATATTATAATTATTAGTATTTCCATGAACTAAAAACTAAAAATACTAAACTAAAACGAAACGTACACGAAACTAAAAATCAATTTTAAATAACTAAATATTTATTGATACAAAAGTAAATGCAAATCAATATGATTTTAATATGATATATCAACATTATATCATCTATACTTATAATAAAATTGTAGAGGTCGAATTTCTGTACAATTAAAAAAAATGCAAAAAACCGAGTCAGGGGAAGAAGTGAAATAGAACTAATTTAGATTTTTTTTGAATTTTTTGTTTCTCTGTTTGTCTGTCTGTTTGTACCGGCTAATCTCCGAAACGACTGGACCGATTTACATGAAATTTTATACGGTGATAGCTTATATCCCTAGTCAACATATAGGATACTTTTGATCCCGAAAAATTAAATAGATCCCGTGGGATAGTTAAAAAGCTTTAATTACTAGCTATTAATCTTATATATAAAAACGAATCGCAAAATGTGTTGGTAAGCGCATAACTTGAGAACGACTTTACCGATTTCGATTAAATATTGCGTGTGTGTTTGAGTGGGTCTCGGGATGGTTTAAATCCACAATCGGAACCGGTAGATGGCGCTGAAATCGGGTTCTAGAATCCTCCTAATAACCTGGACCAATTATGGTGATTTTGTTTTTGTGTCGTGAAACAAAGTCTTTTAGGAATTCAGAAAATATGGCGGTACGAAGTTCGCCGGGTCAGCTAGTAGATAATAAATATAAAGCCTAAGAACTAAACTAAAACCTAAAACTATGTTCCAAAGTCCCAAGTATGTAGTGCTTTTGTTCTATTTACAATTATAGACGTATGTACTTCTCACTCTCTACCTGTGGCAATATGTATGCCAAATTTCATAAGGATCTGTTACGTCATTGAGGCGTGAAACGTCACAAAGAAACAACCTCACATTCACATTTATTATAATAGTAATACTCAAAATCAATTTTAACTTCCGTGCTAATCTGTATTGTCATGCAAGTAATATAAAAATGATAATATTAAATAAGTGTTTAATGGAAAAACTATGTTTTGTTAAAATCCAATTAAATAAGTGATTATAATCACAGATTTAATTTAGATGAAGTAATCTACTAATTCATAAGATTATGTTATAATCTTAAGATGAACATTGAGATATTTACTTAAATGTAATATACTTTATACTATAATCGTCACATCATGTTTACATACTTTGTGACATATTCTTTGTGACTTAGGCTGTTTTCTGACCTAATGTATACATATTGTTACAATTACCACGTGCTAGCGACGGTGAAGGAAAACATCGTGATGTATCCTGCGCATCGGGATAACCGATGTGTCAAACCTGCCAAGCCGCCTTGGCAGACGAGCCCGGCAGTGGGACTGTTATGGGCTTTTGTTATATTTGTATGTAACAGCAGACAGGCAGATGGCACACCTACTGGAAAGCGCTTACCATCGCCTATGGAGATTTGTAACACCAAAAGGACTGCCGTTCTCGAAAGGGATACTGGAATCTGGCCACCAATGAAGGAACACAACTCAACGTTATTATGGCGGCATACTAGACCAGGGGTGATAGCCATGCAAAAGGCAAATACCTACCACCTGGCAATTATTGTTTAGATTTCAAAAACTTAAAGTATTTATAATTTTGGTTTAAATTAATTCTAATTATTTGTGTGCAATACAAAGTATGTATGTGTTTATTTATTAGTTACTATATAAGTAACTAATAAATAATATATAATAAACTAGCTGTCCCGGCAGTCGTTGTCCTGCCTTAAAAACCAAATTTAGAACCCGATTGCAGAGCCACCTACTGGATCCAATTGCGAGATAAAAACTATCCTATCTTTCAAGTTGGATAAAACTGTACACGGTGTGCAAATTTGATTAAAATCGGTTAAGTAGTTTAGGAGTCCATCGCGGACAAACAACGTGACACGTAGTTTATATATATTATGATATACACATATATATATGAATACAAGTAATTTATTATACATATTTTTTTAGTTACTTATGTACTATATATAACTTATACTAATATAGGACACTTGAGCAGGCATTATTTTATTTTATTAAACATACTACATTTATCAGAGCTTAACATAAACAAACTCTTTATTGCGGTCTTGGTTTTGCACCAATACAACGTAAAGTATCCAGTAATTGGCAAAAATCATATTAAACAGAGTTGATTAGTTTAAGTTATAAATATAAAGCTGTTGGATATGTAATAAATAAAATAAATAAATATATACAACACTTACATTGTGCTTCGGTGGCATTGACCACTTTATCCTCTAATTTTTCCTTTGTTTTTCTTTCACTGTTCAGTTTGAGGTGTAACTCTCTGAAATAATTAAAAACGAACATGTGTCACTAATAAGCTCAATTAAGAACCAGTGGACGCGATCACTTCGCGCCTGACCTCAAAAAATCTAACTGAGATGTCAGTCTTCGAGGATTTTCTACTCCAACCGGCTTTGGCTCGGAATATTGGTCATGATTCGAGTAACTGACGGCAATAATGGTTACAATTTTTTATGGCTGCAGTACAACAGACAGGTTGACGGCCCACCAGAGGCCCAATTCGGCTATTAATATCTCATCGTTTAACTCTTATCCATTCTAAATCTGAATGTTTGTCTGTATGTCCTTTATAGAATTGTATACATTTGATAATGTGATGAGCTTTAGCAAAGTTGTTGTGCCAGAGAGGGTGGGTTTCTGAGTTGGTAAACCATTGGACTCGGTAGATGGCACTGCTGTCTTTGATGGCATTGGCTGACTACGGTATTCTGATAATTCTAATTCACTCTATCTTTATAAATATTCATTTTTGAAAATTCGCGAAATAAATGTTTAAAATTTAGGTTGCTATTCATTATTCATTTCGGCTAACGTCATTTCTGCTAGTAGTGTTCGACCTACGTGATGATACACTAAGAATAGCTGGCAGGTATAAGAATAATATATATATATATATATATATATATTATTGTTACGACTGCGAGTTACTGGACTCGAATTAAAATGCCGTTGGAATTACTATAGAATTTATTACAACTATACAAACACGTATAACACAGTTATAAATATAATAACACGCGCTAAGTGCGTCACTAAATAGATTACCGAATATAGTACACACGTCTTGCTCCGCTATTGGTTATCGCTTAACTGCCTCACCCCTCGCTCGGGACATTCCTTTATACTGTACAAATACAATATGTCTGTAGATTGAATTTCTAAGAATAACACCTGGCTAATGACTACCATAAAGATTACAATAGACAATGGGCTATTTTCTAATCACACATTTTAAACACAAAGTAAACAAAAGATGTCCAAATGCCGAAAAAGGTATTAAAATGTCTATTGGTATGCAGGCGTGAATGTGTCTTTTGTCGGTGTTCCGGTTGTAACACTGTCTGACGTAGAGACAGGCATTAATTAGCTTTCTAGCTCCTACCAAGTAAATACCTAAAAGAAACTGTCCTGCCTCTTCTCTGTTATGTTATTATAATATCTTCCAACACAAAAAGTAGTAATACCAATTTTTCTACTAATTTTCTGCTGCGACTATATCGAGACTTTATTGTGGATTTAGTAGAATACGATTTTTGACACTATCACAATGAAATTGTCTGAAATATATGATTTAATTGTGGTATAACTGACAGACAAACATTGCACGTCCCCAAGCTATGCATGTTCCCGTTGTTTTATGGTCAGTTCTTATATCTTACTACTTGTCATGTGCCTTACTATGGATCGAATTTTGACATAAAAAATGACTAATTTTAACCAATAGAAAGACTAATAATTGGTCAGTAAGGTATAGGAACAGGCCCATTAGTCATTATATTACTATTAATATATTTTAAAAAATAGGAGTTTTCACTTAAACTTTGGTATTGATAGTGTCAATAAGTGTCAGAGATTCATTTCCTACTTATTAGTTAGTATACATAAACTATTTAAAAAATACTAATTACGTTTTGTTTGTTTAAAATTTCATGTAAGAATAGTGAAAAATGTAAAAACAGCATATAATATATACATACTTAATCATGGCCGCATGATCTGCCCTCTCCTTTTCCCTCTCCTGAATTTCATAAGCTAGTTTTGCTTTCAGGTTGCTTACTTCTGCTAGATTATGCTGAACTAACGTTTTTGTTTCTTCTCTCATTGCAGCTATTATATTCTCATACTGAAAACATGAATTTTGTACAGTGTGTTACAATTCATCATACATAAGTGTGTAAACCCCTGTTGCACTTAGGGATTATCTATATGTTACGACACACGCTAAAAGGGAGGGAGGGATGTTAAATTTCGTGTCGTAGCATTTCAAAATCTAATCATTATGTTTAAGCTAGTTACGGAACTGCTGTTTTAATTTAAGAATTTCTTAATATCACAGATATCTTTTGCGACTCTTTAGTAATTTTTAAAAGGAAATGAATCACATATTTTCATGTAAATAAAATTATTCACCTCATTTATTGATATTATAATCTAGCTCAATTTAAATTTATATAAATTCTAAAATTCTAATTTAATACTGACAAACTGTAGATAAAGCTGTGTACGTCTGTTATTGGCATGTATGCATTTATTTAATTGTTATATTTATTATGTCTATTTATTTATTTATTTAGGCACACCAACAGCACACACATTATGGTTACATTACATATCATTCACTACAAAGGTTCTGATGTGTGGACCCATTAGAGGAGTGCACAGCATTTACAATTTAAATGTCAATTCCTAATAATTTAATTAATTAATGTCAATATTATGCATATGTCAATTAGAAATATTATAAAAAGTTAATGAATGTAGTAATGTTGTCAAAAGAAAATAAGGAAAGCAAAAAAAAAAAATATTAAAAAATGCAAGAATTAAATTAAAAATAATTATATAACTATGTACAAGCATAAACATGAACGGCCTGTCAATTATTTTAAAGTCACAGCTGATGTCAACACTTTATTTTTGAACCAATTATATGATTTGTGAAAAATATCAAGTCATAGTCTTATTAATGTGTACTATGCCATTGGTGTACCTAAATAAATAAATGCAAAATTGAAAGTATGTGATGCTGCAATGGAGAGCGAGGAATCTCAAGAATGTGACAATACTATGACGAGGACAGGAGAAGGGACAAAGAATAATGAAATTCGTTTTACCATTTAATTATCATAAACCAATACTGAATTATGTAAAACAAATTTTTAGACCACAATTTCAGTCAACAAATCACAACAAGGCTAACCTTGACTTGGACTACATAGCATCAACTATGAAGGCTGATTTTCATTGATCCAGCTTTGACTTGACTTGGGGAGCGGACTGACTTCAAAATATTCAATTGGGCATATTGAAGTCCACATTGACTTCAAAGCTGTTTTTTTATGATGCCAGTAAGAGCACTGGCTTCCTTCATATGTGAAAATGCTGGATCAATGTAAACCAGAATTTGTAAAAAATAAATTAAAGGAAAGTTTATTCATAACACTAACCTTATCTCTTGTCATCTTCTTATCAGCCTGAAAGGCCTCCTCCATCCGAGCTTTCTCAGCAGACAAAGTTGACAGTGATAGAGTAAGAGCTGCAACTGAATCTGGATCATCTGAAAGAAAAGTTTACTTAATGCAGTAAACTAAGATCTTTTCATTAGTATGAATTTTAAATGTCTTGAGGGAGAAACATACTTTTCAAGAGGACAAAAAAGCAAAATTTTGTGAATAAAGACATCATAACTTTTCATTGTTGAGAAATGAAAGAAGTGTCTTTACTTAGATGACAGTTTTTGTTTTAACTTCTCATAAATTTTCAAAATGTAGATCTATTTACTAGTTTTAAAACATAGAACAAAATATGGATAGTATTTCTTCTTTTCCAGCCTAAAATTGTCTATTTTGATTTCAGTAGGCAACACAGCATGCCTTTTCAAATCGTTTCATGTTCTTAACACAATTCACCAAAATTTGCTTTGCATCACTTAAATTTCACTGTGTATATGTAACATGCATTCTATTGTGACTGTAATTGTTAGACACACAATCTTTGTTAAGTTATTGAAACATGGGTATATTAGTGGATATCCAGTTCATACAATGTTTGTATGGTACACAAAGGTATCGGTAAACCGGCTGCACAAACCCACAAGATACTTTTCGGTACTTAGGTATTCACTTGGTACTGTACCTGATGGTGGGAATAGGTACAACGGAGAACACTATTCTGTGAATAAATCAGGGAGAGTAAATATATAAAATATCCTACTTAACTATGTACTATACAAGGGAAACACTACAGGGGTGTCGATAAAATATCCATCCCAATGAACCTGTACTCGCCCTGCGCTTGATAGAGCGAGCCATTCTCTGCAACCATATTCAAACTTATTATTCTGTATATTGAATAACATTACTATTTGTTTCAGGGTAATGAGATGTCTATAACTGGTGTTTCAATTATCAACAGATTGTAACAGATACTTACTGTTACCCTCAACAGGAGTCTCTGATTTGTTTAGGGCTTTCAAACTGATTTCTAGGGCTTCCTTTTCTTTGACCAGGCCTTTGTAAGCAGCAACAACATCTGGTACAAAATATGCAAACTTATTATAACTTAACTAGTACTTAAATAATTTCAGTCTTATTCATATTGAGTTAGAGAAGTTTAAAGGATTCTTTAAGGTTCTTAAAGAAGCCTTTGAACTTACTCTAATTCAATATGAATAAGAAAATAAATAAACTGTGGGACACAAGAACACTTAACCATCTTTGGGAGTGAAGTGTTATATTGAACCATTAGTAGGTAACAGTTTGCCATAAACAACATTTATAACTTAATAGTTTTTTATTGTTTCAAATTATATATTAAGCCAATGCTTAAGTTTTGAAAATAAAATTGTATAAAATATAATTTGCAGGAAAAGTCATTTAAAAATATTGCTTTCATAAAGTGGAGGCAAGGACTTGATATGCCACAGACATGCTACTATGTTACTGCTCCTTTTGGGATAATGTTGAAGTTATATGGTCTTATTCATATATAGTTAAATTTGAAGGCTTCTTCATGGTTCTTAAGAGCCTTCAAGCTTATTTTAACTCAATATGAATAAGACTGGCTAACTGTAGCTAAATGTATTGTTTTCATAGTACTAAATATAACACTACTAATAAATTTTGATGTTTTTAAATTTTTATTAATATAAAACTGTATAATATGGAAATAATTTCTGAAATAAATGAATTATTATTATTATTATTAATACAAGTGTCTGTACACATGTTACATGACAATATTTAACTTCATTAGTAATGGGGCCACACCTACAATAATGTTACAGTTACATACTATTTCATGCAGATTTGGTGAAGGGTGTAATGTTTTATTTGCATAGTGATATCTTTTATATTTGTTAATGTCATTACATATTGACAGATAATTGAAGACGTGAGTGGATGAAGGTGATATGTCACATATTCGGTTTTTTGCTTTTTTTGGCATAGATGAAGGTTATAAGTCGATACCAAATGACTACAGACCTTAGACAATAGATATAAGGCATATTTAAACAAATAAAAAGTTGAAATAGGTGTTGTGTTCAGTTCAGTTTAAAGTAAAAGTAAAACTTTTATCTCCATTTACTCAGAATTGGAATTATGCAACTTATCACCTTCATACACTCATGTCTTCAATTATATATTTACACTAGGTGTATTCAGCCACAGTCAATACCTACAACATTATCCCAGATGGAACAGTAGGGTCAGACACTTTACTATAATACATAATTATAGTAAACTTCTATATACTTTTGTAATTTACTACTTTAGGGTTATTTATTCTTAATTATCACTGTTGCTGTAATATTACAAATATGGGAACTTCTATGTTTTCAATTAGGTAGTTTTTTCAGATTTCTTGATGTTTAACGAGGTCACATGTTTTTTTTACAAATACCGAATAATAAGCCATTACCTCTTAACCTTCCTTCGTATCGTTTAATTTGATCAGCTTGTTTCGTAATTGTAGATATTAATTCTTGCTTCGACAAAGACTCCATGGGGATAGATTTAGTATACTACTTTATTCTCCAGTTTAGATTATTTATGATATTGATAATTCACCTGTTAGGCTATGTTATAAATTTCTATATTTTAATATATTTTTAATGAAACCTGTTTTTTAAATTTAATACTAGTTACTAAAGAAAATATAAACAAATCGTTCCAAATCCAAATAGAAATGACAGCAGGATCAGATAACATATCTGTAGTTCAGGGTCTCCAGATTGAATTTACGAAAATTCCCTATATTCAACAAAAAACCAAAATTATATTATTTTAGAACCGTGCTCCCCATACATATAATTGGAATTGGATGGGAAAAAAATGGGCAAGTGCGTGTTGGACCACGCATATTAAAGGATTTCTTGTCGACAATTTTTTGTTATGTTTTACTGACTTTAAAAAAGGAGGAGGTTCTCATTTCATCGTGTAAATATTTTATAATAATTTGATTACAAAACCCAAAAAATCGGAATTATATGACTATGAAATGTTATCCAAAGACAGATCATGACTTCACAAGGCTACCGTTTTTACGGAAATTACTACAGAATACCACAATGGTGATACCTTCCTTTTTGTAAAGTTTTTTCAATATTCTATCATTTTTATAGTCGGAATTTAGATCATTACTTTGTGTGAGGATGATAGTGAAGAAAATATCTTTCATGTCGTGATGAAATCTGCAAATCGAGATAGCCCATGTGTCATTTCGCCAATCCACCTTCGACAAGCGTGTCAGGTATACTGGTCATTCTCCTATGACATTATAAGGAAGGCCCTAACGCAGCAGTAGGAAGTTTATATGCTGTTATTATTATTATGTGATTCACAAAATGCTGTATTAAGTGATAATATAGTAACTTAAGAAATAGATAAGAGAGCTATTATAAACCAAAGTGACATGTAACCACATACCATTCCATTAATTTTATATAGGCATATTTGAATTTAATTTTATTATCAATTTCATGCTATAGCGAATATTTTATGGCATTTTTAGTAAGGCTAGGACATAAAATACTTCCCCAATTCCCCAGTGCTGAAATTTACATCCTCAAAATTGTGTCCAAGGAATACTTCAACCCAAAATTCTCCAATTGCAAACCAACCAAAATGGGGTAGAAATCACAATCTGGAAACCCTGCCGTAATTAAACTGCCACTGTCAAGAATGATGTATTGTCAATGTCACTGTAACGAAGCGACGTGTCTATAAAGGCAAGGCGGCTTTTCAAGCTAAGGCGATAAATTTAAACTAGCAGCAATGCTTAAAGTTGGGGTTATTTAAAATAGTAATAGTAGTAGTAGTACTAGGCATTTATTTGATGAAATAGGATTTGGTATAGTCTGGCCAACGAAAGTTGACCCTGTAAAATGGCGGCAAATTTAAATAATATACGTATGGCAACCTCAACATTATTAGGATTAACCTATTTTGATACTTGGTAGTTACTTAATTATTTATGATGTGTATTTTATGTGTGACAATAGATACATCATACTCGTTTCTAACGATAATATTATAAATACCGAAGTTTGTGAGATGTTTTTGTTACTCATTCACGCTAAAAGTACTGAACGGATTTTTATGAAATTTGGAAAACTTGTTATTACTAACCCTTATATCTCGAATCTAGAATGAGCTACAATAGAATATAGACTATCTACTTTTAATTCCGGTAGATAGCAGGTAATCCGTGCAGGAACGGAGAAAGAATACAATTTCCTGCGGCCCGGCGGCCTGTCGTAAGAGGCGACAAAACAACCCACAGCCAGGTGGTAGGGCATTTGCCCGACTGGATGGCTACCACCCCTGGTCTAGAGTATGTCGCCATAACAACCTTGTGTTGTGTTCCGGCATTAGTGACCAGGTTCCAGGCTCCCTAAAGAGAGCAGCAGCGCATTCGTAGCACCTTTGGTGTTGCAAATGTCCATAGGCGATGGTAACCGCTGTCCATCAAGTGGGCCGTCTGCCTGTCTGCTGATCTCCTGCAATAAAAAAAAAAATCAGTAGTCATTACATTTTTTGAAAAATAAAAATCAGATTTCGTCACGGCCCCCTAGTCTCGACCCGAAAGCCACATACCTACCCACTACCAATGGACACATATTTGCAATATTTCAGGGCCTCCTGGTATGCAGCAGCAGCCCCGGCTGTCAAAGCTGTGTCCGGAAGATGGAACTCCGCCAAAGTATCAACACAGGCAAATCCACTCACAACCAAACGAAAACCGCCATCTTGTTTGTCAAAATTGACGTTGACATTCGTATTAGAGTTGCCATGTAAAAAAGTTTGCAATAATTCCAGGTTCAACTTTCGATAGCCAGACTATACTGGGCTTTAGTCACTATTTCATTAAAGTACATTTTTAAAGACCGTGGACGCTAGGAGGATATGAAGAGAGTAGAAATCACCTCTTCTTGGGAATAGTTACCGGCGCACCAAGTTTCCGACGAATCCCTATCTGAATTATAACATAATTAATGCTAATTTCAAACAAGAGTTATAATTGTTATTTACGCTATAGAAACATTATTTTGTTGGATTAGACAGAAATGAAAAAATAATTTCATAAATATACCCACATATAAAACAGTCCAAACCATTGTACTATTCATATGTCTTTGCTCCAAACAGTCCCTCAACAACCGCACCACGCGGCAATGACTCGCACTTTATAAAACGCATGTCCGACCGCATAAAACTGTGGAGTACTGAATACAGTATTATTTTGTTTATGGTGGGGCCTCCCCACTTTCTAGTCTAAGCGCCCATAGACACTATGCGGCTGGCTATTTAGATACGTAATATCCATATTTTTGTGCTGTATAGTGCGTATCCATGGACGCTGACCCCCTCAATACCGTCCAGGAAGAAATACACCGTTCTATTCATATCGTCGACGATCCCACACCAACAAATGGCTTAAAATCACTTAGGATTTGGAAAGCATCTCTGCATTTTCTACCGACTGTACAACGAAGAACAGTTAGTCTGAAAAACTGTCTGCATTGGTGCTAACCGTAACGCCTTACTTCTACAACCTCGCCGGTTGCTATTGGTAGGAATAGGATCTTAAAAAACTACCACGCTCAACGACACATTGTTTATTACCTGTACTTCGCATGTCAAACGATTGAAAGGGAACTTCCCGACGTTTCGCTTTTGCGTCATATGTAGCAATGATCATTTTCGATTAAATTTGTTGTGTTTCTTGGCTACGTTAAATTACGGGCTAATATTTTGAACGGTTACTATTATTTAACTATAGGTATAATGAAAAAGTTTCATAGAAAATCATGTTGCATAACATTGTAGTTTGGTAAAACTCTCCTATTATATTAATGTACTGTGGGTACAAGCAGGTTCCTATGGGAACTTATTACTTACTAACGTATTTGAACTATACTAGAATTATTGTTATGAAAGTAAAGCCGGCGTAAACTAAAATAATGTACATTTACAATGTAAAAGAACTGCTGGATAGGGATGGGGTGACCTCCCACTATACAAGGTCATTGAACTTAATAGAGTGGGGTCATATCACCCCAACGCGAATACATTAAAAAATTTGAACAGACCCATTCTCACGCAACATGTTTTTGTTCGCATAAGCAACTTCTAAAGTAGGTTATAATTAATTGCTTAAACTTATAATTATCATGGCTTCCGCATACGAAATTTATTGCAGGAAAGTCTTGATCATACTATTCAAGTACTATGGCCAAAAAAGGGATTGAAGCTACGGCCCGTACATACTATTTATTAATTACGAAACGGAAATCAACATGTCGATCTAGTTTCGACTAATGATTAATTCGGATTGATCTGATTTCTCTAATTTTTGGTGATATACTGCCCGTGAGAGTTTTATCTCATATTATGTATTAAGTACTAGAACGTTCCAAGCTAGCGCGCTCACGTACTATATTTGAATTCGTACCATACGAAAACAATCCGATATTTCAGGATAATTTTCATCGCTATTGTTTCAAATAGTCTTCTTTTATTTCTACTGAGTGAGAGTACCTATTTTTTATAATAATTATTTAAATCAGTGTCTTTTTATTTTTCATGATTACGACTTTCGAGTGTTTTATGAAATTTGAAAAGGTAAAAATAAAACATTACAGATACATATTATTGCTAAGGTCAATATTTATTTTCTAAATCAATATCCCCTACATCAGATTACATTCGTTGACATCATAAAAAAAATTAAACGTACATGGTTAGCCAAACATTTGTCATACATTTAATCGGCAATTTGTACTCTGTCTTATTTCTAGCTACATCCTAGGCCAATAACCTTATGTTACCCAAACCTGCCCAGAAATAAAAAAATAAATATGTTGCATTTGCAAAGTTAACGGTGACTATTGCCTATTCATAGGAAGTTGTTCCCATGTGTAAAATTATACCTAGTAAGGTATATAATATCATCGGAAGCAAATAGATTAATGGCCGGTTCCTGTATCTTACCGCCCTTAAATTTGCCTTACTATTAACGTCAAAATTTGATAACATAAGCTCCATAAAAGTTATGTCAAAATTTAACCGACGAAGATCCTCTTACTCTTCTTTTCGTTTCAACCGGCCATGATTCAAGACCAGGGTCGTCTACGGATTGTAGCCGTAACTCCCCTCACTCCCGTTCTACAATATTACCTAGTTGATTTCACGTATATTCAAGCCACTCGACTATATACATGTGGGAATAGTCCATTTTTCTTGAAAACTAATTGTAGGAATATACATATCTATCTTAGACAGAAAATTTAAGGAGCAGGCACAGGGTCAATTGAGCAGATGAATCCTGGATCTTTTACTTTGGACGAGAAAACCTTGGCGTAGTAAACGGATGTTGGAAGGTCTACAGCCCCGGTAAAACGGTGCCTGCGTTTTATCACCGGCAGGGGCTAAATGAGCAAAGCGGAAAACTGGGATATACGTGGCCAAAATCGAGATATTTTACATTTAAGAAGTTGATACCGATTTGCTACGAATGCCTTAACATTATAATTCAGCGTCACCGTTTACTTCTCAAATCAATTAATAAGATTAATATGTCGGGTAAATAAACACTAAAAAGAAAATCATGTTAATTCAACAGAAGCTACAATAAAAACATACTCGAACACAAAAATGTTAACACAAATGATATACAATTAACGGACAGGTGTGTACTGTGTAGTAAATAGTAACCAATATTTATTTTCGGTGGTTGAAGCAAGCGTACTTCGATTTTAAGGGACGTCACAACACATACTATGTATTTTAGTTGTATAATTAATGCTGTCTAATATTCAGGTTATTTGTGCGCTTATGTCTTCTATTGCTATTATTATTATTAGAACCAATGCACTTTTAAATATTAAAAATACACTTTAGGATGAACCATACCAATGTTAGGACTCAACCCAATAATTGACACACAGTCAATTAACTCAGGATTATAAAATCTGTGTTTTTTTGTAAGCATACAATAATATTACTATTATCACTGTATGAGTACAAAAATATTTCTTAGTTTTTGGAATACCTAAATTAGTAGTTTAGTGTGGATTACCCTATATGTATATTAAATAATAACATTAGGGAAATACGGTAGTTATAAGTAATAATAGGACAATATTCGATTGCCCTCCATCCACATGTACGCTGTCATGTGGGGACGACATAGAGTCGAAAAGGCGCCGGCTTCTATCCCTCCACGTGAATGTTTTACAGGGAATCGCGCTTTAAAACCACTGCCCTAATATGTCGTCCCCATATTTGCATGTACAAACACAGGCACTCGCAAACCATATCCACGGGAGCATCGAATAAAATTTTCGGCGCCCTCGAATATTGTAAATTCTTTGCCGACTATTATACTGGATTATAATGTATAACCAGGAAAATAAAGATCAGTAGGAACCTACTAAACATAATAATAATGTATGAAGACTATATGGAACAAACCGAGAATGACAAATTTGAATTAACTGGAATGCAAAGTTTCAAAGTCAGATATATCTTTAGACAAAAAAATATTCGGCTGTCGGAATCTGTAAAATAATTTTACAAGATTATATTATAATGTCTTATAAAATAAATAATATGTAGTGTCATGGAAACTATTGGTTACATTTTCATTTCTGAAAACATAAGTGCACAAAAACCTCGTTATAATCAATTGCATTATTTATTCAGAGGTACACGTACCTTTGACTAGTTTACGCGCCGTATTTGTATATATGTTATTGTGAGCTTTGTAATTACCTACATTATAAATATATAAGCATATTTTCTATACAATGAAGATAATCAAAAAACGATAATTATATCCAGTTCTAATATTTCAATTATTGCATGTTATAACAAAATCACTAAACTGAATCTAAAGAATAAATGTCGCATCTTTTAAAAGCTAAGACTCGTATTCTAAAACCTTTATAAGACGATAATGTTCTTTAACATCAGGACAGAATCGATTTTAGTACTCTAATAAGTAAGGCAAAAGTACCAGTAGTTGACAGTGCATCAGTAGTAATACACCAGTGGTTGATACTGTATTAGTAAATGAGGCTACTCTAGTAATTGACACATTGACATAATAACAACATGAAATAGAAGGATAAAGCAGCCGAAATTAAATAAACATTTGTAATATGTATCCAACTACCTAATAGTGTCTGCTGTTATTTATACAGATAAATTTCAACCGCATTTTGTGTACTTTTTGTTAATTCATGCTATTCTATATGCCAATGTATTAACTACTAGCGCAGCATTAAATACTGGTGCTTTTACCTTATTTCAAATACTTGACAAGTGATGGGGTGTTGAGATCTCAGTTTTACTGGTTTTATTTGAATTTTGGACTCAACCGATTGCTAGTCTAGAATACAGGTCTGAAGTTATCATAGGCAGCTTTAAGAGTAATTCAGTAAACATGAGATTTTTCGAACTCCCACATTTCGAAGTCGAGCTTGTATAATATACTAACCTTATGTTAACCAAACACCACACAAACGATTTAAACGAAAAAAACTATACTATATTTTTAAATTAGAGAACACAGTAAATTCCATTAAATAATAATTATTATATACTATTTTATGTTGCGCAAAAAATTATAACTGACTAGTTCCGCGTAGTAAGTACTTTAAATAAATTAATTATATCTTAGTGAAAGATTTGTCCTTAATAATAAAATATACGACCAAATATTAAGGCTTTCTTTAGACAGATCTATTTATATAAAGTATATAAATCTTCGAAAACCTTGCGTTATTTTTAAGAAATCTTAATATTTGGTTCTACAATAATATTCTAATTCAAAATGCATAAGATCTATTTGTTTATAAGAATTATTCCGCCCTCTGGTTATGTCCAGTTTTGATTATGATATGCAATTATTTAAGAATTATTCAACTATATGTTATAGATAGCACTATAAAATAAATAATAATAGATTGGAATAATAAATTATACCGGTAGGTGTTGATTTCAACACAGAAACTACTTTGTCAGCTGATGATTTAAATTAATTAGAAAATGATTATCAAATCTACATTTAAATATGCAAAAACACTATGTATATGATAGACAGTATGTATATGAACCTGTTAAGTCATTTTGGTGAGATATGGCTATATTATAGCATAATTAAAATATATATAAAATAACTTTCCAAATCAAAATTTAAAAAACTGCCTAACTAAACACTCAAAATTTCAGTTTTGCTCAAAAACTTTTTTCTTAATATTATTTCGTTATTAAAAACAGGTATTTAATTAAATAATAATCTTATTAAAATAATTAATATCCTTTAAAAGAGATAGATTTTTCCAAAGTTCTAATATAATTTATTAGGTGCACTATTCATATTATTTCAAGTATGGCCAAAGAGATTCTATATGACATTGGATTCAAGTTCCTAAGATCATCAGTAAAACATAGTAGATTCCATATTGATTTGATAATGTTCACAGAGCCTATTACCTGAACTAATCTATCAAACTTACGACTAAATATTCAATATATTAATTAATAATATAAACATTGAAATGAAATCTATAAATCCTAAATAGATACAATTACGACAATAAATTATGTTTATGAATTTTTAGATTACTAAGTGTAATAATAAATAGATGATTACATAATAAAAATTAATTAGAGAGACAATATCATGATGTGAAAGTCAAATATTTAGAGCAGTATATTTCATGTGTTAATATGAGGGACAAATGAAACAATATGGAATAAGACAGATATTATATAAACTTTCAGTTTGTATTACATCAATAACTTCTGAACCTTAAAAATTCATTGGACATTCAGAATTAAAACTCACAAAGCTAGTGAGCATTCTCTCATTAACATATTATTTGACTTTCACTTTATTATACAATCAATAATGATTTCTGTAAATCTGATACACAGGTATCCAAGCCACAATTACAAAAATCACTGTAAAATGTTGATCAATAAGGTATTCATTAAAACGTCATGGTCTTTAACACTACAATAATTGTGATTATTTTTCATTCCTGAAGATTATAATAATAATAAATTTAAAACAAAGACTGATTTCAATACAAGGAGAAATAATTGCATAATTATTACATTTAAAATTACGTAATGGTATAAGTAATGAAGATTTGTTATACTTAATTCAACTAAGTATATATGAAGTTACATGAAAACATCAAACTGCTAGCGAGAATCGATCAATATTTGCTGATACATAAAGATAGTTAATGTTTTTCTATGAATTTGTCAGCTGTGAGTTGTTTGCTTATAAAAAACCTTAGAACTATGATTTTCAGACACTGGTGTGTAATTAGTAAACACTATCACCCTCATTATCACTACAATATAGAACCTGATAACAATATGGAAGTAATTTAAACATTAAGGGGACCAAAAATAGTAAGATTTGGCATCATATAACTTCATATATTTTTCATCATGGCAGAAGCTTGCTAGGAATACCAATCACCCAGTAATAATCTTGAAAAATAATTATTCTTTTAATCCATAGCGCCATCTATCTGTTGCTTAATGGCAGGCACTACAGATCATTCTACCCCCATTCTTCAACATTTTATTATTTAAAACATATTTTTTACACAATATCAGTTGAAAACATTTTCTTAAGTTTCCAGGACTTGTATCACTACATAGTATAAAACAAAGTCACCTTTTCTGTCCCTATATCCCTATGTGCGCTTAAATCTTTAAAACTACCCAACGAATTTTGATGTGGTTTTTTCCAATAGATAGAGTGATTCAAGAGGAAGGTTTATATGTATAATACATGCATTTTCTGTAGTGTATTTAATTTTGTATCAGCATTGCACCCGTGCGAAGCCGTGGCGGGTCGCTAGTACATAATAAAACTAAATTTTAACAGTTATAAGTGTGCGTAATTTATTTGATTTTTATTATTCCGATGTTTCGACCACTTTTTAGTATCCATGATCACAGAAGACAAAGATGTCAAGTGTCAATGAGTAATGTTAAAGTTTTATTTAGCTTGCAATCAACTTGTTCATTTTAATTATTTAGTTATGTTTATGCTTAATATTTACCTCATGGGGGCCTAATCTAATTTACCACTGCTTCGCAACATGTTGTGGCTTGAGAAGAAGCAGCGCAAGAAATTCTTCAGCAAACATGCCTAGCTCCAATAATTTTATAAACTGCCAGACCTCAAGACACTGAGCTCTTTCTGCGTACACCAGAACACAAACCAACTTCATGATAATTTCTTTCTATTTTTCCTCCCACCCATTTTAATATCATATACAATTATTAGCTGAAGAGTTTTTTGTGCCACTTCTTCTCTTCAAGCCACTTCATGTAGTGAAGCCATGGTATTAGGTTCCCATAGAGTAAATAATAACCATAGACAAAATTAAAACTAAATAATTAATATGAACAAGTTGGTGATATGTTAAATAAAATTTTAACTATACTCTACTGAAAAATGGCCAAAAGGCCCAAACAATAAAAATCAAAATAAATTACCGTGCTTAAAACTGTTAACATATAGTTTTACTATCACTTGAAATATTGATGAGATATTAAGACTTAATATTGAGGGAAATAGTCTTAAAAATATGTTTTAAAAAATGACAAAAGAGGAGAGAATTTTTTGGGCAGACGCTTGTATGCTTATTCTAGTAGTAAATACACCTAATGAAGATGTTGCGGCGGACACCACCTCATCTAATATGTCTATGTGACCTCCTATGAGAAAAAAAATATGAATGGCAGATTTTGGAGATTTTCAAAGTTACATTTTCGTGGGTGACTATCATTCCTAATATTCTCCTGCCATGTACTTCATACATCATTTTATATAATAATCTTAGTCATTATGTTTTGTGCTTATTCAATCTTCTGTAGAAAGTTATTATTTGATATAATGCATCATATAAAATGGGGCCATTTCCTTATTTTTATATAACATGAAGAACATGTATGGAAGAATCATAAGGGCTTGAGTCATTTTTACTTATTTCCAAGATTGTCTTCACAATATCTTCAGTCATAGTCTGTCATCTTTGGTTAATAGTCAAAGTTCTCATAATATAAGTATACTCTTATATATTATTAGTTATTGCGAAGAAAATATTCATGTCACGTACAATTGCACTGATTTCCATGTATATTAATTAATATGGTGTATAATTTATATATTATTTGTATAATATATTTTTACTTAGAGTAAAACATTTAATATTGCACTGTAAATTTGTCATACAAAATTATTATTGCCCAAAAGTTTCATCAAGTAAATGTACTTTCAGTTATAATTATAGTATAATGCAATCAATAATTGGTGGGTTCTGATTAAATGGTACATCATTTAAATACTTATCTGCAATACAATCAATACTTAGAGACTGTGTGATTTGAATATGAAGTATTAATGTAAAATAACAGTTTCACAATGTAGCACTGTTATTAGATTCCAAAAGATTTTTTTACATCTCATGTCCCACGAAATGAGTAAAATAGCTGCAATACTCAATAAGGAAACCAGTATAAGAATCAAATTATGGAAAAATTATTAGAAGATACACATTATTTGCTTTACTGAAACATGATTGTGTTTCTTATTTAAGATTAGTGCCAGTAATATGATAAAAAATAAAATATTTATCATATAAATAGCAGACATTTCTTTAATATTGAATATTAAAAAAAAAGTGAAATTCAATTTAGAAAGCTTAAAACAGTCATGACAAGGAATTTAGTGTTAAGTATTGCAGCTACTGAATATTTTAAATTAATTTTATACATAAAATTTGCCAAACTGAAGTTTTATCTATTTTATCTTTAATCTATAATGATTGAATATTTAAACATTACTGTCTTTTTGAGAAAACCGTATAAATTTAAATTCAATTTTTTATGTATTTCAAAACTTACAATATTTTTTTGTAAACGGACATATATGTTTAAAGACATAATATGGTCTCAAACACATTAAAATTATTGCCACTATTTGAATATTCATACAACTTGCATGGGTCAATCTATTAAATTACCAGAAATGTATGAGACATACTTATGTATGACTTTGTAAATTAAATCAATACTTAATTTGTGACAGATCCATAATACAGTATGTTTGTACTTAAATTAACATCATGTCATGATCTGCACCACTAAATTTACTACTCAGTGCTATTTAGAGATTGATGTCAAACCATGACAGTGTAATGATCAACATTTTCTCATATTAGCTAAAATTTATTTGACTAGAATACAAGTAGTTTAAGATTTACTCTTGTTCGTTTTGAAGCTGACCTGCAGCACTTGTCCATTCAGTGAGTAGCCATTCAATGACTGAATTGCCACAACAGCCTCATCATAGTTGGTCATAGTAACAAAACCATAACCCTTACATTTGTTGGTTGTAGGATCTCTAATAATTTTAACACTCTGGACGGCACCAAAGGGGCCAAAAAGCTGCCAGAGGATACTTTCTTCAGTATCAGCCCCAATATTGTACACAAAAATGCACCAGCCTGAACCACCTAGTGCATTACCTTGAATAAGAGGGTCTGCCAAAGGAGAAAATCTTTGAAGACCTTTATTGATTGCAAGCAAAGCTTTACCAGCAGGTCCAACAAAACGGCGGGCAGCAGCAGGTGCTAAATATGCTGCTAAAGGTGCTAGAGCCTTATTTTGACTGCTTGGATTGTTAGCACACTTGACTGTCATTGGGGCTGTCCCACCAGGTGGTATTGTGCCATTTAGTTCACGTATCGCATTTTCAGCTTCACAACGTTGATCATACCTGATAAAAGCGACACCTCGTGACGGCCCTTGAATACCCTGATCCTCTGTTCCGACCTGAAGCAGATGACCTACATTCATATTTTCGTGGAGTATGCGTGAGCTAATTATTGTTCCGTATGGGCTGAAGAGCTTCTCCAAATCCTGCTGCGTCATGTGTTTAGGTAATCCGGATACGTATAAGTTAGCGCCTTTAATTGCGTCGGAACTCGGGCGCGCATACGATACTTTAATTATCTTATTTTGCAGCCGCAATCCATTGAGCGTATTAACAGCCTTCTCCGCATCTTCAGCTTTGTGATAATTCACAAAAGCGTAGCCCAAACTTTGTCCATTAAGTATGTGGTCAGGAAACACTGTCACTTTATCTCTAATTAACTTGCAACTTTCTACTTCGCCGACACTCGAAAATAGGGATCTAATTTCCTCCTGCGTCATTGTTTGTGGTAAATAATTAACAATTAGGTTTGTCTTCGACTCATTATGCCCAGGCTGCAACTTGCTACCATTTTGCGTGGGTTGATTCGCGTTTACCGTGTCGAGTGGATTTGCCATCATTTTCACTTATTGTATGTTATGCCGTATAAGGTAAAATTTTACGATAAATCTATTTAACAATATTACAAATTCCTAATTAGAATAAGATTCTATACTCTTCGTTTGCTATAATACCACTCCGCGTTGGTGGAAGGAATATGCAAGGGAAGAAAATCAATAAGATGCTGTTCACTTTTTAGTACTTATCCTGTTTTCGGTATTACAATACAGATTCCGTTGAATCAAACATTAATTAAAAACTCAAATGAACACTAGTCTATTAGATCTTACTGAGAACACGAAAGCAAAGTGAAAAGGAAATCAACCAAAAATCTATGCGACCGACCTATTCTCGTAAATTCATTTCTTTCACTTCACTTTCTTTTTAAAATGTTGCTAGTTTATAGTTACAATATTCCTAAAACTTCTTGAAAATGGTTTCATATTTCAAAGTAGTTGAAAGGTTGAGCGACTTTACTAAATACACATATATAACTTATTTAGAATCAATACTTGTCATATTGACAAGTTTAATCAACTTAATGCAATAATAATAAACAAGCTGCGTAATAATTCCTAGTTTTTATTTTAGTGGAATCTTGTACAACTTAAAATAATAATTTTATAAAATGGAATTATTAAAGTTTACAGTAAGTTTTCTTTAGTGTAATTTAAAAATTAAGTAATATTATAAAAAAAGGTAATTACTAATCTAATTTCCAACCTGTATTAACTTACTGATTTCTATCTAAATTCCGACATATCTCTGAATTTTTTGTAGGTTTCAACACAGGGCACTGCTGCCAATCTAATCACGGCAATGCTGGTTTAATGTGTTTGTAAAGCTTGTTACGTTTGAAAAGGAAATGCATAAAAATAGTTCAAAATAAATATTTTTATAAAAAAATAAATAGTATATTTTTTACATTATTAATGAGATAACGCAAAATGTTTATTTAATATATCGTGTTGTAATAATAAATAAATTTTATAGACATTATAGTAAGGTCTATCCTGTGAGGTCCCTCTAGGCAAAATAATTGAAACTGCTCAAGTAATTGTAAAACTGGTTTAATACGTTCCCAAATAGATGGCGCTAGCTACAATTAATGCTATTATCGTACGAAAATAATAAACCAATGAGTAAAATAAATGTCCTTAGATACATTTTTAACTCGGGCAACTTTATCTCATTTGTAATAACAGAAGAAAACTGAAAGATCATGAATATTCATGGTTTTACCTAGTCCTGGCTTAAAATTTAACTAAAAATTATTGATTTATTTTAAGAAAATTAAATAAAAGTCATTTTTAAAATTTGCTTTGAATTCCGACGTATACTCAATTCACCATTGTACCACCACCACCAGGTATTTACATCGAGAAAAATTTGGACTACCTACTATTGTATTATAATATTTATAAAGTTGGTTGCCAAGTAGGCTATAGATGACTCTGGGCTCAATGCTATGTGTGGTGTGCATCGATCACTAATAATATCGATGGTGGTGTGTCATAGCGGATATGGACTTGTGTGTGACTACCAGTCACAGCCTCAGTGATTGCTTGACATTTTGTAAACAGTACGCACGCATACAAACCACGGTCCAAGTTATAGGATCACATAACATCAGAACTATATAATGTAGATAAATAAATAATAAGTTACCTCGATAAAGCGCGAAATTTCCCTAAAGGATGTTGACTACATGACGAAAAACCTAATCCCTGTAAGATGTTACCAAGCGTAGTATTTTGAAGACCGAACGAGTCGTGTAGTATGGGCACGTTTCTACTATCCCCGCAAATTATTGCGCTTGGCCGCCATTTTGGTGACGTAACCGTTTTTTTTTTTTTTTTTTGGCCAGGGGAAATCCGTTTGAGGACTAGGACCGCGACAGGCGCAGAAGCCTGGGGGATGCTCGCGACCTTGGTGAGACAGTGTGGGATTCGCCAGATCGGGGGTGGCACTAGCGCGCCCGGTCAGAACCGGTGCCACGCTATTGCCACTCCCCAGTTAGGGATACCCACTAAAACCCCTGGGTGTTCCGTCCTGCGCCTTTTGCCAGGGCTACGTGTATGCGGTTTTCCCAACTCCGCTGCCCTGGCAGGCGTGGGCCCCGCTCACTGGGCCTCTTCAAATGCCGGGGGAGCTACTCCCCCGGCGACGACTGGGTCTTTTCGGCGTGGGGCGGTTTGTAACGCGCCCCACGGGAAGAGAGATGAGCGCGCGCGGAACACTCGCGCTCTCATCTCGACGGCATGTGCGGGTGAGTGAGAACCTCTATACCCCTAGAGGCCCCACCCGCGCCGCCCGCTTACGGTGGCCGAAGGTCTAAATCAGACCTCCGGCGCCGACGCGTCCTCCTTTGTCGGGAGCGGAGCAGGGAATTACGCTCACGCTCCCGTTCCGCCTCCTCCTTTGCAAACATGACTTGCTCGCAGAAGGAGGAGACGGCGTCCCATCCGGTGGAGCTCCCGACCATGGTGCGTACCACGGCCGGGAGCGATTGGTGACGTAACCGTAGCCGAACACTCAGGTCAGTACTGTTAACATCATTGGCCGGCGAGTACGCGTACATATCGAGTTGCGGATGACGTCACGTGAATGTTAATTGACAAGGTTCCAGCGCAATAGCAATTTGCGGGGATAATACTACTTATCATCATTTAAAACAATTTTAGTCGCAGGTTTATTTTATCTCTATCGCCGTAATTTTTTGCATACATTGCCACCGCATATTCACAACTTTCAGAATATAATAATATCTTGCCGCCTATTTATTAATTTCATTAAATAGTTAGTTATTATAGATGTGTGGCAGGTATCCCCAGTGTATTTTTTACGATTATACACTACATAAAGGAGGCGGGTACATTTTCATACATTCTAAGGCCCAGATTGTGACAAATTTAGAATGATTCTAAGACTCCTTTTTCTCACAAACAGCTGTTTACGTATTCGTCCGATTTCGGAGCAGCTCGTCTCGATCCGTGCGAGCTTCGTACAGTCGTACCATATACATACACGTTAAGCGAACGCTCGGCCGAGCTACATGGTAGGCGGAGTGGGGGGTGTTAGGTTTTATTTTCGTTACGGAATTTCTTGATTCGGTCGCCGCGCTCAAAGCCCGCGATAAATGCTATGAGCTATAGAGTTCATTTCGAATGATGAATGGCGACGGTAAGATAGAGCTAGAGAATAACCGGCTATTTGTAAATAGTATAAGATATATAAGCCGGCCATAAGTCGTTTGAAGTATACAACTTGGACCAAATTTGGACGTTGTACTGAACTGGCGAGTGCGTTTTAAGTGCACGTGTACCGACACATTGCAAAACATGCGGTTTCAACCCATCCGCATTTCACAGCACCTATTGCAGAATACTGGTCGCCGGTACTACGCAGCAGTCAACGAACTTTTCTCGTCCCTTTTATCTCACGTGACAATAGTGCGCTTGCGTACCCTGGAGTAGTCTCGACATACTGTAGACTTTGTTGTAGTCTTTAATGCTCATTTATTATTAACACTTATAGTTTGCGATGACAATTATTTGATGACAACTGGTTACCGTTGCTATGGACATCTGCAACAGGAGGGAGATCATTCCATAGTTTGCAAATATCGCATGAAGAAGCGTTCGCCACGTACAGTGGACGGCATCCAGGTGTTGAGGAAGTGTGAGTGTTGCAATGATAAAATGGCAACGTACGCATCATATCAAACAGCTCATCATAATACTCACCGTTTAACACACGGTAGAACACCATTATAGCACCAACGTCTCTTCTAAGACTTAAAGTTCTATCTAAACCGACGGCATATTTGCAGTATTTGCAAAATTATATTTCTAGAATGTGCTGATAAGAATTATTCTTCCATTATTTTTTCTACATTTTGCCCCCGAGTTTGTAACTCAAATTGCCAATCGAATCGAATTGGAATGATAACTTTTGTCGATTTTGGTAGTCCGTTAACAATCTTGGGTTAATATTGAATCAATCTTGATTGCTACAATTACCACGTGCTAAAAACGGTGAAGGAAAACATCGTGATGCAACCTGCACATCGAGATAACCGATGTGTCAAACCTGCCAAGCCACCTTGGACAAGCGTGGCGGGTATACTGTCAGTTCCCCCTATAATGGGAGGCCCGAGCCCAGCAGTGGGACATTTATGGGCTGAAATTAATTTTTTTTTATTATCAATCTTGATCTGGCTAAGACTGATTTGATCTGAATTTTATAGACTACGGATAATTGACCATCTGTCAATCGAATGGAGCTTGACTCGCACTGACATGGTTTTTTTGTTGTTAAAGTTACAGATTTTTGGCCCAGATTGATCAGATTATCGTACGAGATAGTAAAAAAAAATAGGTATTTTTAATATTTTTATGATACAGGTTTTAGACAGTTATCCAATATAGGCTAGTTGATGGTTCTCGGAAATCCCGGATTACACATGGTTACACACGGGCAACTCCAGGGCCGATATCAGATACCCAGATCATAGCAGATGTCGCAGATGTCGCAGAGTTCCACCGCGTTCCATTGGGTTAGACGGGTAAAGTTTATTCGACTACAGGGGCCGTCAATCTGATGAGAAGATCTTATAGCCCCGAAACATAATATGAGAGCTTAAACCGAAATGATGCTGAAGTTATAGCAGTAGCCTCTTTATCCTTAGGCAAACAATTTTGTTCTCATTGTATCACTTGTCATTTCTCAGTAGCGGTATCACCGTTATATGAAACAAAGGAAACACGTCTGAGTCATGAAGTCACCCAAATTGACGGTTCACGACTTTCAATAATATTTTAACTTGTGCTCATTGAATTTCAAGTGTAAAATATTATATTATTAAATTATATAATTAGTTTTTGGACTCAGATGGAAATATTTGTAGCATTGATGGCCTATGGAGGTCGTTTCTGCAAATCGACTGACGAACATGACATACAGTGTAAACTCTATATAGCGTCATTCGATTTAACGACAATCTGCCTTAAGCATCGAAATCACTGTGCATTGGTGGTTGGTTTAGCATTACACCCATTCACAATAACGACAACAATTAAGTAATAAAAAGTACTTTTTAAGTTGTCAAAATCAAAATTACCAAAGCTGCGCAGCTGTGTACGTTCTTTTATCGCTTTATTAGCCTAGCCCGTAATAAGCTAGACTATCGACATAATGCATACCGAAATTTCTGATAAAAACCGATATACGAGATGCCTCAATATCGCAAAATATGAATAAAATAAGTAAAAAAAGACAACAAAATTACTGGTGCAGCTACAGACGTCAGGCAAAAATACTGCCTGCCTGACTTCTCTCCGTTTAACGACACTCTCTGTAACGCCATTAAATGCACAGGCCCTTCGGTGTCGTTATATGGAGTTTACGCTGTATATAGTATCAAAATAAAGAGGAAATTTATTCTCCGTCTTACAACTAGCACTATGTATATCTAGGATACGTGTCTACTTCCCCGTGGAGCGAGGCACTTAGGCGCCTCACGCCGGATAAAGTTTGACAATGCCGTCCTACTTCCCCCCTGTAGGGGGCTTTGGGGACCCCGCTTGCCAGGGCACGCGGATTGATGGGGAGTTGTTCTAGCTTCGACTTACCTGTAGCCTTGACATTAGGCGTAGGAAGGAACACCCAGGACTTTTAGTGAGTATCCCTAATTCGGGTGATAATACCATTTTTTCCTTGCGGTGCTAGTGCCACCCCAACATGACAAATTCTACACTCACCCACCACGTTTCCCCGCGATGGATAAACCTCAAACGGATATTCCCTCTAAAAGTAATGACACGTGTCTTTTTCAATAAGCGATTCTCCAAAAACAGTAATCTGTCCTGTCTTGTAATTCGTTACCAAATTACAAATTATTATGTATCCAAACAACGCTTCTACAAAAACCTACACTAATGAAACCTTTTGTACGTCATAGCAGTTATTCAAGGTCGAGAAAAAGAAAATCGACGTTGTTCCGACTGACTTTTGTGTTGCAAACATAGATAACAAAAAGAGGTAAGTTTATTCATAGCCGGTTTCTATATTATACTACTCATTCGATTGCATTACCATTGCTTGAATTTTGACATTATTTGTCTTGTAAGCTAACTAATATAGCTTATGTCAAATTTAATTGTAGGTATATATATATAGGAAGGGGCCATTAGAGGTTTGTGTTTTAATCATAATGATAGATTTTTATTTCAATGATAACAGGTTAGAAGCATTTTACTATAACTCTTTCTTCTTGTGAAGGAATGGAGAAAGAATACACTTTCCTGCGGCCGGGCGGCCTGTCGTAAGAGGGGACAAAATAACCCACAGTCAGGTGGTAGGACATTTGCCCGTCTGTATGGCAACCACCCCTGGTCTAGAGTAAGCCGCTATGACAACCTTGTGTTGTGTTCCGGCATTAGTGACCAAGTTACAGTCTCCCTCAACAGCGCAGCAGTGTATTTGTAGCACCTTTGGTATTACAAATGTCCATAGGCGTTGGTACCCGCTTTCCATCAAGTGGGACGTCTGCCTGTCTGCTGAATTCCTGCAATAAAAAAGGAACTCCAAATTAAAAGTATTTTAAGGCGTTATGAAATGAAGCTATTAAATGGTTTTATATTTAAAAAATTATTAACTAGCACGCAGTACCGGTGAATCTTCCACCGGGTTGTCATAATAACATGTTTGTAAGTGCAACATTTTATGAAATGTAAGGGCGCGGCAGTACCTATTATCAAAATATTTAATATATTTTTTATTTTTGCTATATTCGTCTATCCCACGGAAACAGCGTCATTTATCGAGATAAAAAGTAACCTACATGTTGACCTGGGATATAAGTAGTGTTCACTAATATAACGTGATGTTTCGACAGACAGACAGACTAAAACTCTAAAAATTGAATTCTCAGAATCTGCTGGTCCGTAGTAACTCCCCTGGTATGTCTTTAAATTTTTAAACATATTGTACAACTCGAACCATTTACGGATTTATAACTTTATAGATTAGTGGCCCGACGCGGTTTCACCCATGCTTTGTACCACTCCCATGGTATATAGCGTCATGTTATATAGCCTATGACACTCCCCGTTAACGTAGCTTTCCAACAGTAAAAGAATTTTCAAAATCAGTGTAGTACACCCAGAGATTACCCCCCTACAACGTCACAAACTCACAAACTTTACTTCTTTATAATATTATTATAGATAGATTGATTATAGAAGTTACTTAGATTTACTTTTTATGTTTATTATAGAACGCTTAGTATAAAATTGGTGCAATTTTAGAACAGGTGTACTCACGAATATAAAGGCCAAAGCTCAAGATTTTTCCAACAGCTATTTTTATTACGTGTCGTGTATACTTTACGTTACTGTTTTATATTAAAGTTATCGTAAATCAATTACTCCAAACATAAACAGAGATTTTAAAAGTATACATAGGTATTATAAAAGAGCGTTCGTTAAAATGCCTTTCTGAAGTCTTATTTAAAAAATCGCGATATGATATTTTAATTATAATTATTATACTTTGTACAAATATAGTTAATAAGCTATTTGACTTGTTAAAATTATGACGGGTATAACTTTCGACTACCTATACTATATCAAGGTGATAAACATTTGGTTGCGCCGAGGAACACCTTCTTATAAATTCTACCTCTCCAACCTCATCATGAAGAAAAGAATAAACTTTCAAATGAAGAACGCACAAATCAAGATTAACGTTCATTTTCTGTCAGTGCTGTCACCGCAATGTATAGTAAATAATATAGTTGAAACACAATATAAAAAAAAAACCATTTTAATTTAAATTCTCCAAAGCAAATCCTAGTGAGTATGTGAATCCCCGGGGGACGAGTGCAGTGTGGCAGTGGACTGGTGGCGATGTCAATTACTCTGCCCTTGCTTCTTATTACATGTCCTTTTGCCTCCTCCCGGCCATCGCATCGCGCCCGCAACATTGATATATTTATGAAATCTGCCATCCTTACTTACTTGCAAAATGCCGGTTTCGAGAAAAACGCGGTAAAAATATTTTTAACTATCTATGTTATTAACTTTTTAATGCATTTAAAAAACAAGAAAAAAAAATACTATTTCAGCAAAAAAGTGAAAAACTCAAAAATGTGGATTACTGCAAGTGTAATTAGTGGAGCAGACCTGGGCTCGGGAGTTTTTAGAAAGAAGAGTAATAATAAACCTGTAACGCTTAGCACATTGCACCTGAGGCATATTGGCGGGTTGACCATTGGTATCTCGATGTGCAGATTTCATCGCGATTTTTTTTTCACCGTCAGTTTGTGGTGGTTGTTATGGTTAGAACTTATTTGGTCCTTCATTAAGAGGACTAAATCAGTGCTAGTCATTAATTACTAACATAGATATAAAGAAAAATATTACTAATAACATTATTCTGTGTGTTTATCTGTTGTCTTGTAACAAATAAATTATTATTATTATTGGAAAATATTTTTTTAATCTTCATTTAGAAAGAGGTTGTCGCTGAGCGGCCACGTCTCCCCATGCGTTTTCCAATTACAGTACTTATCTGTAATTATACCAAGAAATCTTGTACTATTTGTCTCATTAATTTTAGTTCCTTTATACATTATATTTCTTTCATCTACTTTTGAACCATAAGTTTGAAATTATACATAGTTAATTTTAGCCAGATTTACGTGCAAATTATTCATGTCAAACCAGTTGATTACATTGTCAATATAATTATTAATTCCATCGCCAAAATTATTGTTTTTGTTCTTACTCAATATAATAGATGTCATCCGCAAACAATGAACGTTTAAAACTAGTTGTCAGGAAGATCGTTAATATATATCAGGAAAAGTAATGGCCCCAAAATACATCCTTGAAGAACACAATCTGTAAATTATTTAAATTAAAAAATCATTCACATTGCAAAACATCTTGATATCTCAGGATAACACAAAGCATGTAACTCTGTACGTATTCGAATTCATGTCATTTGAAACACTAGTTTGACACTCGAGGGTTAATCTCGAAACTAAAGATATACTACTATAAATTGCATGAATTGATGACTGTCAACTAACCTATTTAGCAATATGTATGAAATATACTTCTTATCAATAATCTCAAAACGTCCAATGAATCGCATCTGTAAGTAATTAATAGGTCGAAAGCCAATTGAGTGGGAGATTAACAAGAACAACCCAAAGCGTATAATGCAAATCCATTGGGCCTTTTAACCGATTAATTAAAAGGTCGCAAATAATTAACGAAACTGGCTCCAAGCTGACCAAGTGCAAATTAAGTGCGCGTGTACCCAAAAAGGGTCTTGCTGATTGTAAAATACAAAAATGTAAAGCGTTTTTTAAACGAGTTTGTTCTTTAATACTTGTATTATTCAACGTGATATAATAAATGCCAGATTACGTCTGGTACATGCTGATTGAAAATAACAAAAGTTATTGTTGGCATGTAACGTGAGTGATTTGTGACGTATAAAATACTTGACAACTTCAGTACATTTTGAGTGCATCTGCACTGGCGGATATTGTTGTTACAATTAACTACACAGTACTCATTCTGTAACAATGCATCATGGTCGATTAAAAAGTAAGACAAAAGATTGAAAAATCATAAATTTAATAGCCGTAATTAGCCGGTCTGCGTAAAACGTGGCCGCACCAGCGTAAGCGACACTCTTGCAGTTTGTCTGCTATGTCACGGACATGAAGACTGCCGCGGATGCGGGAGTTCCTGACCCGGTCTTTCCGCGTCACTCCACACATCCATCGCAGCATATTCATCTCCGTGACACGCAGTTCTTGCTTGTGCCGCTCAAGTACTGGCCACGCTTCACTGCCATACAAAAGGACAGACCTAATGATGGATTTATAGACCTGTCCTTTTAATTTGACCGGCATTTTGGGGTCACAAATGACACCTGTCATCTCACGCCACTTGGCCCAAGCTGCTGTGATACGGGCCTTGACGTCGAGGTCGATATCCTCGGACGCACTAAGGACAAATCCCAAGTACTTAAACTGATCCGTGCGCTCGACCGTATCTTCGCCTATGCGCACGGATGTGGGATCTGTAGTGTTGCAGGCCAAGTACTCAGTCTTCGCCACATTTAGTTTCAGACCGCCATTTTCTAGCGACCTCTTCCACGCATTTACACGTCCCACCAGGCGCCCCCTGTCCGAATCTGCCAGCGCAATATCGTCAGCATACATGAGCAACCATGGAGGTTGCTCATGCGCATCTCTGATGCTGTTCGAGAGTTCGTCTAATATCACTCTGAACAGAAACGGACTAAGGACCGATCCCTGGTGCACGCCTACGGTAATGGGGAAGGGTGTGGTGTCGCCAACAGCGGTCCGAACTATGGAATCGGAATCACGGTACATATCCCGGACAATGTCAATATAGGTTTCTGGCACCCCTTTGTACCTCAGTGCCCACCAGATCATCACGCGAGGAACACAGTCGAAGGCCTTCTGCAGATCCAAAAACAGGAAATGCAGAGGCGTATTCTTCGTCCTGTATTTCTCCATGATGATCCTTAGGGCAAAAACCAGGGTCCATGGTTCCGTGCCCAGGACGAAACCCATATTGACATCCCGAGATAGTGCACTCCTGCCGGATCCGGAGTCGATCATGCGCTCAAAGAGCTTCATGGTGTGGGACATTACCTTTATTCCGCGGTAGTTTTCGCACTCCTGCACCGATCCCTTACCTGTGAAGACGGGGGGGATAACACTCAGTCTCCATTGGCTCGGGATGTTTCCGGTGAGGAGTATGCGGTTAAAAAGGTTTGTTAAAATGCCCACACCACGAGGACCCATCGCCTTCCAGGCTTCGATGGGGACTCCATCGGCTCCGATAGCTTTCCGATTCCTCATGCGCGAAGAGCCCTATGGACTTCATCAGGCGTTATCGGTGGTACTAGTCCTTGATTCGGAGGGAGGTTCGGTGGCTGTACCTCTTTGTGCTGCTTATTCAGCAGTTCGTGGAAGTAAGAGCGCCATCTCTCCTTCACCGCGAGGTCCTCGCATAACAGGTTGCCGCCAGGATCTTTAACACAGCGGCACTTGGAAATGTCCTGTGCCGCTTTGATCCTGGAACGTGCCAACTTATAAATGAGCTTCTGCCCCTCAGACGATTCCAACTTGTCGTACAACGATCGAAAGTGGTCTCGTCTGGCTCTGGCTACAGCTCTTTTAGTGGCACGTTTTGCGGCCCTGTATGCGTCGCGATCTTCAGGAGATCTGGACGCTTGCCACTTTTTAAAGAGGATTTTCTTCACTCTAACCCTCTGGACAGTGTCGTTCCACCACCAAGTCTCCTTGTCACACTTGCGACCACCCTTAGACACACCCAGAACTGCATTTGCAACTTTAGTAATGGCTGCTTGGATCTTGTCCAGGCTCTGGACTAATTCGCTGTCAGCTCCGACGCACATCTCGACGGATGCTGAAGCGAACTCCTGGGATTTGCCTTCATCAAGCAGCCACCATCTAATTTGGCGTTGACAATGCTCAACGGGTTTGTCTTTGGGCTTAACGCAGAGGTCCATGACAAGGAGACGGTGTTGTGCAGTGAGATTCTCTCCGGTTATGACCTTGCAGTTGGCTACTTTGCCGATGTGGTGTCTCCTGGTGAGTAGGTAGTCGATCTGGGTAGCATGCCTCCCGCTCTTGTAGGTGATTAATTGTTCGGATTTCTTTTTGAAATACGTGTTCGCGATGGCAAGATCGTCTGCCGCACACATTCGGAGGATATCCTCCCTTTCTGCGTTGCGGCTTCGTGAACACGCTCAAATTCCTCCCACTTCTCACCCACATGACCGTTCAGATCATCACCCAAAACGACCCCCTGTGATAACGGGTTACCACGTAGTACATCACCGATCTGATCCCAATACCTCATTCTATCAGTGTCGCTACAACCAGCCTGTGGCGCGTAGGCACTTATCAAATGGGTCACAACCCCTTCGATAAGAACCCAAAACGACCATAAGCCGGTCGCTGAAGCGTTTCACCTCTAGAAGGTTGTTCTGGAACTCCTCGGAGAGTACTACAGCAACCCCGTTTCCCCACCAGGTGCACCGGTATAGATCAGCTTGTAGCCATTCCCAATGAACCGGGATCTACAGCCTTTCTACCGAGTCTCCTGCAGGAACGCCACGGCCACCCTCCGCCTGGAGAATACTACGGCCAACTCCCTTGCACGTCCGGCCAGCGTAACAATATTCCACGTCACGAAGCGAAGTTTCCTGGTCTGGGTGTGGACTCGCGTCGTTAGCCGTGCCCGCCCTTGACACGGTAGCCCTTGCCCACTTATCGCAGGTGTAGGGCGATGTGCCTGCGCGTCGTTTTGCGGCGACGCCCTAGCCATACCCAGCTTTCTTATAAATCTATCCATAAGTGATACGGCGAATTATGATTTTATGTGTAGCGGCTGCCGCCCGACCTACACAACCCGTATAGGGAAACCAGGCATAGGAAGTGGTATGTGGGAAGGAGTAAAGAAGGATACTAGGATAAGGAGAAGGTGGGACACCACTGTCACGGAGTAAAGGGGGCAATGTGACAGTGGCCGCTCGGGGCCCCGGGGACGCATCCCCTTGTACCGCTTCTTGGACGGAGACGAGTCCAGGGCGGCGCCCCCTGGGGTGAGAATTTTATATATATATATATATAATCACAGTAATATTGTATAGAATTACGTAAATATGGGAGAGATAAAGATGTTATGATTGACTTTGTTTTGTTACCCATATTTGCAATGTTTACCCATTGTATCATTATTAATTACATATCTAATTCAATACATACGAGTATTTAATAAAACTACGTTTTAACGGTTTTAAGCGCGGTAATTTATTTGATCTTGGTTTATCCGACGTTTTGGCCGCCCCTCAGTGGCCGTGGTCACGGAGGACAATACATATTGCCAAAACTGCGATATCTTCAAGGTGCCCAATTCTGCTATTATTACTCGTATCGAATCAAAATCTTCCGAGCCACTTATCGTCTCAGTCGCAGGTTTGCCTGATTTCGGTATTCTGTTAAGTCCAATGGCGTGCCGCTTATAAATATTTATTTATAAGCGAAAACGCATGAAATAAATGTTTAAAATTCTTGGTAGCTTGTCAATTTTATTGCGGCTAATGCCATTTCTGCTAATGGCAGTACCATCATTTTCTACTATTATACTGCCGTGACGACATCGAGAAGATATTTTAGAATTAGTATAATACGATTTTTTGACATTTTCACGATGGAATCGTACTTTTAATGTCTTCGTAATGCTAAGATATTGAAATAGCAGAATTGGGCCCCAGGTAAACTAACTTAAAGGATAATCTTACGCTGTAGGTTAGGTTAGGCTTACAAGAAATACTTTTTTTAGGACTAAAAGTTTTTGCGTTTAATATACCTAGTAACCTACTTCAAAAAACATTGCAATCGATGCCTTTTCATAGGTATTATGTTAGGCATGATTCTTTAAGGTTAAATTATTAATAAGTTCCTGATTTTGGTTCCCTATTTTTAGTGTAGTACCTATTTAAAGCTCGAAGGTCCAATCATCTCGTTTTGTAATAAATATCCGATGAGCTATTAAAACAATAAGGAAGTGTTTTGTTTGTGTTTATTTAGAATTAAAAATCATTAGGTTTTGTCAAAACTAATTTATCAATTTTATAACTCATTTTTATCTATACTAAAATGTAAACTTGACTTGGTATTAAAATTAGTTCCTTCTTAAGGGCCTTGTGAATTAATCGATTATCATGATATACGGTATATATATTATGTGTACTATTGATAATACTACTACTATGTATATAACTATACATATAGTACAGGGCACTTATTAACTAGTGGTCCAATTCTGATTTTTAATATATGCGAAGATGTTCAAAATACGATTCCATTGCAATAGTGACAAAAAATCGTATTCAACAAATCCACAATATCTTCTGGATATTGTCGCGGCGGAATAATAGTAAAAATATGTTATTAACACTCGCAGAAATGACGTTTGCCTAAATGAATATTACAAAGCAGAATATTTAAACATTTATTTTACAAATTTTTGTGTATGAACATTTATAAAGATAGAAAAGCGTGTCACGGGCACGCCATTGGGATTAATAGAATACCTACACCAGACTTAAACTATAGCGTCCGGTGTTTAGACGAGATAGTGTAATAGATCTGAAGTTTAGGCATTGTAGTGTCGCGAGAAGCGTTAGATATAATATACTAAACTCTTGAATTTTCTTCCGCTCCTGTTGTATTTATTAATAATTAGCTATATCCGCGAATTCATCTCCGTGGATTGTTTTTTCGCGGAACCCTAAAAAAGTAGCCTAAGTTACTCTTCATAACATCAGCTATCTGCCAGTGAAAGTACCGTCAAATTTGGTCTAGCCGTTTCAGAGATTAGCCGGGACACCCAGCAGACAAAAATTATACAAAATCATTTTTTGATATATGTACCGTATATAATTTCGTAATGCATTTAGTAAAAAAATGTTATTTTGACATTACAAACAGACACCTCAATTTTATTTATCTGTATAAGCAACAATATATGGGAGATTATGAAAATGGAATACGGTTGGTTGAGGAGCAATATAATAATATTATTAGCCTTTGAATATCCCACTGCTGACTCCGGCCTTTTCCCTTAGACGTCCACCAAAGATCCTTGGGTCTCTCCATTGCCAGGATAACGAAGTGTACACCCGAAATACTTATGCGATGTGGATTACTGGCGTTAATACATCGATAATCCGCGATGGCGGATGCAGCAGACTGGCCAACAAGAGCCGTTGAGACACCACCGTTAGGAAGGCTCCAATGGCTCTAAACCTCGGGTAGTTGTCCGTCGAGTAGAAGCCGGGGCAAAAAGATTTACCTCGAGGCCCCAACCTCCTCGCCGCCTCAAGTACAAGGAAGACCACCACGACAACGATAAACTCGACATGCATGTTCCCTCATCGTGTTTCCTTTCACCGGTCTAGTGGTAATAGTATCATTGGTTGACCTATTACCGACATAAGATCTTACAATTCTTTATGGACATTAGATATAATAATTACTCCATAATTATATAAGGTATAATAGGACATGACATTTTATTACGATGTCTGTCATAATAACGCAATTTCACAATCAATCTATTCATTAAAATGCTTATTACCTGACGCACGTATCTTGCAAAAAGTGTAATGAATCTCTCAGTTTGCATTATTTTTTATGAATAATGAAAATCATGCCCTTATCGAGTAGCTATAGCAAACAAAGAGATATATTTTACATTCTTTTTGTTTTAGAAACCATGTGTAATAAATAGGCATAGACAACAGTTTATTGTTCACCAAAACAAAAATACAATAATGCACAAGAAAATAGTTTGGTAAAACGAAAACAAAACCGACTTCACACTGATAACCAAAAATTGTAAAACATAAAAGTTACTCATATTTGAAAAAATTGTTGGTGTTGACTTTTTTTACGAGGGGTAATCCGATTGAGGCCTATCTACCGGGCGCAGGGGCACAATCGCGGCTAGTGTTTGAGGTTCGCCAGTTTGGGTGGCACTAACACCTCTAGGCAAAATAAAAGTGCTATTGTAACATCACAGGAATGCTCACTCAAACCCCTCGGTGGTCCATCCTTCGTACTCAGTACCAGGACCTATATAATGGCCTAACCTCCGCTGGCCCTGGTAGGCGGTGGCCTAATGGCCTCATCCATTGCCGGTGAACTTTAGCAGTATGACCTGCATGAAGTTCAAGCTGTTTTATACAGACTGACGGCTCGGCTGGTTGAAAGAGAAGGGTCTATATTACCTATGGCCTATGGATATCTGCAACACCAAAGATGCTGCCGACCACGATGAGGGAATTGGAATTTTGTCACTGATGCCGCAATAGATTTCAAAGTTAGTTTGCCGGTATACGCTAGAATATAGTAGACTCTAGTTGATAGTTATCCAGACTGGTAAATAACCTATCACTTGACTAAGGGTTGTTTTGTGGCCTTTACGACGAGCCGTCCACCAGCAGTAATTAATATTCTTTCTCTGTTCTTGCAGGGATACCTCTAAGCTTTCACTATAAGAGATGCCTTTTGACATTTCAAACTCATTGTACTTTGACTCACCCTAAGTGATTCAATCTATTGTTGGACATAATTTGCGTTATAATTTTATAACATATAGATAGTTATACATCTACGAAGCGACAGTCCAAAGTTTATCCTTTGTTGCAACATCTGGCTGATTTTATCAGTTTATTATTCAAGTTCCTCTAAAAATATTATTATTTAGTAAATTATTTTAAGTTATTATTACGTTTTAAATACAATACATACAATGTTATAATCAAACTAGATTTAGAACCTTTATTTAATTTTATTATTGCGACGTTTTAGGCCACTTTTCAGTAGCCGTGAGCACGGAAGACAATGATGTCAAGTGTCAATGAGTATTTTTAAAATTATATTTAGCCTATTTATTTTAGCCTGCCGCCAACTTGTTAATTTTAATTATTTAGTTTTAATTTTGTTTATGGTTATTATTTACTTACTCCCAAGAGCCTAATCTAATTTCCAGTTACCACTGCTTCGGAACATGCTGTGGCTTGAAGAGAAGAAGCGGCGCAATAAACTTTGTCTAGCTCTAATAATTTTATATCATGTTAATATGGGTTGGAGGTAAAAGTAAAATCTTACAATGTTATTATGAATAACAACCGTTTTACATAGTTTTAACAACTTTAGACCTCGTATAACTTAACTATTATGAACAACGGGGAGATATTTATCAGAATCATCAATACCCTCCAATATTTGTTTTTGATTGCAGTATATGTTAGAGTTCAAAGTCTTACAGTTCATACGGCTCTCTAAATGAATCTTGTTATTGTTTTTTAAATCGACACTTGCGATAAAATAACAAAAGCATACGATAACAAATGCAATTTTGACCTTTAATCTGAGATAAAATTAGTTGTTTTATTGAAAAATAAACAAATTTCCCTGCTTGATCTAAACGGTCAACAGAACACAAATAACATTATTCATAAAAGTTACATAAGGTTTATAGGAGCGTTGTACTAGTGTTTATCATATGTGTCATTAATAGTCGTGAGTTGCTCTTCAAACTACACTGTGGGTAATAAAACTAAATATAATCCCTATTCAATCTAATTTTAATAATGCTTCTAATTACTTTTCACAGACTGAGACTTTTTATCCCTGCAGGAACTGGATGGCTACCACACCTGGTTTAATGTATGTCGCTATAACAACCTTGAGTTGTGTTCCGGCATTAGTGACCAGGTTCCACTCTCCCTTAATAGAGCAGCAGCGCATTTGTAGCAGCTTTGGTGTTGCAACTGTGGCGATGGTAACCGCTTTCCATCAAGTGGGACGTCCGTCTGTCTGCTGAACTCTTGCAATAAAAAATTAAGACTTTTAAATATTACTCAAAAAATAAAACATGCTTAAAGAGCACTTCCATTGAATAACTCTGTAAATAATATCGTTGAAATTTGACTGTTAATAAAAATGTTTTTCTTTGATGAGATAGATATGTATGATATAGTATTCGTATTCGAAATAATTAGTTGTGGCTCACAGATAGACAGGCAGACAGAAGCCGAGTCGAAAAATGCACTATCAAGGACAGTCCCAAAATGTACAATCCGGGTGTCTTCAAGTTTCGCGTGAATAGGTTAATCAAAATTATCTAAGTAAGCAAGAAGCATGCTCCGTTTTCGACCGCATCATTTTGGGATCGTATGATTCGATAGTGAGAATAAAGCAACATACCGCTGTTCTTATAAAAAAAATTGTCCATCCAAAGGTTGTCTGGAAGAAATCGCTAATAGCGATAAGACCGCCTATTGTATTGTAAAATTTTGTTTCTGTTAACTGTATCTTTAAAACACAATAAAATATATTCATTCATTCATTCATCAATTAATTTAGTAAAATTTTCTTCATTTAGTTTATTTACTAGTTTAAAATTTCTATAATATTATACCATTCTAAACATGCCATATCTATACATTGAGGCTATTTACAACAAAAACGACTTCACATTAAAACCAAAAACATAATATTTAACCGACTTCTTTCTATAACTTCTTGAAGTCGGTGCCAAGTAAAATATCAAAGAACAATAACAAAATAGGGCTTACCAAGTTATTATATATTTGTAATGATAAATAAAAAATCTTAATCGGTACTTAAATTCATAAATGGATATCATATACATATGTAACACACCCTGAATACATGACACCATTGTTTCTCACTACATGAACTGGAATATGATCTGCGCGTGCGCACTTTGATTGTATTAAGTCTCGTTGAATGATAATAATTTACGATAAATGAAACCAATTGCTGGACAATTGGTTAGCGTTGCACCAGCAATTGTTTCGGGTCGTAGCTTTGTTACTAGCCGACATTATTGTATGACATAAAAAACATAATGGCTCGAGTATTCGTGTGCGAGTCTGACTCGCGCACGTTACTTGTTTATGAATCTAATAGGGGTAGAACATTAATAATAATATCTTAAGAAATACAACTTGAAAAATGAACCTTCATTTGGAATTTTAAGTATCTATGCCATCTCAACATTAAATACCATTTGCCCGTATAATACTCGGCTCTAAAGTTTTAGCACTACAACCAGTGGATGAGTCAAAATGACTGGTTTAATATTTTTCTTGTAAATATTTTTACTTTCCCAATGTTTCGTATGAAAAATTACACGACTTACATTTAACATGACAGTTACTCTTAATACTATAGCTAATGTTAAAATAAATCATTTAATAAATGATTACAAATCTTCAACGCCAGCGGCCGCCCTGGTGACATCCGGTGGAGTCTACAATGTGGTAAAATGCTCAACCAATGGACCAGGAGATGACACACTTCTTCGCCGATTTTCCACGCATTCGATGATTGTCTCTGCTGAATATATGAAATTCGTTTGTAATCTTAGATTTTGTCACGACTACGTTTCACAAAGACTCACAACGATCACGTTTACGACAGCGATTTTTCCCGTTCCATTAGCTTGTGGGCGTTAGAATCATAAAGTCTAGTGGAACGGATTATGGAGCGTTAATGCCATAAACGATGAAATACACAAATGTCATTGGTTGACTTGAAAATCGCGCCTTATTCAATGTCAATTGATAGAGAAATTAAAAAAAAAGTTGTGTATGCCAAGAAATAAATAAACAAAAGAAGACGATCACCAAAGTATTACAATTATTTCAATTGCCAATTGCAAATCGCGCAATAAAAAAATATGACATTGTTGATGACGTCAAACATTGACAGATAACTTATCTATGACATGACAACTGATGTTGCTAATAATTACTATGAGTGAAATTGGGCCTTAGGCTTCATCTTTACTTTTATTCTTGCATTTATAGTTTTATTCGTTCGTCTGTCTAAGATAATAAATAGTACAGTTTATAGTTTAAGCAGATATTATCAACCATGTTTGGTACCGCCATGTAAACCTCCTTTCGACCTATCGATATTTTTCTTTAACATATTAAATTCTTCTTAAAATGTGACGGCGCGTTCCCCTTTCGCACGTCACTTCAATCACTCATTGTCATATCATAAAATAAATTAAATATCTCCGCATTGTAAATAAAATAACATAATATAAATTAATATATACCGCGCCCACACTATATAAATATAAATTATCCGCTCCGCGCCGCATTTGTAATATACAATAAACATATAAAATACTTAAAAATATACACATACAAACTACTATAAATATACGAAGTACAATAAAGTGTGTGTGATAGTGGATAGTGGAGAAGAGGAGCCGCGTTTCATTCCCATTAACCAGGTAAGTGCGTGCTCGTTCCGATTCCTATGCCAAATTGTCCACACTTCTTTTCCCGCAAAGTTGACATAGTTCGCTTAACGCTAAATCCAGCGCCGCCGCAACAATGTTGTTGTAATATTTAATAATAATAACATTTGAAAAAGTTTACAGTCTTGTGGTCCGAGATCGTATTGACAAAAACAAATACATGACAACGGTTAGTGCACTGAAAATGCACTTAGAAATCTCACATTGTAACAACGAATGTCTCATTTGATTTGCACACAATACATTAATTAATTAATATAAATTTTAAAATGAAAAATATTAATTAATATTTCAATATAATTTAATGTTGTCTAATTATTTTGTTTACGTTGGTCATAACATGCATCACACTGTGATAAGATATGGATCAGATGTATCAAAGAGCAACATTTATGCTGAAAATAATGATGAGAACACTCACAGGATTAATAATATAAGTAATGTTGGTCAAGTTTTCGTCTATTGTTTGTTTACTTCTAAAACTTGAATTTTCTCGAGTACTTGACGCAAACCGTGAAAAACATAATAAAGCTGCCGTTTGAGCTAATAAGTAAAAATGAGAAAAAATCAACCGGGCTAAGTTGGAGCAGGATTCGCAAGGAACGAAGGATTTCGCAAATTCAACTGAGAAGTTTGTCTGTAATGCTACTGCTTCATCTTGGATAATGTTGATACTTGATAGTGATTGCATCACACAGATGCAGATGCGACGTTGTTATTATTATGATATTAAACATTGACAGATTAGATACTATGTTTAAACACCAGTGTAGGTGGTGTGATTTAATATGAAATGACATTATTTTTAATCGCTATTATCAAAACGCATTTGTGCGGAATCACTAACATTATCCCAGATGGAGTAGGGACACCAGACCAGCTGTCGAGGTGGGGGCGCGAATGTTCCGAGCGTGCTCACCTCTCTTCCCGTGGGGCGAGTTACAGGACGCCCCACGCCTAGACATCATGATGATGCCGGGGGTAAAGTAGTCCCCCGACAGTTGAAGAGACCTGGCGAGGCCCACGCCTGCCGGGGCTGCGGAGAGACTAGGTGATATACCCGTAGTCCTGGCATAAGGCGAAGGACGGAATACCCAGGGGTTTTAGTGGGTAGCCTTAACCGGGGACTGGCAATAGCATGGCACCAGTGTGACCAATACCACACTAGGTAACGAAGTATTCCTCAAGGTTCTGCCCTTGTCGCAGCTTAGTCCTCAAACGGATTTCCCCTGGCTAAAAAAGGGGCACTAGACCATCACGTGGTAACAACTGAACGGATTGAAATGAAACCTGAAATCCCTGTATATGATGGCGCTGCAATCGCGCTGTTTAGTGCGTGTGGCGTTGTAATTCACTAATAACACGTCGTCACGGCAACGCGAATGAAGTTTCGCTAGAACTACTAGAGTTTAATGAACAAGAACTAAAATATTTATGCATCCACACCTCGACAGGTTTTACTCTAAATCTCAGTTGTTCAAAACTAGGTCCGTTATCCACGTGAAATAGGTCAAGAGGAGCTTGGCCACCCGTAAAGGGAATAAACACGTGGCCCGCAAACAGTGTCAACACTTGGGATGTGAAAAGTCCCCTTATAACTGGCACTAAACATTTTCAGTGGTCTTAAGACGAATTTACAATTTTCTATCTTCATTTTTATCTGAATTGTATGGATCAGCAGATTCATTCTTTCTTTTCATACTTTTGTGGAAATTCTGTCAACAATGGTACCTTTCGTTGTCGTTATGTATACCCGTCTATTTATGTAGGTGGGGCTTCGTCTGGGATAATGTTAAAGATTTAGGCCCTTTCACACAGATATGGTTATGGGTTATACTGCATAGTTAATGACGTTAAATATTGACATGACGTACGTACGAGTATATGCACTAATGTCGCATAGATACCAGGTTATTTCAAAACGCTTTAAATTCTTCTACATTTATTATACGATACACTATTTATACCTTATACTCCTCCCTATTTTTAAGGAATGTTTCAACTTCATTCACACACCTCCGATTTGCGCTCAAATAATAACCTCCTGTTAAAGGCACCTGCACATTCTTCAACATTTTGCTCCAAATCCATTACTGTGCAGGATGTTTGCCTTTGGAACTCTTTACCCGTAGATGTCAGAAAATCTAAATCACTTGCCATATTTAAAAAATCTGTCAAAAACCATTACTTTAGTTTATAATAAAATATATATTTTTCTATTCTTTTTAACTTTGCTGTTCACTGTCCACATTGTACTGTTTTTTTTCTTTATTTTACTTATACCTGATATAAGCTGTTAAAAGTATCTTTTCAGTCACGTTGCCTGGAAGAGATTGCTTTAAAAGGAAATTCTTATGTATTTTCTTATTCATATCTGTAATTATTATGCAACAAAGAACAAAGGAAATAAATATAAAAATAAGAATGACATATGGTTAGCATCTAAAGTATAGTAAAGTAGCACATATTTTATTGCGTATGACTAACGTTAAATTTCCGGAGTGAGTTTTTAAATAATCATGAGGGCTGTTGTTCGTCAGTTTTGTTGCAATTTTTATTGAAGTCAATATATTGTTACGAGTGCGGGACTCGAATTAAAATGCCGTTGGAATTACTATATAATTTTTTAGAACTACAAACACGTATAGCAAAGGTACAAATATAACTGGACCCAACCAGTACAAACTGCACAATTCAATAACACGCGTAAAGTCCGTCACTATATAGCTTATCGAATACACACGTCTTGCTCGTATCGTAATCCTTGCTTGACTGCCATAAAATATTACAATACACAATACTGTTTTTCTAGGACTGTTTTTCTAGTTACAAATATTTAACACAAAGCAAACAAAAGAAGTCCAAAAGCCGAAAAGGTAATAAACTGTGTTTCTACAGACGCAGGTGTGATTTCGTCTTTTGTCGGCAGTCGGTCGTAACAATATGTAGATGGCGAGATATTAGCCGCCAAAATCGTGAAAAGGAAAAACATGTCATGCACGTTTTTATTATTATGCCAGTTTACTTTATCTGTGCTATGGCTGAAAACTCCATTCTCTTTTCATTTGATGAAGTATTTATAATTGATGATACGCGGGTATTCATCCTTAGTTGTGAGAACGAAGATGAACTAAAGTCGAAATTACACGAGTTCATTTTTAGCTTCTCTTTCGATAGAAATGAGGCAAAATAAAAACTAAAAAACACCTAACTTAATCGTTACAATATTTGCGATAAGTGATGTTTTTGCTAAAAAAGCAAAGGCAACGGCACTATATTTAAAGTTATTAAAATATATTTAAATTATGCAAACAATAAGAACATATAATAATTAAATCGTATAAATAATAGTGTACAATTACTCTACCGCTTACCTCTTGTTTCTCCTTTGTCGCTTGACCCATAGGTGTGCTTGAAAAACTATTTTAGAATTAGTAATAATAAATAATGACAGCTTTAAGAATAGAATAAGACTTTTTTATACCCCCATTGTACATATTACTACTTCTTTATAAATATATGTATGTACAACATAAAATATGTAACTTTTTGTGTACAATAAAGAAATTATTAAGTAATATGTCAGTTACCTCGTGTTACCAACTTACTCAATAAACCCTTCATCGTGTAAATCTATCAAAGTGTATGATTGGAAACTATCAAACTACGTTAAGGTTATACGCAAAATGATGCAAAGCTTTCCTAACATTATGGTGTAACCGATAAAACATCAATTAATCCACTAAAACAGGTTCATTGTTACGATAAGTTTAATATGCATGAGAAACAGTCGACCCTAAACACATGTGACAGAATAATTCATCTATTATAATATTATAAAATTCTAAACATGCAGTGTTTGTACATTGAAGCTATAAAAAAAACAACTGGTATCTACACATAATATATATATATATAATTGAAATACACGTATATAGTGACATATCACGATATGTCAGGAACTATAATACCTATATAGACTTGAAATTAGGCATGGACCTTCCTTTTTCCAAGTCAACTAAGAAAGGATTTTATGACACGCGAAGCGGGTCGGTATCAGTTAGAAGACTATATAAATAATAGATAATACAATGCTAGATTTCTTGTCTGTTCGTTCGGGATTCACGTAAAAACTAAAAAACTACTAGGCCGATTTCGATGAGGTTTTCGCTGATCGACAGCAAAATTTTAGACTCAAAATCTGCGCTACTTTTATTCCGGGAATCCTGCGGGATTTTTTCTAGAAATGATTTAAAATGGCCAAATTGAAAAAACATCAAATTCCTATGCGATTTTTTGACTGGTCGATAGGAAATTTTATCCAATAAAATAGGTGTTTTTATATTTCGGGAACACACATCCTAACAAACTCATTCACATTATCCTACGGGCCGTAGGATAATGTGAATGACGTAGGCTACGTCATAGGCCCCATGCATTTATTGCCTGATTAACTTTATTATTCCTTCACAGTTACTAAATTATTGACACCTGCATTCTCAATAAGTGACAAAGTAACCAGCAGATTCAAAATTCTCAATAAGTGATAAGCTGAATGATATAATTATCATGCCATTGCTATACGCGTATTTTTGACAGCTGATATTTAAAAAAAATCGTGGGTTTAATTATGTATATACCAATGTCTACGCTATTCGAGTTTCGACTACTAAAATAAATAAATCTTTAACGTAACAGTTACCATTCTTATCCTCAGTCAGTGTTGAGGTTTTATTCAAAAATAAAAGTGCACCCTAAATCAAGTTATTTTTGTCCAGTTTTCAGCTAATAACTCCAATGGATATTCTAGTCCAACAAACGAATCGGTTCCGGCCGCCCATTCGTGTAGCAATACGAAAGTTAATCCTAAAATAGGGCAGTTTATATCCCGAGCCCGCATTGCGCGACTATACAACTGAAAGAGAAAACATTGCGATAGAAAAAGAAGGACTGAAATCGATGTGAGACGAGAGCGAAGCGATATAATAACATATAGCTATCTCTCTCGCAGCCAGTACACTTGCACTAAGAACGCACTTGAAACCCCTCGTCACCGGTACGATGCGTACCTAGTTTGCACTCGCTCTCCTTAGGCATGCAACCAAATATCGATATTTATTGTATGAAACGATATTAAACATCGATAATCATTTTATCGACTGCTCTGTCATGATGTTGTAAATAAGTTTGTTGTTGGTGTTTTTAATCTCCGATGGCGAATGTCAGTAAAGTTTTATATATATCAAATGAAGCATTTTTAAATACTAAAAATAAACTAAGTTATAAATAAGTTTATATGAACGATGCGATGTAAAAATTCTCTGTCAGAGAGAAGCGTGCTCAGAAGAATGACTATTTTGCCACGCTGTATGGCAATGCTAATTCGTTGCGTGAAATACGAATCAAGCATCTGATCACGAGTGCCATCAAAAAGTGGCTTTGAAGAAATCCTTTATTTTTGGACCTTACGGATCTTAACTTTCAACTCCAATTGGCATAAGTGGTATTTTTTAAATAATATTTTGATCAGAAAAATGTACTAAGGGTTGAAACTATAACCAGTCAACACATACCACAATATGAGTTCCTTCTTTTCTTTCGATTTATCGGTACAATCTATTTATCTATACTATAACAAATCTGTAAATGATCCAAGTTCGTACAATGCGTTTAAAAATGCAAAAAAATCAGGGGGGCTAATTCGAACCATCAGATTCCAAAAATACATTTTTAGCCTATCTGCCTGTTAGAGCATCACGTGAAAACTACTGAACGGATTTAAATGAAACTCGAAACGGAGCTAACTTTTATCCCGGATTGTTACTTAGGAAACTTTCTATCCCGATAAATTACATCAGGTATAGACGAAAATAGCGAAACAGATACCGCTGCGATCGTTAGAATAGACAGATAAGCAAAATAAATGCCGTTTTTTAATTCACTATCAAATACCTACGTTATTGTACCCAACATGTCATTCATTGTCGCCTTTTATTTTAGTGGGCAGATGTGTAGACCTAATTCCTTTGTTATTATTTTATTTCTAAAACCCTAATTAAGTTTTTATGTATTTAAAATAAAGCTACTGTCTGGGTACATAATAAATATAGTAAAATTGAGGTTTTCAGCCAAAAGTAATCGATTAGGTGAGTTTTTTTATATCGATAGTAATTCCTATATTGTAGTATCGATGTTATAGTTGTTTTTGTATATCAGTGCAAACCTAGCTCTGATGAAACCGTTTTCGTGGGATTGCAAATAAACGAAAGTAGTAGCTAAAATTTTTAGAAATCAGAGATGTCGAATGACCTGACTGGCTTTTTTAGTCTTGAATCATCCAGCGAAAATGACATTGTTTGCGAAAGAAGAATCAAAATCAAAAGAACATAGTAAAACAAAACCTTAATAAACATGCTATTTTTTCGGCTTCTTTCTACCTTTCACATTTTAATATTCTTGGTATTTTATATTATTGTGGAAGAAGAAATCACGACATGTCGATGAAATCTTTTGCCTCTTTTGTACAAAGGGTCATTACGGTTTTGTTTTCTGTATTTCCAATTAAATATATTTTTTATCATTTTAAGTAACTTTCCAGTACCTACCAGCGGAGTCGACGTGGAGATCCGGGAATATTATCTCATGTACCTATCTCTTGCATGCGTGTATTTTTTACATTGGTCTTGAAGACAATAGTAAAATGTATATTACGTCACTATAGTTGCCATCGATTGAGTATAAGTATATTGTAGGTTCACAAACATCAAACAGCTGTGTGCTTCGGGTATAATCGCCTTTGTTCGTTGCAAATGTATAGACATAGGTAGGAGAGCTTGAGTTCGTTGTCATGATGATTCAAGTCTCGCCTGCTCGCCGAGTCGCGGTTGCCAGCCATTTGAGTTGACTCTCTCAGTAGCACGCGGCCATACGCGCATCGAGTTAGGAATACTGCGCGCAGTGATATAATTATAAATCCCTTTGTAGTGCGTAAAATTTAGTTTTGTACCATTTTTATGTGTGTGAAGACTGTGTATTGAGTGCTACAATCATTTTAATGTACGGATTTATGCTGATTTGACGTAAATTAAGGTATTATAACTTGTATAATACATTATAAAAAAATACTGTATAACAATAGTTTTGTTTGTTTCTTTCAAAGTAGGTGATGTCAAATAACTGTTTAAATTTTTCTTATTAATATTTGAATTTTTATTTTAAAATTAAGCACTGACACTTAGTCATCTAAGCTATTTTATGCAAAATTAGAACAATACCATCCCAGTTAGACATAGATGAGATCAATGATTGTTTGGGATTTGAAACGATTATTAAAATAGGACAGGAATTTTCTATAAAATTAATTAGTTTATCTCGATATTTCTCTTTACTAAAATAGCTATGTACTAAACAGAAGAAAAGAAATATACAGAATCGAACCACAAGGTTTACCATAAAAAAACTAAAGTCGCCAGACTTTTATTTTTTAATCAAATATAATTATTGTTGTTTGCTGACCTTACTCCTAAAATAGTGCATTGTTGACCTGATAATAAGGCAGGTTATTTTAAATATGCCAATAGTGGCTCTACATATCTGGTTTAATTGCATCAATACATTTATTCATAAGTAAATTTTCACCTACCAGACTATAGTTTTATTGGATTATCTTCCCCATGTTGAAATTATTTTTTATTACTTTCTCTTTGGATGCTATAAATTTGACACATATTCTAGAACAACACGCACTTACAGTTTGATGCTTGAGCAAATAAATCATCCAAGTTAAAAAAATCTATTAAATATAAATAAATATATATATGAAATAAATATACTTACGTGACATCTGTTGATAGTGGATTTTTTAATTTTATCATTTCAAGGACGTAAGCCGAGTTTTAATAAGGTCCTATATTGAAAAACATAAATTAGTTCCTTTTGAAAGGACATTCTATAAATTAAGGGTGTTTAACCCGCCCTGAACTTGCAGACTGTAGGAAAGCATTGTAGGTGTTCTACTATATTATTTAATAAATAAAATATGGATGGATTTGTATTACATATCATATAAGATTAGAATAACTGGATATACTTTTCATCAAACCGGGCAGGAAGGTATTCCATACGCATGTAATAAAGAGAAAAAATAAAGCGAGCGATAGACGTGCTACCAAGTGCGCGTACTTATGGCTCGACGATCATCGTCGCTTTCAAAAGAAGGTGACACACGGTCGAAAAAGATCGGCGAGCCATAAATGTGAGTACTTGCTCGCTTGTCTAAACCCTACGCCCTCTATTTCAATACAGTGAGTTTTGTTTATTTAAATTTTATTTCTCCCTAGCGTAAATGACCTTCATGGGGAAATGTGCGCTTCAAAACACGTAAATATTTAACTTTCAAACTAAAAAGTGGAAATTTCTTAAGTAATATTTTCAACTCCAAATATCGTTTTATTCATTTTACTAGTCTAATAACCTACTGTATGTTAAAATAAACATCAAATTGCTTTGGCTAAGATTATTTTTAAAGATTAAAACAATATATCCAAAAAAATTTAATGTTCCGTAGCCAAATGAAACGATGAAATATAAAAATGTGAAATAATTGTAATTTTATTAAAGACTAGAACTTTTATTCCGGATCCGCTTGCGTACCTATATTTTGAATCCAAACGTATGCCGCGAGGTTTCGAGAATTTCCGGGATAAAAAGTAAATGTTCTATATTTTTTCAATATCCGTCATCGTTATACATAATAAATAGTTGATTCATTATTATCAAAGCTATATCCGTGCAGGAACGGAGAAAGAATACAATTTCCTGTGTCCGGGTGGCCTTAATTAAGAGGTGACAAAACAACCCACAGCCAGTGGTAGGGCATTTACCCGACTGGATGGCCACCACCCCTGGTCTAGAGTATACCGCCATAACAACCTTGAGTTGTGTTCCGGCGTTAGTGACCAGATTCCAGTCTCCCTTAGGAGAGCAGCAGCGCATTTGTAGCACCTTTGGTGTTGCAAATGTCCATAGACGAAGGTAACCGGTTTCCATCAAGTGAGCCGTCTGCGTGTCTGCTGAAGTCGTGCAATAAAAAAAAGTTGAAAAAGTAAAAAAATATTTAGAAAACATATTGTATCCACATATGAACAATCCAAAGGCATACAGATTTATATTATTAAACAAAAAGGTCTGCATTTAAAGTGATTCTTTATTACTTCTGTAATAATAATTATATTAAGTAAATATGACGGGCGGTGTTTTTATCATACAATTTTATGTGAACTATAGCTGTGCCTGCAGCTTTGTTTGTTCTGGCATAGACAATTTTTTTTATATATGTACCTATCTACTACATGGCAGAAATACTTACAGATATTTATATTATAATCTCCTGAACAATAGATAGATAGATAACACTTTATTGTAGACCATTACAGACAAACTTACGAACAAGTATTATTTGGTTGGGTAACAAAGGGCAGTCTTATCGCTAAAAGCGATCTCTTCCAGACAACCCGTGGCAAGAATATTCTGATTGAAAGTAGCGATGGTGGTATACATAATTATTGTACGATTACTTACATTTTAATAATAAATATATAACTATACTATATGTACAAATATACACATAAGTTATATACAAGATATGGTGATAATATGCAACTATTTAAACACATAACTATATGCAATATAATGTCTACTAATTATATAAAATATGTAAATTATCATATATATTTATTTTGATAATGTAATATTATATACAATATTACTATATAAATTATCAAAATAAATATACTCACTGCAAATTTTAAGACAAAATTTCTGTTATAATGCTTTAAATTTTCATTGAAATTCGTTGATCAGTTTTGGAATACATTCTATACAAACATACTGACAAACATAGACAAAGATCCAAAAATATTTATTTATAGTTAGGCATCGTATAAATTATAATAAATACAAATATTTTCATATGCATTTTGGCACAATATTAGTAGAGGTGACGGTAAAGTTTGAACCTCTTTCTAATAACCAAATTAGTTATTGTTTTTATCAAATTATATTGATTTATAAATACGCCTATGGTAGCTTGCCAATCGAAAACTATTGATGGCTATTTTTAATTCAATTAATTTTAATCAATTTTTCCAGTATCAATAACTTTTGATAACTGAACAAATTTAGTTTCAACTGTTAGCTTTTAACATGGAGAACATGCCTTGATAGGCTTGCCTACTTATCTTTGTTCATGTCTACCTGGCAAGCAGGTATGAACAGGTACGTCAATATGGGTAACTAAACCGTTCTGTTAACCAAAAAAATTGGTATCATAAGAAAGATAATTTAATTACAATAATAACTGTTATAGCCTAGCCTGCAAAAAACCGTTCATTTAACATCAAAATTGAGCAATAATAATTCCATGAACGGTTTTCGATTGGCAAGCTATCATAGTCGTGTTTACAAATCAAAATATGTAATTTCATTTCAACGGAACACGACTGATAATTTCTTTTATTTTTCCTTCCACCCATTTTAATATTATATATAAAATATTTAGAGCTAGGCCATGTTTGCTGAAGATTTTCTTGCGCCGCTTCTTCTCTTCAAGCCATAACATGTTGTGAAGCGGTGGTAAATTAGATTAGGCTCCCATAGAGTAAAAAATAGCCATAAACAAAATTAAAACTATATAAAATTAAAATAAGCAAGTTGGCGGTAGGCTAAATAAAACTTTAACAATACTCGTCGACAATTGTCATCTTTGTCGTCCGTGATCACGGCCTCTGAAAAGCAGCCGAAACGTCGGAATAACCAAAATCAAATAAATTACCGCGCTCAAAACCGTTAAAATATTATATGTAATTTGAAAAAAAAAATATCGTCTCATATAGTTTTCAGATGGTTGAATGTCGCGATTTTCACCTTTTAGACTATTTGCAATCGCAGACAGATATTTAATTTTAATTTATTGGTATACAAAAATGTTATTTCTAATTTGGGATAGTAAATTTTGATAAAACATTTAATCAATTACTTTGTCAACGTATTGATGTTATTCATTATCTAAATTACACCCAATAAGTGTCACGTATTTAGTCACTTTTCTGGATAAGTTAAATATAATTTACTAAAACCTTGTGTCGGTAATCGGTACAAAGTGATGTATATCGGTTTCTTATGTTATTGTCCACTATTTTTTATTTATTGTATTTATTTTTTATATTGTATAGGTTCACGTTTAACTGATATTGCGCCCTATGTCAGGAAGAAATGCAGTCTAAGATGGAGCACGCTTACCTAAAAGGTAACCATTCACGCGAGACTTGAAGACACCTAAATTGTAGTTTTCAGGAAAAACACGACGGTAATGAGTTCAACTCTTCAGCGGTACGAATAATAAAAGTGGAAGCATAGCGTTTTGTCCGGTTTGTTGGTATTTCCATCATTAATTTGTCTTACATACATATTGACGTACCTATTTCCCACTGGGGTAAGCAGAGACGTAGTAGCTGTGTCTACTTTCATTAATCTCGTCATACATTTAGTTGAGGTGCTTCTTACCTGAGCATTAATCAAAATGTCTTGAATTTGATCATAGTGAGTACGTTGAGGTTTACCGGCACCAACTTAATCAGTCATATTGCTGTTATATAATAATTAAATTTCATTACCCTTGCTTAAAATTTAATTAAACTTTGTTCAATTGCCTACCAATGGTAAATGATATAGAATTGTTGGCAGTAAATATGGGTCTTCGTTTGCGACAGTATAAGTATTAATAGATATAGTTGAATATAGAAACACTGATTAAAACAAATTGAAAACTGCACATGACCTAAAACCTGCAAATGAATTAACTTTTGCTATGTGTGATCAGATTTGGGTAAATTGAATAAAAACCCGGTTTACGTAAACGATCTACAAAAATTACGGTTTCGCCCATGCACCGGTACTAAATGTTTGTTTGACCGCCAGACCTACTATCAATGCTTCCCGGTTCGCGGAATAGTGGTATTATGATTGTAATTTTATACTTATTATATTAAAAACATTTTTAGCTAATCATACTAATTAATTGGATACGTAACAGAAGTCTTTTATCCAAAGTTGACCAGTTACAATTAAGTATTATGTTGATTTAATAAATGCAACCTTGCGCCAAAAACCTGTCTGTCGACGACCCGAGACTTGTGATTAAATTTTAAAACTAACAGCAGATGATACAGAAAATGTAAGAGTGTATATCCAGGGGCGGCTCAAGACTGCAGGCAAAACTTATGGACGCCAAAAATGTCTGCAAAAACTACAAAAAGCCAACAAAAAAGCAAAGTTTACATTTCGTCAACTTCGTTTTTGAATAAAATAATTTTTCATTAATAAAATACGTATATGTATAATTTTTCTGGTAATCGAAGTTTTCTTAAGCTTCGATGGGTGCGATATTTTTCGAGTTTGCCTACGGTGGCAAAATTCCTAGGGCCGGCTCTGTGTAGATGATAGTCAAATCAACTAGAGATACTTTTTATCATCCTAAAAAATGCCGAAGCCACCTAGATTTCAAGCTTTGCAAATTATGACTTTATTTTTAGAACAAGTTAAATAGCGTATTAATTATAGTTTAAATTGAAATTATATCTATCATGTTATTTTATCGTTATGATGATGACAGGGTAACCTCCTCTTTTGGATTTTACATGGAACTCCTGCTCTTTTATATGATGGTTGGTTTCAGACTTAATTCAGATATGTGTCAACTACCCCATTACAATTCAATATGGAACTTTTTAAATGCCTTCGAAAACATATGGTATACGCAAAAACAAAAGATCGTTCTTAAACTGTGATATATCACAATCTAAATCAAATATTTCCTACGAAATTTACATTACACCTCATAAAACAAATATTTTCTACTTTTACATAAGATTTCAAAAGCAAATAAAGACTTATTTGCTGTAAATGAGACATTTATCTGTGTTTATTAGCTTAAAACTTTCTTGCTAAGTTGTTTCTTCTGATTCAAATAACCACCATTTTGGTAATAAAATTAGGTGCTAATATAGTTTGGGATAGATTTATGTAAAGGTTATCCCAGAAAGTAGGACAGGTTTTGTTTTTTTTTTTGTGATGTCATTTTGGTTATTTTGGTCATTTTCGTTATTTTAATCGCTTTGGTTATCTTCATCAATCCATCATAGCAGTCTCGTATTTAGTCAAGCGGCTTAAAAATCACAATTCCAATTTAAATTTGGCTTAGCTTATTTGGTTGGATTTCAACTATGAAAGTATATTTTGTTATTTTGTTATTTCGCTAATAATAGTAACAAAATCCTGTATGTGTATCAACACTAATCTTGACGTGAACGAAGACCCATATTTATTTCAAGACAGCTCTTACAAACGCAATAGACAGTACTGAAAGGAAATCAAATAACTGATGAAAATACAGGAGCGTACTGTTTCTATTATGATACCCAAGGTCAGAAAGGTATTAAGGTCGATCCTTTCCTCAACGAGACCCAAGACGTGTCATGGATAACAGTATCATGTTTATATTCAAAGTATGATCGTTTATAAAAAATATTTTGTGAAAATAACAATTCATTCACTTTCAATAAAACTATTTTTTCTGAAATCTGTAAGAAGTGTTTTTACTTCAGTAATATTTCGTAGTTTTGTATACCATATAGGTTTTGGCGTGCTGATTCGTCATATTTTCTGGAATTACAATATTATACACAGCACCAAAGAGTAGAGGGCATAAAGCGGCTGCTTTCAGAGAATCGCTTAGTTAAACTGACACGTATCTAGATTTGCTTTGCTGGTAGGTGTAGACATAACATAAAGTTTCACTTTATTTTGATACTTATCATATTTGTAATACGAATCTACAAAAGCGTCTACTTTAGGCCCTATGATGCTTCTGTGACAGTGTATATTTATGTAAGTTACTATACAATTATCTGTAAAATGTATGAAAGTGGAGAGGAAGAGTGGAGGAGATGCCACAGATAGTTCTTTCCTCGCTTTTAGGCGTTTCATTATTAGCTTGGTTGACCTCTACAAGGTCGGCAATAGGGGTTGGCTGGGTAAAGACGAGTGTCAGGCTACTTAGTGTAAACTTGGGGAGCCTTACGGCCTGATGATGTGGAATATTCCTTTTTAGGAACGTTATTAGAAAACTAAGATGAGGAAATGCTTTATTAATATCTTACGGATCGGAGGCAGGCAGTGTGGTAATACGAGAGCCGTGACGGCTGCTGAATGGTTATAATCCTACCATATGTTGCCTGCAGCCAGATTTCTATCAAGGAGTAGGTAATATTAATTTATTTTCAGGCTAGAATCTGTTATGGAGACCTCCAGTCATTTTCAAGGGGCACGACCTGAGTACTGTATCTATTAAACCAAGTAAGCCTCGAATATTGACGCAAGGTTGCCAACCTATCGGTTTTTCTATACGATACATTTTGGATAATGTGCATTAGAAATTTTCAATCTTATCCTGCCATGTCCTTTCCATGATCGGACAACCAAACACACTGAGATACGGTACGGACATATCTATACGAACAGGCACTTCGTCTCCACCTTCGTTATGGGCACAGCAAAGGATTAGAACTCACTGTCTGTTTTTCCTGAAACCTATAGTCTGAGTGTCTTTAAGTCCCATGAGAATATGTATCTTCTAGGTAAGCTTACTGCATCTTAAATCGATCGAAAAAATGGTCAAACGCGAACCTATAATGTAATTTAACTGAATCGGATCGGATGTTCTGCTTAATGGATTTGATGCATTAAAGTTGTTTCTAATTAATTTTATAGACTTTTAAACTGAAAACTGAAAGTCTCGTAAAATTATAACACACTCATAGTTTATCGCAATGACAGAATATCAGAATAACAGCTCATAGACACTTAAAAAAAAGTTTACATCGTTGATATTAGTGTTGCTAACTCTAGTTCAACATTCTGTCACCCATTGGCCGGACGGGTTCGTTTGAGCTGTCTACCGCTCCTATTATAGTTGTCTGCTGTGTATCTATCACAACCTAAACTAGCGTATTATTGTTTGTCCCAATTTCCATCATCTGTTTATGCCGTATTATATAATATGTTTGGTGGAGGGCAAAGGTCAGATATACCGTCACACGTCGTGCCTGACCTTTTATAAATAAACTTTCAATAGTGAAACCTGTTTCTAGAACAACCGTGTTACAAAATTGGGTAGACTGGTAAGCAGACAATGAGTTTGCATAACTCGCGTGTCTGGAAACGGTAGGGCGTATCGATCGTCTACCATTTTTACAAAGACGTGGTTCCGTTTCATGCGGTTTCGATTACAATTTTTTGAAGTTTTGTAGTCAAATGAATCTTTTAATAATGCACTAGAGAAATGTCTATAACACACATAGACACATCCTATGTATGTCAATACCTTTATTCTGCTAATAGTCCTATAGTCTATACATAGATGAAATTTGGAAGCAAAGTGTATTCCATATAACGCTATACAATAGTATAGTGATATTGCAAATAAACTAAAAATTAAAAGCGGTCATTGTATATGTGTTGAGAGTTATGAATATATGAAAATCACTATGCGTAGCTATATAGCAAACATATAAGCGACTTTAACCTCTTTCCATCCAGTGGTAACAAAAACAAAATTACCATCATTGGCTTAATATTTCAATTAAAGTGCATATTAGCTTATTAATGTGTTTTATATTTTCCTATTTATTTCTGTGAGATTTATGGTTTAGTCTATATTATGTAACGCAAGAAATTCTACAACAATAATATATCAATTTGAAATGATTTAAAGTGAACTTAAAAATATATATATACAATAATAAAATAAAAAATCTAAATTAAAATCCGTCGAGCTCCACTAGACCATTGTCACTGGCAGCATTATCTCGCTGGTTACAAAGCCTGATTCTTTGTGCAAGGTAAGCTCTAGCATTATGGTTTCCCGCTGCCTCGACTATTCCTTGTTTTAATATATAAGTATATTGGAAAGCGTGTGGGTACGTCGCCCCCATGGACGCAGTCTTCACCCGAAGGAGTTCAAATATGTACCCAGTTCAAGGAATCGAAAATTTGCGCCGTTTGAGGTGGTTGGCGGACATTAATTGTTTAATTTGAAGATAATCAACTAGTAAACAGATATTAAATTTAATCGTACATTCGCATAGTTCAGTGGGTTAGGTAATAAACATTATTATCTCTAAATGCCGCGAATTACATCATAAATGAAGAAGTTAACAGAGTCTATTATTTTGGAAGTTATCTATTGGGAGATCTGTTTAACAATGATAACAACAAGTTACATAAATAAAACTTTATTAAGTACTTACCTTTGTTTTGGTAATTAAACATGCATCGTTATTATGATTTAAGCTTGTACTAAATTGAATATATTATACACTTGTTAATTTACAAGGTTTCATATTTTTACTATATCTTTTCACGCACCGCGGTCTTAGTAGCTAAGTTGGCTAGAGCACCCGGGTCTAATACAAATGGTGTCGGTCCAAATTCTGGTTGAAACAGTTGGTTTACCATATTTAGCAATATTTTGTTGTTATAACAATGTATGTAACTATTATGTTTTGCTTGACACAGACTTCAATATGCTGTAGAAAATTTTATTTTTCGCTGTTTAGTTAGTCTTGAAGTAGGTTTCTGTTTTATTTAGAAGTGCAATTGTAAAATGATTACACCAGGCAGCATTTTCGTTTGAATCTCAACTCAGACCGTCAATGTTTTCTAAATACAACGAATGTCAATACGGGATCGTGTTGTTTTACGTTATGGATTTCCAAGTACGCCATTGTACGCCTTCCAAGTCCTAGTTGAGTCTAGTACACCACGTTATTGATCTTAATTAGGTACCTACTCGTTTTTCGATTTCATAAACCTAACAATATTTCAATACGATTTCTATTTGATTTTGAGGAATTTTCTGCTATATCTTCGGATTCCAGGCTCTAACAGCAAAGAAAATTATGTAGAACCATATAAAACTATACTGAATCCAATAAACTAAACATGGTTTTGATTTACAAGATTTGAATTTTATTGATTTCATTTTGAAGTTTGATTTAAAGGATTTTAACGATTTTTTGTGTTATAGCTTCGGAACCCAATATTCGATAGCAATGAAATTTATATCAGACCATTATGAAAGTAGATAGATAAAACTTTATTACACACCTAAATATACAATTACAAAAACAGACCTTATTTACAATATTTTCTAGGCAATACGCGGCCTACTCGCTCAAAGTCAAAACTCGATCTCTTCCACGCAATCTAAATGAAAGAGATTTGAATCAGTACCTTGAACCCAATGCAAAAAGAATGATCAAAATTGGTCCAGAGACATCGTTACACGACTTTACGATGTTTTAGATAATATATAATAAAAATAAGATATTGTAACTAAAAATAGCTTTAGAAATAAGTTATTTTATAATTTTTAGTTTTTTCTATAAGCTGATGACAACTCACAATTAAAGGATTAGAACATTGTAACATAACAATCAAGAATTTATCTTCGTGCGAAGAGTGATATTTGGTTGCTAAGTACGTAAACACAATCGACTGATAAATAAAAATCCTTGTTATAATTGATAACGGTTTATGAATGTAATCTTTTAATTATATTTATTCCGATTTTTGTGAAGTTCGGACATACTACGTACATTTTCTTGTGACTTTTCAAATTAATTGTGTTTGTGATGCTGGCTACTTTGACCGCAACGTGGATTCAGGTGTGCATTTGTATTAATTATTTTGTTATCAAAATGCAATCGTGTACCACGTGTTGTGTAGTAAAGTTAGAAATAATACAACTTCTATGGATGGGAAATTAAAACTTACTTATAAAATAAAACTAAATTATAAACCATCTTAAAATTTAAACTACACTACAAAAAAAACCTCAAAAATTAAATACTATTAGTTGTTGTGGTGCTTAAAAATAGACTAAATTACAAATAAATTAATATAAAGTATGTAACAAATCGTTGCCAGAGGGAAGCGTGCCCAGAAGGCTCGCTGCGTTGCCACGCTGTATGGCAACGTTGATTCGTTGCGCGAAACATGCACCAGCCTTATGATCACAGGTGGTATCAAAGAGTTTCTCACAAATTCTTTGAAGAATCTATTTGCCGATGGACCCCACGGACCTAAGATTTCAACTTCAAACGGCACAAATATGTAACCCCTTCCTAGGGTTTCAAATTTGCGCCGTTTGAGATCTTCAGCTATTGAAGCAGCGTTGCCAGCCACTGGCATTAACACTGGAAGATGTGATGCCGCCAGTGTCAACGCATGTCGCGTCCCACACAAGCGGCCTTCCCATATTCCAAGGAGTAAGCGACATTCTATCCGGCCTCTTGCCATCGTCGCGTACCAAGCCATTTGGCTCTAGGATGGCTGGTACGCCGACGCTGACAAGAGCTCGGCGGATGATGTCATTGAGGCATGGCGAGATCTTCGGCCAAAATTATTTCTAACTAATATATATTCGTTAGAAATTATAACAAATTTGATTATTGCGGAAGTGATGGTACTTAATGTACTTCCAAGACTTGGAATGTGTTAATTGGACCGATTTACGACAAAATGAAGCAATCCAAAAATTCTACCAAAATATATTATGCCACTAAACTGAATTAGATATATGTTAAATATCCAAACAATCCAAGTTCTATTAATGTCTGTCATGAAACATGTTAGTGCACCATCTCACATAATTCTCAAATAATTCATCTCTTGATGAATTATTATTCGCCGAAACATGCCTAACTGCATATATTTTCAAATATTAGAAAATCCTAAATAAATCCATAGACGTGATATAAGGCTCTGAAGAAAAGAGCACAAACGGGAATTAAGAAAATTTCAATTCGGAGATTCAAAATCAGAAAATTCAAATAACTATAGTGTGATGATGTGTGAGGGATCATGGGTAATTAATTACATTTGAAACTTCCGACTTTCTAAAAACAATTTAAAGTAGTTGGTATATATTATTGGTACATAATTTTATATATATTTTCCAATTATCATCATCATCATCCTAATGTTAAATCCCATTCGCTAGAGATTTGATTGCCTTCCCCTATTATGATACTACTGGTATGCGTATCACTAGGTTAAGCAAGGATTTTTTGTATCAACCCGTTACATCGGAACCTGTAATTCATCATTATGTCTTTCCAATTGTCAACCAATTTCCTGATTTTTCTATTTTTTAGTACAGTACTTCGTATACATATCAAGAATAATGAAGATCTTTCTACTTTTCGACAAACTTGCGTAGGCGTAAGCTGTCTCACCAAACCTTTTTCTTCCTCAATCGTAAAGTTTATTATGTTTAGTTACATATATACATAAGGGTATTAATGTTTGTCTAACGAAATTGTTTGATTAGTATTGAATGGTACAATTAAGAGACTTATTGAGTTCTCGTACCATGAGATATATTTTGAAAACTAAGTAGTCACTTCAGATGATGTAGAGAAAGTTTAGACCTTGTGATTATATGATTTTCCTTTCGTGAGCTTCTCTTTAATCTACACTTACGGCGAAAATAACTCTGTCTGTTACGCTTTAACAGTAAAATCGCCAAATTAAGTTTGATGTTAATTAGTATATAAGTTATTTCGATAACATGGGTTAATTTATTATGGGAAAATTACATAATTTCCTCGGGATACATATCCAATTGTACAGTAGGAAGTCAATATAACTCTAGTATTGTTTGTAACCAAGTTTGTCCCCAACGATTGCAATGCACAATCGAGTTAAATAGAGTTTTGCGTTGGTAGACGTGTTATGGAGGACTACCTTAATAATTTTTAAATCCTGTTGCTTAGTTTTAACATTAAATTTGGCGGTGGATTTTTTATGCCTTGTAATGTTTGTAGTTTAAATTAGTGGAATTAGATTATTCCACGTAATATTCTCAAATGTAATAACTCTGTGTTCAATTCCTGGGAGGATCGATTTTCTGAACAAACTTTCTGCTAATTACTCTGAGAGTTCCGGGCCCCAGAATTGTCCGCTATAAGTTATGTATGTACAATACAAATATAGTATATATAATATAATATACATAATCCCTACTAATATTATAAATGTGAATGTAAGTTTGTTTGTTACGCTTTCACGCGAAACTACTCAACCGATTATCATGAAACTTTGTACACATATTCTTGGAGGTATTAGAAGTAACATGGGATACGATTTTTTTTATTATGTATTTATTCTAATGATACTGAAATGCAAAATTAAAAGTATGTAAATACTCATATGTGTCAATGTTCGTGTAAATTAAATTAAATTTATCAGTGTTCCGCTATATAATGAAATAGTAAAATTGCAAAAAAAAGGTATTTGTAATTGAAAATAATCTAGCCAACATAGGTGTATTGGGCATCGTCTGATACATATGTAGGTGTTGTATAATAATGTATCAAAGTATTTCATGATATTGTTATATAAGCCAGTAGAATCAAATAGTTTCAAATGTGTTCCTAAGCACGTGAAATCTCCTTGTAACTTTTAAAGTATGGACTGAAATTATGTATAAAATTTAAAGTTAAATTCTTTAAAATTTGAACAATATCCTTTGAGTAGTTTTTGAGACATGCTTCGTGTTCAAATGGCAAAATCAGCGCACTTTGTCACCACTACGGAAATCTTCACCACGTGGTCTAACACGCACTTAATCGATGTTTTTGGAATGTCTACATTGTTTCCCTGTTTGTCTTTATGATATCAGTTTTAGATATAGCCACCGAATGATTAAATGAAACAGAATTGTTTACTAATTAGCTTTTCCTATTATTGATATATCTATAAAGTATACATACATACACATAAATAATATGCCCGAGAATGGAGTCAACAACTTTATACAGAATGTCCAAACGGCGCTTGGGATTTTTGCTGTTATGCGTATTTTCTTGTCTCGTGATCCCACCGCAGGGGGCCGCTACATACGGGGGTAGCAGCGGAATCTCGCCTCTGCTGATGAAGTGGTATACCACCGAGTTATACCAAGTCTGTACACGAGAGCGTCAGGGTGCAGTACTTATGTTCCAGATCCCCTGGCGTTACTACAAATGTATTTAGGGGCGCTACCCACTAAACACCAGTTTAGTGGGTACCTAGGTCGAATTTCGCCCGGGACCCCTGAGAGTCCCATACGCACTCGTGCCGGTTGCATCAGGCGGCATTGGCTTCTCCGTATTCATGGTCGATGTGTCGCAAAAACTGAGTTAATTAAAAAAGCGTTTTAGGTTTCATGACCAAAAAGGCAAAAGTAGCCAGACCGCTCGATGCTCTGTCCGTCTATATTTATATCACAGCAATTAATCAATTAAAATAATAATGGATGAATGAATAAGATTTGTCACGTAAGACACCTGCTATTACAAAATGGAGTTATGAATTTGTAAAAGAAAACTATAGTTGTCCATCATATTGTATGGTGGTTTCATACGGAATGAAAATAATTCAATATACATAGCAATGTGGGAGGGATACGGGCGAGTCGACAAGGCACTATATGTTTTTGTTGCTCAGGGAGTTTCGGGGCAAATGCGAAGGGAAAGACGCATTGCATTAAAAATTACGGTCCTACAGGGCACTGTTGGCCGCCAGCATAGTTCTGTGTTCCCTTTTTGTAGTAGCAATTTATTGGTACTTTCACTCGTAGGATTTTACGAGGGTGCATCGATTTACGTAGTAACGGTCAGACCGAGTGTATACGGCGAGAAGGAAATGGGAAAAGAGGATGCTAATAGCTGACGTAATTACGTTTAACAATACTTCTGTAGATTGTTCAACTGTGCTTCTGCGAAACCTTTCATTATCATAGATTATTACGTACTTGACCCACTTTCCTCTTCCCCTATCCCATCTTACTATTCCAATCCCGTCTATCCCATTCCTCTTGTCTACTCTCTCTTTTTCTTCCCCCTATGCCCTCTTCTTTTCCCACCCTAAAGGCTGCAAGGCTACAACATCCCGTGTTGCAAACGTCTGTAGGTGACGGTACCCATTTTCCAAAAGCTTTAACATTGACCTCACGTTGGGCACCAATGTGACCTATACGAATTTTTATGTGTGATCGATTGACGTTTGAATACGACGATCAAGTAAGATGATATTTTAAATTGCGAGACGACTGACGAAGTAAAGTTTGACAGCACTTTCAACGCGCGAAAAATTAAAAATGTCTATAAAAAGCAATTAGCAATTGGTACTGAAAATAAATAGACTGGTCTTCCATACACTGTGTCAGACATGTTTGCGAACATGGGAAAGAAAAAAGAATTGCCCAATTAATTTTACTAATTACCGGTCAAGATAACTTTAATAGGAATCGGTTCAATTTCTGTTAGATAATAAATTTATAAAGTTAATAATAAAGTCTCGAAACGTAATTTAAATATTTACCGTTTTACTGTACATCTTGTAAATTGCTTAGGTACGTTAAGTCGCTTTGACTTATACGGTTTCTAGAAAAAAAACCAGAAACAATGCGTTACTTCTGTTACTTGTCGCTTCATATGAACATTTATAAATCTCATAGATATTCAAAATAAACTCACAATAATGGGATTTTAGTTATTTTTAGTTTAATCGATTAAACTGACTTAATTGCGTTTCGTATTCAGGAACGTTCAGAAAAGTTCAACAGAACAAGTTTACAGTTACTTGATACGATTTCAAAATTGTATACCTAAAACAACAAACAATAGCATTAATTATTGTAGAATACATTTATTTCTTGTTTTATTTGCTTTTGTTTTACTTTAAACCGGTTGCAGTTTTTGAACAGGTGATGTATTATGTACACAAATAATTATATTAATTAAATAAATCGGTAGACAAACGCAAGCTTTACAGTCCGCTATGCAATTTACATTCTTGTGTTATATAGGTACTATATAGGGATAACCCTGGAATCAATTCTAGACACACAAATCAGATAAAGAAAGCTTGTTTAGGATATTTATCTCACCGGAAATCGAATCCCAAGGCTTTTGAGAGAACTAGGTTCGTTAACATGTAGATTTCAGAGGTTGTTAACCATTAGTCATCTTCACAAAATTGGTTGAAGTATAAAGAAAGTACTAAAAGGAAAGTAATAAGCGGCCGAGTTTAATAACAAGTTAACAAGTATTTTTTTAAAGAACTTACCTTGCCATTGTAATTTCCTATAACAGAACTGACTCAAGCTTAAACTTATTTCTCTAATATGTTTCTAGCAGACAGGGTATCGACCCACCTGATTGAAAATAGCCTTTCCCTTACATAATCTGCTATATTTATGTATGTTCTCTAACATATGTATTAATAATCGTAATTAATCTTGACATATTCCATTCATAGTATTTTACGTTTCGCAGCTACTACTACTACTAATAATGCAAATTGGCCGATACGATAATAAAAATTAGATATAATACCGCGCTTAAAACCGTTAAAACATAGTTTTATTGCATTGAATTCATTCTTTTGTGATCTTCATTTAGACCTATGTTCACCAATTTTTCAGTTAGGCAATCTTTTTTAGTATTCCTTCTTGCCATGATGAATATGTCACAAGCAGCGCTGGTCATGATTATTTAGAAAGCTTATAAATTATGTAACTAAATATTACCCACTCTTTTCTTACTTCTTGATGTTTTATTATTTAAAATAATTTATTTGATTAAATTACTCAAACTTTAAAAGGAACTTATGAGCCATACATTTATATATGGATTTGGTAAAAATTAATGCATTCAATAATAAAATATCAAAAGAAACAGAAGAATGTTCTAGTCATAATATGTGACTTGAAGTTTTTTAGAGTTATGTTTTTATAGTTTTACACAAAAAAATCTATACCTTATATCATCTGATCAATTTTAGTAGCTCAAGAACTTTGATCTCGTGTTGCGAATGGTGTAAGCGGAAATAAGAATACATACCAAGCAACACTTGCGGATTAAGTTCAATATAGAATATTTACATGTCAGTAGGTGGTCTGCATTTTTCTGCGCAAACAGAAACTACCGATCGGAATATGTTAAACTGTACTGGGTGGTTATCATTCCTAGTATTCTTCTTCTATGCGAAAATTACCCTGGTGTCCCCTACCATCATTGGATAGATGATAGAGTTAACTGCACATTGGCAAAGCAAACACCTAGTCGAGTACTGTTACTATATCCGACCTGAGTGAATGAGCACAATGGACTTTGCCCAGTTGATAGATGTTGTTCTATTTATTATAATATGGATATCTGTGTTAATATTTAATTTATACAATTACACAGGTTTTATATTATCAAGCAAAATCTAACTGTTGGTCGCTGCTTGTATTTGTTTGCTTTTTCGCACGTTCATTGTTCACAAGTAGGCCGACAATGTAGTGCATTAAACTCTCGAATCAGTTTTTTTATTTCTTTTATTGCTGGAGTTCAGCAGACGGGTAGACAGCCCACTTGATGGAAAGCGGTTACCATCGCCTATGGACATTTGCAACACCAAAGTTGCTTCAAATGCGCTGCTGCTCTCTTAAGGGAGACTGGAACCTGATCACTAATGCCAGAAAACAACTCAAGGTTATTATGGTGACATGCTTTAGACCAGGGTGACTTTAGACACCTAGGAAATTCAAGCTTGCCAATATATATTTTTTATTGCATTTATTTATTTATTTATTTACGTGCTTTCAATACGAGTTTGGGTTATCTGGACATGAAAGCATCATTGTGTGAAATCTACTAATTTGCCTTTCGCAAGCGTAAATGACATTTTCCACTTCTCTCAAAAAAATTGAGACCCAAGCATAACCATGGACCATCAAATTTTTAGTGTAAATCTAAAAGTATATTATAATAAACAGTCGCTTTTCAAATTAATTAACCTATAAGCTCTATTAATGCGGCAGGAAGTATCAAATGAAATAAACTCACTGAGCTCACCTTTGCCATTCACTAAGTATAGCATATTAAAATAGTTTTACATTTCTCATAATTCTTAAACAAACGAAATAAACGTGCTGACGTAAACCAATATATTTTCGTGTTTCTTAAGTAAAATTAAATTCGTCTGCTAGATACAAAGTACGACCACCCACGTAAGATTCTCATGAACAGTGCCCCAATTTGATACCTTTGGTTTGATACCTAATACCAACCATCTTTGATATTTGTAAACAGGGATTAACGGTTTTGTTACTAACATTTATAGGTTCAGGTCCGTTGCTAGCTAGCTATTTAAATACTTGTCCGTGATACCGATTATACCGCTGTCTCACTATTCCCTACTGAGCTAGTCAGCAAGATTCCCGTGTTCCCTTTTAAAACTAATAACAAAATGCAATTGCTGGCAGCAGGGACGCGAGAAAGGGGAATGATGCACTAACAGTGGGGTTCGCGGAGTCCAATAGATCGGAGCATGAAAAAAATATGATTTGAAAAACTAAAGCACGCTTTTATAGTTAATCGAACTAAGTAAGTAAAGTATAAACTAACTCTTAATATAAGAAAAAAATATTAACGAGAAAATTAATATCTTTATGGTAAAAGACTGGTGTGTTCGAAATCAATTGTTATAATAAAGCACGCCACGCTTTTACCACAATGACATTAAATTTCTCGTTAATTATTTTATTCTTATATTAAGATATTAATATTATTCATGATTCTTATATGATTATACATATTATAGTACAACAACAATAAAGTAAACAAAATATTGTGTCTTTTAAATTATTATAAACATTCCAAGTAAGTGCTTCCGCTACAACAGACGCAGCGTGTTTATTGATCAAATAAGGTGTGTAAATTTTCGATAAATAACAATGTCGCGCGTCTTCAAGTCATGAAAAGATAAGTGACATATTAAATTTTTATGTATAATAAAATTGCATTCGAAACGACTTTGGAAAATCTTTTAATACGACTGTTTATTACCTTATAAATATGTTAGTGAAAGTGTACAACGGTACAAGGAATGAGAATCGCCTAGGTAAATCGTGGCACTGAAAGGCGCGTAAATTCTATATGATTATTCTTAATGACACCAATATTGGATGCCACATTGCAAGTACATATTGCTTAGACGTCAATCATATTGCTTTCGCTGATGATATGATTCTTCTGATACGGTGTCAGCACTGCGTCGAAAAAATTATTAAAAACACATATTATTATTATTATCATATTTATTTTTCCAGTTATTTACATTTTTCTTCCAAATATGTTACAAAATATGTTCATTAATTTATAAAAAAATATAAAAAATTGATCTCCGCCGGCAGTGGGGCCTATGGTCCAGGCTACCGGTGGTCAAGACTCTAGACATAGGAATCTCCTCACAACACGGGCCGTGTCTAACTTATTATTATACTGTATGTCTTCGAAAACCAAGGGGCATAAAAAATATTATTATACAACACCATATTTCGAGATCAGTCGACACATGGAAATAAACTTGTTAAGACTTAAATTTTTCTCTACATAAATAACGCAAAACATTATTTGAAATAAAACATATTTACAAACCGTAATCGTAATCTGTGTGAAAATGGTTATTTTTTTAGATAAATCTGGTTGCAGAGATTGACGATTAAAAGCAATAGTAAAATGATAAACGATACGTTATATCGCAACAACTTGTTGCCAGTTTATGACATATATAGGTAGATAAGAAATAACAAGCCACTGTACGAATTATTTCTGATAAGTTTATCAGATAAGTCACATTTATTACAAAGGTACGTTGTCTGCAAAATCTTCAAGTGAGTCATTGACTTGAAGAGTGAGTGTTCTTGACAGATAAAAGATGGGATACTCCTGATATTTTAAAAATGTACTTAACTATAAAAATTAAAAAAGTCTGGCATTTTTTCCTTGACTTTGCATAATTTTATCATTATAATAATCATGTATACACATGCTTCTAGAAATGTGTTTAAATTCAATTCAAAATAAGTTTTATTATTATATTACACACAGTATCATGACGCCAGATATTTTTTTGTTAGAACAATTAACGAATTTAACAAAGTAAGCAAGCTGGATCGTTTGGATATTCACTTATTTGCGGCTAGTCTAGTATCTAAAAATACAAAACTAATCAAAGTCTATGTTGAAAATAAATAATCAGTTTACTGTTCGGCAATATTTATAATTTTTTATTCTTCTTTTTAATGTTATCTTAAACATCAATTTTATTTTCTCTTGTCATATATGCAGGCTTGTCAATAGCTCATCTGGTCTATTTTTCTATCTAGTTTTAAAGATTTCATCTCATAAATATAATATAATACAATAATACTTGTTTTGAAAAGTTCTTGTATTTCACATTAAGTTTATTTAATTTGAACTTTTTTGATGTAATTCATTCATTTTTATTGACGTTGTAACTATACCAGCGCCGTTCTGCCCCAATTTTGCTATTATATAATTATACACTAATCACTAAAATAACATATTCTTATATAACCAGTTTTGGAATGTTATATGCATTAAATGATACAATTCAGATCTTAACTCTAGTATACTTACTTCACTATTAACCTTGATTAAAACACGCATGTTAACTTCTTAACCAATTATTAGTCATCGCGTTATATTTATATAGATGTAATATTTTGTTATTATGATTTGTGTATTAAATTAGAATTAATTAGTTTTGTAATACAATGTCTCAGTATCTAAAAATTCATATAATTTAATACAATGTGTAATTTTTTTTCTTTTTTTTTTGGCCAGGCGAAATCCGTTTGAGGACTAAGCCGCGACAGGCACAGAAGCCTGGGGGATGCTCGCGACCCGGTGAGAGTGTGGGATTCGCCAGATCGGGGGTGGCACTGGCGTGCCCGGTCAGAACCGAAGCCACGCTATTGCCACTCCCCAGTTAGGGATACCCACTAAAACCCCTGGGTGTTCCGTCCTGCGCCTTATGCCAGGGCTACATGTATGCGGTTTTCCCAACTCCGCTACCCTGGCAGGCGTGGGCCCCGCGGGGATATGGGTCTGCCTTAACCAGAGAACCTCCACGTCTTCTTTTAATGTTAACGTCTAATACTAACTAGGGCTGCCACCTTTTTTTTGACAAATATTGTGTTTTTGTTTTAAAGCTGTAAAAATATAGTACTTTACTTTTGGGATATTATGAAAAGTACACATTGAATTCCCATTATTTATTTTATTATTGAATTTTGCATGTGTATTTATTACTACTTTTTGCTTTGGCCAGCGAAACATATATATTTTTTTTTTCAAAATAATCATAAGAACAGAACAAAAGGCGTGAGAATTAGCGATTAATATATAGTAAATTTCGTGCTATATTATTTTTCTATAAAATATATAATAGTACAATTGGCTTAATATAGTGCGGTTTATATACTACGGTTGGGCAGCCCTAGTACTAACTACTCACACATTGTTATCATACTTTACTTCTCTTTATAAAACATTCTAGTTAATTTCACCGCTTTTATATAAAAATGCTTCAAATTAATTTATCAATACGACCTTCGTCACAGTACATTTAACTATGTAGGAACAACCTTCGTGTTAAATAATTTTACAACTGAAATTTTCAAAGTATTTGGTCAAAGCCATAAATATGTAGAGCGCACGCAATGGATTATTTGCTTAATTAAAGCTCTGAAGTATTTCTTATTTACTGGGCATATATATGGTTTGAATTGTTTCCAATATTAATATTGTTACGAGCTACAGGACTCGAATTAAAATAAATGCCGTTGGAATTACTATAGAGTTTATTAGAACTGTACAAACACGTATAAAACAAGTACAAAATAAAACTGGATGCAACCAGTTCACACTGCACGATTCAATGCAATTCAACACGCGCAAAGTCCACCACTATGTCGCTAATCGAAAGAACTACACGTCTTAATCGTATGTAGTCGTCGATTGACTGTCCCACCCCTCCATTCGGGCCTTGTTTTATGCTAAGCTGTATAATACCTACAAAGGGGCCGCGTTATGCCGCGCATCTGGCAAGCTTCCACACAATGCAATAAAAACAAGGATTAAGTCGTTCGACACTAATTACAGCCATAAAATAAGTATGATAACAATAGATGTTTTTAAAGTTTAAACTAAAAGAATTCTTCTTTACAACATGCCAGTTGTGCGGTCTTGTCGGCATGTCACAATATTATTTGAATAATTGCTGCCGCGGTGGCTTCATGGTTAAGACTCGTTAGCCAAATGGCGGGGGTTACAATCCTGGCTAGAAATATGTATCGCTAATGGAAATAACACAACACTAATGGTGCGCCTTCATCTGGGATAAAGTTCATATACCGTTCCACGCAACGTGGTGACATTGTTAACCACGTTAAATATTGACATATAACGTATGTACACTAATGTGGCTGTTTTATTTTTAACGCTTTCATGGAGATGCAATACTAACACTGACGCAGATGAAACTCCAGCATGAACGGTTGTTTAACGTCATTAAATATCGCCGAAGCTGGCAACGCCCTTGACGTTGCAAACGTCGCCTATGGGCGACTGTCTGTTTGCATAAAAACCACTAGGCCGATTTCAAATCGGTTTTCTTTTATCGACACACGTACTTAGACTTAAAATCTGCGCTACTATTTATCCTAGGAATTCCGCTGGAATTTATCTGGGAATTATTTAAAATAGCCTGATTAATATCTGATCCAATGTGATTTATTTCACTGCTCTTTAGCTAATTTTATCCAATAAAATGTGTGATTAAGACTTTATCCCGGGAATCCTACGGGAATTTCCCGGGAGCGGTTTGTAGTTCACGTGCGTAAAAGTTAGCTTATTCCGACACAGTTTGCACTAAAGCGATAGGTCACATTATTTTTGAAATGATGCGGTATTTTGGGTGTCGGGAATGCCGCGGAAATTTAAAGTCAAAAGTGGACAGAGTTGCGGGCATATTCTAGTATGTATATATTCATAAATGCTTATCAAGTTCTCATTGATATTCATTACCGTATTTATTTTCGGTACAATTCATTCAATCCTACGGTAACTTTTTATTCTGCTGACGTATATTAAAAATATAATTTTAAGAGGTGTGACATTGGTTACATATTATGTTTCGGTCATTGATTTTACAATGATATGTAAACTTAGTTCAGGAAACTGAATACGGTATATTTTTCTTACATTTATAAATCAATTTCATTGAACCTATATTGAACAAAGTAATTTTATACGGTTCAATACAATTGTATAACACAATGGTATCTTTTATTTTCAGGGCTCCATACCTCACGATGGTAATGCTGCGATGACGTCAGGCCTGAAGATGGAGTCGAAGGGCACCCAGATTCAAATGCCGCTACTTGGTAGGGGGAGTCGCGGGGAGTTCAACGACAAAGTCACCTTCTCACAAGTCAAGTCCCCGCCGTACTCCGAACAACTTAATAACGGACAGCTTCTGGGGTAAACAATTGATTCTTACTTATTTTAGTCACTCTCTTAAAAATCTCGATGACCTACAACAACACATCAACTACGTAGTATGATTTGTAACATGTGACCGCGACAGGAGACAGGTGAACGTGACACTAGACATGTCTGCCTTGTGAGCAATATAGGGTAAGTGAGCGAGTGAGCGAACGACACAAGACAGATGACTGTAAAACAAGACGTGTCCGCTTTGCAAGCAATTGTACAGATATGATTTAGGGTACGCGACCGCGACACTAGACGGGTGATTGTGACACACGGCATGTCCGCTTTGTGTGCAATTTTATTGGTATGATTTGACGTGACTTTCGCAATTATCTGTCGCCGTTCTGTAACTGAGAGTCTACCTTTGGTGTGGTAGATACCTTCCACGATGGCACATAGTTACCATCTTCTAACGAGTACCACTTACAGTTCAGGATAAGATCGTAAACAGGTTATATGCGTATCAAGATTACCGAGGCAGGATACTCGCCTTTTCACCTTGGACACGCGTGCTAGGCATACCACTTATTACTAAAGTATCTAGCTATAATATAATATACTTTTTTATTTTTTTTATTGCATGAATTCAGCAGACAGACAGACGGTCCACCTAATGAAAAGCGGTTACCATCGTCTATGATCATTCGTAACGCCTAAGGTGCTACTAATGTGCGGGTGCTATCTAAAGGGAAACTGAAACCTGGCCTCATGCCAGAACGCAACTCAAGATTGTTATGGCGACATACTTTAGACCAGGGGTAGTAGCCATCGAGTCGGACCAGTCCCACCTGGCTGTGGCTTATTTGTCGCTTCATACAACAGTCCACCCGGGCGCAGGTATCAGTAGTATTTCTCCGTTCCTGCACGGATATATCGGTTATTAATAAATAAGTATAAGGAGCAAATGTATTTTTCTAAACGTCATGTGAATACACTGTGTTTAACATGGAAACAGGTATATAAACTATGCCAAGTCTAAAGAGCTACTTTTTGGCTTCGATCCAGACATTAAGCGCCAATTTTAACAAATAATAATAGAATACTATGTGTCTTATCATGGATTGTATATATATAAGTTAATAGGTTCTTTTCAATTCTATCTATTTGGTAACAAATCTATATAACAAAACGTCTAAAAGCTACTTGTGGCGCCATCTAGTTATGTAGGGTTTATGAGTTTTCCGAGTTACGTTATTGCGGGCCGATTGTGCAAAAATGTGTGTGTGTGTGTGTGTGTGTGTGTTTGTGTGATTCACGCGCAGTAGAAATGAAAGTTCAGAGAATATACTCACAAATAATTCTTCTCAAACTTTTGAACATGACAGTAGTAAACATTTATAATTTAAAAAATTCAATCTTAATTACATTTTAAATTACTAGCATAGAGTTCTAAATTAAATGCGCTGTTACGCACAATTTCGCCACAAATCCGCCTGAGTATAGAGATAGAGCTAAAATTCATTTGAAATCTTTAAAGTTTTTTGTTTAATTGAAAATTAATACTGATTAAAGAGAAATGCGTTCTGTTTTGAATTAAATAAGGTTGAATTTTATGTGTTTATCTCTTTTAAGTGTCACTTTTGTTTCATCGATTTGAAAATCACAACGATTCTAAAGAAGTTTCACTTCAAAAAAAACTTAGTTTAAATAGAATAAAGATGTTTATTGATTATGCAATATTTTATATTGTTTTATTCAACATAAAAATTATATTATATATGCTTAAGTATTCTCAATTTTATTATTATAGGCACACATATTATACTATTTACACTATATGTACGTATTGATTGTGCTTTGTGTTGGCAATTGAGCTGATGGAACCGATGAGTTACATTTTTAATAACAGCGAATAAGAGACAACTTTTATATTGGGATATTACATTTTATCTCTCATTAGCCAGCTACCCAAGTCTGCAAGCATAAAGTGGTGAGAGAAGTGGGCAGTCCACCTGTACAAATGTTAAAATAAGTTCGGCTTAGATACATGTGCTACCCAATTCCCTAGGAAATATCTTGCTTTCTAGCAATAAACGGTTATGTTGTTTTAGTCCTTATTTTATTTGCAAAGACTAAACTGACGGTTAACACTCACAAAACAAACACACTGACATTTTCAATAGTCAAATTATTATCTGAAGTTAATAAACGTACTTATACAAAAAAAACTTTGTGATAGTTATGTTTTTGATCCATCTGGGATAATGCCAGTGTTGGTAACCGTTTCACGCAGATGTAGAAATGGGCTTAATTGCGTTATTTGTGATGCGACATTTTATTAACTGCTGATGACGTTAAACATTGACTGATAACGTATGTATGATTAGCTAGTATATACATTAATGTAGCTAATCAGTAATGACGTTATTTTTAACGCTGTAAACAAGACGCATTAAGTCACAGTCACTAAGACTAACACTATCACAGATGGAGCAGAGATTAGATTTAAATGCAAATTCGTACTTGACGCGCTGATAAGAAATTTTTGCTGTTTGGGACAATGTTCGCACAGTGGCATTATTTGATAAAAAAATGTAGGTCTCTACGTCACACTATTATAAAAACATTCGATCGTTCCAAGGACGATAGCATAATTCAAATAGGTTAAACGCTACTATCGCTTAATCTTGTGCGATTATATATTAAGATATATGTACTTCGCGCACAAATTTTATTGCTACTACTAATTAGCAATAATTGCCTGCAAATATTCGACATTTATTTATTTACTAGCTGTATCCGGCAGACGTTGTCCTGCCTTTAAAAAGACAAAATCTAGAACACACAGCGTCATCTACCGGGACCAAATGTTATTCTAACTCGAATCAACTTGATCAGAGTTGAAAATTATTAAAGTACATATATCGCCATTAAAAAATAGGGGTTGGTCGTAGAGGGTTGAAAATTTAGCGTTGTATGTATTTTTTAATGCTGTATCATAAAAAAAATTAGGGGTGGACTACACTTAACATTTAGGGGGATGTAAAATAGATGTTGTCCGATTCTCAGACCTACCCAATATGCATACATAACTTCATGAGAATCGGTCCAACCTTTTCAGAGAAGTATGGTAACTAATATTGTGACACCAGAATTGTATATATAAGATTTATTATGGACCATCAACAGGAGAAACATCATATACATCCGTCTTAAATCTAAACAATGCTAATGCTAAATATACTCCCTATTATAGGTGGTCCATCATGCATTATGTCATATATTGTAAGATGTCATGACATCTTAATAAATCACTAAAACTATTTGCAGAGAATGTTTGGCGCCAAATGTAGACTTTACAAGCAAAGAAAACATTTTAACAGTTCTTCGACTGGATACAAAGGCGTGGACGATTGCGTAGAATCATCGAAATTGAGACATGGCTAGATATGCTGTTAGGTTTTAAGATCTAATATTAAGTCCTAGTTTTATTTTAATACTTGTCATACTCGGAATACAAATCCGCGAAAGCAACCGCTTTAGAACCTTCATAGCTTAAACGACTGTACAATGTGTGTGTACATATTCATCTGCTTCTGTTTTTAAAATTTACCAGCTTTTGCCATTACCAGACAAACAGGATGACACTACTATGGGAGATTTCAATAAATCACCAGAGTCGATACATTTGTGTTTATTTATATCAATTATTATTGCTTTTCCAATTAGTAAACTTTGCCCACAATAAATTCGTTTTGTTACTTCAACCAATTCAAATCGACGATTGACTACAAAATTGTAAACCGTTTTCCATAGACGACTTTAGATCTAAGTGATGTGACAATGCGATGAGTATTCGATTTGCACCTCCTGCTTTATTTATTTACATTAATATTCACAGCTCATATGCAATGACCTCTATTCATGTGTTCTTATACTATTTAGTATTTGCCCTTGGGATATGAACTCAACCGGGCAAGTTGTTGTGCTCTTCCGTTTCTATGTTGTATTCAGCTTACGATAGATTGAGGTAAAATAAAAAGAGAAAATTGACAACCAAGTTGAGTTTTGTTCTGATGCATGCAGAAAGAGCTCACAGTCTATAGGGTTGAGTTGAGTACTTTACATGAAAATAAGCCCAAATTTCAATAGAGAAGACGGTTAGCAAGTATCACCTGTTAGAAATTCGATCTTCAAAACTATTAACAGCTAAATTCAGCAAAAAAACTGCCAGATCTCAAAGTTGGTAGGTCCGAGCATGCTATCGGGAATCAAAAACTACCCACCTACTGCTTTCCCCAGTATATGCAATCCCCAAGGTGAGTAGTGATTCAGTACCGGCCAGTTAGCAGGACATCGACGGCTTACACCTCGGTATGGAAAAGGTTATTAAAGATTTTTAAATCATAATTGGAGTCTCGTCTTTATCCATAAAAGTTAGTAGAATATTAATACTAGTATGAAATTAATTTAATTGACAATTTACACGTTGCTTTAAATTATTATACTACTTTTTTTACTGCGTACTTAAATATGTACAATTAATAATATGATGTAATACTTATTCAAAACGTATTAAAGCATAAGTTTACTACCCATAATTATGTTATATTCATACAATTATGTAGGCTCATAGTGACAGGCGCTTCCTCATTATCAAAGAATAAGGACACGAATAAACCAAATAACTTCCCGGCTCAATTAACTTATAATTGATTCAATATTAATAAAAATGACGACTGAATAATCCTTGAGACAAGTAGACACATAGACTAGATGGCCTCACGTGGTTAATCATGGTTAGACCAAGGATCTTGTAGGGTCTTATTATGCTACCAAACACCCTATTAATCATAATAATACCATATTAAATAATAATCAAATACCCACCTCGCCCGGCCTCAGGAAATTGTATTCTTTCTTCGTTTTCGCACGGATAAAAACAGTCTCTGGTTAAATTAATTAATTCCGACTCAATAGAATTGGGCTGAATTCATTAGCTTGATTACGGCTCGATCGGTGTGATTCCAATCTCTCCTAGATATATCAAGAGAAACGGAGGTTTGAGCCAATCATGTACGTCGTACGATAAGCGAGAGTTCGGATTGCCTATTTCACTCTCCTTCTTCCCCAACGATCTATTCTATTTCTGGTGTCTGATCCCTTGATTCCAACCCCTTTGTCTCATACTTAAGGTTGGCACTACACTGGCTTGTCCCTGGTGTTGCAAAGGGGTATAGGCAACGGTTACCACTTTTTACTAGGTGGGCCACCTGGTTGTTTGTCAGCTTTCGCTAATTAGGTTTGTAGGGAATTTAAACTTTGTAATATCAAATTATAATTAGTTGGTGTTTTTAATTTACAGAGGTTCCCAGATGAATCTATGCAACGGTGCCGCTGGCTCAACTATGACAGGTCTGGTGCCCAAAATTCCAAATGGCCTAGGTGATCAGAAAAAGCCCATGGCCACCCTCACACATTTACCTAAACGGCCACCAGTGGATATCGAGTTCTCCCAACTCTCCTACTCAGTTAGTGAAGGTAGAAAGAGAGGATATAAAACGTTACTTAAGTGCATTAGTGGAACATTCAGATCTAGTGAATTGACTGCCATTATGGGACCTTCTGGAGCGGGAAAGAGTACGCTGATGAACATTTTGGCTGGTTACAAGTGAGTTGTAACATTATTTTCGCATGTTTATTACGTAAATTGCGTGCTGGAGATGCATTGAAAGTGTACACGTTTTATAACGTTAATATATTGATTGAATGTTTATGAAGCATGCAAGGTATTTCTGGCTTTCTTCCAAGTTTATTCACATTTATCACTAAACGCTGACATTGGTTGATTATCCTTAACTGGAATCTATTGACTTGTCTGAAATCCATCTTCATCAATTCAGGCACATCACTTTCTTCTTTTCTTTCTTATAGTTTTAACAACAATTATTTTTTGAAAATGTAACACTAACGCTTTGTATTATTATTCGCGCCTGTTTTATATATTTGAGTACTTAATGAACTACTAACATTGTTATATATAATTTAATAATGTATGTTACTAAATTTAGTTGTAAGAAGGTACTCACGTGACATGCTTGGATGTTTATATACCTCAAAACACTTTTAATTGTTACTAATAATTATCTCTTCTGGTTGCTGAAGTAAATAAATTTCATTTGTATCTACTTTCAGAACTCGAAATGTAAGTGGATCAATCCTCATCAACGGAAAAGATCGCAATTCAAGACGGTTTAGGAAATTGTCATGCTATATCATGCAGGATGACTGCCTATTGCCACATTTAAGTGTTAGAGAAGCAATGCATGTATCAGCTAATCTCAAACTCGGGAAAGACATGACGGTGACAGCGAAAAAGATTGTTATTAACGAAATTTAGAAATGTTGGGTCTCGTAGAGGCTGGAGACACTAGAACAATAAATCTTTCTGGAGGCCAGAAGAAACGCCTATCAATAGCTTTAGAATTAGTAAATAATCCCCCTGTGATGTTCTTCGATGAGCCAACATCAGGATTGGACAGTTCATCGTGTTTCCAGTGCATTTCATTGCTTAAGTCTTTAGCAAGAGGGGGTAGAACAATAATTTGCACAATACATCAACCGTCCGCTAGATTGTTCGAAATGTTTGATTTCCTATACACGTTGGCCGATGGCCAGTGTATTTATCAGGGAAAAGTCAGTGGTTTAGTGCCATTCTTGAGTTCTATGGGTTTACATTGTCCGAGTTATCACAATCCAGCTGATTATGGTAAGTTCATAATATTTCGGCACCTTATTAAAATCTTCATCTTTTTTACATGCGGCTTAACAAGGTTTGTGGATCTATAGCTAGTGAATATTCAAGTTTTAGCAATGGTCTTCAAGCAAATATAAACCTGCCAAACGTCGGCCCTAGGTAGCTCCCAGATTTTGAGAAATCGTAGGTGTTGTTAAAGATCGGACTTGTAGCAACTCGAAGTGTCATACATAAAATAGTTTGTTTTGCACACACATACAATATTATTACTTAGAAGCAAATAGGTAATGAAGATACTTCTTAATTATAAAATAAACGAATTACCTACGTAAAAGCCAAAAAAAGACCTTATAAATGCCAAACGGCTTATTGTTATATAAATAACAAAGGATTCTGTGGTGATATAAAAAAGTACATAAAATTAACTCTATATTTAATAATTTAATATAAGTTGCAACGGTTAACATAACAAGACAAATTGCTGCGCAAACATTTACGAGTATACTCTAGAAGTTCTTTTGTTTTTATTTGTGCTTGACCTACTTTATAACAATTTCTCAGTAAGCCTTTTTCGCGCAAATAAAAAAATATAATCAACCGACAACAAAGAAATACAGGATATTACGTCGTTTTTAAAAGTAAATATCGCGAGTTTCTTGCATTTAATGGGACGTTTAAAGTAAAATAGTCCTTTGAAACACTTTTTAGGATTATACAGTCAAATGAGAAGAGAGCAAAGCTTATAATTAGCGTGTCTGCCTATCTGTGTATATTGAAGACTGTAGGGAAAGATGTTTTCTGTAACTGCTATACAGTGATGAAGATATTATACAAAAAATCAATAAAGGGTGACAACAAACAAATAGTCAAGGTGATGCTAAAGTAGCCCTTACATACTTTACATTCGAAGTGTTAGAACTTGGAAAACTCTAAACGAGAGTTTAAAATTTGTTTTTTGGTTAGAATATTTTCGACTACCGCTGTTTTTAAAGTTTCGTAACTAATAGTCACCTACACGTAACCTTTTACTGTGATTTTTATTTTTACCAAATCTCTTGTTATTCATACCTTATATTACTATAGAAGTATAAAGATAATCTGAATATTGTCTATTAATTATCATAATGCATATCCACAATTATTTCCTATCAGACATTATTGACCGCCTACATTTTTACTAATTCTCCAAATAATAAATTACTCTAAGATAAAATAAAAGTTTTCTATATAGATATCTCCTTTTTATATTTAAACCAATAGAGCTATAGTTTGGTTTACCCATGTTTGCACGTATATCAAAGATAAAAGGTATTTTTATAGGCTACTAAAATATTTTTTGATAAATGGTTAGAAGGTAGTTGATAATTAACCGTCTATGTACGAGATCTTCTGTGTCCATTTTCTTGAAAAGTCCAATGAAGATTCGACAATGTTATATTGATACGTATATCTTGAAATATTTACAAACTGTGAATAAATGAATGAATAAACACAATTAACGAAAATAAAAATTTCAATTCAAAAGCTGGTCTTATCCCAATTACCTGTGTTTGTGATGAATTACTTAAATTTCAGTAATGGAAGTAGCGACGGGAGAGCACGGAGACTGGGTCCATAAGTTGGTAATGGCGGTAAACAAAGGTAATTGCGGTAGAGGACAGTCATCGTCGTCATCAACGTCCGTTGCAGCTCAGAATTTGAACTACAATAATCAGACAAGTAAAAACAACGCGCAAAAGGCTGAAGCTCTTGCTATTTCAATGGGTGAGTAAATTATATACCTGCATATGATGATCTAAATAAATATATTGCGAATTGTGAAGACCTCGAAACTGTCGAATTTGAAGCACGAAATGTTGTCTAGACAGTCAAATAAGTAATACTTGTTTGAAGTCTCACGTGATCAAAAAGCCGGTCTATATAATTATACCGCGAGGAATGTGATAGCGTTGCTGTTCAACAAGGCAACGTATGTTATTGATTTTGAGTTAATTTTTTTAACAGATATCATTTTTTTATTTTATCTTACAACATGACATTAATTTTATTTAGATAGAGATTCAATTTAAATTATTTGGAGCTTGATGTATTATGTATAAGTAATGTATTTAATAAACCGTGCTAGATCAAGTTCTGCAATATGGTCTAGTATTGGGGTCCAGTTCATCTGCATACATGGCCACTCAATTCAATAGTGAAGAAAGCACTTCTAATTTATTGATGGCATCATTGTTACCCAATTTTAAGTCTACTAAATTTAGTAGACTGTTTAGTGATCTGTTATCAGAAAATAGATAGAATTATTCGAAATGTCTTTTTTGATAAGAGATATTTTGTTTACATGAATACATTTCAATATTTTTATATACTTCAAGGCAAAAATAGAACTTGGATGTTTTTTTGTGTGTTCTTTACGTACTTGAGAATAATAATTAGCATGTGCATGCATACATGTGTGTATAATGTACTTTTGATGATAGGTATATTTATAGTTTGGTCGCTTATACTACCTAACGAAAGTGTGCATACATCTTTATTTCGATTTGTACCCTGGAAGAAGAATACGAAGAATCACCATCCTAATACTGAAACGTTGACTGAGGTACCTTAGCGAGACAGGTGACCGTGACACTAGACAGATAACCGTGACAAACGACACGTCCGCTTTCCAAACAACAGGGATACGGATATAATATGTTATAATAAATTGGAATATTTTTACATATAAAAGAACATATTGTGATGAAATATCATCTCATCAACTTGTAAATAATCACGATAGAAATATTTTTAATTACTTTTTAAACAATAATTATGCGCTATTATCTTACATTTGGACCTCCTTATAATGCCATAAATATGTACGCTGATATAAAATCTATGAGACTGCTACATTTTGTAAGATGCAAAAAAGCATCTCAGTTAATTTGACTGTCCGCTCTCCTGTTGTATGAACTGTCTGCTGAACTCGTGCAATAAAAATATTGTTTTATTTATTTCTTTGTATCATTTTTTCTATGTACATTACAAATATAAACTTATTGATTTAGTTGTGACACATTGTTTAAATAGGATAGGAATTTCCGGTATAACAATAAGCTAAGTTTGCTGTAAATGCGGTACAAATTTTCAAAACGTAATATTTTTTTCTTCCTACATGATATGTAAATGCGTCTCTATTTCTTTAAATAAAACCTTTTTTTAAATTTAGCTTGTGCCACCATCTGATAAAGATAGATAGAGGGGCTCTTGTTATTCCTAGAATTCTTATTCCATGTTTGTACTCTTGTTTTGTATAATTATATTAAACGTAATATAATTTGATCTTTATAGAAAAACCGACATGCACTGTGATAGACATGTCAGAACCTGTAATCAACACTGATAAACAGAACTTACCTAACTCAACGAACCTCGTACCAATCACATGTGCCACCTCTCTACTTGACTCAAGCGAGAGTTTTACTAAAAAACCCATTAAGCCTGGTTTTCCAACATCTGGATGGAAACAATTCTGGATATTGTTAAAGAGGACTTTCAAAAGCATTCTTAGAGATCAAATGCTGACCCATTTGAGGCTCTGTTCCCATATGATTGTTGGGCTACTAATCGGATTCTTGTACTACGATATCGGAACGGACGCTGCGAAGGTCATGAGTAATACTGGCTGTATCTTTTTCACTGTGATGTTTACTATGTTTACGGCCATGATGCCCACCATTCTTACATGTAAGTAGCTTCGTCTTTAAATTGTAACTTTTTTACCACCCCTGAGATTATTTTGATTAATAGAATTAGTTTTATATATTTTTTTGTCTTATTTTCTACCTTATTTGAAAACATTTGTTTATATTTGACAATCATACTTCCTATTCTGATTGTCTTATATATATATATATATATATATATTAGGGTGGTCGTTAAAAATTAAATTTCTTGCGACGCCCCCTAAAAAGCTTCCTTTTAATGAAAAAACACTGGGATTTTTTAAATGTTTTTTTCAAGTCAAGACATCACGTGCCTCATACGTTATACGATCACCTAAAAATAAACAATAACAGATATAATATTTGTAATATATTTAGTAAGGTATACATTATTAATATGTGTTAGCAATAATAATAGCTATACAATTATATATTATTTAAATAATATATTAATATATATACTAATTAGTAAATTTACATGTAATTAAATATTAAAATTATATATTTAAAATGTGAGCTAAAATTATAATATTCCTTAAGATAGGAATGTGTGGAAAATAGTATGCTATCAATTAGATGAGCATCTTATTAATAAATTAACTTGTTTTCAGTCCCAACAGAAATGAACGTATTTGTGAGAGAGCATTTGAACTACTGGTACTCTCTAAAAGCATTTTATTTTGCGAAGACTATAGCAGATCTTCCTTTCCAGGTAAGGATTATACTTTCACTATTTTTCCTTAATTATTAGCATAAATAAAATGTAAGTAAATGTTCGTTTCTTTAAGACAATAACTTTTGGAAAGTTTTTATTAATTACTTTGGAATTTTGGTTCAAGTTCGAATACGCATTGGAATTTACTGGAGGTCAAAATAGTGCACACTACACAAAGTATATAATTATGTAATAGCAAATTGGAAGATGTTAGTGTAAGGAATATGTATGCGCGCCTAGTCGAAGAAAGGCTTGCAAAAGCGGACTTCTCCGACTTAGATGTGGATAATGACTGGGATAGTATGAAAGAAAGTATAGTGGAAAGCGCAAAAGAAGCATGTGGATGCGCAAAGAGGCATATTACAACGAAAGGTGACGAATGGTGGGACGCGGATGTGAAATCTAGCGTAGAGAGAAAGAGAAAAGCCTGGCTGGATTATATTGCATCTTTGCATCAGCAGCATGAAAGAGATGAAGAAAGAAATGTATCGCCTCTGCAAGAATGAAACGAAAGCTTTAGTGAAAGAGAAGCGTGAAAGAATAAAATTGAAAGAAGAAGAGAAGCTGACGGAGAACTTCGAGGCAAATACCAAACTCTTTTGGAGAGAGGTTAAGAAGTCTCGGGGATGTTCGTCAGCTTCCAGAATGGAAAGAATTAAATCTAAAGCAGGGGACATTCTTGCTAACCCCACAAGAGGTTTTAGTGCGATGGAGTGAATATTTTAGAGAAATGTATGATACTATCCCTGATGCTGGCACCACGACTGAGTCTGTGACTGACTTCGAGGAGTCAGCATCCGAGATCACTTTGGAAGAGATCGAATGGTCGATAAGAAGTCTGAAAAATGGAAAGGCAGCAGGAATCGATAGTGTGTCTGCTGAGATGATCAAATATGGTGGCACTTGCGTCCGGGACGCTTTCCTGTCCTTATGCAACTTGTGCTGGAGGACGGAAAGGTTCCCAACGACTGGAGGCGCGCTGTCATCGTGCCCTTGTATAAAGGCAAGGGGTCACGTATGGAGTGCGCCAGCTACAGGGCCATCAGTTTGATCAGCACAGCATCTAAAGTATATGCGAAAATTGTTGAAAGGAGAATGAGAGTGTTATCCGATGGATTAATGTGGGATGCACAAGGAGGCTTCAGAAATGGAAGGGGATGTATGGATCAAGTTTTCTCGCTTCGCAATATCGTGGAGAAGCAGCTGGCTACGGGCCGGAAGGTTTTCTGCGGTTTTGTGGATCTAGAGAAAGCATTTGACAGGGTTGTGCGGAAGGACTCTGGGACATATTGCCCGGATATGGGATTGATGGCCATTTGCTGCGTGCTGTACAGTCCACTTAGAGGACTGTATGGCATGCGTGCGGGTGGACGGCAGCCTGTCGCCCTGGTTTGACGTCAATATTGGCGTCCGGCAGGGCTGCGTGCTGTCGGCTTTGCTGTTTGTCCTATATCTGGACAATTGTCTCCAGAGATTAAGATTGATGGATGTTGGGGTGCGGATGGGTGATCTAGTTGTTAGTAGCTTGCTTTATGCGGATGATGCCGTGCTTTTAGCCGAATCGCCATCAGAACTGCAAACACTAGTCACAATGATGAAAGATGACTGTCAGGCGAGAGGCTTGCGTTTGAATGCGAAGAAAACAAAGGTGTTGGTGTTTGAAAGAGAAAAAACCAGAACGAATGCAAGGATAATGGTCGATGATGTTATGCTGGAACAAGTGAATGAGGTTGTGCTTTTAGTAGGGATGGAAGGTACACCGCTGATACAGAAAGAAGAGTGAATTTGAGAAATAGTGTGAATGGAGCGTTAGGTAAACTTCTAGGCGCTAAGAACCTCAGCCAGAAGGCCCAGCTTGCCATACACAACGCGGTGCTGGTACCTACGCTCAAGTATGGAAGCGAGAGTTGGGTATGGAATAGAGAGCATGAAAGTAGAGTAAACGCGGTCGAGATGCGAGCACTGCGCAAAATCTGCGGAGTGACGCTCGCGGACCGCGTTCGTAATACCGAAGTAAGAAAGAGAGTTGGTCTGAATGAGAGTGTCGGGGTGAAGGTAAGGAAAGGAATGCTCCGGTGGTTCGGGCATGTGGAAAGAATGAATGATGAAAGAATGACTAAACAGATATACAATGCAAAAGTGAATGGATGCAGAAGTCGCGGAAGGTCACGACACACCTTCCATGATCAAATTGATCGTGTACTAGCAGAAGGTGATGTCAGGAGCCTTAAGAACAGACGAGCGCGCATGACAAGAGCTATGAATGTCAAAGAAGCAAGTGAGGTGTGTAGAATAAGCCTAAATGGCGCTCTGTTGTTCGTGCCTACCCCGCAAGGACCTGGCGTGAAGTTATGTATGTATGTAAATTGAGCGCCGTTTTTAACATCAGCAAAAAAAGGCGACATATACTCATAGCAGAAATATAATTGCACAGTGTACTTATTTACAGTTGCTGTCGCATATATAGGTATAATTTCAATGTTTCTTTAGAATAAGTACAGCTAGTTTAAATCTACAGAGATTGCGAAATTAATTGATTTAAATGTACACAGATTGAGTACCTATTCAATTTCGTGTCTGACAGTGATAAGGTGGGGTGTTCCAGAGTCTGCAAACCAGAGAAGCTATACTTGCACAGGCAATTTCATATTGTATATCATTGTAAAATTAAAATTTCCCTCCTCGTTCTTTTTCGTTTAATCAGACTAAACCACAACAACACATGGCTGGTCACTACTAGTGAATAATTCAAATCAACAAATGAATTATTATTCACTAGCTCATTCTGTACTGCAAAAACATGGTGAATTTATAACGTTTCCATTTTAACCATTTTGCAACTAAAAGCAGTATTTTCATTGCATTTCAGATAGTCTTCAGTGGTGTCTACGTCATGATAGTCTACTTTATGACCGGTCAACCGATGCAGACGGACCGAGTGTTAATGTTCACCACAATTAACATACTCACATCGTTAGTGGCCCAATCGTTGGGACTTCTAATTGGGGCTGCTATGAAAATCGAGACCGGAGTGTACTTAGGTCCCGTAACAACAATCCCAGTAGTACTATTCTCCGGTTTCTTCGTGAACTTCAACGCTATACCGAGTTACCTCCAGTGGTTAACATACGTAAGTTATATTCGATACGGCTTTGAAGGTGCGATGCTTGCTGTTTATGGATACGATAGAGAAAAACTCCACTGTTCAGAAGACTACTGCCATTTTAGGAATCCAAGTCAATACTTGAAGGAAATGACGATGGATCACGCTAACTTCTGGATAGATGTAGGGGCTTTAAGTGCTTTCTTCGTCTTTATTAGAGTAATCTCGTATTTAGTGTTAAGGTTTAAGTTGATGATGATGCAATGAGCACAAATTGCTGGGAACTTTTCTTTATATGTTGAACGAGAGTCATGTGGTTATTGCTGTGCAGTGACGGAAATACGGTTTGCAACATAGAAGATAGATGCAATCGCTTAAAAAACGTAAAAGCGTAAAAGACGTAACTCTAAAAATCTATATCTCAAACGATAAGACAACGCAACAGATAATTTTTCTATCTTTTTTTTGAGGTTTTAAATAAACCTTTTAATTATTTTAATTTTGACCTACTTTGGTCTAAAATATTTCGTATATCAAAGGATTAAAAGTGAGAGAAGAATTACCTGTTATGCAATGTATGTATGTTTATTTTTTTAGATTTTTAGAGTTATTTTTTATTTACTAGGTAATTTTCATTCCTAGTTCACCTATGGTTTCTAAGTAGTTCTTTACGAATTGACAATCATCACAAGCAATTATGTTGAATTAACATGTTTATTACACTAATTTAAGACACTCGTAAAACTTTTCAACTTAGCTTTTCAGTAGACGCGATATTTTTGAAAAGAATGTTAATGAAAACGGCGATTTATCCAAGAAAAGAAGCTCACGTAATTAAAGATCTATAATTGTAGAATCATCACAAAAAGTTTTGTAATACTTACGTAGCGCTAGAATTAGAGTTTATAAGAATTCGACAATATATCATAGTTAAACCAGTTACTTATTTTTATAGCATTTGTCAGACTCAAAACAATAAATAAAGCTACAGAAACTGGGCAAAAATACAGTCTTAGTGGCAGCTCTTTATTCATTTAAAACGACATAGTGCATTAGACATAGGGCTGTATAAGAAAGGTGTCATTAATTATTTTTGTGGTCGGCAGCGCGTTGACAATGTCCCTGATGTTGCAAATTTTCATAATCTGCTTCAGACAATAAAAATACATTATTGCTAAGTGTGAAACTAAAAATATCTAAGGTATTTATGTTCTAATTCATAAAAAAATCTTATTTAGATCATAAACTATTAAAATCAACTTAATATAGTGTAAACCAAGACAGACACTTGTATAGCTTTCGTATAACGAATGTACGACTGTAAATACTTCCCTATGCAACATGCTTTCAATTCCATAAACAAAAAAATTGTAGCTATACGGTTTGTACAGCTTTAGTTGTTGTTCTGAGACAAGAGGTACAAAGGCAATAAACATTGTCAAATCTGGTTAAGTCTTTGTAATATTCCAATTTGCATTGTATTTAGCAGTCTTTATTTAGATTATTAGTATATCTTACAAAGTCATACAGTTTCGCATTAGTAAGTATAGCATAAGTATCTACAGTAGTAACTATAAAATCTGCAAGTGCGTGGCTGTCCATGCACAATAAGTGGTTCCAAGATATGAAGAACTATTACTGCTTTTGTCTGTTAGCCACATAGCCCTAAAATCATTACATTATATATACCCTATACCTCAAAGACAGCTCTTTTTAATTTTTTATTGAAAAAAGTTTAACTCTCTAACTTTACCAGCGTATATCATCACTTTTGAATTGGAATTAAATAAGAAAATTATAACTAAATATGTTTTTGATTTTTCAAGATTTGTCTAAGAATATATACCAATACCTATTTTGAATATTTTCGTCAATCATCTTCTACATGATATAATAGTGCACTTAATCATTTTATTACTAAATTCTATTTTTATAGACAGACGGACGGACATGTAGATTTATTAAGGGTCCCGTTTTTGTCAAATTGGCTATGGAACCCTAAAATATTAAGAAAACAAAGCTCCCAATGTTTTTTGTAAAGGATTCATAATGCCATTGTAATGCTTTATAATATATATGCTATATAATGTTTGTTCGTATATTGATTTATAAAGTATTCAAAAATCAAATCTTTCCAAAAAAACCAAATCCGTATATAACACTATTGTGTTTTATAATAATATATCCTCAATGTGGGTAATTGCTAACAAGCAAGTAATTAGTAGACTTTAAGGTATGCATCTGAGACTGGCGATCTAGACATGTGATGAGAAACACAATATAACTTTGCGTGCCGATTGCATTTGCATATTAAGATAAGTCGTTTGTCACAGTCGTTAATCTGTCTTGCGCTGCAAATATTTATAATATTATAACAATCTAAACATGCAGTGTCTGTAAATTGAAGCTAATAAAAAAACCAAATGGAATAGACTGTATAAACGGTGCATTTTTTTAGAGATCTTGTCTGTTTGTAAGTTCTGCGCTTTGCACTACTTTTTTCCTGGAAACTCCGCGGGATTTTTTCTGGGAATTATTAAAAATGGCCAGTTAAAAAATATCGAATTCCATGTGATTTTATTACTGGTCGATAGCAAATTTTATGTAATAAATGTGTGATATTTTTTATCCCGGTAATTTTGTAGGAATTTTCCCGGGAGCGGTTAGTCATTATTCGTGTGCATTAAAATTAACATATTCCGAAATTTCAAGTCAAGCGTGGACGATGTCGCGGGCATATCCTAGTAGTTCATACAATTGCATACAAAGCGAGTATGTAGTATGTCGCGGACAACTTTCACATGTCTGGGTCGTCTGTCCCGGTCGCGTACTTCAAAATCTAACCATAAGTTTATACTTAACGGCAAAATAGTTTTCTGTATGGCACTGTACGTCACGAAATTAGAGTGATAGGGTTTTTCTCTTAATAACAGTATTAGAAGCAGGTACTGCCAATTTTTTTGTTAGAAAAACTACGCATACATTTAATAATCTTTATAAAAACTGCTCTACAAAGAATGTACATAGAATGTAAGAGGATCGCGCGGTGAAAAGAGTCTATCTGGGCAGTCCAATAGGACGGCAACCAGTCGGCCAGCCCAGATATCGCTGGAGTGACGTAGTAGAGTCTGGTCTCGCGCAGACGCGCGAGCTCCATGCTGAGTCATAGGACTGGCAGAAGACAGCGCTGACAGGTAGGAGTTGATTATTCTCATTATAGGTCGTTTAGCCGCAGCAGTTAGTTTAGTTATAAATACTGCTCAATCCATTACAAATCAATACAGTTCACGGATATTTTATTTATTACATCATAGTCCAGAGTGGTTTTTATCGGGGCACAATCGTTTATATAACACTTCGAGAGTAGTTTCGAGAGTTTGTGCAGCTCATACGTGTTTTTTAAAACTTATTTACGTTGATCCGGCTACTGACTTCATTTCAAATTCGAAGAAAGTTAGTACTGACTTCGTGCTAGAATCGTGTAAATTGATTTAAGCCAGTACAGCGTTACTAAGTCTTACTTCAATTTTCCCGGTTCAATATTTTGAAATCAGTCTGCTCCCCAATTGGATCAGCGTTTACACCTAACACCATGAAGTAGGACAGAGATGAAATGCTATTATTAGGCCGTCTTTACCCGGGGCTACGCGGCACCCGGTCTCAGGGATCTAAGGGGTACAAGCCGATTGATTTACTTCAGTAAACTTCTTAGAAAAAACATGACTTTCAGGATCTATTTAACAATACTTTACTGTGCTCAAGTAAGATGTTGCATGGAGTACCGTTCTCACTTTGGGACGGCTCTGCCAAATACCAGCTTGAAGCGCTAGAGTCAATTGAGAGAAGAGCCAAGAGGCTGATAGGTAGCGAACAGCATGCAAGGCTTCAAAGCCTAGAGCGTCGACGCCGGGTTGCTAGCATCGGTTTTTTATAAGATTCATTTCGGAGAGTGTGCGGCAGAACTGTTCGACCTGATTTCCCCTACACCATTCCATCTTCGGACTACAAGGCGCTCTGGTCTACGCCATCGTTTCACAGTTGAAACGCTGCCAGTGCGTACTAAACGTTTCGCCTCCACGTTCCTTATACGTACCGCAGAATTGTGGAATGCACTACCAGAGTCCGTGTTTCCCGAAAGGTACAATCCGGGTGTCTTCAAGTCTCGTGTGAATAGAGTACCTATTCTATCTAGGTAAGCGTGCTCCATCTTCGACCGCATCATCGTCCGGCATTGGACGTGATCGTGGTCAAACGCAAACCTATTTAATATTTAAAAAAAATACTTACTCGTAGCGAAGTGACATCTCATAAAAACCCAGTAGTTTTTAATAAAAATATTGTCACATACAAAGACGGACGGATATGACGAATAAGTTGTTTTTGTCAAATCTCTATCTAGAGATTATTAAAATTTGAAAACAAATGTATTGTTATTATTTTTGGCGCAAACTAATTTGCGCACACCGGCACGCCCCGTACGTTTAAGACGACCGTTACTAATAAATATGTTCTGCGCAAGACATGTAAGAATTTGAATAGCGCATTTATGTTTTGCTCGTACAACTAAAATAATTGTAGAACGTTCTAGCACGGTACATGGTAATGCAGTGGTGTAAATAGTTGGCGAATCAATGGATGCGGCCCACTTCCAATGTAAAGAGCTCTTATGAATACTGCGTATATACGCTACTATAATAGGGAAGCGGACGTGTTATAATAAATTCTAATATTTTTACATATAAAGAAATAAGCGTTAAAATAACATGTTACCGTCTAACTTTTAAAATATCATGATAGAAGTAATTTTTTATTACTTTTCAAACATTAATTAAATGCGCTTTTTGACTCCTTTTACTTGTACCTACTTGTAATGTCATAAGGTAGGCACGCTCGTACAAAATCTATAAGGCTGTAACGTTCTGTAATTTTATATAAAGTATCTCCGTTGTTTTAACTGTCCGTCCGCCCCCTATTATTTGTACACATTTTTAGTCGATTTTCTAGTTTTCAATTTTAATATTAGCAGAGACGCATTAGATTGAAGTGATGTTTTAAATCAAGGCGATTTCGTACATTTTTTGTTAGGTATATTAGTGTGTAGTTGTTACAATTCACGAAGGCGAGAGGCTCTTTACTTGTAGTAAATACGTATTTATGTGAGCGTGAGACCAAAAACGTGTATGATAGGACTAAAAGCTCGTAATTAATTTTTCCTTTGTACCGTTTATACCAATGGGGTATCAGGTACTACGTTCTACATACTCGTATAACTCAACACACTATCGCAATGTCCATGTTCATGTTCAACCACGAGTACAATTCAATCGCCTTCGTGGATTATAAGCAACTTTGGTAAGTAACTTAAATTTAGTGTCAAATTTACTATTTATAATAAATATTTAGATCTTACGGGCCCTCTCGGGCTGGAGGTCTCTGCGGATAGGGCCCCTCCAGGAGCAGTTCAAATATTTTACCCGTCCTGTTAGCCTATTGTTACGCCACTGTACGAAGATCAAATTGCCAGAATTGGGTATTTGAATATTTTTTTTAAGTAAATGGAAAGATCATTTATGTAAGTTTGTAAGTTAACAAATGTTGTTTTTTCGCTACAATTAAAAAGTTATATCAAATTAAAAATAAATTTATCAACCCGAACTACCCGAGTACTTAAAACACGCCGAACGCTCGTTTGACGTTACTATGATAACTTCTCATAATGACTCATCGTGGCTTCATAGCACATTAGGCTTTACTTTGCTTTTTAAAATTTAACTTTCTAATTATAGCGAAAAAATTATATATAAATAGTTTGTTATAAAACTTGTATACGTATGATCTTTAAATTGATTAAAAAATGATTTAAACACCTTATTATTTAGATGGTAGTTGCATTTTGTAACCTCACGGATTTTGATAGAAAAACTAGGTTTTTATATGCTCCAGTATGATACCTGTATTCGAAAGTTTATGTCGTACAACGGAAAACTTCATAATAATCCACGGTTCATATTATCAGTTTTCTGTACAAATGCACCATGGTTTCTTTAATTTAGACATTCACATAATCTGACTAAGACTGAATCTAGACTGATGAACGAAAGGTTTTAATGATCGACAAACTTATATATGTATATACTAAATAACACATACAGTACAAACAAGCCTTAAATAAATACTATCAAGTCATAAATATAATTATTTCGCACACTAATTCTACACCTAAGATACTCGTATTGAGTTTTATTATAAAAATAATAAATAAATATGTATCCTATATCCATGCAGGAACGGAAAAAGAATACAATTTCCTGCGTCCGGGCGGCCTGTCGTATGAGGCGACAAAGCAACCCACAACCAGGTGGTAGGGGATTTGCCCTTCTGGATTGGCCTGGTTCTATTTTACCTTTAGAGAGCGGCAGCACATTGGTACCTACCATGTTTGGTGTTTCAAATTGTCCATAGTAACCGCTTTCCATCAGATAGGCCGTCTGCTGAACTCACCCAATAAAATAAAGCAAATCTATATTACTAATTATCCCAAATTATGAATAGTTATAATTTGTGCTGATGAACTTCAGCTAAAGGTCTTAAAAATGTCAACAGCATTTGAGTATTTATGGGTCTGGCTTTCGGCAAATACTTTCAGACACTTGAATTTTTATATAAATAAAAAAAAATCAAATGAAACCCACGTTACATTATGCCCATAAGAATTAAAATATGTATTTTAGCTATGTGAAATTACCAACATTTATGCCATTTACGACACGAAAGAGTCTGTAGACTCCTTTATGATGTACTGTTTGAAACACTTGTAAGTGAAAAAACCAAGACCCAATGGATCTTGACATATTCTCAACATTTCGAATACAGGTGGTTTACTGTAAATAAGTTTCGAAATAATTAGCTTTTTAGGACGCAGAAGGACTTAATATAGATTGTTAATAGATAAGTACCCTTAGAGAATTATTGTTAAGGTTTTTTAGAAGATCGGGCCCATGACTTAAATGTAAGTTCCTTTATATTTTTAAATTTAAATAAGTTATGTACCTTATTGCAGATTTTGTCTCCAATATTTCTATTACTTTTATGGAAATGTAAATTGTATATAATTTATTTTATTGTTGAATGTGACGTTTTATGATTATTGTGTTTCCACGTTTTCGCTGTTTTTATATCGAATACTTTTGTGATTCAGAAACCATAGCTACGAAGAAATCAGAATTCAGAATTTATGGTTTAGAAACATGTTGTTTAGCAAATTTACTTCAAATAATTGATTTGCGCAAGTTGTACTATGTGCAGATGTGTTCTTATAACTTTGCATAGTTTTATAGTGTATGTATGGATCTGTATGGTTACATACTTACAATTCAGATATCCACGTGGGTACAAGTGTAATAACCGAGCCTGAAATAGGCGTCGTGTGTTAATATATTTAGTGTAATACTTTTTTGTTTTAGTTTTTTTATATCCAAGAAAATCTGCAATACGGTGCTTCTTAACACTTACGAAATCACACTGTAGGCAATTGAACTTGTATTTAATCAATTTTCAATACATTTATAGGGTTTAATTAGTATTTTAAATGTAATTTCATTGCGCTAAAGGTTTTTTGGTAAATCTCTATGTCTATCCTAATTACCAGTATTTATTAATTATAAAATAAACGACTGTGATTTTTATAAACGCTGCACTTTTATTTAATCTTCGCTCACACATGAATACTAAAAATACACGAATTTTGACTGTTTTGTTATACAGCTACAGACTACTCTAAATGTATTAAGTAAATTACTCGAATACAAATCAATTTTCATATTTTCATGTTTTTTTTAAAGATTTTGCACTGAGGTAGAGTGCCCTGTCAACAGTTAGGATAAATAAAAACATTTATCAAACAAATTCTTTATTTACTGACATCTTTTCCCAAACCAGTATTAATCGTACATTCGTACATATGTTACTTTCACCATCGAAAATTATCTCTTCTTACATATAAAGTTGATACTATCCCAAAAGCATAGAGATTACTGAAGTAATATTTGGAAATAAATCTAGTTATTTCAGTGGAAGCCTGGATCTGAGAACGACAATTTATAATACTATTTAAATATTACATTATATTCTTTCTATATTATATATGTACAAAGCAAGTATATCAAACTATAACAATTACAGTACCTAGTTGACTGGTAAGTTAGTGTTAGAATTACTGAACATCGCGTAAATTGCAAGCTTTAAAAAAGGGTTTAAAGAGTGAACGGTTTCAAATTGCATGTTTTACGTGAACCAAAAAGATCCAAACTATTTACATAAGTAAACGAAGTCTAATATTTAATATATTTTTAGAAAGCAAGCTGTCTTGCCGATCTGCGCAACATTTTTAAATATTTTAATTATCTTAACACCATATATATCCAAAGAATACTGTCATTCTCTGGTTTAGTTTCGTTTTATACAGCTACGCCCAATTAACGTACCCTTAATATAACAAAAATGCCTTAAATACGTGTTTCAAATCATATATTTTAATTATATGTAACAATTATTATGTTTTTAGAGGGAACCTATTTCCATCGACTCATCCTTGTTGTAATAATAAACAACTACTGTATTTACACATAAAGCACATAAGTATTTTTAAAAAAATATGATTATTCAATTATAAGACCTAAACATACATAAAAATAAATATTTTATAGTGAAGTAATCTTAATATAAAGCTATCATCATCACATTTACAAGAGATGCAAAATTTTATCAGTCGTATAATAACGTTATAATTAGAACTGGTTATAAAATCAATTATTAAAATTATTATACATTATTATTTCTAAATTCACTGGCAATTTATAAACACTGGAATTTATGTATTAATTCAACCCATCTCATAATGAATAAAACCCTACAGGCATATGATTTTATGTAGGTCACTTCAATAATAAAAATAATGTGCTTAATAGGGTAATCTTGTCTTTATTATTATTAATTCTTAAAATTTTATGTTAAGAAGCAATATGAGACTTACACTATAGTTTCACAATTTAATTTAGCAGATAAACAATGGTTTTTAACTCTCAAAAAATACATAACCTATAAAATCTGAGAATTGCGTGGCGGACTGCCACGCACGGTTTTTATCTATATACTAAATCCTTGAAAAAAGCATTTAATCGAAAAAACCCTAAACCCACAATACCACTTAACGGACCTTGTTGAAAGTAATGTTCTTTTAAAGTACTTAGGTATATTATTAAGCTTAGATTTTTTACAGTTTTGGGAACTATTATCTCAAAATTTATTGACTTAAAAAATGAAAAGACTTTAGTACATCCCGCAAGAGTTAACTTGAGACTTCGCTCGGATGACGCAAGCGCGAGGTACTGACTCGATCGTACGCGTCGATGGCGAGAGCGGTAAGAAGGCGGGGGTCGGGAGGGGCGCGCGCATTCCCGCTCAGGTCTCAAGTTAACTCTTGCGGATTGACTACCTATAATTAAAAAAATCAACCTTTAGTTAAATGTATAGCCGCCACCCCTATGAAAAAGTAGAGCGGCTCTAAGGTCCCCCATTTGATGTTTCATATAAATACTGACGAATCAACTTTGTAACAGTATCAGAATAATTTGTATCAAATTAAAGCACCATCGTCAGCTATTTCTTTAAAAACGTTACACATGACAACGTTATGCCATTCAACACTTTTTATTTAAAAATATTAGTTACGTGACCAATCTTTTACTTTACTTGAATCGGTAATGTGTGTGTCTTCCTTCATATATCGATTCCAAATTTAATTGTATGATCATCAATAGTTTACGTGACTACTTGAATTAATTTGATAGATGCCATGTGTTACTTTATAGAACGGCCGAACTATAATCATTGTTTTTCTCGATTTCACTACATTGTATAGCGGCATAAGTGTAGGTAGATAGGTACATATTCTTATTAAATTTAATCCATATAGACGTCCATTAGTTTCCAAGACAATTGATTATGGCAATATAAAGACTGATAGATTGATGAATGGGTATTAATGGTTACTTAAAGTATTCCTTTTTTCTAAAATCACTACGAGAAATGATCAACTTTACAAATATATTAAAATTCACTGTATTGAACTCATTTTAGACTTAATAAAGTTTCCTATAACGTTAATAGCTCTAAAAGCGTAGTTTGGTGACAATCTTTGTCGTAACAGGTAGTATCCAGCAGCGTTCATAGCAACCAGCATTAAAACGAGGACACCAAAGTCAACCCAGAACGACACTCCTGTCATTCCCATTAGCCGAACGAAATACCTGAAATAATAAAAAATAACATACTCATTTATACGTATTGCTGTGTATAATATATAACAGCTCATAACTGTCCCACTGCTGGGCTCGGGCCTCCCGCTATAGGGGGGAACGGACAGTATACCCACCACACTTGTGCAAGGGGACTTTGCAGGTTTGACACATCGGTCATTTCGATTCGAAACATCACGATGTTTTCCTTCACCGTTGTTAGCACGTGGCAATTGTAACAATAATAATATGCACATTAGGTCAGAAAACTGCCAAAGTGGTGCATGCGTTCCGGCCAGGATCGAACCCGCGCCCTTTGAGTTTTGGACGCGTGCTCTAGCCGCGCTATGCTACCACAACTTTGCTGTGTATTTAGTGCGAAGTACCAAATTGTGTTTTAAAGTCACAATTGCATTATGTGAGTTGCATACGAGTACTTCTAGTCATCCCAGAGGACAACGGAATACTGACTAACGCTTTTCTTATTTGACTTGACTTTATGTTGTTGGTTGTGGAAAGTGGAAGCAAAACGCATACATCAAAATATATCTTAAAAACAAGAAGTCACACAATAACATTTAAATTAAACTTACGCGACATTTTTATATTCGCACAAACAACCTCATCTGGACATACAAGGTCGTCTCTAGGAGGGCCGTAGATAGCAGCAACAAGGCCCTCCAAGCCGTAACGTAGGAACGAACAAGAGCGCGCCAACTTCCATATGATTTGCGGTTCATCTTCACTACCTATCCCGTATACGGCAAGCAACATTAAAGGCACACTAAGGGCAGGGCCTAAAAATACTGAGTTCTGAAAAGAGGAGATACATAAGGAAAAGCCTTTATTGACACTTTCTATTACTTTTTATATTTTTTATTGCATGAGTCCAGCAGATAGGCAGACGGCCAACCTGACGGAAATGGTTACTATCGCCTGTGGACATTTGGAACACCATAGGTGCAACCAACGTGCTGCCACTTTTTAAAGGAAGGGTGGAATCTGGCCACTAATGCCGGAAAGCTCTTATCGGGGCATCCTCTAATCCAGAGGTGGTAGCCATCCAGACGGTGAAATACCCTACCACCTGGCTGTGGATTGTTTTGTCGCCTTTTACGACAGGCTGCCAGACCGCAGGCAACTGTATTCTTTCTTCGTACCTGCACGGCAAGAAGACGGCGTTGTGTTATAGTAAATCTATATACAGACTTCTACATACATCCTTGACCATTTTTTAAAAAACCAATCGTGGTTTATAACGAAATATTTTGAGCAAGATTGCAAATGTTATTGTAAGAGTATTACTATTTGAAGTTTTCTTTGGTAGATGTTCGATACAAAATTAAGCGTAGCGATCTTTCAAACGCACTTGATCTGAAGCCATACCCGAATATATCCCAAGTCTTACTTACTACCTACTTACTCTTGAGCAGCACAACTAGGAAGCTGCCCATGAGCACCTCTAAAGGGCGTTAGCTTTAGAAATTTTTATTAGGTTAATCCTTGTGTTAATAATACTTACAACAACATTCAAATACGCTGATATGACAGTTCCCATGGACTCCGATATTAATGCAACCATCACACATATGGTTGTGAACATCAATATCCTCGGTATTTCCAGAGGTTGCGATGTAAGTGGATACACAATCATGAGAAATATAAGACTGAAGAAAATGGTGGCGGGGGCTCTTGAACAGACTAACGCTGCGTAGTATGGTTTCAAACCGTACCAACGGTTAAAGTATTCTCTTTTCACTAGCTGAACTTCCTGTGGAACTAAAGAGGAATAGAATCAGTAAAGCTAGAAAAACATTACTCACACGTGAGTCACGTACGCCGATCTGGGCATGCTGAAGCCCATACATTTTATTTGACGTCAACGCCGACGAAGATCTAGTGAACCCAGATTTTCGTCAAGAGATGGAGACGTACACAACTGTAGCTCAGATTGTCTCAGACGCTGGGCATATCCAAGCAAAAATACGCAGCGTTCTTTCAAAGAGCTCGTTTGTATGCATATACTGCTAGATTTACCTATAAAATGTGTATTATTTATTATAAACCAGCACAAAGCTTACGTTGGGAGATTTAAGAAAAATACAAGGTGAACGAGACTTATGTGTCTACAGGATATCCAGCTTGGGGAATTTCTAGCCAAAGGTTTTTGTTTTTGGTGTTGAAGAATGTTCCTCTGGAATATAGAAATTAATTAAGCCATGCACTAAAATGTAATTATTCGGTGTTTTTGGTATAGAAATTAATAAGTTATTGCAGCAAAAGATAATAGTTTTGGAGACTTACAAGCGAGAAGGACTGGCATCATAGGTATGTACAACATGGCAATAATACAAGCATAGCAGAAGCCGTAGTTGAATATCGTCTTGGACGCGTCGTAGCCCATTCTGAAGAACAGGAGGGCCACCATAAAGCCCAACGCCAGGTGTAAAATCACTCGAAGCCACAAATAGGACTGTAAAGATAAAAGTCGGAGGCTATTGTTATAAACCATGATTTTCATTGTTTACCTATTCACTTATTCAAGTAAATTATACATTTTACAATATTTACAACATTATATTTATAAAAACTTAAAATAAAGAATCAATAAATAAATATTTACAGATAAAAATAATAGATTCGCTATTATCGGGGAGAAATTTCCAATTTTTTTTCGAGGGCTTGTTGTACTTGTACAAGCTGCTAAGACATATGAGATAAAGTTAAAAAAACCTCGTATAATATATACATTAGGGTGATCAAAAAAAACCATTTTTTTCCAAACAGGCTCAAAAGTTTCTTTTGGGTGTAAAAAAATTTCTGTGAAAAGATGAGCCCTTAATATTAATATTAAGATTGTCCTCATCGCATTCTATTTATTCCCATAAGAATAACACAGGAAATTTTTTTTTGCTTCTTCTGATTTTTGTACCGTTCAAACGACTGGTTGACTGATAAATCGCTGTTCGAATCTTTATAAAAATGAACCCTCTACAAAAAAGCTCTGATAACATTTTTTAATTATTTATTGCGAGTACAGCAGACAAGATGACGACCAACTTGATTGAAAGTCGTCATTTCGTTCGTTCATTCAGATGTTCGGCTATGGAAAATGTTACAATTCAGCAAAGTTGTTGCAATATGCTGTCATCCTCGATAGGATTGGGACTTGGCCACTAATGCCGGAATTCAAGGTTGTATGGCGGCAGGGGTGGTTGTCATGCAGACGAGGAAATGCCCTACCAGCTGTGGGTAGTGTGTTGTTTTGACTCCTCTTACGACAGGTTGCCCGGCCACAATAATTACTATTTCTTGTCTCTTCCTGAAAGGATAACAACACTTCTACTCGAACGGCCCGTTTGTGACTACACAAGCACTAGAGTTCAAATCTGGTTAGGCCCTGGGTAGCTTTATTTTACTTACATAAAATCTTATTAAGTTTTTATATATCGCGAACGAAGCCTCGGGCAAAAGCATATAAATATTTAATTGAAGAATTATCTAACTGATGATAAAAATCGCTTAAAAATCCGTTGCATAGATTAGGACTTAGCAGGTATATAATAAATATAATAAATATGTAATATATACGAACAAATTCAAAAACTACTCGATCTACTTCAAAATTCTTTCACCGTTAGAATATTACTTTACTCGTATACCCGAGTAATATAGTAATAATAATATTTAATTTAAATAATCGGGTTCTAATTTTTCCAAGCAGGACAACATCTACCGGGACCGCTAGTAGTATGTAAAGAAGATACGCGACGAACCTCGAAGCCTAGGAATCCAGGATACGCCCCATCAAATACATATATTACGTACCTTATTCCGCACAGTCTGTAGTAACATTCGTTTCATCAAAACATAGAACTGTTGACATGACGTACTGCCATGCTTATAGTTGTGACTTTCCACTCCACCAGTATTCAACTGTTCGATTTCCATATTTTGAAATTGTTGCACACTATCCGCGGCATAATCTCGCCATCGTTGGCACTTTCCATTTTCAACTGCAGCCACCATAGTGTCTACATGTTCGCCATATTCTCCACTTGACACTTCAATTACTGGAAATATAAATTCAATACTTTGAATTCAATTTAAATGATTGAAGAGAACCGCCATTTATTTGGATTCCAGCCTTAGTAATAGCTTTTTAAAGGTTTTTTAAATTCTACTTATAGTCATGAGGGAGAATATGGGTGGAATACAATAAAAATAAGTTAAGTATTATTTGTTGTATTATATTATTTATAATAATATATTTCTTCATTGTACTAGATATAATTTATGTATAATTAGAACATAAAGATGGTTAATCCGTGTTCTTTTCTCCTATGATGCGCGGTTTCTTCCAGACAACCTTTAGATGGAATAAAGAAAAGTAAAGAATAAGATGTTCTTACACTTTCTTGCCTTTCCAGATCATTAAAAATTCTAGGTTTAGAGATTTAAAGCAAATCCAAAAAAAAATATGTACACTTACTAAAGTCTGCAGGATTGTAAGTCTTAGGGCATGGTAAATTAAGCTCGCTCAGAAACGGGACCACTCCAGCTGACGTGCCTTGATAGGCACATCTCCCATCTGCCACGACGTAAACATGGTCGAACTCGGCAAAAAGCCTAGCCGATGGTGTGTGCAATGAACAAATAACTGTGCGACCACCACGAGCTATTCTTTTCAGTAAGGAGATGCAAGTTGATGACGCTACGTCATCTAGTCCACTGAAAGTCACAAGGACATTTTACAAATATCATACCTGAGTAGATTAAGATAGATAGATAGATAACACTTTATTGCACAACAAAATATATAATTACAGAAACAGACCATAATATTTACAATATATATAATATTTACAATGGCAATACAATAGGCGGCTTTATCGCTCAAAGCGATCTCTTCCAGGCAACCTAAATTACATTATTGATTAAGTTTACAGTATAAAAATATTCTAGCTAAAAAGATGTTTTTACTACATACTACATCGGTGTGAAATAAAATATAAGAAAAATTTTATGTTTTATTTTGCATGTGCTGAATTAATGTTTTGCAATTTTCTTTGTTGTTCACTTTTACTTTGCGTATTATATATAGCATCCAATAAGAATAATATTTGAAACTATCCTAAAGCTGTACTGAAAACAACGCAAAAGGAATTCAATTCAAACCAATCAGGTTCAGAAACAAAAAAGTACTGGTTCAAAAACCGCATAATTTTCACACTTTCTGTCCGATTTTAATGAAGTTTCTACTATATATTTAGAACGCACAGTCTATTAGCAACAAAATATATATGGACTATTTTGAAGCTTTACTGAATTCAACGCAAAAAGAATAATTAAAATCGGTTGAGAAACAAAAAAGTTTTAGCAAGTATACATAAGTCGTCTTCGTAATGGCCTAGCGCACGTGTCTTACACTCAAAAGGGCGCGGGTTAGATCCTGGCCGGAACGCATGCACCAAGTCAGTTTTCTGATCTAATGAGCATATTGTTACAATCACCACGTGCTAACAACGATGAAAGGAAACATCGTGGTGCAACCTGCACATCGAGGTAACCGACGTGTGTCAACCTGGAAAGCCGCCTTGGACAAGCGTGGTATATTGTTCGTTATAATGGGGGCCCGAGCCCAGCAGTGGGATATTTATGGGTTGATATTATATATACATACAAATACACGTTACACGACGAATTGAGAACCCCCTCGTTTTAAAGTCGGTCAAAAAAAAAATTCATGATAAAATAATTAGGCTGGTGTGTATATGTATTAAGCCAGTGGTTAAAATAAAATAATCCCTAAAAATATATGGCTAAACAGCGATTATGTTATTTTAACCGTTTGATTAATTTTTATGCACATAAAGTTCTTACTTAATTAATAATAAAATTAAGGGGAACCACAGACTGCTGGATAATTGACCAATTTTCAAACTTATTTACGATGTTTTCTTTAAAATTTCAAACAATGTGTTTTTCATACCGGTTATATGCTATGGAATTATTTGAATTAATTATAATCTATTATTATATAGATACGATGATATCAGTCTGCCGATTTGCATAATAACCTGTTTGTTTTATGCGCCAGTTTGTTTTAAATAATTAAAAATACAAAAGCAACAAACCTTTCAAAGTTCTTACTTAAATAATAATAAAATTAAGGGGAACCACAGACTGTATCGGTAGGAACGAACTTATTGTACGTTACACTGACGCTCGGAGGATGGGAGCTAGACGGAAAATAGTGTAACCGCAATGAAAAAGGCCTGAGTTTGTTGTTATACAATCTCGATTCCTTTAATCTTAGAAATAAGATGTAAAATAATATTGTTATTTGTTTATGTATTGCTATATATACAGTATTTTAGTAAAATCTCTTTTTGAGATGTTTGAGAATTTTGTTTTTAGGAGTACTGCGTTCCAACTTCCCAAGACAACTCATATTTTCTTCTGTCCATTTCTTTTAGCTAGAAGTAGCTGGTTGATATAGTATGATCAAAAAACTTTCAGACCGGTAAGAAAATAATTTTGTTAGTAATGTGGTGCTCTAGCAAACTTATACATGCTTATTGATACCATAGCCCTACAATTCTTATATAGTTATTATCAGGTAACAGAACTTAATTTATGGATGTTATATATTAATTTATACACAGGTTTACCGCTGGCCGTTGTCTTCAAAAGCAATTATAATCTGTGTGTTTACACAGGTGTGGTGGAAGGATGACGTTGTAAAAGCGTTTGAGACCTTAGCTCTGTACGAGCCACCTCGTGATCTTTATAATTGTGTTCTTCATAATAATATGTAGAGAAAAATATAGACCTAAAGAATTAAAACTAGAAGTAAGGTTCTAGTAATTTGAAATAGTTTAGATTCTTTAGTCACCACTTGAGATAAAAATGGTATAAAAAATACTAAACAGTAAAAAGAAAAATGATTTGTACAAGAAAGAATCTTACGTTGTGGGTTCATCTAGAAACACAACTGGTGGATTATTAACTAACTCAAGCGCTACTGAAAGCCGTTTTCTTTCACCGCCTGATAAACTTTCTGTTGATGTGTTTCTTGCTTTGTTCAACCGCAGCAAGGTTATAATTTCCTCTACCTATAAACAAACATTTATATTTTAGTCATTTCATATAGGTAATGTGTCTTAATTTAATTAAGTTTATCTAATAAGAACATCTCAATTGCAATTAGTGTTTAATTTTCGAATAAAGTTTTTACATTATCCTGTTATTCCAAAGCCAAGGACTGAGTTGACGTCATGACATAACAGCCTAAGAATTGAATGAATTAATGAAAACACTTTATTGTTAACCAAAACTTAAAACTAGCTACACTAAATGTTGAACAAAGGGCGGCCTCATCGCTTAAAGCGATCTGGTCAAGGCAACCTCCAGTTATGTATGTACTAAGTAATTACAGCTCTTACTCAAGACATTTATTTGTGAAACGATGCTCATAATTATAAAATATCAGCGTGATACGGTGAGCCTGTGCTAATCTCGTTTTGTGGGAAGAGTGGGATGTCCGATGACCTACTTTTTTCTCCCCCTATCCTTTTTTTTGTATCCCTATCCTCCTGTCACATCCTCTTTATTCCATCCTAAACACTGGTAGCGCGTTGAGTCACCCCTGTTGTTGCAAATGTCTATAGGTGACGGTAATCACTTTACACGAGCTAGGCCGCCTGTTTGCTTGCCAGGTTCACAATTTAAAAAATGAGACAACCAATATATTACAACTATATTAACTATTAAACCCTATTTATGTTTGTAGTTTTTGATATGATGATAAAGTACGCTCAAGCACATGTTAGATGGTTCATTTCTACCTTTCAATTTGGATGAATCGACCAGTAATACAACGAAAGATAAACTTGAATCATTCCATTTAATTGAATAGTGGTGTATTATTTTAGATATGTATTTTTCAAGAAAATCAATTCAGTTTAGTTTAACTCTGTATACTAGACCAATCTATTTTAAAATTTAAATAAATGAAAAAGTAAAGTTTGTAAAGTTACTTACAAGTACGGCTTTAGTTTTGTTGCTGACATCAGACCCTAATTTAAGATCAGCAGCCATTGTCATGGCTTCCAGAACTGTAATGAATGGCTGCAGCAAGTCCACCTGCATGATGTACCTTGACAGCTTTCTGAAGAGTTTGAGATCTCTGGGCTCCCCATTTGTGGATACCACGCCTGTAGCACCGACCGTCCTGATAAAAGGGAACATCACAACACATAAATAAGGAATTCTATACCATTGTTGTCGTCCCTTGGAAGATGGGGCTGCTGCAAGTGGTGTATGTGACTTGTGTTGACATACTGGACCCGTCACATCTTCTAACGACCGAGTCAGGGGCTAGCAACGCCGCCGCTGAAGATGTCAAACAGCGCAACTAAGCCTTTCGAAAAGGTAATATCATATTTTGCTCAACAAATAAGCATCACATACAGGATGGCAACGAAGCCCGCTTTTTGGGCACGCTCTCTGCTGGTAATGATCTGCTTCATAATCTACTATAGATTTATTTTTTAAGTTTTAGTACACAATAAGGAATTCAATTCTGTACTATGATACATATAAGCGGCGATGTGGTCTAGGAATAATAAATCCACTTTGGAGGTAACCATTCGCACGGGATTTGTAGTCACTCAGGCTATAATATTAATTTTATTATTGACGAACCTGTATCCTGCTAGTACATTTAGTAGTGTACTTTTGCCAGCGCCTGACGGACCCAAAATGGCTGTCAGCTCTCCTGAACGGAAATCGCCATTTATTCCACGAAGTATTATTTTTGATGCTGTAACAAACATCATAATCATTATAGAAAAACTTATTTCGCTTACATTGAATATTGTATGGATGATTCTACAATTACCTAAAACACAACATGGGAAAATTAAAATTGAGTGTTACATTATTAAAACAGTTGAATTGCATAACTGTTGAATTTAGTCAGATTATAATTTATTTGACTGATAACTGTTATCTGATGATTAAAAATTTGGCACAAGTCTCCTTAATAATTAAGAAAAAATTATAACTATTGAAGTTAAACTTCTTTCGAACCGTTGTGATCTGAAACTCTATGAAACGAAAAAGCCAAAAGACAAATATATACAATTTAACTTTATTTAATTCGTAATGAAACATATTTAGGGCCTTTTGCATAACGATCGCTTTTAAATAAAATTAGTCAATCATTTTAAACTGCCTAAATACGTTTTGCACCAAACGTATTGAAAGCTTTTTAAACATGTTTAGCGGCAAATGTTGCGTTGTGCAAGACGCTAATTGTATTTAAGGGCGATAAATACGTTTTGTGTTTCTTAAATAAATGTAAGTAACCTCATGCATGCGGCTCTTAGTATTTATATTAGTATTCATTTTCAATTTAAATAAATTTAAAAGATGTGAAGTGAATTAGAGCTGTTTATACCTAAAGCAGATATTCTTTCATGCGTAGATCAAAGAAAATTTTGCGTAACAATGATTTTGAACTTTGTACTAGCGATTTAAAGTGTAGTTTAGATTGCAAATTTATAGATTTTTTTTCTGATTGCTATAACAGTATAAAGAAATGTAATGAGTTGAATATTGTTTAAGAAAGGCGTTATATTTTTGTTTTCTAAAATGAAAAGCATCAGCCCTAAATACTTTATGGATGACGAGGAATCTTAAAAATAAGGTCACAAATAAAATAATACAACATAATAATACCATTTAGCAGAAAACAGAGGACAATCTTACAATATCTTGAATATAGGTATCACGTCTTTCAATCTAAATCATTTCTAACACATGATCAATTTATCATGAATGTTGTCCAGACATTTTATCATACATTCTTAATCCAACCACACATCCTTATTAATTCCTCAAAATAAAATAATTAAACCATTATCATTATCAAATAATAATTATCAAAAAAAATATCAACATAATAAAAAGATATCTTTAACTCTCATCTTTTTACAATTTGTGCCCAAGAATGCATAAAAGCGTATCCTTAACCTTTTGACATTTATTTTGAAATAAATTTTAAATTATAATTAAAAATATAATTATGTTCTAAGAATCTTGTGTATACTTGAGTATAGTAGTTGGCGGTTAGGTTAATTATAACATTTTAATTTATTGTTAACGGAGTAGAATAAATCAAAAACAAACCTATTGTCCGTTAGAAACGGATATAAGGTCGCAAGTTCAACAAAACAACGCTCAAGAACGTAATTCCTGCGGTTTATTTACTACTAGCTGCGCCCCACAGTCTCTCCCGCGTGGTGATTGAAAATCGTCATATTTTGAATAATTCACAAATAAATTCCAAAATAAAGTAGCTTAAGTTACTCGATTACATCAGCTCATCAAAATCGGTCCAACCATTTCAGAGATTAGCCGGAACAAACAGACATACAAAAAAAATGGTATTTTGTTGTATGTACCGTATATATTCATATTATGCATGTAGTAAAAAGCGGTTATTTCAATAATACAAACAGACACTCCAGTTTTATTTATACTATATGTAGATACATGAGAGATGTAAAAATGCTACATGAAAATTCTAGGATTTTTCTGTAAATATATGTTAGGAATTCTTTACGGTAAAAATCCGAATTCTATGACCAGCGTTAATTCAGAACTTTTACCACCATTTATGGATATGTAAGGATTACCTCATAGAATATTTCACGCCGATATTCTGTGAGAGCGTGGTATAGCACCGATAGAACTGGCCCAGCGAGCTGTAATCAAGATTATGATTCCAGCGTGAAAATAAAAAACTCATACACGGTCAATTGTCAGTAACGCCCGCTCGCCTTCGTGAATTTCAAGAACTATATGTCAGAACGCGACTTTCGAGATTGCAAATTAAAAGGCTATGATAATTTATCTATTAATATTATAAAACTCTTGAAATGCCATGTCTGTACATTGAAGTTATTTTATAAAAACTAACTGGAGTACACTATATAAATACACACAACTTTGACAAAAAACATTGGCTGGTAGATCGCCATAGAAAAACAATTTTGCTTGACGTTTTATATGTGAAGTATTAAATGAATTCATCAGATTTCCATATGGATTTAATGTCTGATTTCATTAGACTAGTAGTTAGTTATTTGTTTAACTAATCAGTTCTTATTTGCTTTCCTCATACTCGAAACTAAAAACAGCGTGTTAACCTCGAGTGAAGGCAAGTGAAACCGCCGTTAGGCACTCGAACTATTAGGGCCCACGCTACGTATACCAAACTAACTCTTGCCTAAATAGGTCACATTCGTCTCTCGTGTAACAATCTACTGTTTCTGTGGCTTTCTACAACATTTTTGTCATCGATAGTCAATATTTAGCTTAAAATGTGAATTAAATAATAATTTTGTGAAAAGTAATTTATAAGTATAAAAACATGTCATTGCGTTGATTAATTTCATTCTTTCGTTCATGCATTGATTCATGCAATTCAAAGCATCTTTTTTGACTTTTAATTTATGACGTTCATACAACTCAGACGCACAAAAAACATCCACTGAACCTTGAGTTTTAGCTGTAACATTTCGGAAATATTAGAAACAGGTTTTGTTTCCTATTAGATACCGTTTGTTATTTAAATAGATTTTTTTTGTAATAAATGACTGATAGTGGTTGATTGAAAAATAAACAAAATGATATTCCGAAAAACTCGCTTTTTCTAGTTCAGCATCTAGATAGCGAAATTAGAAACTTTATATCATAACCTGTCAATTATATGAAAAGACCGAAGGAATCTGTTGAGAACTTTTTAGCTCAGCACAGGTTGGTGTCTTTCAATATAGAATTGTCTGTTTTTTGTCTGACCGTGTCAATAGAAAGCATTATAAAAAATAATACTTATATCCATCTCTGCACAAACAGTAACTCATTTCTCGTCCATCTTCCGTTTATTATACCATCAAAATAATCCTGTCCAAGTCAACCTCGTAAATGATCGTCGCCCTATTACCTTATTTAAAACATTAAACTAAAAAGCCGCGCTTAAAACCGTTACAATGTAGTTTTGTTAACATTAAAACTCTTTAAATTTTTCAGCAGTGACTAAGTATCCCAGTTCCTTTTTTATGTCTACATGTTACTTATATTGAATAGCTTATTCGTGAAAACATATCATTGGCTTTCTTTTGTTAGTTGTAGTTATCTATTTAAATATATTTAACCATAGGGGGACACCCTATAGTTAAATATATTAATATATAATATAAATATTTTTTAAATTTTATTTGTGGATATCTTATAACCTTAATGCCGGTAGTCCATAGGTAACACCTTTGGTGTTGTAAATGTCCATAGGCGGCGGTAATCGCTTTCTATCTGGGGATCGTAAAATTGTCTACTCTACTATTGCAATAAAAAAAGGGAAACAATAATATTTTACGCCTAAAAATATTTCAAAATACATTTGTAACCAGGATTGAAAAACAACTGTCTATTTGGCATAAAAAGACGTGTTTAACAAATTATAATGGTTATAATGTTTTAATTAAATTGTTATTGAAGTAAGTTAGATATAGACAGATTACAAATAACATTCAATCAAAAAAATTGAGTTGCACAACACATCCTTGTGTGACGGTACGCACCATCATGAATTTAATTTTTTTTCTTTTATTAATGTTTATTTATTTATAAAGGAATGGCTGTTCTCCATATAATGTATTCCCTCCTTTATTTCGCATAATATGTGTATTTATTATTAATCTCTTTGTATGATATAATTGAATTTTTCTTTGTTTGAAAATTTGACAGAGAAGAGAAGGGACTTGAATATTGATATTTGACAGAACAAGACATGGAAAAATTATTCTCGGAAAAAATTGTGTTTTATATTATTACAGATGGAGAAAAGGCTATTTGTGGACAAATGATCAATACTAACAATAAATAACTATATCTTCGATATGTGCGCTACAGACTTCGGTGCTATGGATTTCACCAAAGGGCTAGTTCACATCTTCAAGTCAACAATTAATACATTAATAATTTTACTAATCATGTAGATTTGTTTAATATCTTGCTTGTTGTGTTTATCTATGTTTCAGATGTTCTCGTGGACTGTTGTAATATATAACTATTAATAACTATATACTAATAATCTACTAACATTAATCTATTCCGTGTTTGTTGCTTTTATTTCTGTTCACAGATGATCCAGAGGCTGTTTTATGTTTGTATGTTATTAATGATATATCTAATTATGTGTTTTAACCTAATCTGTTTATTGAACATGTATTCTATAACTAATTATGTGTTATTGATATTTTCTTTGTGTACTAATTACATTATTTTGCAGACAAATCTAATGTTCTTTTCTTGCAGAGATGTTACTAATAATATTGTATTAATAATTTAAATTTTAGGAATTATGGAATATTTGCATTTAATGCGTGTCTGTATGTATAAACCTGGGATTATCTTCAAAACTTAACTAATGATGAGTAGTTAGTTATAGCAGCATTTATTAATTAGTTAGTATTGAGTTTGGTGTACTTTGGTGATAGTCTTTAGACATATTGGGACCCGTGGATCCACCTATACAGACTTTTAATTCAATAGAGGCGTTCTTATGACTTATATGGGCATATATGCTAACATACATAACTATTTACTGTGGAGACCTACATGATCATATGTAATAAAAGACAGACTTGTATACTATCTATTACTGACCTTCTTGTTTTAGAACTTAACTAATTATTGTCCTTGATTTGTATATTATATGGAGAATGAGCTATACAAAATTAAATTAATTTGTTGTATGTCTGTATTGACTTGTGTGTTAATAACAGATAAGAATTATTTATACATTGTTATAATTTCATAGTTAACTAAATTATTAAGGGGTAATTGTAAAGCCTGAGTGTGTCAATATATTATTTAGGAGCTATGACACATAGAGTCTTGCGGATAAAAATACTAATTTATTGAATTTAATTTAAGGGGTTCTGAGATATAACTTTGGTTTTAGGAACTGAATTAAATAACATTACTACTTCATTGTCGGGAGCTACTAAGGGGTTCTGATGATTCTTTTAGGCAATATAATTACTTATTAATTTGTTAAGGGAGATCAATTATATGTCAATGGCGATTTACTTGTAGGAGTTCTTGTCTTGTTGTTGTATACATGTTGTTGTACCTGACTGCGGTCACTTACTTGATGGGGGTGTTGATTGTTAATGTCTATCTGCTCTTGTCGCAGTGAGATTAAGGTCAGACGTTGTATTGAGTCTTGATTGTTTTTAACATAGACAGGGTTATTATTGACCTAGATCTGTGAGGTCATAGTCTTGTTTTATTATCTATTATTTAGTCTATTCATATATGTGTATACATTTAGTATATTTTATAACACTACATTATTACACCACACTCCACAACAATCATGCGACTTGTTTGGGAGAGCTTGACAGGCTTTAAGAAATTTAACGTTTATTTTTGGGTTCTACTGATTTTAATGATTTAAATACTTTCTTATTTAAGAAGGTTTGCCTTCGGCATTCGGCATGGTCTCGTGCAATAGAGTTTTATTTTAACTTTCATTTTGTTAACGTGGATTACCGTTTAGAATATATATTTATTTGGACAAGTCTGCAATTGCATGACAAGAGCTATGAATGTCAAAGAAGCAACTGAGGTGTGTAAGAATAAGCCGGAATGGTACTCTGTTGTGCAATGCAGTTACTTATTTTAAATTTATTGTTCATGAATATTTTATTTCTTTAAATTATATATCTACATGCAAGTAACTCTGTTGACACTGGATATATGCTAAACAGTAGTATAATTGTAATGAAACAACAACTAGTTAGATGTGAAAGCACATATTGAATATTTTCATGAAGATTCAGGTTAGAGCCGGGATTAATGGACCCTGTAACCTTGGACAAATGACGTCGCAAACCATTTGTTTATTGGGACAATCTAATCTACCTAGGATAGTTTCGTCAATTATCCAGGTTTTCTCGCGTGCCGTTTTTAGGCAACCTAGTTTGTTTTGGTTATAATATGTGCCTTCATGAGACTAGGTTGATTTCACATATTGAGTTTAACTGAATGAGTAACTGAGGGATTGGAGACTGTTAAATCGCGGATCAGCTTGGAGGCGAAGTTGAGGGCCCCGGAGGCCAGCTACTGGCCAATTGCAAGCGGATCATTCGTATCAAAATTTACATCTTTTCACAATATGTGATTTCACAAGAGTCTTAGAAGTAGGTAGGCCTGGCAAGCCTGACTGGATTGGAAAGAATAATTATTGATAAATTATATATGAGCAGTGTTACCGATGTTGACACCCTTGATGTAGAGTACCACCATTTCATGTCTATTTCAATTTAAACTTTACTTTACGGTGCTATGCTCTCATCTCTTGGGTTTTAGGGTCTTTAATCGGATGTAGGGTTCCGCCACTTTACTTTAACTTTAACTTTCATTTTAAATTTCACGGTGGAATCTGAATCTTGTCTTTAACAAATAGATAACAAGCAATACGAGCGTAAGGGAATACTCCAGTTCAATACCAATTTAATTTCACTTTTACTTTACGGAGAATTTTCCCTGAAACTCTTACACTGAAATCTGTCTTTGACATAGGGAAACAAATAATATGAGTGAAGGTGTCCTCCACCCAATTTTATCTTTATCTTTACTTCATATTCACGGAGGAACATCCTGAAACTCTTACACTAATAACTTAATGGGAATTTTATGAGATGTAGAGAGTATCACTATTTAAACTTCATTTAAACTTTATCTTTAATTTACTGTGATATTCTTATCTTGCATCAGGGGAGGTCGCTGAGGTATTATTCCTCATATTTACAAATTTATTTGATATTTTGGACGAGTGGCTCTGGTATGATACGTTCACTCAAGTCTTATGGCTTTTCCAACTCATTTTACACATAAGGCACTCCAAAGGGGTTTTCTAAATTGTTAGGCGTACTACTGGAGAGTTTCTTGTCGGCTCTTCTCGCCAGTGATAGTACGTTGTGAACCGACGCTAGTTTTAGATAATGTTTATGATCAATTCAATAAGTTCTAATTAAAAGATTGGAGGTTCTTCTTTTATTCTGATATGAGCTCTTTTACTGATAGCTAAAGAATGCGGTGGCATAATATCAGAGAGGTGGTTAGGAGGGGTGCCTACACAAAATTATATAATTTGTTATGAGATGTGCATTAAAATTCCTTTTGGCTAATAAAGGCACGGCGTACTCAGGTGATGAGCTTATGTCATGAGTCGATACATTTATCATTATTCATAAAACGCATGGCATTTTACACTTACAACTTATACTACAAAATTATTATTTATATAGATATATATTATACACCGATCCTTGAGTCTTCCTGTTCCTTGATCAACACTCCTATATAACCTACCTTGTGAACATAGGGTTAACGGTATTATGACGAGGGTTCTTATTACTAGATGATCACGATTTATGGCTAAAATAAGTTTATTTACTTAATAAATGTTATTAATTTTCACTTTATAACTTCTTTTATTTCTCACTCTATGCTTCGGCTTGAGTTTGTCATTCCTTGGCTCTTTGAGGGTCGGGTGGACGTTACAATTCGGTGCGCGTTCCCAGGATTCAAGAATCGGCTGCTGCGGCATGATATGGAGTGGGTCTAGGACAGTTGAATCTTATCCTGGATCTCGCAGTTTCGGCGCGCGAGTCCAAAATTACATTAGGTGTTGCATCCAAGGTGTCTGGATTGATGTTAGTGAACAAGTTCTGCTGTCAGACTGAGCTATTTTATTCTTGTGTATCTGAAAGATACACAATTTGTTGCTTGTGAGGCGGAGCAAGGTTTCAAAGGTTATAGAAGGGTTGTTGTTTATTTCAGAGTTGATAGGGTGATCGGTGGGTGGTGTAATAATTAACAGTTTGAGTTTATAGGTAAATGATTTAGTTATTGTGGAAACTTTTTTAATTCTAGTTCACAAGGTTGCCGCTAGGGGGCGTCGCAGTGGCGTCATAATCTTAATTCTCGTGTCTAATTTATTTCAGCATTTTATCGTTAGAGGGCGTCGCAGTGGCATTATGATCTTAATTCTCGTGTTTAACTTATTTCAGCATTTTATCGTTAGAGGGCGTCATAGTGGCGTTATAATTTTAATTTTCGTGCTTAACTTAGTTCAGCATTTTACCGTTAGAGGGCATCGCAGTGGCGTTGCAAATTTTCATTATGTGTGAGATCTAGTTTGTCAGTTTGTCGCTGGGGGAGCCACAGAGACAGTTCAATTTTAAATATTGTGCCAATTTAGTTCAACATCTTCTCGTTAGAGGGCGCCATGGTAATTTTGGAAATTTTATTCTCATGTTCAAATTAATTCGGTATTTTCTCGTTAGAGGGCGCCATGGTGTTTTTGGAATTTTTATTCTCATGTTCAAATTAATTCGGTATTTTCTCGTTAGAGGGCGCCATGGTGATTTTGAAATTTTAATACTCGCGTTCAAATTAGTTCGTCACCTTGTCACTACGGGCGCTGCAGTGACTTTGAATTTTTAATTCTAGCGTCCAAATTAATTCATCCTTTTTTTCACTACGGGCGTTGCAAGGGACTTAGAAAATTTTATTTCTTGTATTGAATTAGTTCAAAACTTTGCCGCTGGGGGCGCCACAATGACTTTGTTGATATTCCTTGGTCTTGTTAATTAATTATATAGCGAGGCAAATTTAATTTAATGGGGTGTATATTTTCAATTAAATGAAATATTAATCATTATTTTATGAAATTTTAATGAGGACTTTATTAATTTTATTTTTCATAACAGAGTTGAGGAAGTTTATTAACTGTTAGTCAGTCTTGTGTTATAAATGGGAGTTAGGCTAATAATTATTTACTATGGTGGAGTCAGATGTTGTTATGAAGCATGAACTTAGGAATAATATTTAATAATTTAAATTATATTATATACATAACTTAGATAGTTTATGACTACTTATAGTTTGCTAGCGTTGAGTAAATATTTGAATGAAGTAATTGAAGGATGGAATTCTAATATTTCAGGATGAACCAAGAGATGTAACAGTGCTAGTTCACTGCTATAGGAGGGGATGATAAATTGTGGATAGGGTTAAGAATTATGTCGTTGAGTGGGTGGAAACCTGGACAGTCTTTAGGCACTAGTAATTCTGGTATACTTACACCTATTATGGCTAAGGGTCAGTCCTCATTAGATAAATCAGGGCTGGGTTATATTGATAAAGCCTTGGTGGGAGCGTTTATTAATATTTTAAAATTATATTTGAAGGATGTAGATCCTAATTCAGTTATGACGAACGGATGTGTATCTTCCTTGTTTGAGGAGGAAGATGCTTATTTGCCAGATAAATTTGAGTTAGTGAAATCTATAATTACTGTTAAAATCTATGGGAAAGAAGTGAATTGTTTGGTAGACACGGGGAGTGACATTACATGTATTTCCAGCACCTTTTGGGAGTTAATATCAAAAGAATGTAGTAAAATTGATTTATTGCCCATCAGGCCAATCCAAATTAGGGGTCCAGTAGGTCAGAAAAGTACTAAAATTCAACAAATGGTATTGTTACCAGTTTAATTGGGAGATAGTATTATTGATATTAGGTTTTAATTGTACCAAATTTATTGCAATTTGTGATTTTAGGCTTTGATTGGTTATCATTAGTTGAAGCCACGATTAAATTACAAGGTTCTGAAATGGGGTTAAGTTTGAAAATTCATGAACAAGATGTAGCTTTGCCTTTTAGGAAGATAATCTTTGAGAGTGGAATATCAGAGATATCTACTCGAGTTGTTGATGATTCAGATTTCCAAGAAAAGTTAAAGGAAATTAAAACGGGGATAGAGCTTTCGGATGTACAGTTAAGTCAGTTAAAACAAGTTTTGGGTAGGTTTCGTATTATATTTTCTAATGTTTTGGGTCGTGCAAATTGTTATGAACATGAGATTAAGATGTCAGATAGTACACCATTTATAAGATGGTCATATCCTGTGCCTTATGCTTACCGCCAAGAGAAGGAGGAGAAACTGGCGGATATGGTTGAGATGGGCATTATTTCGCGGGGTTCCACTCCATATAGTAGTCCGTTAACGTTTGCGACCAAACCCGACTGGTCTTTACGTTTATTCTTAGATGCGCGGGAGATCAAAAGTTATGGTTGCAGGCTCTGAAGCTCCACTTATGCAAATTGATGTACTTAATTCTTTTCATGGGGTGTCATATATAAGTGTGGTTTATTTGAATAATGCCTACTTTCAGATACCTATATCTGAGGACGGCAGGAAATACACTGGGTTTACTTTTAACGGAAAGTCATATATGTATAATGTACTCTCACAAGGTTTAAAGACTTCAGTGGGCAGTTTTAGTCGGGCTATGGATATTATATTGGGCCCAGAGGTTAGGCAGTTTTGTGTAAATTATCTGGATGATTTAGCAATTTTAACTTGTGGTACTTTGACTGATCATTTAGAGCATTTGAGTATAATATTAAAGAAATTACAAGATGCTGGTCTTACTTGTAACATTAAAAGGTGTAATTTCATATATAAGAAGTTAAGATACTAGGGCATATCATGTCGACTTCAGGTATTAGGGTTGATCAGGAAACATTAGGGTCGTACGGAAATTCCCTATACCCAAGATAGATAGATAGGTCGATAGGTAGAGCATTTGAGGGTCTTTTTCGGGTCATATAATTATTAGGCTAGTAATTAGGATTGATCATAAAACTTTGATTTTGTAAGGATTTGGGAATTATGCAATAATCAGTTAACTTGATGGATATTATAGTTAGAGCAATCTAGCTACCAGATAAAGTATATTAAGGAGAAGGACTCTCGAGATTTTAAGGAGAACAGTTATTGAAATTTTCTTTAATGAAGAAGTTTTAGGTTTCTTTGAATTATGACTTATGTATATTAAACATTTGTGGCTTTCATGTTCTATGGGGTGTTTAAATTACGCCTATGAATTTCAGATTTTAAGGGGTGATTTTATCTAATTTTAAAATTTGTTTTGGATATGAGACATATAGTTGGTGGGGTATATGGGATGGACAATACTTATGTTAAGGTTATATACAGGATGTTATTAACTTAGATTAAGGTTATATACAGGGTGTTATTAACTTAGATTAAGTTTATGTACAGGATGTTATTAACTTATAGGACTATATACAGGGTGTTATCAATTTATTATTTGATGATCGTACCTTAGGTTAGAATTTAATTTATCCGCAAGCTACGAAATTAAATTCGGGGTGGTGTGACGGTACGCACCATCATGAATTTAATTTTTTTTCTTTTATTAATGTTTATTTATTTATAAAGGAATGGCTGTTCTCCATATAATGTATTCCCTCCTTTATTTCGCATAATATGTGTATTTATTATTAATCTCTTTGTATGATATAATTGAATTTTTCTTTGTTTGAAAATTTGACAGAGAAGAGAAGGGACTTGAATATTGATATTTGACAGAACAAGACATGGAAAAATTATTCTCGGAAAAAATTGTGTTTTATATTATTACAGATGGAGAAAAGGCTATTTGTGGACAAATGATCAATACTAACAATAAATAACTATATCTTCGATATGTGCGCTACAGACTTCGGTGCTATGGATTTCACCAAAGGGCTAGTTCACATCTTCAAGTCAACAATTAATACATTAATAATTTTACTAATCATGTAGATTTGTTTAATATCTTGCTTGTTGTGTTTATCTATGTTTCAGATGTTCTCGTGGACTGTTGTAATATATAACTATTAATAACTATATACTAATAATCTACTAACATTAATCTATTCCGTGTTTGTTGCTTTTATTTCTGTTCACAGATGATCCAGAGGCTGTTTTATGTTTGTATGTTATTAATGATATATCTAATTATGTGTTTTAACCTAATCTGTTTATTGAACATGTATTCTATAACTAATTATGTGTTATTGATATTTTCTTTGTGTACTAATTACATTATTTTGCAGACAAATCTAATGTTCTTTTCTTGCAGAGATGTTACTAATAATATTGTATTAATAATTTAAATTTTAGGAATTATGGAATATTTGCATTTAATGCGTGTCTGTATGTATAAACCTGGGATTATCTTCAAAACTTAACTAATGATGAGTAGTTAGTTATAGCAGCATTTATTAATTAGTTAGTATTGAGTTTGGTGTACTTTGGTGATAGTCTTTAGACATATTGGGACCCGTGGATCCACCTATACAGACTTTTAATTCAATAGAGGCGTTCTTATGACTTATATGGGCATATATGCTAACATACATAACTATTTACTGTGGAGACCTACATGATCATATGTAATAAAAGACAGACTTGTATACTATCTATTACTGACCTTCTTGTTTTAGAACTTAACTAATTATTGTCCTTGATTTGTATATTATATGGAGAATGAGCTATACAAAATTAAATTAATTTGTTGTATGTCTGTATTGACTTGTGTGTTAATAACAGATAAGAATTATTTATACATTGTTATAATTTCATAGTTAACTAAATTATTAAGGGGTAATTGTAAAGCCTGAGTGTGTCAATATATTATTTAGGAGCTATGACACATAGAGTCTTGCGGATAAAAATACTAATTTATTGAATTTAATTTAAGGGGTTCTGAGATATAACTTTGGTTTTAGGAACTGAATTAAATAACATTACTACTTCATTGTCGGGAGCTACTAAGGGGTTCTGATGATTCTTTTAGGCAATATAATTACTTATTAATTTGTTAAGGGAGATCAATTATATGTCAATGGCGATTTACTTGTAGGAGTTCTTGTCTTGTTGTTGTATACATGTTGTTGTACCTGACTGCGGTCACTTACTTGATGGGGGTGTTGATTGTTAATGTCTATCTGCTCTTGTCGCAGTGAGATTAAGGTCAGACGTTGTATTGAGTCTTGATTGTTTTTAACATAGACAGGGTTATTATTGACCTAGATCTGTGAGGTCATAGTCTTGTTTTATTATCTATTATTTAGTCTATTCATATATGTGTATACATTTAGTATATTTTATAACACTACATTATTACACCACACTCCACAACAATCATGCGACTTGTTTGGGAGAGCTTGACAGGCTTTAAGAAATTTAACGTTTATTTTTGGGTTCTACTGATTTTAATGATTTAAATACTTTCTTATTTAAGAAGGTTTGCCTTCGGCATTCGGCATGGTCTCGTGCAATAGAGTTTTATTTTAACTTTCATTTTGTTAACGTGGATTACCGTTTAGAATATATATTTATTTGGACAAGTCTGCAATTGCATGACAAGAGCTATGAATGTCAAAGAAGCAACTGAGGTGTGTAAGAATAAGCCGGAATGGTACTCTGTTGTGCAATGCAGTTACTTATTTTAAATTTATTGTTCATGAATATTTTATTTCTTTAAATTATATATCTACATGCAAGTAACTCTGTTGACACTGGATATATGCTAAACAGTAGTATAATTGTAATGAAACAACAACTAGTTAGATGTGAAAGCACATATTGAATATTTTCATGAAGATTCAGGTTAGAGCCGGGATTAATGGACCCTGTAACCTTGGACAAATGACGTCGCAAACCATTTGTTTATTGGGACAATCTAATCTACCTAGGATAGTTTCGTCAATTATCCAGGTTTTCTCGCGTGCCGTTTTTAGGCAACCTAGTTTGTTTTGGTTATAATATGTGCCTTCATGAGACTAGGTTGATTTCACATATTGAGTTTAACTGAATGAGTAACTGAGGGATTGGAGACTGTTAAATCGCGGATCAGCTTGGAGGCGAAGTTGAGGGCCCCGGAGGCCAGCTACTGGCCAATTGCAAGCGGATCATTCGTATCAAAATTTACATCTTTTCACAATATGTGATTTCACAAGAGTCTTAGAAGTAGGTAGGCCTGGCAAGCCTGACTGGATTGGAAAGAATAATTATTGATAAATTATATATGAGCAGTGTTACCGATGTTGACACCCTTGATGTAGAGTACCACCATTTCATGTCTATTTCAATTTAAACTTTACTTTACGGTGCTATGCTCTCATCTCTTGGGTTTTAGGGTCTTTAATCGGATGTAGGGTTCCGCCACTTTACTTTAACTTTAACTTTCATTTTAAATTTCACGGTGGAATCTGAATCTTGTCTTTAACAAATAGATAACAAGCAATACGAGCGTAAGGGAATACTCCAGTTCAATACCAATTTAATTTCACTTTTACTTTACGGAGAATTTTCCCTGAAACTCTTACACTGAAATCTGTCTTTGACATAGGGAAACAAATAATATGAGTGAAGGTGTCCTCCACCCAATTTTATCTTTATCTTTACTTCATATTCACGGAGGAACATCCTGAAACTCTTACACTAATAACTTAATGGGAATTTTATGAGATGTAGAGAGTATCACTATTTAAACTTCATTTAAACTTTATCTTTAATTTACTGTGATATTCTTATCTTGCATCAGGGGAGGTCGCTGAGGTATTATTCCTCATATTTACAAATTTATTTGATATTTTGGACGAGTGGCTCTGGTATGATACGTTCACTCAAGTCTTATGGCTTTTCCAACTCATTTTACACATAAGGCACTCCAAAGGGGTTTTCTAAATTGTTAGGCGTACTACTGGAGAGTTTCTTGTCGGCTCTTCTCGCCAGTGATAGTACGTTGTGAACCGACGCTAGTTTTAGATAATGTTTATGATCAATTCAATAAGTTCTAATTAAAAGATTGGAGGTTCTTCTTTTATTCTGATATGAGCTCTTTTACTGATAGCTAAAGAATGCGGTGGCATAATATCAGAGAGGTGGTTAGGAGGGGTGCCTACACAAAATTATATAATTTGTTATGAGATGTGCATTAAAATTCCTTTTGGCTAATAAAGGCACGGCGTACTCAGGTGATGAGCTTATGTCATGAGTCGATACATTTATCATTATTCATAAAACGCATGGCATTTTACACTTACAACTTATACTACAAAATTATTATTTATATAGATATATATTATACACCGATCCTTGAGTCTTCCTGTTCCTTGATCAACACTCCTATATAACCTACCTTGTGAACATAGGGTTAACGGTATTATGACGAGGGTTCTTATTACTAGATGATCACGATTTATGGCTAAAATAAGTTTATTTACTTAATAAATGTTATTAATTTTCACTTTATAACTTCTTTTATTTCTCACTCTATGCTTCGGCTTGAGTTTGTCATTCCTTGGCTCTTTGAGGGTCGGGTGGACGTTACACTTGGCAGCCTTGTAAAAATAGATTTTAAAGCATGATGTAGCCGAAAATACTACGTTTAGACAACAATAGAACACTCATAAAATGATTATAAATATTTATTTAGAATAAAGGTGATATTTACATTTTCTCCACAGTTACATAGTTTTGGATTTCCTGATAATCTCGAGAATTTGAGCGTGGAACAGGGTGAGCACTTTTATCAACACCTAAAAGTGATGGTGGAAAGGTCGGGACCGACATAGGACGGCAGATTACTCTTGGTCTTTACAGCGGCAATTTTCCCCAAAAATAATAAAGAAGAAAATCTTATAGAAGGTGTCTCTCTGAAGTAAAAGATAGATTTCACCTGATTTTCTCTCTTTTACGCCTACATATTATATATGAAACAAAACAATTATTAGTATTTCTCAATAAATATTAGATAACTTGTTTCTAGTGTTGTAGAAAAATGGTAATAAAAAAACACTATAGCCAATATTCCAAAATAATTCGCAGTTTCATTAATTATTGAGATAAAATTATTCAAAGCCAGGGCAAAAAAAACACTGTTTATATGTGTATTGTACTGTAATCTAGCCAATGACCATAATCATGGTCAGTTCAGTGGCTATATATCATTATAATTATATCTATCGGTATGTCTGGTACTATATGTATCTTCGAATGAGACACCAATATTTTGAGTCCTCTAACCAAACAGAAAATATGGTGGACGTTGGCAACTAACAAACCCTTCACTATGCGTGGCTTGACACGCACTCCGCCGCTTTAATGCAATATTACATGTGATACAACCGTAAACGAGAGCTCCTATTACCATTAATTAACTACATCTGTTTTTATTTTTAATACATTCATTTAACAAAATATAGTTATTTTTATTTACAACATGACGATAAGAGTACAGACTGTCGTATTTTTGGAATGTAATTATGAAATTATGGTAGCCTCAGGTTTCTACCTACATATCTTATTGTTCTGTACAGAGCCGGTGAGCGATGAGGACAACTGTTTAATCCGGCATAATCTCAGAGGGCTACGGTCCTGCGGTAACTATGCCTGGAAGTCACTGTGGTGTTGGCAGCTCAATAATAGTAATAATATTCACCGTTAGCACGTGGTAAAAGTAACAGTATGCAATAATGCTCTTCGGCCGGGATTCGACCCCGCGCTATTTGAATCGGAATACGAGTGCGCTAACCACTAAGCTATCACGGATTTGTGCTAACTATTAAGCCACCACTTAACTACTAGCTCACGTTTGCAAATCTGCGGTGTTCGGTGTCCATTGCAGGCTTCGCGTTGACTAGTCAGCACTATAGTCATACTGGAAATAAGCTCGAATAACGCATTAAGTCCATTGCCACATCTGCCCGACAGTCTTATAACTTTCACATATCCTAGATGAGGCGCTACCTTTATACAGTAACATGCAGTAATGTGCATAGATTATACCGAAAAACTGGCATTACCATAGAGATATAGTAACGTACGAGCTCAATTTTGCTACGACCTTCAGCGTTCTTTTATTATGAGAAGCAATGGGTATGTATAGCTACTAACGCATTCACGTGCGTAGATGTTTTGATTTGAATTTAGGCCGCAATGCAGTCACGTGTTGACTCTGCAGATTAGTGATGTGCACAAACATAAATTTGATAATTTTATCGATTTTATTCATTTTATTCTCGGGACGCAAAGTAATGCAGCTTTTAATATAATAATGTAAGTTATAGTTTTAGTGGAAACTGTGAGATTAATTTATTTTTATGCATCCGAAAAACTTCAAACCGCTGCCGGGAAAATTCCCACGCGATATCCGGGATAAAAAGTATTACACATTTTATTATATAAAATTTGCTATGGATCAGCAAAAAATCGTATTGGAATTCGTTTTTTTTTCAATCTAGCTATTTTAAATTATTCCCAAAAAAACTCCTGCGAGGTTTCTGAGATATAAAGTAGCGCGGATTTTAGTTTTATAAATTTGCTGTCCATCAGTGAAAATCGCATTGAAATGGGCCCAGTACTTTTACTTGAGACCCGAATAAACAGGCATACCGACAAACAGACAAGTAACCTAAAAAAAAATTGAATCGTTTTCTCTCCAGTGAGTTGTATTAAATAGCTTCCATTTACAGATAAAGCATGTTTAGAATTTTAAGATACCTAGCTGTACCTAGCAGACATTGTCTTGCCCTTAAAAAACAAAAATCTAAAACCTGATTCCACCCACACACATTAGGTCCAATTGTATATCAAAACCATCCCGGAACACGCTCAAACAGACACAAAAATAATTTCACCTAAATATTGGTGGAATCCGATTGCAGCGCCACTTACCCCATTCAATTGTGAATCTAACCCTCCTAAGACCCACTTAAACACACAAAAAATTTCATCAATATCCGTTCAATCGTTTTTAAGAAGAGTTCAGTGATATACACACAAACAGAAGAATTTTATATATAAAGGGTTAGGGAATCTGATCAATGCTTTAGAAATACATTGAGGACATGCAAACATTGATTTTTATAGACATAGACATTATTGTTCACCATAACAAAAATTACAAAAAAATGCACAACAAGACAATAGTTACTTGGTAAAACAAAAGGCGGCCTTATCGCTAAAAGCGATCTCTTCCAGGCAACCTGACTTAAAAGGAATTCTTAAATTATCTATAATTATTATTTAATACTATAAAAGACTATAGCACATACATTACTTTATAGATATATAGATTTTTTGAACCAGAAATCCTTTCGGGCGTCCTCAGGACACCCTACCATTCACAATATGATCATTGGTTTAGGAGCGCATCGAGGACAAACATTCAATTAACAACAATTTTAATTAAAAACGATTTTTAATTATAAGAAAGAAGATAGATAGATTGATTACAATATCAATCCTCAGTTACATGCATGCTGGTATACTTAATCTTTATTTTTAGTTAAATTACTACAGCACTTTTTTTATTGCAAGGCTGACAAACCGGCAGGGGTGGAAAGTGGTTACCCCCGCCTATAGACATTTACAATACGAAGGAGGAATCCTACGCATTGCCAGCCTTTAGAACAATAGAACGGGATAAAGAGGATGGAGATGAGATAGAGGAATCAGACTGGAAGAATGGGATAGCAAAGATGGGATATGGGATTGGAATAGCGTGATGGCATAGCGAAAATGGGATAGGGAAAATGGGATAGCAGAGGGAGAAGTGGGCTATCGGAACTCTTCATTCATTGCACAAAAACAATTAGCACAATGCTGACTGTTTCACGCCGATATTGTATAGAGGCATATAATTCATTATGTATGAATTAGTATGAATATACTAATTCATAATAAGTTCTATCTATACAGAATCGAGAAAAATCACATAGACAAAGGAACAGATGAAGTGACGATTTTATAGTTCCAATTTTGCCAAAAAGACTACGGAATTTACTCAAACGAGAATAGTTTTTGTTCTCCTAAAAACATTTCCATTTTGGCTCCGCATATACCTGCTAGCAAAAATTCTCAACAATAATAACGTTACGACTAAAATTATGTACGAGTCATTAATCAAACATTTTATATAAAACTGATTTAACTTAGTCACAGTACACGTAGTTTTGTATACAATTTACCTTTTTGCATAATAAGCATTTTAACAAAAGTGATTGTTTTTATGAAATCATGTCCTTCCATGCGACTTTATCAGGCCACAATATTTTGTCTCGGGAACGTATTCTTTATCGCTGCTTTGTAATTCACGTCTATAGATGAATACGCAGCCACACATTAATATGACATCAATTTTGCTTATATGACAAAATAAGTCTGTAATGCATGTGCGGGTAGAATCGAATCTTATTTCCTATAAAGTTACACTCGAAAGTAAGAACTTTGTTAGTTAACAACACAACCGCAAGGCAAGTAATAATAATTAAAGTTATGGGCCTAGGGGGCCCATAACTTTAATTATTATTAAACCACCACTCGTAGAATAATTTAATTTATCAATTAATAAATAGTCATATCTAAGATAATTTAATAATTATAAATAAAATGTACCTACTACAATACATATTATATATGCATAGTTTCTGGTCTGATGCACACTTGACCTGTTTTATTTCTAATTTTATCTTCAGTATGCTCGCTAACTAATACCAATATGATAGCGATAATCAAATAACAGTTTATTTGCAAATTTGGGTTTCTGGGCTACTTAAGAGATTGATTGTAACTTTACAAATTCAAAACAAGTGGATGCATGTGATTCGACTCGCACTTATAAGGTTCGTTCTTCTATAAGTAAAATGCGGATATTCACTTCTAATTCACATCTGAGAGGAACGAAGCTTTTCTTAGTATAAAATCTCCGTACAAGGTTTGTATATAATATTTTGCAATACACTTATGGATACAGATTGTTGAATCCACGCTTATTGTACATACATGATAATGTAGAGTCATTTGAAAGCAGCGGAAATCAGCGAGGTTAAAATGTCGTCATTTGTAAAATCATTTCCCGTTATACTCTATGGTATTACGAATCTGTCTGTCGACGCTTGCGACACACACAACGCCGAAACGTAGAGTATATCTTACACTTGTCAGTATACTTATATTCACATCTCAGATCCACAGTACAATTTTGCAAAAGTACCCATTTAAAAGCCATAAAGGTTTACACGACACAACAATCACAAACCGACAACATTTTTGAGCAACGTAAAGTTATTAACGATTAAAATCGCAACTTGAAATCACTGTTAATGAATTCATTGGACATATTGAACATAATTTTATGGCATAACAAGTATTGTAATGCAATTTGCCGATCCCGAACCTACAAACACAACGATCTAGAAGTAGGTATTTATTTTCTTCTTTATTACTTGCCCGCCAGTAGGAAAGAGGTTCATACAGAAATTGCTACATGGTGCTGGCCTCAAAGAAGGTATTGGAGCCTGGCACAAATCAAGGTTATAACTGAGGTGGCCTCTCACCTTCTGGGTGAGTCCGAGTTATCCGGAGATGTCCAGTTCTCCAGCAGAGGCTGCCTCGCGAAGGGGTTGTCTATCATCCATCCGGGCTAGGTAAATGCGCCAGCGAGCGAGAGGAACGGCGAGGGATTTTATAGTAGGAATCCCCGACCCGGGTAATACGTATTTATACGTGATTGAGCCATGCTAGAAACATTATTTTGATGACAGCTTTTAGGGCCGTCACGACCGGTGTGATAAGACGCTCTCACAAAATATCGGCGTTAAGTGGTTGGCCACGTGCTATTCCTGTTTCGAGCGATGAGTAAGAGTTCCGATGGCCCACTTCTCCCTACCCCTGTCCCACTATTCCTATCTCATATCTCATCCCTTCTATCCCGTTCCTCTTCTGATTCCTCTTTTTCCCATCCTAAAGGCTAGCAACATAGTGGCTTCGCCTGTGGTGTTGCAAATATCTATAGGCGACAGTAATCACTTTCCAAGAGCTGAGCCGTCTGCCTGTTTTCCAACTTCGCAATAAAAAGTAGCACTTGTGCAGGATTGGGGGCTGGTACTACCTCATCGTGAGGAATCCCACACGTCCCACTACACATCCCCCGCGGTGGATTGTCATGAAGCGGTATTACCCTTCTGTTTCAGGGGCGGTAGTAATCCTGACGGGCAATTGCCCTGCCTCGCCCGGCCGGAGGATTTAGCATTCTTTATCCATTCCTGCGTACGGGTAAAAATCCCTATTTGTAATCTATTTCTAAGTACATATAGATATATTATCATTTTGATAAATCAACTTATAAATTTATCGACAAAAGTTATCGTACATCTCTAAGCTGCATATCACGCGCAGTGACTTTCTAAACACTGGCCAAGGTACGACGGGGACCAATTACGCATATTTTGACGCAAATACCGCGAAACCAAAATTAGCTACATTCATTAAATGCACTTTGATTACAAAATTTAACTTGAATAGTATTGACCAATGTACAAACCATTTAATTACAAAGATGTGGTCAAGTTTATCACTTTTGTAATGGTCTAAGTTCCACGATGTTTAAAATTTCCTTTCTGTGAAAGACATTTAAGATTATAATTGTTTGGCTACAGGGCCGGCCCTAGGCCATTTTTGGAAATGCCACCCCTACCGAACCTTAAGAAAACTTCCTTAAGCAGAAAAAAATATATAATTCAGTAAAGATATTATTAATACAGATTTTATTACAGAAATTTGTTTCATTGAAAAACAAAGTTTATAATTGTTTTTTTGTTTGCCAAACTCTGCCTCTAAATTTTGCCACCGTAGTTGCCTACCGTGCCCACCTTCTTAGCCGCCCCGGTTGGCTAATAAGAAAACAAGAATACTCTTTGTTAAATTTCTGTAGCAGTTATGAATATATTATTTCTACACTTTGTTAGTAATAAAAAACCTAATGATTTGATTAACCAGATAAAAGACACGAGACAACCTGTTATTCAACGTCATCAAATACTTGACATCGGTGAAATTATCCTTCATACACCATATTTTAATTAGCGTGTAACATCTAAACTTTGCGTGATATTTATCGGGATAAAAATTATCGTAACTGTTGACCCGGGATAGAACCTAATACAAAAAACAATATATAGAAGGAAATGTAAGAAAGTAATAGGTAGAACTTATCAGCAGCATTTATTTCTCAAAATCAAATTTTGATTCTTTTGATTCTCAAAAGGGTTATTCAAAAAGTAAAATGTAAAAAAATTACATTCTCAATTGCAGTCCACTGTACAGCTTTAACGTATGCGGTTTTAAAACGACTAATTAATAAGTTATTAAAACAAGCTTGACCAGAATTACATTAAGGCGATCCGCTACCAACGGTGAAGGCTACGCAATTGAATTCCCATCGGCTTCCCTTTAAAAGATGGCAAAAATGGTATTTTACTGTAATACATATACCGTTCAAACAAACTATATATGTTTATCAGTTCGCAGTGTGATCGTACAATTCACTTATGATACTTCGAAAGAGAAGTGTACGATCACGTCTTTCTCGGATTGTGTATATATTTTCAAGCCACAACGCAGTATGTTGCGGTGTTAAAATAGATTAGGTCCCATAGAGTAAATAATAGCCATAAACCATTATTAAAATTAACAAATTGGGGGTAGCCTACATAATAAATTTAACATTACTCCTTGACACTTGATATAGGTAATTGTCTTCAATAATTACAGTTACTGAAAAATGCCCGAAAGTTCGAAATAAAAATCAAATGAAATGCCGCGCTTATAACTGTTATAAGGTAGTGTACTAGTCGTCAAAATTTAAGGAAATACTTTGCATATATTTTGTCAGCATATTTCTCAATTAATCCTATTTAAATTGTTAAGTACCATTATTAAACACGCTGGTTTGTCAAAGTAAGTCGTGACAGTACAGTAGCTCACGCGCGCCCACGTCCTGACCAGATAATGTAATTTCAAATGCTCAGCCAGTTTACTGACCTTGACTCAATATGTATTATATTAGAATTAACGTGCTGATGGCGAAGGCAACCCGACAATCGACGATGTCATCACGAGGTGTCTGTATCACAAGATGATAAGGCAAGTGAGGGGTTAATAAGACATAGAAATAGGCCATTAGTACCAATCGCTGCGAGACTACTCGGTAATTCGGGGTACATGCGACCATTCACTTATTGACCATGCCAGGTTCACCGGTTGCCAACGCGGGATCTACCCGTAGAAGGCGGTACTGGTCGGATGCTGGGTGAAAATAAATAGCTATGATCTAAGCTCAAAGTTATACAGAAATCCGTTGCTCCGTTTCGATCTTTATTTGAGAGAAACTTTCAGACAGACTGGGATAAAATAATTTTAAAAGACAAATACATTTATCATAAATACGTCATAAAGTAAGTAATTGTGCAGATAACCATTTTCATTCAAATTTAAGAATTTACATTGATAGCACATCTAGACACTTCCATTTTGTTTATTTATGGAGAATATTGTAACTAGCTATTGGAACTTTTTGGAATGTATTATTTTTCACAATTTAAATTTATATGTAATAATATTATTTCTTTGTTTTTTGTTTAAGTCACGAGTAAAAATTTATGTGAGAGCAAGTCCAATGTAATGTTTTTAGAAGCGAATTTTATTTATTTCATGTTTTCGTTAATAGATTTATATTACATTAAATAATCCGTAACACTACCTCTCACATTTTATGGCTAGCCATTATATAGTTTATGCAATTTAACTATAGTATGCAAATCCAGTCGGTATGCTATTAAAAATGGCCGTAGAATCGAATCGAATTATGGTAATATCTGAGTCGTGTGAGTCTTTAATTACATGCTCCAATAGGTACTAGTCAAGTAACGTGTTTGCGAGGTTTATTATTTGCATTATTTGCCGGCAAAATGCCCTATCTTAAAAGATTAAATTTATAATTGTTGTTCACTGTTATTAATGACCGCATTTTTATATATTCACCCGTCAGATAATGCAGATCAGGGTCTGCCTTGTAGAATATAATTAATAAGATTTAACGTGTTTTAGCTAAATTCGTATAATGGCTAGAGAATAAGGTTTCTCTTCTGCACGACGACGTGGGGTACTCTGATTAATTAACTGCTGCGGTTCAACGACCGCAAACGAGAATACTACACTCCTTCCTGTTCAGCGCTGTCTCCTGCCAGTCATGGACATGAAGCTCGAGCAGATCAGTCTCCACTACGTCACCCCAGCGATATCTGGGCCGACCAACTGGTCGCCGTCCCGTGGGTCTGCCCAGATAGGCTCTTTTCACCGCGCGATCCACCCCCATTTTATGTAGGTGGCTAAGCCTGCGCAAGCGATGTGCCTTGCTCTCGCCTATTATTTATGTTCGTGAGGTACTCTGAAAAACTATTTTAATCAAACGTTCAAACAAACAAAAATTCAACAAAAGGTCAATTTGGAGTTACTTTTTACTTTTTTATTGCCAAAGCTGGCAAACAAACTTGATGGAAAGTGGCTACCGTTGCCTATGAACGTTTGCAGCACCAGAGGCGCTGACAACACCAATTTTGTAGATATTGTTATATATTTATATATATTATATTGTTGTATGTTATATATTATATATTTATTCAAATTCAAATTTATTTACTACAAAAAACATGGTTTAAAAGGTGTTATAGTAATTATATTTAATTACACATGTTTTTGCCAGATTGGCTTGCAGATTTAGCTGGTACAGCTTACATTATTTAAATATTATCATAATTATGTCAAAAATTCAATTAAAATGAAATAAAAAGCGTCCATAGTCCCATAGTCATATAATTATAACAGTCTAGATAAATAAATAGCAAATCAAGCGTTTCGCTTCATCTTTTCTGGTGCGCACTGCCGAAGAGTGGAATAATTTCCCGGAGTCTGTTTTTCCTGACAAATGCAATCTCGAAGTCTTCAAGTCACAAGTGAATAGGTATCTTCTAGGTAAGCGTGCTCCATCCTAGTGTCATCACTCCACATCAGGCGAGACAAAGGTCAAACGCAAATCTATACTTCCTTAATAAAAAACTTACTATAGATGGCTTATCGTACTTATGTATATTTTTATAACACATTAAGAGAAACGGAAACATATGGTCGACCTAATTGCAAAGCAGATAACAGAAGTGCGTAATAATACCCATACTCATTACTGTGAAATAAAATAATCAGTTTCTGCTTATAATTTATGTCAATGTGAATTTAAGTTGATCATCTCTTGTCCTAATTTTCGTATCTGTTCAATATCATAGTTATTGACAAATAACTCGTAAGAAATATTGTAGTTGACAATCAAATTAACTAAGATACTTTTTATCATCTTGCAAAACGCCGAATATATCTAGACTTTGTATTGATGTAGCAATGAACGTATATTTTGTTACATCAATAAGATTTGGTATAAGAATAGCAAATTGTGACGTCTTTCTTTTACAAGTCGAATGACGTATTAATTATAGTTACCCGGTAATTAAAATTATATCCAACATGATATTTTGAAGTTATGACGCCTGTCATCGTCGTATTTAAACGTCTGGTTTTTTTGGAATAGTTTAAAAAATAGTAAGTTAAAAAACCCCCGATTTTGAAGTATTCTTTATTGCTCCGCTTCTATTGGTCTTAGCGTGATGATATAAAGCCTATAACCTTCCTCGATAAATGATATCTATCTAACACTGAATTTATTTTTCAAATCAGACCGGGTTTAAGATTAGTGCGTTCAAGCAAACAAACAAACTCTTCAGCTTTATATATTAGAATAAGATAGCTTCAGAATTTATTGTAATATGTGTCAAATACCCGAGGCCGGTAGAAGCTGATTCCTCCATTTTCGTTTTGCTATCAAATAACTAGACGCAGGTGGCACCGGATTTTGCCACCGTCTTATGGAAGTACCAGCAGTCGGAACGAACGGTCTTTTTACATTTCAGGTGCGCACTGCGGATGTAAACAACATTTTGGCGGAATCTGTTTTTCTTGACAAATACATCTGGAAGTCTTTAGTCGACTATCTTGATTGCAGCTACTAATGTCGGATCGATCAGCATGACAGTACGCTCTCACCGAATATCGGCATGAAAGGGCTTGTAAATAATAATCAAATACCTTGAGCTAATCGTGTTTCGTGCGACGAGTGAGCTTCTGCTTCCTCTATCCTTTTCCTCTCGTGATCTATCTATCTTACCCCTCTCCCCTTATTTTGATTACGCAGGGGAATGTGGAAATTGGACACAATCCTCGGGCCTGAAGGAGGGACACCGACGAGCGTGTGTTACTCCTACCGGTCGGTTCTCCACGCAGATTTTGCCAAAGCAGAAGTAGTCGTAAGAAACCGACCGCCAGACTATCCACCAAACCTAAACCTGCGCCCCACTACCCAACGCTGCTACGGGACGCCACAGGATCTAGTACAGAGTTACTGCACGGTAACACCACGGCTCTTTTAGGACATCCCGGTAGCAGAGTGCCTTCTTTTGCACCATCTATCTCATCGCCTCTTCATCCTATCCCAAAAGCTGACAACGCGTTGGTTTCCCCATTGGTGTTCTAAATCTCTGTGAGTCAAAAACCTAATTTCAAGAGAGAGGATTAGTATATCTTAAAAACTGAGTTCGATCAAACTAAATTTCGTTGAAACTATTTCTTAAGTTCTTCAATTTGTTTCGACACATAGCACTTAGGCATTTTTACGACGTGAAAGTGAAGGTCTCCCACCTAACAATCAAAGAAAAACCGGAAGTAAGGCAAATGAACGGTCGGGAATATAGGGACTGGGCCTATGTGACTGAAATATCCTACAACCTTGAGTAACATGTATGACAGCCACCTATAATAAACTATATTTTTTCGCGAATCATTACAGTAGTGCGTAGCGGAATATTTAAAATACAACTTTTAGTATAATGTTATATTTACAGACATTTATTTTCTGAGAAAAATGACAGACAATGATATGACTATTGTTACCTTTATGATTGTATATAGCTCCATTTTTATCATAATATCTTAATTAATCAATCAATCAATTAGCGGCTCGAAGCTCACTCACACAGCGTCCACTCTGTCTTTTCAGCTATCTACCGGCCGTCCCAAGTTGGCTTTCCTCATGCTACGATCCTCTGTCAACCGTTCTACGTGAGCTTTTATTTTTCTTATCATGTTGGGCTCGGCCACGAGATTCTCAATTTCGAGGTTCGCTCCGACCCTCCAGCTACCATTCTCTCTCCTTCTTGGACCCAGAATGGTACAGAGAACCTTCCTTTCCGCTGTTAAAGCTGATTTTCCTCCTTGAGGGTAAGCATCCAAGCTTCGCACCAGTACACCAGGATGGGCCCTATGAAGGTTTAATAGATCCTGATTTAGACTTTTCTGTTTATAAACCGAGACTCACTCGCGTTTTGTATACGTATATGTACTTTCATCTTCTCTGGTGTTTTTGTTATAATTTCTACGGAACCGGTAAAGGAGGCTGTGAAACGCAACAGCACGAAGTGATGGAGGGTTTTGTCAACTCTTGTGTGCGCGCGCATGCGTTCGTACGTGTGTGTGTGTGTGTGCGCGCGTGTGTGCGTGCGTGTGCGTGTGTGAGTGTGTGTGTGCGTGCGTGCGTGTGTGTGTGTGTGTGTGTGTGTGTGTGTGTGTGTGTGTGTGTGTGTGTGTGTCTTAAATTCACCTTATATCAAAATAGCTGTTTATAGGACCTGACTTTGTTAGAGGTGAAGCCGGCTCTGAAGGGCAACAAAAATATCTGCGGAGTTGTAATAAGTTGAAGTATTGACTTTACTAATAACCTTTGGTACAAAAGAATAAAGATAACCTTTTACTAAAGTTGCAAAATATGTCATTGACTATTCTCGGTATTTTAGAATGGGCGGAATTCACCATTAAGCTATGCACATCGTTCTTGAAGGGAGCAGCCTACCATAATATCTAGATATTTTTTATTAAACGCTGTTTCTGTTATTATTCTATTGTAGCGATAAACATAAATTATACCCCGAACTTTGACTTTTGTTCATTCACCTCCATATAATGGAACGCTTGCTCTCAATTAGTATTTAATTTATTCTATACTTTGTTCAGTTATTGATTAAAAATGTGTTTATTATTTAATGCTGAACAATGGTTTTTAACTCATGGCAACTCCATCTCTTGTTCAAACTTTAGTACACAGTCTTGATACAAACATATTTCCTTCGCTTTTCATATACTGGTGTATATATATATCTCGGTCTCCCCCAATTATGGCTTACTTCACGAAAGTGCCGCCATTCTGTCATCGGATTCGTTTGCGGTGTTAAATAGATAGAAATGTAAGAAATAATAAGATTTTTGGCAAGTGTAGTGAGTTATTTAAACAAAATAAACAGCGGCCGCCCTGAAAATTGTTTTTATTGTTTGAATGATTGATTGAGCTGGTTTCAAGGTATGTGCAAGATATATAATTATGAAACCAAGGTGGACGTTGTTAGTCGACGGGGTTTGGTGAGGCTATATAATACTCTGTTCTATTTATTTTTGTTATTACATAAATAATTACACAAGAGCCGAAGGCAACAAAGAATAAACAATAACCCGAATTCTATAATTACTTAGAGAGAGAGAGTTATCCTGTTTTTGTGTTTATATTTTATGTTCTTGTGGTTTATTTCTACCTTCTTCTTATTTTCACTTTTATATTGCATTCGCATTTGATTATTAACTTTATTGACCTTTTTTTGTAATTTTTAATAATTTGTGTTTATAATTGTATCTTTTTTTTTCTCTTTTTCTTCTACTATGTTTATGGTTATGGTTATGAAATCATTTGTCACGTCATGCTGACATTTAAGTGCGTTGTGTCCTATGGCAATTTCAATCTGTTATAATTGTATTTTCTTCTTGTTTAATTTATATTACATTATTTTCATTACATATTACATTATTTTATTATTTTATATATTATTACGACATAAATAGCTATAATATAATATAATAATAGTATTATAGTTCGTCTATGTACATATTCAGTTCGTAATATTATATTAGTATGACAGAGAACATATTCGCTTACACTTATTGCATTGTTGGTTTTGTAAACGAAATTATTTATTTATTTTTATTTAGAAACACAGGCATGTGAAAGCAGCTGGCTGTTAAAAAAATAATTATCAGTTTTTGTTTATCTTGTTTATATTTTTACATTTGTTTTATATACTTATTGATATACATTTATAAGCATATATCGATTTGTAGGTATTTATGAATAGCTCAAGCAGTGAATCACTGGATTACTTTTCATGTTCAGACAGCTTTAGCTCTGATGATGAACCTCCTCTTTAAGCAGTACTAAATAACCGTCTTTCAACTGAAACACAAAACTTCAATGTCTTACACATTAATGCGCAGAGCATTCCGGCTCATTTCACTGATATGCTGGCGTCACTTAATCAAGATAATGTGCATGCTATCTGTATTTCTGAGATCTGGCTAAAACCCTGTCTATCCTCTTCGTCTTACAGTCTTCCAGGGTTCCAACTGGTCCGCAATGACCGAGTTGGCACTACTGGCGGAGGTGTTGGCATCTACATTCGTGACCAGATTCCCTACACAATAATAAAAATGTCACCGCAACCATGTCCGCCAGATTCAGGGGAATATCTATTTATAGAAGCTGTTTTAGGACAAAACCGCATACTCCTTGGTGCATACTATAGCCCTTCCCTCCGAGTAAATTTTTTCCCTTCTTTTGAACTATTGTTAGAGAATTTCTCCTTATCTTATGAACACATTATCATTATGGGCGATTTTAATACGTGTCTACTTAAACGTGACTCTCGTTCTCTTCTTCTTGAAAATATTATTAATTCTTGCAATGTTACAATTCTTCCGCTCTCTGCGACTCACCATTTCCCTAATTGTACCCCATCTCTTCTTGACTTAATTTTAGTGTCTTCTCCTTCTTTTGTTTCCACTTTCGGCCAATGCTCGGCGGATGCCTTTTCTTATCATGATTTGATCTACATCTCTTATAAATTACGTCCGCCGAAGTCTAAAACCAAAGTTATCATGCAACGTAACTTTAGTAACATACAGGGTGGCGCAATAGAACGTGCATATTGCATCATCTTTTTTCGCGGGGTAGAAAGTGCACGGGCGGGGGGAGCCTGCATCGTTGGGTAGGCGGGCTCATGGAGTTTTAGTCACTATGAGTCACTTCGACGGGAAGCGTCGCGCATTTTGCGTGCGCGCATTTTACGAGAACTCTCGTTCATACATCGTTACTAGGCGTTTATATTGTTCTGAATATGGACTACGGCAAATTAGTGAGGCTTCGAGTGCTAATTCAATTAAAATATGGGTACAGCGTTTTGAAGAGACTGGTTCAACGTTTAAACCACAAGCAAAAGGTCGTCCAAGAACATCTACGACCGACGACAATATTGAGAGAGTTATGCAGTCTGTACGAGGAGATCCACAAATGTCTACTCGCAAGAGATCGTCTGTCTTACACTTATCGCGACGAAGTTTGCAACGAATTTTAAACTTGGATCTTAAACTGCATCCTTACAAGCTGCAGTTAACACAAGAATTGAAAGAGTCTGACTTCGGAGCAAGGGTCGCATTTGCTAATGAAATGCTTAATCGATTTTCCAATTTTGACAATATCCTTTTCTCAGATGAGGCCCACTTCCATATCAATGGGTTCGTAAACCGTCAAAATTGTCGTTACTGGAACAGTGAGAATCCCAAACTCAAGCACCAGAAACCACTGCATAGTCCTAAAGTGACAGTATGGGCAGCAATCTCTGGTAGAGGAATAATTGGACCGTTTTTCTTTGAAAATGCGCGGGGGCAAAACGTCACTGTTAATACCGAACGCTATGTTGCGATGTTGGAAGGCTTTTTGGCTCCAGAGCTTGAAAATTCAAGAATATTGAATTCTAGGACTTGGTTTCAACAAGACGGAGCTACCTGTCACACATCAAATGACTCCATGGCAGTTGTGAAACAGATGTTCCCTGGCAGACTGATTTCGAAAAGAGGTGATATCCCATGGCCCCCACGTAGTCCAGACGTGACGCCTCCTGACTTTTTTTTGTGGGGATACCTCAAGAACAAAGTCTACAGCAATAATCCGAAAAACATCGATCAGCTCAAGGAGAATATCCGTGGTGAAATGGCAGCAATTACACCAGCATTACTGAAGAAAGTTTTCAATAACTTCCGTTTGCGATTAGAGGAGTGTCGTCGTAGAGAGGGTCATCATTTAGACGATGTTATTTAAAAAAAAATAAACTTCAGTTATTTCTTAATAATACCTCAGTTTTATTTTAACTATACCTTTTGTATTTATTTTTTAATCAATATTTTAAATATGCACGTTCTATTGCGCCACCCTGTAGTAGTGGAAAATCTCATTAGAGATGCCAAGGAAATTAATTGGTCTGAGGTCTACAACGCGGTTTCTGTTGATGAAAAGGTGAATGTGTTTAATACAGCTCTTATTAAGTTGTATGACTCACATGCACCTATACGTCCTATAAAGATTAAACATCTACCTGCTCCGTGGCTTACTGAGGACATAAAATCACTGCAAAAAAAGAAATGTTCTGCCCGGACTAAGTATAAACATAAGCCTACAGAAGAAAACCGCAGTAAATTTATAAAGATTCGTAATCTCTGCAATAGGGTGTGTAGGGACGCACAACGCCGTTATATCCACAAATCTCTTGATATTGATGATTCCACTAAGATGTGGAAGTTTCTTAAATCTTTGGGAGTTGGCAAACCTAACAATTCCATTCCTAAAGACTTGAACATCGAACTGTTAAATCAGCACTTCTCATCTTCCGCCAGTTTAGATAGGCAAACAAAATTGAACACCTTACGTTGTCTTTCAAACTTGTCAACTCCTATTTATCCTTCATTTGCTTTTAGTCAATTTTCTGATCGTGATGTTAGGAAGAGCATTCTGTCCATCAGTTCCAATGCTGTGGGTTGCGACAGTATCAGTCGAAATATGATAGTTCCCATATTGGACGTTATCATTCCAGTGACCACTCACGTTTTTAATTGTTCTATAACCTCTAGTACATTTCCTGACTCCTGGAAACAAGCACAAGTGATTCCATTACCAAAAAAGGTAAATCCTGTCCTGTTTTCCGAATATCGTCCCATCTCCATACTTCCTTTCCTGTCCAAGGTGTTAGAGCGTCTTATTTATCAGCAGTTCAGCATCTTCCTTAATACAAACTCCTTAATCAATCCTCTCCAATCCGGTTTTCGCCCTGGTTATAGTACTACTTCTGCATTAGTAAAGATCACTGATGATATTCGTTAGGGTATGGGAAACGGTCTGCTAACTATACTATCGCTTCTTGACTTTAGCAGTGCCTTCAATAATGTCGATTTCGACATTTTACTCGGGATTTTATGCTCTCTTAACATATCTCCGACGTCTATTGACTGGTTTCGTAGTTACCTGTTTGGACGCCGGCAGCGAATTCGTATTGATGATGTTTACTCATCGTGGTGTGACTTGTCTGCTGGTGTCCCTCAGGGCGGCGTTCTATCCCCTCTTTTATTTGCTATTTTCATCAATTCTATATCCAATAACCTTTCTTCGTCATACCACCTCTATGCAGATCATTTGCAAATTTACACCCAGGCTAATTTAGACGGTCTGCATAAAGCAGTTGCAACTACTAACCGAGACTTTTCTAAAATAGTTGACTGGAGTAAAGCTTACGGTCTATCTATAAATCCTCAAAAGACAAAAGTCATATTAGTCGGAAGTTCAAGGCTAATCTCTAAGATAGACTGGTGTAATCTTCCTCAGATTGAATTTGATGGCGAGGTAGTTGATATTAGTGAAACTATAAAGAATCTTGGGATTGTCATTGACAGAGAACTGTCTTGGAGGCCTCACTTGACCAATCTCAGCCGAAGAATATTTGCGTCGGCAGCTTCGCTTAGAAGACTTAAAAATGTCCTCCCTACTGCTACTAAAGTAATGCTTGCTCAATCTCTGTTATTACCCATACTTGATTATGCTGATGCCAGTTATATCGACTTAACACAAGAACAACTAAACAAGCTCGATCGACTTCAAAATGTCTTTATACGGTTTATATTTGGGTTGCGCAAATATGACCATGTTTCCGAATATCGCAAGAAGCTTAAATGGTTACCTATTCGCCTTCGCCGGAATGTTCACTTACTCTCTCTTTTGTACAATATCCTTTTTGATCCTCGTACCCCTCCGTATTTAAAGAAACGTTTTGATTTCCTACATCTTTCTCATTCCCGATATTTGCGCTCTAGTAATAACCTCTCCTTAATGACGCCTGTACACTCTTCTTCCTTTGTTGATAACTCTTTCACGGTGCAGGCTGTCCGTTTATGGAACTCCCTGCCACTCAACATCAGACAAGATAAATCTATATTGTCTTTTAAAGTAATGGTTACTAAATATTTTTGGTCCTCGCAAGTCTAAAACATGCTGCTGATCTTATATATAGTATGATATGTCTTATTTTTGTATAGTATATAAAGTATATTATTATTTATTTATTTACCTATTCTTTTTGTATGTTTCTTATTATTTATTGTTTTTCACCGCCACTGTTGTCTTAATGTTTCCTTAGTTTAGGGGGTTGCCTGGAAGAGATCGCTTTAAGCGATAAGGCCGCCCTTTGTTCAACATGTATATCGTACTTAGTTTTAAGAACGTAGTTTTGATTTTTGGTGAACAATAAAGTGTTTTCATTCATTCATTCATTCATTCATTCATTCATTCATTCATGCATTCATTCATTCATACTTAAATAACCCTACAGGGTAATTCCAATTCTCCTAGGGCGTTATTTTTGGCATAATTATTTCGTTTAAATTTTTGTCCGAGAATTATTTTAATATAGGACACTTGTTTTCTTTTAGGTACAGTTTACACGGCGTAAGCTCAGCTTACCATCAGCTTGAGTGGACATAGATAGTGTAGCGTGCGATATGGTTTGTGGCCCAGCGCCACGCGCTTCCCTCGCGCATCACCTATGATACCGCTAGAAATTTGACGTATATCTTATACTAGCTTCTGCCTACGACTTCGTCCGCGTGGAATAGTTAAAAAAACAGTAAATTAAAAACCCCCGATTTTGAAACATTCTTCATTGGTGCTTCGCTTCTATTGGTCTTAGCCTGATGATATAAAGCCTTCCTCGATAAATGGACTATCTAGCACTGAAAGAATTTTTCAAATAAGACCAGTAGTTCCTGAGATTGGCGCGTTCAATCAAACAAACTCTTCAGCTTTATGTATTAGTATAAGATAAGATGTACACAATGATTAACACATGCAAAATTGAGCTTACACCATGAGGACTGTAATGCCTCTTAACCATACGGCGCTAGCGAGTCTGTTAGGACCTATATACTTTCAGAAAGAAAAGTCGTTGCATCGCCATTCACCCCAATTACCTTAACGATATCCGCTAGCTCGTTAACCTTGCTCAATTTTTTTTACATGCTAACACAATATAAAAATCTTGTGGCAATTATTATATTTATATAATAAAAATTTAATAAGAGCATATCGAGAATAATGATCGCTTGTCACGCGAAATGTAACTTTAATTATTATTATGACATATATGTATACGAGTATAGCAATCAAATTAAAACAATCAACAATAAGTAATTAGTACAAATTCACTACTAGCCATTTCACTCGCGTAGTACTATGTGGACATCATACATTTTTCATTTTAAGATTTCATTGGATAAATCTATATGTAATGTATGTATGTAATAGGTATGTTGATATTTTTTACAATTGTAGTGGGTCTAGTTATTTTGAATAAATTAATTGAGTAGAGTTTTCATATTATTCATTGTTGAAATTCATTCACATAAATCGATTAGGGTAATCGACAGCTTATTTTATTTATGACCTTATTTTTAAGTTTCTTGTCTTCCAGATAGAATAGGGCTGCTACTGTCGATAAACAAAATATTTTGTTTAAGAAAACCCCTTTCCTTTGGTTTACCGTTTGATATTCCTTCTCAGAAATTGATCCTTAGAAGTTACACTATGATTTGGTATAATAATACAGGGTATGTTTAGGTTTTTACAAATCAGCCGATTCATTTCTTGAAAAGGGTAATTAATAGACATGGGCCGAATGTGGTTTGAACCCAATACGAACTTCGGCCGAACATTCGGTTAAAACAAAAAATTCGCCACTCAAGAGCAACACGTCATGACCTGTTGACAACGTCAACTTGATAACACGGTATTTTTGTCATTTTGACACCGTAACTTGCCTCTAGTAAATTTTAAGTATGAGTAGGTGGATAAAAGAATAGATTTTTAGACCGTTGACTGAAAAAAAATCACCATTTTTATTTATTCAAGTTACTATTGTTGATCGAAGAGTTACGCATTATAAATAAGCAGTTGCACTACTTACTGATGTTTTAGAGGAATAATAAGATTATTTTATTTTTATCTTATTGCACGTTAAGTTTTACATGTTCCTAACTAAAATAAATGACCATGAGGATATAGAGGCCAATTTTTATATTACGCTTATGATAGATAAGGTTTCTATTAAGTTCAGCCAAAGTAGTGCTAGTAGGTATTTTACTTTTTTGCAACGAATGTTCGGCATTTAAACCGAATTTCGGCCGAATGCCGAAGTTTTCAGGTGCGTTATACGAATCTGAGAAGGGGCAGCTTGAGACCCTCAGTAGGCAAATTAAATATATAAAAACCCGGTACACTTACTTTTTCCATATAGCACTTTGTAGGTGAGGTCCTGGAAACTTAAGTTGACCGGAGGCCTTTGGGGTAGATGCGACAAATGGGCCGTGCCTAAAGCCCCTCCCGGCACTATCGCGCTGCTCGTCGAGGCCATCATACTTTCACTGCGACTTCATAATGCACTCAAGGACCTGCAAAATGCATAATACATGCGATTGAAATGTATTTATTACCCCATAAACTTTCCACTGCAGAGCTCGGTTCATTTCATTTAAGTAGAACCGCCAAATTTGAAACCAATTACCCCCATTCTTCATAATAGTTATATGAGGATTATAGGATAATTAAAATCATTTCTTTAACTCTTTTTAATGTAAAATATTTTTTAATATTGTTATTAAGTAACTGCATAATTAATAATACTTTTTAAAATAACCTGCTTATAAACCTTGTATAAATTTTACAGTTCGTTATTAGTTATACTTATTGTATAATAATATATAAAAAAATGAATTAATATAAATCAGTGCCTTTGTCAGTTAGATCCTATCTCACATTCGACAGAATGAATCAGTAGTCATAAAATTTAGTTTAATATTCATAAGGCATGTAAATGATTGTAGAGTTAAAAAAGTTTATTTAATAAACAGTAAAATGATACTCGGCTGTTATTGAGCACTGCTGAATGCTATCAGGTGTAATTTTGTTTCATCGAGATCAATAAACCGAACCAAAACTTAGTTTATATTTAGGCACTGTAGCCCTACTATAAACATTCTTACAGTTTTACATTACTTAAAATTTCGATCCACATTTTTCGTTTATGCAGAAAAGTGCAGACCGGTTTTCGACATTTAAATAAAATTTATATTGAACTTTATTTGCAAACGGAATTATCAGTGTTGTTTGCTAGTTGCGCGTCGATTATTTAGATCTCTGTACTGAAACTCTGTCAGATTTGAAAAATGTAGTACAGACATATGCAGAAGAACTGGAAGCCCGAATGGGAACTCTGGAGAATCGTGTCACACAAATGGAAGATTCTGTTGACTTCGATAAAGTCATAAGACAGTTAACGGAAGACCTTAATGATCAATAACAAGAGAATCTTGCAAACGACTAGAAATCAGAATATTTCTGCAGAAAAGTGTGGAAAGTGTGTGTTGGTGTAAATTTAGAGGAACAGGATATTGTTAGCGTAGGTCGAAATGATACTTTAGATATGCATTCGTCTAACTCTGATGAAGTAATGAAACCGTATGAATTGTAAACAGCCAGCTGTTACACTTGGCGCGTGAGGTGGGTCGTCAGAACAGGTGGCGGTTTATCTGGACAAAGCGCGGCAGCGTACTCGCACATCGTAAGCCGGGGATGCGGTAATCAGAGTACGTCAATGTCGTACTATTTAATTTAATTAACCATAATGGTTAATTTATTTTCAGAATATTTATTATGTTTACTCAAGTAACTTATTATTTTATGTTAATGCAACCTTACACTTTTAATTTATGTAACTTGTTACGTCACGTACATGGAATATTCCCCCCACATAACTTAAATCATAATACTAACATATATTAGAAAAACAGTATTTATTAAATTATAATTGAGTTTATTAAAGTTTAATAAATATTATAACTTGATGGGTCACTTACAATTTGATGGAGGCTGGAACTGAAAATCTGCTCTGTGTCAGTTTTTAGCACAGCATAATGCTGAGTTACCGGCCTCATTGCCGTGAATTTTTTTATAGTTTGTATAGATATATATTATATGAAACGTTTATGTTTTATACATAAGTCCTGTTAGTGTAATAATTTTTAGTTTAATGTGTCTTCACTCTTAACATTAAATATATTCCTTTTTTCTATACATTCGAAGCTCTCTTCCGCTTACACGTTTCCTATACTATGGTGCGCTTCTAAAATTGGTCTACTGCGCAGGTACGTCGTAAGAAATTTATTATTGGTTGCGTAAAACTGTCACCAGACACTGTTTTAACACCTATTGTCTGTTATATATAGAAACAAAATAAATGCAAACCACACTTTTATTGAGCTTATATAAAAAATATAAAACGAATTACGTGAAATTAATTAATATACACAAGGATGAATGAATAACATAAAGAGAATTATTATTCAAAGAACTTTAAGCGTTTAGTCACGTGAAAATTAACATAAAATTTCAAAGAATTACTTTGTTACTACTAAAGCAAATAGTGATAACTAACATTCAGTTGAGGCTGCCTCTAATTGAAAGTGTGTTTTACTTCACATGTAACCTATATTTTTTTAAATATTTATGGCTTGGCAACTAGGCCTTTAAGCCAGACGTAAGCTATACAAATAGACACACACATACTAATTATATGTCCATGAACATAACCACATACATACTACATGGAAATCATTAACACTATTGGAACTAGGCATGACAGGTAAATATCCTAATTGAGAGTCAGATACAACTTTTTGTATAGTGTTTTTAGTCTCTAAAATGTGTTCTATTCTTGTCGTTTGTTTTTCCTTAAAAAGCTAATTAAAGATATTTATACAGTTCCGTAAATTTCCGCGTTCCGGGACACAAAACCCGAAGTTTATCTCTATCCTACTACTATTATAAATAAGTAAATAAGAATGTATGGATGTATGTATATTTGTTACTCTTTCACGCAAAAACTACTGAATGGATTTTGATGAAACTCTACTAAATACTACTCTACTATACACAAATTACACATCATAACCACACAAAGGATATAATTTATTAAGATTTATGTGAATATCAGTCAATATGTAACATCACTTTCAATTAAAATGACGGCCTCTGTGGTTGAGTGAGCTAAGCCTTCGCCGGCCTACTTTACTGCAATGCAGAAGGGTTCGATTCCTGGTATAGTAAATTAAAAATTTTGGAAACGTATTTTCTCCGTTATTTAGTATGGTCTGGTTGTCTGGGATCGACCCCAGAGTAGGACGTTGTATATTACCCATAACACATGCGAAACTTGCTTAATTAGGGGATATACAATATGTGTGTTTGTCTGCCGATTATTATCTATATATAAAAGAAAGTCGTGTTAGTTACACTATTTATACCTCAAAGACAGCTGTACCGATTTGGCTGAAAATTGGTGGGGAGGCAGCTTAGAACCAGAACTTAGAACCATTTTTTATCCCGTTGGGACCGGTAGGTGGTTTCTAGAATCCTCCTAATCACCTGGAGCTATTTTGGTGATTTTGTTTTTGTGTGTTTGAGTGGGGGTTCCCGGATGGTTTAAATCCACAATTGGAACCGGTAGGTGGCACTTTATTTTTTCAGAGCAGGACAACGTCTGCCGGGCCGCTAGTTATATTATAAAATCAAAATCTCATCACAACTAACGCACTACACCCATCGTCAAATCTGAGTGAAACGGCCTAACTGTAACTTTATGCCAGATGACGCCCTTCACCTTTTAATCTATGTTTAGTTAAAACATCAACATAAGCATACGTTTTCCAAGTTATAAAACCTTGAGAGAGTTCCAAGTAATATTTGAGTATACACAAATTAAAACTTGAAAACTTCAACACTCACTATCTCTTGCGTAATAATGACCACCCGACATTGACACAGAAGTCAGCCAAACTTGAACTGCGACGCTATATGCATTTTTATTTTTTTACTAGGATAGTGGACTTCGTCTACTTTATAAGTTTCTTGTCGGAATAAACTAATTTTTATGCACCCGAACAACTACAAAAGGCTCTCGGGAAAATTCCCTCGAGATTCCCGGGATAGAAAATACCACACATTTTATTACATAAAATTTTCTATCGATCCAGACGGGTAAACCTACCATAGGCCCCAAAGGGAAAAAGACTGGAACCTGGTTAAAAAATATTATTTTTTTTGATTAGTGAAAAGGTCGTGATTTTATTCAATATGGCCAGTTCAAATAATTCCCAGAAAAATTCCGCGACTTTCACAGGATAAAAAATAGCGCAGATTTTAAGTCCAAGAATTAACTGTCGATCAGCAAAAACTGCATCGAACCCGGCCCAGTAGTTTTTACGTGAATCCGGAACAAACATAAACAGACAAGAAATCTAGACAAAATGCATCGTGTTCTCCATCGTTCATATAATCTATTCCAATTGGGTTTTTTTAGGCTTCAATGTACAGACAGGTTTAGGATTTTATAACGTTATAGATTTTGTATATGTTTATTTAATTTTTCAGAAGTGTTTATATCCTGATCATAAACGCGAATGTGTGCTTGTTTGTCACGTTTTCACGCCTTAGCTAAGCAACAGATCGTCAAGAAATTTTGCATACACGTTGTCGAGGTATATTACACGTAAATCCATCCTTCTAATCCATCAAGTGGGCCGTCTGCCTGTTGCTTCAGGCAATAAGAAAAGGACATAGGGTACCTTTCATCCAGAAAAAATACCGTTCCCAGAGGTAGCCGTAAAGAGGGCACTCGGACCGCGTTTGATTGGCGCAACCGTTGCAATCTACTGACAAACACCGCCATAGGAAGGACGATGACATGACAGGTACAATTAATTATGAGTCGCTCTTATGGTTAATTCCACATTCGCCGCGCTAGATTGCGTTACGGATATTTATCATTAGGTACTTTGAAGTAAAATATAACGAGGCCTTACCGCCATTTTATAGTAAGCGACAATTGGTCCAAAGTATTTTTTGTTGTAAAAGTTATTCGAAACTATTATTTTGTTTTAAGACTTTCAGTTTTTGAGAACCTACTGATCTAATCTAAGTAAAACTGATATTCTTAAAGTCTCGATAAGTTCGGCATTTCTAATAAATGTAGCATGTCTGTTCGGTCCTTGCCTAGTATGAAGTAGTTAAAACATCGCTCCATTAACTTTGCTGTCTACCCTCTTTCTGTGTTAGACGACGGCCAATACAGAACAGGGTAAGGGCATTTTGGACATTTTAGTCAACGTTTGGACGAGAACCACACCGCACCGTGCGCTAATTACCTCTTCTAAAACTAATCAATTTGTTATAATTACTGACCGTACCAAGAACATTTATTATCATTCGAACTTTGAACGAAGGACAGAGTGTTAGCTCTAAAAGCGGAATTCAGTGCCGTGTGCTGTTCTTGCGTGCAACCTGAACCGAGCCAGGAGAGGGCGGATCTCAAGGTTGGTGGAACAAATGCAAGGAACTAGGTCATATCTCTCCCATACAGTCCACAATTACCAAACAGTATATTACACGTGGGTTATAGCACCCCACAATGTCCACTTCATGACATATGTGTGTTTTTTAACGCCGAAGCCGCAGGCTAACGCTAGTATGTAATTAAACAAGTTTTGTCCATCACATCTCTTGCGCTGACCTTGATCTTTATTTTCATAACTTTTTAACCCTGCAAGATACCGAAATGAAAACAAGACATCAATGATAAAATGTCTGTTTTACTCCCTAAAATTAAAGCTTGGATGGCTTGCTGATTAGTGACCTCGCGTCCCTAACTCAAAGTTTCGAATTTTGGCTAGAAATCATGCAATAGCTTTCTGACCTTTCTTATATTGTCACAATTACCACCTGCTAACAATGAAGGAACACATCGTGATGGTACCTGCACGTTGAGATAACCGACCTGTCAAACCCAGCAAACCCTGTGTGGTGGGTGTACTGTCCGTTACCCTTATGACAATGAAAATACAAATTAATGTATGTACATTTGTTTCATTGTAATGGGTCATAAATCAGTTGTGCCGATCGTACCTATCTCAAATTGGAACATTACAAATAGATCACTTATTGAAAGACATGACTCTACCACTGCTTCCAAAGCAAATTAGTTACTGTTAAAGGAGAAGAAGAGGCGCAGCTAACTCTAGGAACATGAGAGCCTAGAAATGGGAAGCCCGAGTCCAGTAGTAAACGTTTATTATCTTATAGACCTTAAAGTTCCCAAGAAATACATGGAGCCGTATAGCCGAAGTCTGTTCGAGGGAATCATTCAGATCGGGATACAGATAAGAATTCTAAAAATGAGTATTTACGCGTCCTATAAATAGCAGATTTCCTTTCAATTTGGTATTTAAGTCAATGTCACAACAGTCACTTCAATTTATTTATTTGTTTTGATGGAACTGACTAAGCATGACTGTGTAGTATTCCAAGGATTTTTAATGTTAACAAGAAACTTTTTCTAATTGCCTTTTAAGTTGTGATTGAGTTAGGTGTTTATTTTTTTATTGCAGTAGTTCAGCAGCCAGGCAGACGGCCCACTTGATGGAAAGCGGTTACCATCGCCTATGGACATTTGGAACATCAAAAGTGCCACAAATGCGCTGCTGCTCTCTTGAGGGAGACTGGAAGCTGGTCACGAATGCCGGAACATAACTCAAGGTTGTTATGGCGACATACTTTAGACCAGAGGTGGTAGCCGTCCAGTCGGGCAAATGCCTGGCTGTGGGTTGTATTGTACTTAACTTAAATCTTGTAAACATTATTTTGACTTCATGTTTACAAGATTTAAGTTGCTTTTGAGAGATACCTATTTTAATGGCTAGAAATTGTTGATGTTATTGAGTCGTTACTTATTCAAATAAAGTCTTTTCTTTCTTCCTTTCCTGTTTATTTTATATAATATAGGGTTTCATGGTCAAATTTGAATAACTAAACAATTGATTTAATGATTAATTACGTATGTTTAAGGAATTCTTCATTGCGCGTGTGTGGGTGTTGGATAAATATTAGCTAGATCATCTAAAATCACGAGGTAATTTGAATATACAGAATCATGCAAATATCATAAAAAGATAAATTAAACAAAATATCCACATTTAGACTCATTAATTTAAACTACATTTTGACATTTTTAACATTATTAAATGTTTTTACATACATTACCTTAATTTTTGAAAGGTTATTTTATCATTCACATCCGTTAACCATATATAATGACATTAAATTTATAACCGGTTCCAGATATAAATTATATTTTTAAAGCTTCCGAACTAAATGCGATTTTCCGCGTCTCCCAAATCTTAAACAAAAGCTTGTGTTGGATTACTAAAGTGTATCGCTTTTTTAAATAATTTGCATTGACGTAAGTTATAAAAAATCGGCTAACGGCATGTCGTACGTAGAAGTGACAAGTCTATAGTTTTGTTATTTTGCTGTAGAACCTTAAAAATGATTTAACGGAAAAATCTCATAACTCAAAAAACGACAAACACTACGCAGTAACTATTGTTTAAGTGACCTACAGAGTTATCCATTCCGCACTTCAAAAGCTAGGTAGCTAGCTAGCATTCTGCGATTTGAAATTGTCCCAGTACATTTATTGAGTTATACAAAAAAACATACTAGGAACATCATGGTTTTTTAAGACCAACACGCCTATGTATACTGAAAAATATTTTTTCGTTCGTAAGTTACTTGTGCGAGGGCGATCCTTAATTTTTAGTTTCGCGATTTCAATACACGTTGATGTCAAGTTTTATCCTTATAGAGCCAGTAGCAGAGCCGTCTTGATAATTAATATGGGGCGCCGGTATGCAAAATCAGTAATAAGAAATAAAATTAACATTCATGTAACTTACAATTCTTGAGCCGAGACCTTGGCCCACGGCCAGTGATTTGTTGTTCTTTTCGAAGTATGAGATATTGTCCCTTAGTAAAGGTAAGAACAAACGCAAAAAACAATATTTTCGATATATCAATAAATAGCATCACATTGGCTGTGCTCAATCAGAAACATTTTCTACTATTTCGCCAATGGCTCAAGTTCTAAGTACAAGTAAGTCTAATGGTATTTATAGAAATATAATACCGATTGAGATACTATATATTGAGTGAGGTGGTGGATGTTTCGATAGTTTATGCTAGAGAGGCTCATCTATAGACGATTCTTCGCATCTTACGAGTTAGAGCGAGTGTATATTTATATACGCATGTTGCCCGTCAGCCGATTTAATCATATCTGCATTGTGTTGCAATCATGAATCATTCAATTCAAACAGCCGCTTAAGGTCGACGGCATACTCATATTTGTACTCTTGCGACATAACTTCACACAACTATAATTACTAAATTTAGTTTCAAGCCAATAATTTTGTTTATAATATTCCAAAAAGTATGCTTACATACATTCCTAGTACACATTTAAGGTGAGAACTTGTGAATACCAGGAATACCGTAAATGTTTTCGTCGGTTTTGTGTTTGCAGGTCCTATTTATACTGTGGAAACGAGTAACCTAACAAAAAGTGGTTACCGTGGCCTAGAAATGTTTGCGACACCAGAGGTGAAGCCAACGTGTATTGGAACATTTCCAAGCCAATAGATGGCACTGTGCAATAATTGCGGTGGTAGCAAATGATTCCCGAAACGTACAAAGAATATATACAAATTTTCAACAATAATAGTTGACCCTAAGCTAGCTAGCTGCGAAGTACACCGTACAATAGTCCCGCTGGAAGTTCTTCCTTTGATTTCAGATAGAGAAGCATTGCATCTCGCTCCTCCACCCTATATGGGGCACTCTTTTCAAATGCGTTGCCAGCTTTTAAGATGCGATACGGGATGTGATAGGAGTAATGGAATAAAGGGGTTACGATAGATAGACAGATCCGACAGGATGATTGGGATAGAGGAGTAGTTGGATCAGAGAATAGAATAAGGGGATGGGATAGGGAAGGCGACACAGAGACGGGAAAGTGGGCTATCGGAAGTTAAACTCATCGTTTAAAACACGATTTGCTTTACAAGGCTAAACGAATGAAGGTAATATTCACTGAGAGCATGGTATCTCACCCATCGAGCTGTAATCAAAATCTCTTTATAACGTCAAAACCCCGACAAGACTCAGACCGAGCTCAAACCGAGTTGAAACCGAGTTTAAACTAAAAATAAATAGTTGACCAACTTCTTTCTACAACAGCTTGAAGTCGGTGCTAAGTAAAACAAAAAACAACAACGAAATTACAAAATATAGTAAAAACGTTTTTAATGTGTAGTCGCTTTTGTTTTTGATAAAAAATAACTATGTTTTATTTTTAGAAAAATAATAAATTAAGCACCTTTAGAAATTGTATAACTGGCACGCGTATACAAATTTGCCATCTCATTTTTCGGTATATATGCTCTTTAAAGAGAATTGCTCGCGATTTCCTTGCAATCCACAAATCAGATCTTGACTTGGTCACCATGGTACCACCTCGGGAGTGTAGAAGACAAAAAAGAAAAAACTATTTTGTCGTATTTAATTAGAGTTAAGAAACACATTTTAATGTAGACAAAAATAAAGCAATAAAACGAAGATATATAAGAAGGTCGTTTCATTATTCTTTTTTACTTATTTAAAATTGTTAGATATTTCATAAACTCAAAGTTGTTAAATTCATTAACTTATGAGTTGCTTAGTAAGTATCATGATTATAATTTATTAAATTAAATTAATTTAGTAATTTACTTTTATACTAGCCGTATCCGCGAACCTACATTCGCCAATACTGTGACGACTTTTGGCTAAATCACAATGACGGCACCAAAAAGCGCGACCTCGGCCCTATATTTTTTGCTATATTCGTCTATAATAAATATTAAAACTACGTTTCAACGGTTTTATTTTTAATCATCTTTATTATTAACTGCACCACGGTCGTCAGTATTCAAAATCTATCAATCCCTACCAAGGATTGTCTGGAATAGGTCAAGGCCACCTGTTGCACTATCTTTTATCTTTGTCTATTTGTTTTTTTATGCTTTGGTGAACAATAATAAATTATGTATCCATCTAATTGTTGAAATTCATTCACATAAATCGATTATAGTAACGATAATTTATATTATTTATGACCTTATTTTTAACATTCCTCGTCTTTCAGTAGAATAGAAGGCTAATATTTTCCATTTTGTAATAGGAAAATGTAGTGGTTTTTAAAGTCGTATCTCTCAACTCATTACATTTGGCCTCAAAGTCCCCATATCCTTTAAAAAATAACAGTATGGCAACTCCAAATTATCATAGGGTGTTTATACAATGCGTAAACAATCTTGTTTTTCTTTAAATTCAGCGTCTTTGTCTTAATGCCTTTTCTCGAATTTGAAAATCATGCAAAAGAATAACTTTCACACTTCACTTTTAAAGATTTTATTCACGTTTTAAGCTGGTAAAAGCTGAAACACAATTACACCAAAATAACAGTACTGACGACAGTATTTTGTTAATTTGACATTGAAATATGTATTAGCATTGCCATGTTAAAAGTTTATGTATCATTTCAGTGTTTACTGTCGTGAGGCCAACTCTAACGGTGTCTTTTGCTAAGTACAAAAGTAACTTCGAAAAGCTGTTAAATCTTGTAAATGGGTAAATCGTCTCGTGCTTTTCATCGCTTTATTATTCAAATCGTGGTTTTAACGTTTACACCATTGAAACATACTAGCGCAATGGTTTACACTTAAGTTGGATTTCTACATCTTACTATGTATGATTGCATGCGTTTGCCTTCCTAATTTTGACATGAACTCCATACAAGTAGAATAATTTTCTACTTTACTACTTATTACTACTACTTATAGTACTACTTATTTCCTTTTTTTTACCTATGTATTTATTTTTCAAAAGTATTATTCAAACTAAGTTATTATAGATAAGCTGTTGCTTTGTTGATTATTTTTATCAATACATATTAACTGCCGTTATATAGAAAAAAACTAAGTTATATACATACATGAGACATATAATAATAACAGCTGTTAAACGTCTCACTGTTGGCCTCGGACCTCCTGCTGTAGGGGAAGGACAATACACCCACCACGCATGTCCAAGGTATCTTGACAGGTTTTATAATCGGTTGTCTTGAGTCATTACGTTTTTCCTTTTTGATCCAAAGTCAAAAGTTTTTATTCATTATAAATTCCACTGGAGATCATTTTTTGTAGGTCATATGTGTAAGTCAAAATTTAAATCTACTTCTTTTTCTATGTACATCGCTTCACAACGAGTTATCGCTGTCTAAAGGAGACGAAGCGGCAAGAAACTCTCAAGGAACATTTCTAGCTAAATTGTTTTTTTTATCATAATTATCTTAGGCTTTTTTACATATAGAAATTGTATTAAAATTACATTTCAAAAGATTAATAGAGTTGTAAGCAACAAAAAACATTGTTACCATCCCATACAAAGAATTCATACTGCGACAAATCTCCATAGAATCCTTACATATTATGTAAAATATAAAGTTTATACAGAAGATAGCTGGAGCGAACAGCTATGTAAATGCAGTTTTGTCATTTAAATATTCTTCAATAGTGTATTATCCCTTTTTAAGCTAGGTACTTGTTAGGTTAAGGTTGTTAGCACATGGCACTTGTACCAATATGCAAACTAAGCGCTACATGCGTTCCGGCTAGGATATGAACCCCCGCCCTTTGAGATTGGGACGCGTGCGCTAGCCATTAAGCTACCACGACTATTAAAACTGATGGCCAGTTCCTACATCACTTCCCTTAATATTGGTACACATTTAACATTAATTATATGAAAGTTAAGATAAATTTCAACCGATAGCAAAGCTAATGAACGGTTAGTAAATATAGGAATCGCCCTAAGTCTATACTACCTATTTGTATTGTATGTACATACTAGTTAAACTAATTATGTAATGTAGAGAAACCCGCTATAGAATTTTTTCAGTATGACTTTAGTCAATACTGAAAAGAAATTCTTTAAAACTGTTAACTTACTTTATGCAATATTTTCTGAAATGGTACACATCGACACCACTTTATTGTTCACCAAAACCAAAAATACAAAAATGCACACATAGACAACATTTACTCAAAAGGCGACCTTACTGCTAAAAGGTGTAAAATGATGAACAGTGAAAAAGTATACAATAGTAAAAATAGACACTAAAATAATATCATGGAAAAATATTTACTACGATAATAACTAATTAAAAAATTTGAAAGTCTTATTCATGCAAATAGAGGCCTTGAGCTCAACAAAAGACTATTGTTTTGGCACTGTGAGCTGAAGTTAAAGTAACTAGAGACTTTCTAGTCATTAGGTACGCGATCACACGCACCGGTCAAAGCGGAAATTATGAGTTCACAAAGAAAACTACTGTTTCTTTGTAATCGCTACCTCGCCGTCATCTGTCAGGCAGAGGGTCTTTTTACTTTTAGTATGTTGACGTAAAGTCGCTACTTTGTCGGTATTCTATAGGATACACTTCGGGAAGTGTACCTCGAAATTACGTAAACTGGTTCCTCCCTCACCATTCTACCACCGGACAAGCAGACGTACGCACTTACGCAACCGATGTATGGTGGAAATACCGACGAAGCAGACGAAACGCTATGCTTCCACATTCATCATACGCACCGCTGAAGAATGGCTCTTTACCGTCGTCTGTTTTTCCCGAAAAATACAATCTAGGTGTCTTTAAGTCTCGCGTGAACAGGTATCTTCTAGGTAAGCGTGCTCCACCTTAAACTGCAATTCCGCCTGAGATAAGGCGCAACATCGGTCAAACGCGAACCTATTCATTAAAAAAAAATGTACTAGGATATGCCCGCGATTATGTCCACGCTTGACTTGAAATTCCCGCAGTACAAAATACCGCAACATTACCAGCCGACTAACTTCGAACCACTACTGGGAAAATTGACGCAGCATTTCTGAGATAAAATTGTGACAATTTACTACATAAAATTTGTTATCGATCCGTAAAAAAACACATATCTTTATAAATTATAGTCTATTTGTCATTCTGATGTGTAAGCTATATTATTGTAAAATTTCATCAAAATCCATTCAGTAGTTTTTGCATGAAAGAGTAACAAACACATACATTCTCACAAACATCTTGTTTATAATATGTAGTAGGATGAGAATCTCATTTTAAGCAGCGTTTACTTACATCAGAGGATAAAGTAAAACAGTTCCTATGATTAATTTATGTGTAAACAGTGATACTTTAGTGCTCATCAAAATAATCAACTACAAATATCCATATTTACAATAGTTTCTTGGTAAAGTAGTAGACAATAGTCTTCTCGCTAAAATCCATGCCTTTTAGCCAACCTAATATAAAGGTAGAAACAAGATTATCATTTAGTTAAGTTATTCCCATTGTTTTAATATTTAGATGAATTTAAATAAACATGACCAGATTATTATTACGTAGGTACAGAAATAATAATAAATAATTTGGTTGCAAGATGTATTTAGATTTCCGTAGTCGAATGTTAAACTCAGTGTTTACACTGAATGCCAGTTATTATTATTTGTTTATAATTATATCAAAATATTTCAAGAAACTATATATGGAGGTAGAGTCAAGATTTTCCAGTACACACAAAATACTAAGTAAGTACTACACATAAATACTAATATGAGTACTAGACGTATAAGACATATAAGACGTCACACGCGACCAGAAGACTGGCGTCTATTTTGAGCAAAGACTAGGCATTGCTATACAACGTAGTAACTCCGCCAGCCTCTTGGGAACGTTCCCGGTAAATGACAGTGGTTTGGGACCATTAACTCATCTTTAGACTTTTGTCACCTTTTTATTTAGTTTTAGTTTGTATATAGTTTATAATATGGTTTGTAGTTTATATTTAGGTTCATATTTATAAGTTAATTTATTTTCAAGTAAAATATAAAGCTTTTCTCAAAATAATATTGTAACTGAAGTACTAATAAGTAATTTCCTTGCATGCTTTTTTGGGATTCTGTGTCCAAATGGTAATAATGTATTTGTTGTATTTTTTATGTAAAGCCGCTGACAATTATATCAAGGCACTCGAAATTTTAGATCCAAAATATAAAAAATACGAAAAAAATATTATTATTCTAATTAATTTAAATAATAAGATATCGAGTGAGATTTTCGATAGGATAAATTTTGCCGGAGTGTAAGTTACTGCTGCCGGGCCTAATAGTATTTGTTGTACCTTACTCATAGCACCGGCGAAAAGTATTTATCAGCAAACTAAACAACGTATACATTTTTCTGACGATTATTTGTTAATTCATATTTAACATGGTATGTTAACTTTGCACAATTCTAATACCGGGGTCATTAACACAATCAATAACATAGTACTCGCAAGTATTAGTTACTTTCAAACATACCTGATAAATTGATTCACAACAGCAAGAAATATACACTATATACGTAAATATTCACTATTAAATATAATTGAACGGTTAATATTTATAAATAAAAGAATTGGTATGTATTGATATAAAATACTCCGATGCAAAAAGTAAAAAGTCGATATTAACGTTCGCGCGTCTTGTGATAGCGGCGCTTGCAAGCTGACTAGCATTTCCACACCGGTTCACTGGTTGTATTTCATGCATCTATCGTATGTATAGTATTACCTAGTATATTCTAGATGTGATCTGATTTGAGCTTCGTTATAAAGAGTAGTATTTGCTTTCAGCGTACGGGTGTCCTCTGTTTGATTTTGTCAGAGTTATTACCTACAAAATTATAAACTTTTTTGTATTGCACAAGTTCAGCAGATAGGCAGCTAGACCGCCTGACGGAAACCGTTCACCGCAGGTACATTGATCTCTAAACCGAGACTAGAGTGTGGCCACTAATACCGGAACACAGCTCAAGGTTATTATGGCAGCATACTCTAGACCAGTGGTCGGCAACCTTTCAGCTGGCAGGGGCAACAAGCTCACAAAATTTAGTAAAGGGGAGCCACACTTGTGTATATGTGTGTATGTTAGCTTTCATGTTAGTAGTTGCAATTCGTAAAATGGCTCTTAAATGCTTATCTGTGAGACTGGAAGCATATTTATTGTTTTGGTTATTAAGGAGTGATAAACTTTGTTCCCATAAATAAGTACTACCACGAATTGTAATTAACTGCTGAGCAAACCTTTTCAATTCGCGTATTAGCATGGTACACTGTAATTCACACTTTCCCGCCTACTTAATAATTACATTATAAGTATGTTGGAGAAGGCCTCGTTCTCACGACATCTCCTTTAGTTATTGCAGGTTTAGTGGGCGTCATCAGGGTAAAATGCGAGCATAAAACACAAGGGCCACGGTTTATACACTTTTAATTTAGATTTAAAAGACATTTTAACATAGTTTAGACTGAGCAGCGGGTTCAGGGCACCCCGCTCATACTTCCAACTTCAAGACTTTCTTTACAATTCTCAAAGGTCCAACTCGACCTGTTGCCACCAACCAAATGTGTCACAAAAACTCCTCCGTCTACCGAAGTAGATACTACTCAAGTCTAATAGAGGGCGTCTGACCCCGTTCCGAGCCATATGCTCTGCTCTGATTGGTCGTTTATTAAAATACAATATTCATAACTTTTATTAGGTTAGAACGATCTTTAAGATATAGAAACATTTAACAAATCAAATAAAATAGAATTAAGAATTTTAAAAGCAGTTAAAATGTAAACAAATAATATTGTTCGTTATAAATCCAATCAACAATTACCCGATTTATATCTTCCCTCCAACAAGTATAATAATTATTTATTTTAGCAGAATCCCACAAAGTTTTATTTATGAAGCAGTCAAGGGACGCACGTAGGCATCTCGCGGGCCTCGTGTTGTCGACCACTGCTCTAGACCAGGGATGGTAGTCACCCAGACGGGAAAATACCCCACCACCTGGAAGTGGAGTTTTTTATCGCCTCATACGACAATCCCGGCCGCAATAAAACTCTTTCCCTGCACGGATAACTCCGGAAAATACGGTCAAGTGTAAACAGACTACGTACAATGAAGGTATCCGTAGTGTCAACAGTGTGTAATGATTTTGTCATTCAACTACGGATTCCTAAAAAATCATGTTAAAAACAATATTAAACTACTTCAGGTGATCAGTAAACACAAATAAATATATTACAAAAAGGCATTTAGTACAGCTGTGGAACCTATGTTTAGCCGTTAAAGGTGTGTAAAATTTTCTTGTGTAGATAATCCTAATTTAGGGTAGGTTTAATACACAATTTGAAATGTATGTCAAATTAAATACGAAACGTCCAACATTAAAAACAAAACGCGTCACTATTGCATCATCAGTAGCATTAATTACGCTGGGGCCAGACCAGCGATAGTGTTACAGATATAGGCTGTTTTGGGCAGATGTGACGGTGGGTTTAAGCGTTATTTGTGATGTGGTATTTTTTTAATTGTTAATGTTGTTATACATTGACAGATAACGTATTTATAGAATGTATATACACTAATGTGGCTATTCGATAACGACGTTATTTTTGTCGTTTTAAATACGACGCAATCGGCCACAGTAAATATGTATAACATTATCGTAGGTGCTGTCCCATTATAGATGGTACTGTAACAACGAGAAGTAGGGGTTAAATGATACTCCAGATGGCAGAGACTAGTATTCATTGTCGAGTGCTGGTGTGAATTGAACGAATTTATGTTGGAAACGGTAACCTTAAGCATAAATAATAACAAGTCGTACAGCTAGTACAATATATAGCACAATGTGTGAGCAGGATGGAAGATGTGCGAGCGAGATAGAACAACTATCCCGCATTGCGCTAGCCAGTAATTCATTGTCGACGTATGTAGCACTCATAGTACGTATTATTACAACATAGCCAGCTGTTCGTGGAAGGTATTCATCTCATCATATGATATATACCCATAAAGCGTAACTTGCTTAATTTGGGAATATAATATGTGTGTTTGTATATGTATTATTATAATAGATAGGTACCATATAAAGATACTCTAGTAAGTCCCAGTAAATTAACCATGACATATAGACAGACAGACTTACAAGATGGGTTTATAAACATATCGTTTTTACCAATTAACCCGAGGAACTCTAAAATTGTAATTACATGAAACCACGGTCGGAGTAGGTATTATCGCACAAGACCCGCGATTTCGTACGCGTGGAAATGCTAGATAATGCTAAAAGTAGCCTAAGTTACACTATAACGTCAACTATCTGCCAGTGCAAGTCCCGTCAAAATCAGTCCATTCATTTCAGTCATTAGCCGGAACAAACAGACAAACATAAATTCTGTATATACTTTCAGATGCATTTAATAAAAACCTGTTATTTTGAAATTACAAACAGACACTTAATTTCTTTTTGTATAAATATACAAAATAAAGAAGACTAAATGCAAGACACCTTGACATTATTATCCTTAAAACTTGATATCGCAACTTAATAAATTTATTTACCTAGTGTCAAATATTCAATGAGTTTATTTTTTAAATAACTCTTCAGCACAAGCGTTAGCCAAAATTCAGGTCTTTTAATTAATAAATTAATAAATAATTTGCGCTTGCATACATGACTATAGAGATATATATGCCTAACGACAAAACATGACGGTTATTTAGTCATAGAAAATTACTTACAGGCCGTGGAAAGTTAGGAACGAACGCCTTGCGATCAAACACGCGATTTAAATGTCGTTAACTCGATTCAAGGGGCCCAATTCTACTATTATTTTGTCGTCAAAATCACAGGACGCCGCCTTAATCGTGGGATTGCCTGACTTTGATATTCTGTTAATTCCAATGGCACACCCGTGCCAGCCTACTGAAGCTTTATAAATATTTACATATAAGCGAAGACTCGCGAAATAAAGATTTAATATTTTTGGCAGTTTTTCAATATTAATTTCGGCCAACGCCATTTCTGCAAATAGTAATACCATTATTTTTTTAATATTATTTTGCCGCGACAAATCGACGAAAGATGTGATGCAATCTGTTTTTTTTTCGTGATACCTTTTATATATTCCAAAATACAGTTCCAGCGTTCTATTTAAATTTGAATTGTATTTTGAACGCGTAAAATGTTTTAACTGCGACCTGAATACAAACCAACGCCTAACAATAGTGACTGGCCGCTTTACATTATGCAAGCAAGATGTCGTCCACACCAGAAAATATGTATAAAGTAAATCACTTCTTTATTTTTACGTTCATAAATCCTGTTACATACTCTTCGATCATTATTTCTTTTCGTTAGAAATTTTATATGCAAGTCAAAAGCGTCATCATAATATCAATTCAATATCTCACTGTTGGGCTCGGACCTCCCATTACGAGGGTGAACAGATAGTAGGTACTCGCCGCGTTTGTCCAAGGTGGCTCGATAGGTTTGACACATGGGTTATATTAATGGGCAGGTAGCAGTTTGTTAGTGTTTTCCTTCATCGTTGTTAGCATGTGGTAATTGTAATAATATGCACATTAGGTCAGTAAACTGCGTAAGTGATGTATGTATGCGTTCTAGCCAGGGTCGAACCCGCGCCCTTTCAATTCGAAACGCGTGCGCTAGCCATTACGCTACCAAGACTTCAAAAGCCACAGTGTTTGGTAAATATTTTCTAATAATCTCTCCAAAGCATAATAAATAATAATTTCGCATTATATGCTGAAGCACCTAATCTATAAAAGAAGCCTAGACCAATCAGTTTGCAAGTAGGTACCATAAAAAGTTTACAAGTGTTTTCCATAGAAAAAGAGCTTCTTCTAACAATTGGAATTGTTCATTTTTTTATTTCGTTTTCAAAAGAGTGTAACGTTGTAATTTCCACGCTCTGCGTGTTTATCTTTGACAAACGCTGTCTGACCATTCTGTTTCGTTGTTGTTTGCAATGATGATTTTTGATGCCCATATATGGGCACATTTCTTGTCCAAAAGCGCTACTCATCCCTTATTGGTCGAAGGCTACAAAATGTCTCGCCTTACGCACTACCCCCTCTACGCAGTATTTAACCGAGTCGCACGCACACGCTTAAAATTCTTAATATAACATCGTTTAAAATCTTTTTACACAACAAGGCTTTTCGAGAAATAATGTTGATCACAATTTTTCCTAGTTATAATTTTTATAATAACAAAAAACTTACTAGTTTTATATATATATATATATATAAGTTGAGAAATTAAAACACAAGGGGGTCTTTGAAAGTTGCACCCGTAACTGAAAATTTGAGAGGAAGAATATTATGGTGGTATGGGCATGTAATGAGGAGGGATGAAAGTCATGTCACAAAAAGAATGTTAGACTGCAATATCGGGTACAAATGGTACATAAAGGTAGAGCAAAAAAAGAGACGCTTGGATTCTGTGAAGGATTATATGATGATTTGTAGTGTGACAGGGGGATGTATATCAGAATAGAGGAGCATGGAAGGAACAGACATATTGTGCCGACCCCAAATAATTGGGAAAATATGAAAGAAAAGACAGAGAAAAAACTTACTAGTCTAATATTATTACTGCTAGTCTAGTAAAACAAAGGTTATGGTGCTTGAAAGAGAAGAAACTAGAACGAATGCAAGGATAATGGTCGATGATGTTATGCTGGAACAAGTGAATGAGTTTGTATATCTTGGATGTGCTTTAACAGGGATGGAAGGTACACCGCTGACATAGAAAGAAGAGTGAATTTGGAGAATAGTGTGAATGGAGCGTTTGGTAAACTTCTAGGCGCTAAGAACCTCAGCCAGAAGGCCCAGCTTGCCATACACAACGCGGTGCTACTTACGCTCACGTATGGAAGCGAGAGTTGGGTATGGAAGAGCGAGCATGAAAGTAGAGTAAACGCGATCCAGATGCGAGCACTGCGCAAAATCTGCGGAGTGACGCTCGCGGACCGCGTTCGTAATACCGAAGTAAGAAAGAGAGTTGGTCTGAAAGAGAGTGTCGGGGTGAAGGTAAGGAAAGGAATGCTCCGGTGGTTCGGGCATGTGGAAAGAATGTATGATGAAAGAATGACTAAACAGGTATATAATGCAAAAGTGTATGGATACAGAAGTCGGGAAGGCCACGACACACCTTCCATGATCAAATTGATCGTGTGCTAGAGACGAGAGCTATGAATGTCAAAGAAGCAAGTGAGGTGTGTAAGAATAAGCCTGAATGGCGCTCTGTTGTTCGTACCTACCCACAAGGGACCTGGCGTGAAGTTATGTATGTATGTATGTATGTACTAGTCTAGTATTATATTATTAATTTAGTAGAAACATGTTTTAAAAAATTGTTCCCACATTATCATACAAAAAGAACTTGACTTGGTATGAATGTGACCTGAGAACCACTTGGATTTTTATTTTATTATATTTTAAAAAACCTTAGAGTAATCATTAGCCTCTAAGTTACATGTTACTGACTTACTTGCTACAATAACACAAATACATCATATAAAAATATTTCAAATTGAATAAATACATACCTTAATGTGACTGAAATATTAAAAATTGGCAAACATATGTACATACATTTATATTTTAACTTGTGGACAGCGCTGTGGGCTGCATTATTGATTAATATTTTATTTGATGAAAGAATGACTAAACAGATATACAATGCAAAAGTGGATGGATGCAGAAGTCGCGGAAGGCCACGACACACCTTCCATGATCAAATTGATCATGTGTTAGCAGAAGGTGATTTTAGGAGCCTTAAGAACAGACGAGCGTGCATGACAAGAGCTATGAATGTCAAAGAAGCAAGTGAGTTGTGTAAGAATGGGCCTGTGTGGCGCTCTGTTGTTCGTGCCTACCCCGCAAGGGACCTGGCGTGAAGTTATGTATGTATATTTTATTTAAGTGGTAATTTTGTGTTTAATTTTAATAATCTAGCTGTTTGTTGTTCCAATAAAATAAAAATACATACTGTTATGCCTGTTTCCCATTGGGGTAGGCAGATATGATGGATATGCGATATGGATGCTGCGATTCTGACATGTATTTTCGCTTCATCAAATTCGATTACTCTCTTCATACATACACGTTTATTTAAAGTGCTTTTTACCTGAACTTTCTTCAAAAAATCTTCAATTTGATTATGATGAGTACGTTGCGGTCTACCAACACCGACTTTACCAGTCAGAAATAATAAAAAAATAGTCTTATCCCTATTTTACACATTTCTGCGAGAACTTTACCAGAAAGCAAAAAAATACAAGAGAACCCGTTGTCGCGAGAATGTGGTGCTCTTTAAAAAAAATCCAGGCGGTTTTTTTCTCAGGCAATGCCAAATATATACGATTACCATGTGCAATTACGTCCAGAGTTGCCACACGTCTGGAAATTTCCGGATATGTCCGGTAATATAGATACGGCATGCGCGTAGAATTCTAAGCCATCCGAAGTTACCAAAATTTCGATAAAAAAATAAAAAAATACACTCAATATTCTTGTTAAAATGAATGTTTACATATTATGATGAGCGGTGAGACATAGACAAACGCCTCTCTTCCGCCGCGCATTCAAAGATACACAGTCTAGAATGTACGCACAGAAGAAAACTTCAAATTATATTTCAAATAGGACGGTATGGCTGCCATGTTCATAAAACGTTACATTTAACGTGTTCGTGGACTTCATTACGAAACAAATACTAACTTAAAAATATATTTAACCCTGTAACTATTTACTAAATAATATTATCATATACATAGAATCATGATGTTTATTTCTCTCCTTACCTACGGAATTTCAACCATACCGTCCTTTTTGACTGACTGTAACTTCATTTACTCACATAACAATATTATCATTAAATTCACAAGGTCAGGAACTTACCACAAAAACCAGAATTTCTAACCAACTAAAAAAACCAGAAGTTTCTTAATTCGTTCAATATTTTTTTTGGTATAACTTTTTTGTTTCTGAACCGAATTTAGTGATTCTTTTTGTGCTGGATAAGGTACAGCTTCAAGATAGCTTCGTATACATTTCTTTATTATTGGACATCATACACGTAACTCAAAAGTAAAAAAAAATGCGTGGAGAATAGTAAAAAATTGAGTTTTAAAAGGTAAGGTTTAATACAAGCTTTTGAGATCCTGGATATCATGTAGCAGCAAAGTGCTAGCCATGACAAGTAAAACGAGCCCAAACACGACGAGTTTATCTTATTTAGCACAGGAGTTCCTATGGCCACCTTCCGACTCCATGATCAAATCAGCTCCATAGTACCATTTTATTGCATTGTCACACGATATACATAAGTGTGCCAAAATTTGAGCACAATCGAAAACCGGGAAGTTGGTCAATTCCAGAACTTACATACATACTTACATGCATAAATAGGTACATCATTGCAAGTTAAATAAAAGCTTATAATAAAACATTTTCTAGCAAGAAAGAGACCGACTTCAAGAGTAACTATAATGCATAAAATAAATATTTTCTACAACATCTTGAAGTTGGTGCCAGGTAAAACATAAAAAACAACAACAAATTCGCAAATGACTTATTGATCTGGTAACCCTAGTTACGACTGGAATGCAGTTCAAAATACACACCTCCGTGATTATGTTGTATAGTAAGAGGTTATTGACACTGAACTTCTTTGATATTCGACAAACCATCGAGAAGCATGTTATTGAGACTACAAAAAAGGTTCTTTGTGTGTACACGTCTTACTATTTTTTATTGGACAATATTGGAAAACCCATTGTATGGATTCATTATCCTATCGACCTGCATGTAGGCCATTGACATGTAAGTTACTTGAGAGGCAAACAAACAAAGGGTAAATTGTCATCTGGTTTCTCAGTTGCTATAACAACTTTGCTCAAGTCATTTACATTTATATAGTTATTATGTATATATCAATACTGTAGAAAAAAGATATATATTTATATGTAATATTTAAACAACATAATTATGCATGTATTTTTACTAAAAAAATAATGTTCCTATCTCTGTAATCTATAATATTATAAAATTATTAACATGCTATGTCTGTACATTGTAGATATTTAAAAAAACAACTGTGATAGACTATATAAACGACAGAGATTCATATAAAAACCACTGGGCCGATTTCTATGCCGTTATCGCTGATCGATAAAAATAGCTTATTCCGACACAGATTTCACTAAAACGATACCTTACATTCCGTTTAATTGCTACCTTTCTTGCGTCCTGGATTCCCGCGGGAATTTTAATTGGAGCGTTAACAAAGTAGTCGCGGATATATCAATAGTAGTAGTAGACAGAGAACTCATTTTTTGTGTAATTACTAATAAATAGTTCAATGAAATGTTACATTAGCTTTGCATGTGTGAGAGACTCCCCGTTTTCACCGCCACCTATGAGGTAGAGTCCGTAGGCGAGTTTTTTCCGTAGTTTTTACATTACAAGTAATATAGGATCCCGCTATACAACGACCTTCACCGAGTGCTTATTTGATGAAACCTATTTTATATTAAATTTAATGTGTCAAAAATATATTGCATATGGGTTGCCTAAAAAATTTAAGTCCAGTATATGATTAATTAATAATTTAAAAAAAAAAATAACATTTCACCGGTTTGTTTATTAAACAAATTCTATACCAATCGAAAGTATGAAGAATCCCATAGAATTTGCAAATGTTAGGTTGCCTATTCTTTTCCGGTCACAACTCTCGGGTAGCCAGGTATAAACAGGTAAATCGATACTAGCATTTTGCACCGGTATGATTATTGAATTAAAACTAAATAAAAATAAAGATTATTTCATTATGAACACGGTATGGTTGGTATAGGGTTGCCTGCGAAAAATCAGTCCCGAATTCAGGTTGTCGAATTTTGAAAACTGAAATATTGCTGCAAGTGAATATGTGCGACTGAGAGGTCGACTACGATATGGGCGCATTGCATTTGTGCAGTATAAAACGAAAAGGTGCTTGAGGGAGGGGCAGTCGAGCAAGAACCACGATCAAAGCGAGACGTGTATGCTACCTACAATCGGGAATCTAATACTGACGGACTTTTATTGAATTACAACCTTCTGCATTACGTTTGGACTTCTTGTGATCGGTTGTACCTGTGTTATACGTGTTTGTAAAGTTCTAATAAACTCTATAATAATTCCAACGGCATTTTTATTCGAGTCCCGCTAAACTCGTAACAATAAATAATATATAATCCTAAGGCCGATCCCAGACATCAGATCATAGTAAATAACGCAAAATACGCTAACGAAATTTACCACACCAAGAATCAAACCTGGAAACATGTGCGTTACAGTCAGCTAGGTCTAGAAAGGCTTAAGCCACTCACAGAGGCCGCCAAAACAAATGTCAATGAAACGGCCGTGAAATATACCTACACCATAAGTATGAAAAGTTTCCTCATTTACCTATTTTACTATTTATCTTTAACACGTATCCATGCAATGTGAAGACCAAATTACGAAATGTGTTTGTTGAATACTTGAATATTGAGTTTGGTAAATATCAACGTTTACTGGACTATGTGTACACATACATAGTTGCTTATGTCGGAAAGTTCTACTCTTATTGAATTTGAGGACAGTTTCTTATGTTTTCCAGAATTCAATTAATGTCATTTATGAGAAATTGATTAAAGACTGGTTTCAGTATCTTAAGAACCGTTCATTTGTCCTTACTACTAAATAAATTTGACACAAGCTTATATGGATAGGACTCGACTCTTAAGAGTCGTTTCAGAAACTGGAATCTCTTTGTTTTTAGAAGCTCCTCATATCACCACTGAAAGTGCTTTTAAATTAAGTTCCTAATTTATTAAACTGTTTATTTAAATGATTTAAAAATATATGGAAGGATTTTTTCTTACCTATAATTACGCTGGTAAAGTCATGGTAGCGTAATGGTTAGCGCACGCGCCCCTAAATCGAAGGGCGCGGGTTCGATCCTGACCGGAACGCATGCACCTCTTAGTCAGTTTTGTTATCGAATGTGCATATTGTTACAATTACCACGTCCTAAAAACGGTGAAGGAAAACATCGTGATACAACCTGCACATCGAGATAACCAATGTGTCAAAGCTGCCAAGCCGCCTTGGACAAGGGTGGCGGGTAAACTGTCCGTTCCCCTCTACAATGGGAGGCCCGAGCCCAGCAGTGGGACATTTATGGGCTGATATTTTATATTATATATAATTACGCTGATGTTAGACGGATCAATCAATTTGATACAATTTGGTTGAAAAGCGCAAAGCTTGAACGATACGAGAATAGGTAATCAATTACATTGAGTGATTCAAGTTTATGTTTACATAAATCACTTGGTTGATTCATCCAAATCGAAAGCAAGAAATGAACGGTCTAGTATCACCTTATTTCAAGGGAATATGACAGATGGCCGGTTCTTATATGTTACTTAACTGTCACATACTAGCCTTACTATCAGTTGAATTTTGACATTACTTAAGGAGCTTATGTCAAATTTTAACCGATAGTAAGGCAAATGAACGGCCGGTAAGTTATAGGAACCGAGCCTAATAAAGACGAAGTCCTGAGTTCTTTGCTTCGCACAGTTATTGTCATGTCGTTCAATTGCATGACGTAACTCTGAGCGGAGATATTCCGAGATAAATATATCCTTTTATAAATATGCTTAATGTAATTGTATATAACACATGTTATTTATAACATAAACAAGTTCAAGTTGGCACATTTTACATTTAACTAGCACCTTAGTTTGTGCAGTTATTAATTTGATAAAATCAGAATAATAACAAACGACGAACATGTATTGTACTCACATTTACTTACACGTTTTCTGCCGTGTGTATAAATGAGTGTTCGAAAACTATTCAGAGTAGAGCCATTATCCTCTTTCTATCAAGACTGTTCTCTGTTGGCGTCACCCCCAATTCCTTGAACCGTTATGTTCCAGTACGCACTTTAGGAGCCGCTTGCATAACGATCGCCTTTAAATAAAATTAGTTAATCATATTAATCTGCCTAAATACATTTTCCACAAAACGTATTGACAGTTCTTTAAACATATTTAGCGGAAAACTTTGCATTGAAGACATTCATTGCATTTAAGGTTTTGTGTTTCTAAAATAAATTTAAGCAATCTTATGCAAGCGGCCCTAGGACTCTGAAAAAGTTTTTCAGGCGAAGTCCTCTCACAGCGCTACAGTGTAGGTTTTCAAAATAGGTTTAATAAAATTCCTGACAGACCTGCACTTTAGGGTGTTATAAATGTGGAGATGACATGAATAAAATGGTTTAAATTTCTGATTTTTTGAAATCTTCCTTTAACATCTTATTTACAAATATCTACATCTGCATATAACATATCTTACTAATTATGACACAATCTGCCTTTTCAGCACCAGCTCTTATCTTACGCTACCATTCGATCATCACTTGTCTTTTCATTCCATCATCGACCCTCCAGCTGCCATCTCCTTTAACTGTTGGACCCAAGATTTTTTCTTTCTGAGAACCTTCCTCTCTGTGACTAACAATTAGTTCTCCTCCTTCAGGGTCAGTGTCTAGGTCTCACAGCCGTACATCAAAATTGGTCTAATGACAGTTTTTTAAATGCGAATTTTAGTTTTCCTATTCAGGAGCCTGGAAACTAACACTTTATGTAAGGCAGCACTGCACCTGAGGGCATTTTGGACACGGATGAGTAGTTCTTCCTCTTTGGGTTCTTTTGGAATCTCTTTTCATTCATCATCTATCTTTCTTACTACTACATAGTTTGGAGACATTCATCTACAAGGTTGCTCAACTTTGTAAACTTTTTATGTTGGGAGTCGGGGTGGAAAAATCACTTTAGTGCCCCCAATTGCTATGAATAAAAAATAAAATTTCTATTATTTGTTGCTAACCATTTCAATATCAAATTAAATCTTAGAACAATAAGAAGTCACATTTGTATTTAATATTGTTACGGATATTTTATGCTATACTAAATATAACCTTGTTTTTTTTATTACAAGACTAGCTGTCCCGGCAGACGTCGTCCTGCCCGGTAAAAAATAGGGTTTGATCGTAGAGGGTTTAAAGTCTAGGGTTGTATGTATTTTTGTATGTTGTATCATAAAAAAATAGAAATTAAAAATTTTGTCTAAAAAATAAATAAAAAAATTTAGGGGTGGACTACCCCTAACGTTTAGGGGAATAAAAAATAGATGTTGGCCGATTCTCATAGATACCGGATAAGCACAAAAAATTTCATCAAAATCGGTCAAGCCGTTTCGGAGGAGTTTGGCAACGAAAGCTGTGACACGAGAATTTTATATATTCTAACTTTAGATTGGCTTAAGTTGTCTCACATTTAAATATCATCAAATAGTGTAATCCATTGAAAAAATCCTATTTGTATTGGACAAAAATGATTTTCTAAATAATGCATAAGTTTGTTTCTTGTTAGAAACTTTCAAACGTAGCAGATTCCGCATGGTGTATGATCCCTGCGTCCGGGTGTCAACATTACTTACCACCCCTGGCACCCTCGGGTAAAGACGGCCCAGACTCTGTTCACAAAAATGTATATAACGCATAATATATAACGCAAAAAATATGTAATTCCCATACCTTTTATATTCTATTCATTTTTTTATTGCAGGAGTTCAGCAGACAGGCAGACGGCCCACTTGATGGAAATCGGTTACCATCGCCTATGGACATTTGCAGCGCCAAAGGAGCTAAAAATGCGTTGCTGCTCTCGTAAGGGAGACTGGAAGTGGGTCTCTAATTCCGGAACACGACTCAAGTTTTTTATGGCGACATACTTTATACAAGGGGCCATCCAGTCAGCCAAATGCCATACCACCTAGCAATTTAACGTTAATACCACTTGTCTATGGGCCTGGAGCCCAATTCGGCTATTTCAGTATCTTAGCGTTGCGAAGACATTCAAAGTATGATTCTATTGCGATTGTTGCAGTCTCATTGGTTTAAAACCTTTTTTTGTAATAGAATTGAATGTAATTTTTATTTTTTATGTCAAACTGTTTTTTGTCAAGTGAAAATTATTGAGAGATACACACGTATTAAATATCCATTGTCGTATTTATTAAGTTAATATATATTAAAATAAAACAAAAGCAGGATATTTTCTTTAAAAATAATTATATCTCTCTTCAACTACCACAACAGCGATACTGTCAAAACGCTGCCGGAAAGTTCTACTCTCGGTCGCCGCAGTATCGCAAACACCTACTACTAGTAGTAGTCATTGATGTAGCAATAATAGAAGTATATATAATATTCTTTTATTGCTACTACAATGGCAGTAGTAGTAACACAGTACCAGTAGTAGTACTGTGTTATTGTAATTTTTTTGTGATTTGACGTGCAACAAGATATTCTCATCTTTTTCGCCCCTAATATTTTTTGCAGGATATGAACAAATATTTATCGCATTATTCTTAATGATACTAATATAACATACGAATGCAATAATTGGCAATAAACTTACGTAAACCGATAAAACAAATACGGACCTTGCCTTGCAAAGACATGTTATTGTGTGTTAATTTAATTAGTTGTTATATGCAAGGTGAACGAAAATTTTTCGTCATACAAAATTTTAGACGTAATTTACCATCCTATTAAAACATCATAAACGGAATGTAAGTTACTCTTTCATTTAAAAATACTGAATAGATTTTGATAAAACTTTATAGCAGACTAGCGACCCGCCCGGCTTCGCACGGTGCAATGCTGATACAAAATTAAATACACTACAGAAAAACTATGAACGTTGTATATAAAAACATAGCGGCCCGCTCCGACTTTGCACGGCATCACTACATAGAAACCTCTAAAATTAGCAATGTTGCCTTAGTATATCATGCATGTATTATACATATAAACCTTCCTCTTGAATCACTCTATCTATTGGAAAAAACCACATCAAAATTCGTTGGGTAGTTTTAAAGATTTAAGCGCACATAGGGATATTTTATCCGTGCAGGAACGGAGAAAGAATACAAATTCCTGCGGCCGGGCGGCCTGTCGTAAGAGGCGACAAAACAACCCACAGCCAGGTGGTAGGGCATTTGCCCGACTGGATGGCTACCACCCCTGGTCTAAAGTATGTCGCCATAACAACCCTTAGTTGTGTTCCGGCATTAGTGACCAGGCTCCAGTCTCCTTCAAGAGAGCAGCAGCGCATTAGTAGTACCTCTGGTGTTACAAATGTCCATAGGCGATGGTAACCGCTATCCATCAAGTGGGCCGTCTGCCTGTCTGCTGAACTCCTGCAATAAAAAAATAAAAAAATAAAAAATATAGGGACAGAAAAGGCGACTTTGTTTTATACTATGTAGTGATAATACTATAATGCAAAGCAAATGCTGTCCTGCCCGAAAAAATAAAATTTAGAACCCAATTGAAGCGGCGGAAACCATACTGGGACCCATACGAATATACACAAAAAATTCATCAGAATTCGTCCGACAGTTTGGGATGAGTTCTGTGACAAACACACGAACAGATACTAGCTAGCTTTTATTTATAAATATTTTGCTTAAATGGACCAAAACATAAACATTAAGTGCCGAACCTACGCAAAAGAAATCGCTAGTACACGGTATACTATGGTATACCGTGTAAGAAGTATATTTTTCAAGTGGGCCAAATTCCAAACTATACGAAATATTGAAAAACAGTCAAAGGAATCTTGGACGATTTTAACCGGCATTAAAAAGGCCTCCTTTTCGAAAAAGGATTATAAAAACAACATACAGACAATTTGAGAGCCTCCTCCTATTTGAAGTCGACCTGAGAGGCATCCTTGGAGACTGAGGAGGAGCCTTCCATCTCGCTCTGCCACCCTATACGGGTCAAGCGTTCAACGACCCCTGCCCGCCATACGTTCAGCCAGAGAGCTAAATTTACTTTTATTTAGGATGAAAATATGCGCTACCTCTAACAGAACTCCATTTATTTCTTTTTTTACTAGCTTTTATTTAACTTGCAATGGATGTATGGATGTAAGTAAGTTCGGGTGGAATCTTGCAAGCTAAATTTGACCAAGTTCCCGGTTTCCGATTGAGCTGAAATTTTGCACGCATATGTCTATCGCGTGACAATGCAATAAATTAAATGGTATCAGGGAGCTGATCTTATGATGGAGTCGGAAGGTGGCCATAGGAACTCTTGTGCGTTTGATGGTTTTGGCTCGTTTTACTTGTCTGGGCTAGCACTCTACTGCTACGTGATATCCAGGATCTTAAAAGCTTGTAATTAAAAACTTTTTTAACAAAGCTTATTAACGATTCTAATAAAGAAGCCCCATTTGAATATTATATAGTATATATTGTAAATCATTGATGTAGCAATTTATTGTTACATCAATGTTGTAAATACTGTCGTAATAACTTTGTAACAGTTTTAAAATAATCAATAACAAATTAATTAATGTGAAACATATTAATATCAAAGCATTTATTTCATAAAAACATGGCACACAAAGGTATTATCGTTTTTATAAGATTTATAATCATGCTTTTGCAGGTTCGATTATCAATTTTATATATTATAGTTCGGTGTTCCTTAAAGACAAAATTAAAGGCATCTATCAAATTGATTTTAGTAGTAACGTGAAATATCGATGGTGATGCAATTAAAAAATTAAATATATATAAGAAACGATATATCACACATTACCGATTCGATTGAAATAAAACGATTTATTATTTAAAAAATATTTTGTACAAAAATGTTTTGTTGCCTTTTTTATCATCAAATGGAAAAAAACATGTATAATTTAATAAAAAATATGTTTAAACTTTTCTATTACAGATGAATCTTTAGATCACGTCACTAATATTTAAGAAAAAAAGTTGACAACCACATCTTTGCTATGTGTTACGTTTCTATAGAAATAAGCTAATGAGTCTTTTAAATAAAATGAAACACGTTTACCAAATTTATTACATTCAACTGCTAATTAAAATTGTGAAAAACATACTACTTTGGTTTTTATATACGTTTATTAAAATATACATATAAATAAAAAATTATAATTGATATGACCTACACGTACTCGTAGGTTTATATGATTTATTCTTTATCACGTGAACGTGACTATTCATTATAATAATAATAAAGGTTTTGCTTTAACGACTGACTCTAATTGCTCTTTAAAGTGTCACCAATTAGTGCCAAAGGCAATTGCGGAATAACTAATAACTGCTTATAGCCCCTTTAATTGCTTATTCGATTATGTGACACAGGTAAGAATCAAATGAGAAAAATCAAGTATTTTCTTAATTCTTCGCGATTAAGTAGTACAACATAATCAAAATTGTTCCGGCCACTTTTTAGTAGTTCAATACTTGTTTAGGAACTTTGAACAGTTCTAATTTGGACGCTCATCTAAAATTGTTCCTTGTGTTAATAAATATGGTAAAAAAAGCTAATATAAATGACTGTCCTTGCCCCATGAAAAATGTAGAGGCTCGAATCCAACGCGGACTGATTATGAGCTGACATTGTATAGGATTTTTGGTGCGGTAGATAATGTATGAAAGTAAAGTTATACCTATACATAATATAAAATATCTTTTTTTAATTCACACCAAATTATAAACGACATTTTTATAGATGTCGGAACATGATCAAAACTAGTGCAGTTTCTTCTTCAATTTATAATAAAATATACATACTAAGTAATGTATATTTTATTTTTACAAACATTAAAATCTAAGGAGTGACTCAAAATTAACCGCCTTACGGTGCGATTTATTTCACGCAAATAGTTTTTGTTAGATATATGCACCGCGTTAAAAAATGGCGGCAATTTTTTAAGTTATTGTATTTAAATCTACTTCATCTAGGTTTGTATAGTATAATATATACAAACAATTCTCGAGCACCTAAAACAAATTAAAAGAAGACCGGGATTAAAAAGGCAGAATTGAAATATGCGAGTACTGCCTCTTTTCTTTTCAGACTATCATCCATCTGTTCTATATAATGCTAACAGTGTAACTAAAGTTGTAAGAGAGCTTAATAATTTTTAAACAATTAAATTGCTTAAAGGAATATAAAACTGGTATGAAAATTGTTTACAAGTGAACGTCTTACTATCATACGCGCTGCGCGCAAGTGATGAGTGAAGTATCTAGTTTTTGCTTGCATGAAATTGTAAAACAAATGTTGCGTGGACTATTATAAACAGTATCGACTCCGTGTTCAGTTTCACCAAGTCGTGTTTGGTAGGCTATAGGATAATAGATGATATCATGAAACTAGGTCTTGATATTTTGTGTAGAGATATTCCTTCCATATTACCAAGTCCTGCGTCAATGAAATGCTAAGCACAGCCAGTATGAAATAGAATTAACTTGAATACTTCTTTCACTTTCAGCTGTTCGTAGAATATGTATGCAAGCAAATTCCAAATTATGTCTAATCTAACTTAGATTGGTTGATTTAGATTGTGTTTGTATGTATGTATTTAGGTAATATATACCTACCTATTTTCTTTAACAAAAACCAAAGTCAAAAATTTCATTTTTTAGTAAGCTCTTTTGAATGTGATTAAATATAATATCACGCACGCATATCCGTTACGCACGAGCTCCTTTTCTGTAAAATTTCGTAGACATAGCTTACTACGATCGTCTTTGATGTGAACAATAGGTATTCACTTTAAATAACGGATATAACCGTTATTACCTACAAAAAATATCTGCCACTCACATCTTGCTTTATGATTGCGCGTTTAAAGAAAATTAATCATAATAACTATTTTTTCTTGATGCTTGTTCATAAATCACCGGTACACAAAAATGGTTTTCATAATGACAAACTTTGATTTACATCTAACAACAGTTAGTTATATTCTTTAACGTCAAACAATTAACAAACTCATGTAACTGCCCACCGCTGTACTCGATGTTACAAATAAATAGACGTCAAGAGACAAACACACATTATGTATTACAAAGCTAAGCATGTTACCCGCGAGTTTGTTATTTATAAGTAAAATATGACAGACAATTCTAGTATGGATCGTATCTTTATACTGTATCCACATCCTTCTGTCACACACACACGCGTAAATTATCATGTAATTCTTCAAACATATTTGGTCCTCCTACAATTACCTATATCTTCCATTTTAACACTCCTTTTATTATCTGATTTTCCTCCTGATTCGACGTATGCCAGGTCTAAAATTTCAATCACGCTTCAAATAGTTCAAAGTACTATATGTGCTAGTTTTTATCTCATCCATGTTCTAAACAACATATTATATCCATCTTAACGTCATGGCTGAACGAATACGTCTCTAGCCCAGGACTAAATTAAGTAAATTCTATAAGACCGATTCGAAGTTTATCGCAGCCACGTGAATTGCCTTGTTATTTTGTACTTATACAAAAATAAGTATTGACCAACATTTCTGCCAGCACTTTGGAGACAATTTCTTACTTTAGATTTGTTATTTTGTATAATTTTATATTTTATAGTTTTCATTGATAAACTAGTTTCATTACCTATACAAATTGTATTAGGAAATAACAAGGTCATTTCCATGTCAACATACTCGTCAATTTTAATTACACAAACTAACATAGCATTTTTGTTGTGACCATTAGTGTATTTAAATATTTTTACATGGATAAGTATATATTTATCGTAGCATTCTATCTTAAATGTTTTACTAGCGTTGCCCTAATAAATCATACAGAAATGACTTTATACTTGTCTTTCTTAATAACTTATCACGGGTCGTTTAAAAATGTTGGTCGTATTTTTTGTGCTTTTTACTTTGGTTCAAAGTTATAGCGCAACATTAATACCATTTAGTACTCGCAATGAAAACTCGAATTTGTGTATTATAAATATTCTACAGACATATTATTCCAATGGCAATCAGACTGTATACGTCGACATAAACTCCGAAGACTTGGAAACTCTAAAAGCTATACATTTATCGAAAGTAATCGGTATTATCTCAAGAAAAACAAATCAAATGTCAATTACTCATATCGATGGGTACCTGATACATGTAAGAAACACATCCACTTTCATAAATAACTTCGCAAATTTGGCTCGCGAGACTACATGGAATCCTTCTAGTAAATTCTTAATAGTCATGGAATCATTAGAAGAAATTGAACTCAGAAGTATATTTAACGAGTTGTTGAAGTTCCGTGTCAGAGATGTTGTTATTTTAAACGGTGTACAAATGTATACTTACAACCCTTTTGAAAATTATGCCTGTGGAAAATATTACAGCAGAATAATTACACTCGGAAGCTGTGTAAATTTCACAGAAGACTTGTTTCCTGATAAATTGGTAAACGGTCTTAAGAATTGCACGATTAACATAGGAACAACTCACTGGCCACCTTACGCCGTTAGCAGGCGTATGTTGAAAAAAAGAAGTCGTATTGGAGTAGAACAACATATAATTAGAGTAATTGCGGGAAGAGAACAGTTTCATGCTAATTTTAACAGTCGCTACGACGCCGAAAATTTCAGCACGATATCATTGGACTTATCAGCTTCGGGACCCATGGATATGTTACAAAAAAATGAAACTGACATCATGATTGGTGGTCTACTACTTATACCTTCTCGAGCGTCTGTTTTTGATTACCTGCACGGACACCTCGATTTTTATGACACAGTTAATATAGTTGTGAAAAAAGCTTCTCTTGTTCCATTATGGAAACAATTTTACACCGAATTTCAGCCAATTGTTTGGGCATTAATATTCGTAGTTCTATTTCTTTATGCATTTGTATTGGTAATTCTACTTCGAGTTAAAGACAAGTGCTATATTTTTATGAAGGTACTAGACGTTTTGTTTCTTCATGGATTCAAAATACAAGGTCACATGACTTTAAAAGTTATATTTGTGATTTGGGTCGTGTGTGCCTATATGATCAATTGTTTTTATCAAACGAGTCTATCGAGTCTAACGACGAAGCCAAGCACGGATTATCAGATTTCTCAAGAGGAAGAAATAAGTAAATATAACTTAAAACCCTGTTTAAGTTATGTAATGTCGATGTATTCAGATTCAGATTCTCATTACCCTATGCCGGACGAGAACATCGAAGAAGAGAGCTGCAAAACTTTACTCGCTAGTATAAAAATCGTTGGAAATTCGAGCGAATTGTATACTTTAGTTCTATATTCCATATATCATTATAACAAATACATTTTCTTAGATGAATGGGGGGAATCTTCTGTATACGTGTTTTCTAGAGCAATGTCCAGTGTAATTTACGCCATGTATACCTACAAAGGATTTCCTTTGCGGCATAAATTACAAATGTATAATCTTCGACTAAGGGAAAACGGTTTTGTTGACAAGATTTTGAATGACCATTACTACATGCAAATGATCCAAAATCATTACAGACAAAAGGAGTTTTCGGCACGTGTAGTCGTGCCTTGGATTATTTATTTAGTTGGAATAATATCATCCACTTTTACGTTTGTTCTAGAAATATTTCATCATCATTACAATGTAGAAGGCCGTGTTTATTAAATTCAAAGCTTTTGGAAACAAAATTATTTTAAATCTGTCATAGTAATTGATCTCGAAGTCTTACCGAGTCGCGAAACTCGAACAAAAATGCCGTTAGAATTACTATAGAGTTTATTAGAACTATACAATATACAAATACGTATAACACAGATACAAATATAACCGGACACAACAAGTCCAAACGTAATGCAGAAGGTCGTAATTCAATAAAATGCGCTAAGTCTGTCACTTATTAGATTCCCGATTGTAGTACACACGCCTCGTTTCGCTCGTGGTTCTCGATCGACTGCCTCCCCCTCCATCAGGTCATCGTTTTATACTGCACTAATGCAATCAGAAGATTCACAAATTTTAAACACTTTTAATTGTATATTTTGTGTTCAATAGCCAAATGGCAAAACATCTGTCGCAGCCATTTTCCTCAAAGGCCCCTATTGTTGGCGGTTCTACGGAACTCTTCACTATGCGAATGCTACTGACATACTCTTGGTCACTTTTTATATAATTCTTTTAAACTGTATCTACCATTTGCATTCAAATATCAAACGCATCTTATTATTCCCCATCATACCAAAATCCTCGTTGAATTCGAAACCGATGACTACTTATCTACTTTTCTGCTTCACTTGTCGCGGTCTGCAGCATACCTTATACTGAAACTATGATAGGCAGTTTCTAGTATACTAAAATAAAATACAAATTATACACAAAACCGTTTATTTATACAATTTACAAATCATTATAAAATCTAACACCATTTAACCGCATTCAATTGATCATAGTAAAAAATTAAAACTAAGTACAAATAACGATAACCACGTCCCTGAATACAATACATTTAAGTCTCATGAATGATCATGGTAATAAGACATCAACAACCGATGACTCAGAAACACCTAAGAAGCTAAAAAAGTATTTTTTTTCTTGACAAAGGTCACATTATTTACACCAGATATTAGAAACGCTTTGCCTGCCTCGGAGAAATTTAATGATTACTGTACTAGAGGGCCCTCTTAAGCCTATTAGGCGCCGGGTATCAAAAATCAATTTCAATCAGAACAGAAAGTAATGGAGTAATCTCGTTTCGAAGGCCAGGGGTCATTTTGGGTTGCTGAGCCGCAGCAGTTTGTTACTTAGAAGTTTTAATGGTAGTACATTCATATTGAGGCATTTCACAGTAATTTTCAGTAATTTTTCTATAAAATTATTCTTAACCAAAGAGAAAAATTATTTAATTTATAATGTGTTATTTCTTGAACAAAAGTAATGAAAATTATTATTTTAATGTGATTTCAAAGAGGTATGTGTCTTGAGTTAAATATCAAAAGAATAATCAGTTCGATAGAACAAGTTTATGAAAAAAACAGGTTTTATTTTTTTAACACTGTTCCACCACTTTAACAAAAATGAAAAAATCATAAGTAGGAAGGATTGTAAGACATATTTTGCAAAACTTTGACAGGAAGGTGTAGTCTGTATAGCGCTACACATTATTGTAATTATGTAAGTGTCCATAGGCGGATCTGGAAAAATAATGATGGTCTTTAATTATTTACAGCGCCCCTTAGATCCTCCGCCCGGGTGCCGCGCACCCCTTGCACACCCGGGTAAAGACTGCCTTGCTCTTCTATCATTGTCATGTTAACGTTTATTACTTCAAGTAAGAAAGAAACGCCACACGTGTCCAATAGTGGCGTAGAGAGAGAACGCAACATTCTCCCTTTCAGGTGTGTACGTGACCTTATCATTGTATCCCGCGCAATAAATAGTAACTTCAAATATGAATATTCAGTTTTTCTCGTACTAGAGATCCTGTCTCACACAATGATTCCCGCAAACAGCGTCAGCTACGGTCGTGCAATGGAATATTAGAAATATAAAATAATTTTCAAACATTCCGATTTAATAGTCTTAATAAATATAATAATAATATAATGTAACATTTACTTAAAAGCACTTGATAAAAACCACATACCAACGCCGTTGCGCTAGTCTGTATAATTATTTCAAGTTTTGTCGCGGGATTTTTCGTGCGATGCACTTTACGCGCGAAATTATCGTTAGACAATTATGACGCTTTTTCAAAACTTTATGGAAAAATTAAAAATTAAATTCTGTTTTACAAAATGAAATCAACATACTACCATGACTGTCACTTAGTGAATTTCATCTTACTATAAACCAAAAATAGGTTTATTTTACCAGTCTAAATTTTCAAAGATATAACAACATAAACATCTGTAATTAGTGACCAAAAATGTGGATAATATCGTAAAATTAATCTCAACTTTGTTTAATGTTTCTTATAAGAAACTCGTTGAAATTAAAATCTTATCATTTTATGTTAATGATTCAAGTTTCTGGTAATATAGCAATAATGTAACTTGTATAAATATACAAACAAAATGTGAATATCGCACGTTTAATAAAGACAGATCTCAAAAATTGCGATTTTTGGAAGTGAGCTTTTAAAGTTTATAACTTACACATTAAAATTATTTCAAGTTGTAAAATATTCTTTAACTTTAGCAAAATGTATTTTACTTGAATATAAATATATTCAAGTAAAAATAATAGAACTTTGAACAAATTCACTTAACAAATGAAAAAATGAGAAATAAATCTTACCTGTTATTAATAAAGCCATTTATTGGGGTTTAATTCTGTTAGAAAATCTTTTAAGGAAAATATGGAGTAAACAGTTCGACATTTTTTGTGTATATTTGAATTTAAGATGTATTCCACACATTAATCATATTTTTTCTATGAAATTAATGAGGTTTTACAACAAATTCTCTCTTTAAAACGATATGTCCGCTTCATTCGTCGCAGTAGGTAGTAGAAATAAGAGGGACTTATTTCGCCATCCATCGGTCAAATTACGCCGCAGTCGGAGTGAGTTTACTCTTCATGACAAACTCTTACGTTTTATAATGTAATATCTAAACCTATAGTTATTGAATTATTTCTTTGTTTTATTTAACGTTTATTTGAGCGATCTAGCAGTCTCTTAAATTATTACGCATATCACGAGAAAACCGTAATAACAATGGCATGGCTTATTATCTTGATCATTCATGTAATTATTTTATCTATCTTTGACACAAGGCAAAACGGCAAGCCGGATTGGCAAGACGCTCAACAATCAAAAAACATAGATATTACAAAAAAATATAATATCAAAAGGGCAACGACAAAATTCTCACGTGATCGATTATAGAATCAAACAGCTACATTATAGTTGAGCAAAAACTTAGGCAAGACGAGCTTATAAGTTTCTTTTATATGTAATTAAAAAAAAGATTTGGTATATTAATTTTCAAACGGAGTTAAGTCGACATTAATTTAAAGATTAAGAAATAATTTATAACGTACATAATTACGTTTTTTTGGAAATTATTAAGGGGACCAGCATAAACAATCACGGAGCCATTTTATCGCTTTAATATTGGCAAATATCCATGTCATAATGACGCATTCAACTTACCTGCGAAACAAACCCTGTATTTTTAGCTGACACCAATTTTATTCAGATCTTAAATTATTTGTTATCTATCAGCGTTTCACATCACAAATTCAATTTTTAATGCCACTTATTATTTATAATTACGTATTGAATTGTTTAAAAAAAGGTACGAAAGTTAAAAATAGGTCCAACATTAAAGGGAGGGACTCAAAATAGTTTATAATATGATATGTATTGATTACTAGGCGAATTATTCAAAAGTCACATAGGTCCGGAATGTTTTGTACATTATTATTACTGTATACTTTATAAGAATAACACAGATAATAAATAATGTCTTTTAAATAACGAATATATAAAATATTTAAATTGTATTAATATTCTTCTAATGTAATTTTATAAGTTAGTTTTTAAGGCACTTATTGTGAATAAATATAATCGTATGTGATTTCAACAACTTTGAAAAAACATATATAATTAATAAGATTATTATTGTCATAAATACCTAATATATTCGAATTGTATGAAAAGGTATTAAGTATCACATTTACTGCGTCAAAAATATAAAACTCCAACGTTAAAGAATGATTTATGTATATGACTCAATTTTTTTGTTAATATTTTTATATGTCCATTAATTAGTACATATTAATAAATTATCTAAAACTACAAAAACTTGTTATATTTGTATAGAGAAACAATACCAATGAATCATTATTATATGAAATTCAAACAAAAACATATTTGAGCAAAAATAACATAGGTCAACCAAAAAGCATGTTCTGGAGTACTTTTTACCGCTGAACACGAATCTGAAGTCAGAATTGGGGGTCAATGAATAAATAGTTATGAAAAAGCCAAAATCGATCGACCGACCGAAAAGAAAGGTCGCGACTTTTAGCGAGTTTTTACGCATTGACCCCCAATTCTCAATTCAGATTCGTGTTCATTAAAAAATACGTAATGGAATCGTAGTCTGACAACCTACAATTTTTTGTGGTCTTGTGTAATTAGATTTCTTTTTTGTCATATAATAACTTTATGATTGTTTCTTCATATTCGTGTAGTTTTATAAACGTTCATGTACAGTTTGTAAGCAAATAATTGAGTTGAAAGCCTGAGCTTGTGGTAACCAGGATCGTGGTACATTTCAAGCAAATATAATATAAAATTATCTACGACTAAACGTGGTAAGTGCATCCACTACACTGTTCACAAAAAAGTTATAATTACGTGCTGTGAACTTTGAAATAAAATTTCCTATTGTTTTAAATTCTGTTAATGCAAGAATGTTATAACTATTATTCAAATATCTAAGGTTTTTCACACGAATTCAAGTTTAATTCAAGGTTTCTTCCATATATTTACTATAAATCTTTCCATGATAACTTTTTTGTTTTAACTATTGTATGTCATTTTATATCAAACTTTTAGGAACTCTTAATACAAAGTTATAACGAAAAATGAATTTATATTCATATTTACTTTTTACACTCACGGCAAGAGTCTTTATCTACACTTATATACAGAAACCGTAACATATAGGAATCCCTTCTCAAACACCTGTCTTGAAAAATCTTTGTCTTGTTTTCTATTCACAAGACACTTTGTTATTACAGGTAATTGCATATTTTCAAATATTCAGTCTAGAGCTTCAGCTCCCGCAGGGTAAGCCATGTCATTGTTGGCAACCCAAATTATTGATACCCTATTCATGAATTATTATTATTTTTTAATTTATAGCCATATATTATTACATGTTGTGTATGACTACACAATAAAAAAGATTAAGTTAATATCTATACATATAATAAAACTGTAGAGGTCGAATTTCTGTACAAAGAAAAACAATGATAAAAACCGAGTCAGGGGGATGTAAAAAGTGAAATAGAACTAATTTAGATTTTTTTTTCAATTTTATTGTATCTCTGTTTGTCTGTTTGTATCGGCTAATCTCCGAAACGACTGGACCGATTTAAATTAAATTTTATATGGTGGTAGCTTATATCCCTGGTCAATATACAGGATACTTTTGATGCCGAAAAATTAAATAGTCCGCGTGGGAGAGTAAAAAACCGCACCACGCGGCCGAAGTCGCGGGCAGGAGCTAGTCTTGAATACATCGATAGGGTGCCAATTACTAGGGGTGGCAACAATTGTAGTTTCCCCCCATAGGATATTCTTACTCCTGAATCAACTTCTGAGATGGTAAAAAAAAGTAAGGCAACACAGAACAATAACGTAAGTGTCCGCAGTGCATCAATTGTTGTTACATATGTCAATGAATATAAAAAAAATACAATGTTCATTTATCCTTTACATATCAGGATAAGAAGGAGATCGACCAATATTTAAGTCGAAGTCCATTGTCATGGTTCACATAGGCGCTACTTTTTTGCATGTCATTGACGATCGCGCCTCGTCTAGAATAAATCATTGACGTCAATTAAAACCTGGATGGAATGTCTACGACACAACCATTTATGTCGTCAACTTCTTAGCTACCCTCATAATGCCTTCCCACTGTTGGGCAATGGCAAAATCCTGAATTTTGCCACTAGTTACGTTTTCTGTGAAATATAATGAAGAATTCAACTGAAAAGGGACTTGTGACGTGAAACTTCTTTAGAATTGTTGTGATTTGATGAAACGAAAAAAACGACACTAAAAAGAGACATCTATTAATTTAAACCCTCTGCCCGTAGATACATAGTTGAAAATATTTAGAATTTCGTAAATCAAATTATTACCTCTCGTATCACTTGTTCAAAGTGAAAACATGGAATCTGAATGATGTGTTAATATATCTTAAATATGTAATATTACGCATTAAAATGTACAATAATTTTTGAGCTTGGTAAAATATTATAAAAATAATAAGCCTTATAATTAACCTAATACTCCTGATACTCTCTATATTTATCTCCTTCTCTCGTAGGCCACTTGTCTGAAGTTTCAATTCTGCCGTGTGTGAATTGCACACACATTTTTTTTGTTTAGCTCAATTTATGAAAAAAAAGTCCGGCTTTCTACACCTGAAACAGGCAGACGGCCAACCTGATTGGATTTAGTAAGGTCAAATAAAGGTCAAACGCATTTCTTACAAAATACAAGAAGATCGTACGTTTTTTGGAATTCTAACTAGACAGAAATGATTAGGGACACTATTCCTCGAAATGGTTTTTCAAATAGCTAGATTGAAAAAAAGTGAACAATCCCAATTGCATTGGGGGCATTAGTTTCAATGTATTAGGTTGGACACTAACTTCTTACTTATGTTTTAAAGTGAAATCTTTAGGCACGTTGGGCATTTTTGGGATGAAAAAAAGCACTCGCGTGTCCGTCACGCTCAGATACAAGCTCTCACTTCTGACGTGCAGTCCTACGATCGAAAATTTTGTTATTCGGTCATTAAAAATTTCTAGTCGACCACACGGAATGGGAATAATGCAATCGCTACCAAACTCTTTCAGTAATAATTCTATTCATTCAAACCACTTTATTTATAACCTAGTTCAAAATACATTGAGAAAATATCACGATTTTAAATATTTATATACACAATAATAATGGAATAAGGATGTGTTGCAAGGGGTTTAGACACATCTTCTTTTCCTTTAACAGTAACTGAAATTGCTTTGGAAGCTGTGGTACACTCATGACTTGCAATAAATAATCCGTTAGATTCCATTTTGAAATAAATAGATTCATTTTCAAAGGTTTTTCTCATATCTTTAGTAATTCGAAAGAGTTTGTTTTGTTCCACCGTTCTGTTATCTTTATATAATAAAGCACGCGCAAAACTTAAATGCGTTTCGAGTGAAGTTAGATGACAGCGTGACAGCCCGGACAACGGCAGAGCGAGAGCGCAACACTCTCTTCTCTGATATCTGTAAACCTTATAATTCTTTTCTACGTAATGACGTGTACGAACTTCAAGAACGCGTTCAAGTTTTGCTCGTAATATACGCTTTGTTCGAGTTCATTTGTGTTATTTCTCAGGTTTTAACCAAAAACACGCACTTTCTTCTGGCCAGTTAAGTTCAAGGAAAAGCGATTGACAAACCAGTAAGAATTTAGTTACTAACTTAATAATATCATAAGAACTTTAATGAAAATTGACAAGTTTTACATCGATCGGCAGTTTTAGTTTGCGCAAAAGCATAAACCGGTTTCCGAGACTTAAATAATGTATATTGAATTTTATTCGCAAGCGGAATTGACCAGAGCGTTGCTTGCTATACATTCGTACCCTGTCCCGCGTTACTAAAATTGGTCTACTACGCTACTAGCATAGAGAAAAAATATTATTTTTGTAAAATTGTAAATTGCTTTATTCCAATTAATTTGTGTTATTTTGTTAGACTTTAAACTCAAAGACGCACTTCGTTTTAGCCGTCCACTTAAATCCGATGAATAGCGATTAAAAAACTGAAGACTTTAGTTGCCAACCTAATGCAATTAACAGTTTAGTGACATCCCAGAACATCCCACTGTTGGGTACAAGTCTGCCCAGGTTTTTAGGGGGGCCTTTAAGTCACTTTAAATCGTATATCTTCAAAATACATTACTATGTTCGATATATAGTTTTATATGTACATGATTCAGCTTCTATCTACAATTTCATGTCTGGTTTTATTGCGAACCATACTATAGCTGTCTCGAAATAAGTGTTTATTTTATAATTTATCGGTTTTTCTTCAGAAAAAATTCACAACACTGATTAGCGCTTCTAGCTATAAGCTGCAAAGTGTTGCAATAACCAAGAACAGTCATAAAATACTATATAATGTGTACATTTGTTTCATATGAGACAACTAACACCAACAGTTTATGTTTCAGATTTGATACTTACATCATCACGTGCAAGTGAGTTCGTTCGTTAGTTGCATCTACACAGCCTTACTTCTAAATCATTTTCAAATCGTCACATCCATTTTGAGGACCCATGGACCAACATAAGAAATTTTATATCACTGTCAATTTTATAACCCCTATAATCACAAGATAAGAGACCGAAGGTTGCTCGAGCGTAGCCACGTGAAATGGCCTAGCCAGAAAATTATTGTCATATAGATCATTCCGAACTCCGTAACATGAATATCGGTGCTAATCTGTGTTTTCACTTACAAAATAACTTAATACCTTACTACTTATAGGATACAGTTGAAATTCGCCTATCTCGTGGATCTTAGTTTCCAGCGGAGGAACAGAAAGGCGGATATACGTAAGACGAGGAATATCAGTATTAGAGCGGCAATGTCAAGTGTTATGTCGGCATCCTTCATGTTCAACTCCTCAAGAGTCCTGTCTGGGTACTTGAAATGGCAGTATGGCTGAAAAGAAATAATCATATTAAGAAGAAGTACGAAGTCTCTATGCATTAAAACCTGCGACACGCATTAATATAAGGTGACCAACTGTACTCATTTACTGAGTTTTGTACTCTTTTTTGCAAACCGTACTCTTTTCAAATCCTGTACTCTGAAAGTACTAATTTGTATATTAATTAAATATCAAAATTATAATAGAAATAATAGACATTTTCTTATGTTGTCCAGGCACAAATGCTGCTGGTAAAAGGGTATTTTCACTGGGGAATGATTATTGGAGCAGTGAGAAGTCGCAACTTTCTGTAAAAACGTTATCTGCTGTCTTAACAGTCAAATTTAATATGCAAAATGAAAGTTGTTCAGATGTGGCTACATTATTAGACGAACATCCTCATTTAGCAAAAAAAAAATCCAATCCGAGAAAAGTATATTTTTAAAAGAAAATAAAGTTTGCATCATTTTTTCTTTTTTTTTCACTTATGAAATACGTGCAAAGTGTACTACTCTTTTGGAACAAAAAATAGTTGGCCACCTTAATTAATATGAAAACTGAATAAAATTTCGTTTGCTCATGTTTTGATGAAGAAGCTCCGAAACTACTGGACCGATTTGAAATATTCTTTCACTGTTGGCAAGCTACACTATTCCCGGGTGACATGGGGTATGGCATATTTACAAATAAATCAGGGATTCTAACTAAAACTCCAATAATGTTACCGAAGGTGTAAAAAATACCTAAAATGGCATGCGCTGCGAAAACTATTTATGATAGAATAAAATAATGTACTACGACTTTACAGAACACATCATTATTTACAAAAAGTGTCGCGATACTGTATATCTAACTATTATAGTTATGCCACAATAAGTGTTCATTTATTTAAAAAGAAAAAGGCTCTTTATTTGTATCTTGGTATTAATCCTTATCAAAATAAATTGCTTCATAGTCAAGACCGCTTCAACACCTTTTTATAACTTTTTGAATTATTCAATTCGGACATCCCATTCGAAAGATATCATGAGTTTAAAAATGTAAGAATACCACGTGACCGTGACGCTTTTTCGTGAGCGAAAAATCGTAAGACCCCCCTCTATATAGAAGTTTCACGTTACCTGGTGACACTGCAGCTTCTCCCGTCCGAATGAGTAAGTGGCAAGCGCTGTTCCCTCGAACCCGTAACGGATGTACGACAGGTACGTGATCCAGCGCAGGTATACAGGGATCGCGTTGAACGACACGAAGAAGCCGCTGAACAGCAGGAACGGCACCGACATCACCGGCGCGAGGAACACCCCGTTCTACGGATCAGATTATTCTTGAAGTTATACTTCTTTGGGCACGTTTGAGAGTAAATTTAAACGATGCGCTCGCACACCGAAAAAGCTACAGCATGAAGTTGAGCTATAGTCAACATTTTAGTTTTTCAAGATGGCCGAGTGTAGTATGGTCTTAGTTTACAATACAGTTTCTTCATTTTCTTGAGCCTATATGTAGCACAGCTGAACTGTAGATTATCAGCTGGTACCATTCAACGGAGTTCTTGTGACAACTAAAAAGGCCACATTTGACTATACAGTTCACATTTCTCACAAAACACATGATCACTACCCAAAAACTATCAATATCCTACAACTATTGTTCATTTTAGAGTAATTTTAAACATTTTTAGAGAACAAAACTGCACAGCACAACATCTCCTTTCAGTTCCCGCCCTTAAAAACACCCTACGGATGAGTTTATTTTATATTTATGGGTTGGCAACTAGGCCTTTAAGCCATCTACGGATGAGATAATCAAATGAGCTACAGTCATCTAGCGATGCGACAAGATAAGGTAAGCGCGAGTCCACATCCCCGCATCGTAAGCTTCAGACGCATCGCATCGCACAGAGCGCAGTGTTCTTTGTATAGATATTAACACAAGTGCGTCCGCTGATCCGTGTCGTAAGGAGCGCACGAATCTGGGGCCCAAAAATTATTCAACTGGCTTATAAATACAATAAAACTCTCTTATGACGACACCGAGAATATACTAAACTGACTACACTAGTTTAATAAGTCTGTAACCACACACTCACTCGTTCTCTTGTACACACATACACACCAAATACATATACACAAACATGCATACACACCCATTCAGAGATCTATACATATCCACACATAGGATTGAGGTCGCGCCAAGTCGTTCAATCTATAAGCTTTGCTCACGTAATCCTATAAAGCTACGCTCAAAGTCAAAGGCATTTATTTTGTGTATACACAGTTGAATATGACGTCCTTATAGCAATTTATAGAATCACTGTATCCTGTCACATTTATAACTTACAAAATAATTGAATAATATTTTCTTAAGCTTTCGCGACTATAAAAACACACATATAATAAAACTACATATACGCAACGGTTTTAAGTGTAGTATTTTATTAGATTTTTATTTCGACGTTTCGGCCACTTTTCATTAGCCATGATCAATGAGTAACGTTAAAGTTACTACTACTGCAAACTTGTTCATTTTAATTATTTAGTTTACGGTCTGTATATGTCCAAATAAAAATAAAATATCACGCTTAAAACTGTAAAACTTATTTAAGTTAAAATAATTAAATTTAAAAGTACTAATAAGGTCAAAATACAAATCAATATACAATCTCCAAAAAAATAATACTTACAAAGATGTAGGATTTTTCATTTCCCTAAATCAAACTAACGGTATCAATATTTGAGTCAATAAGATACTCATTTATGGTATATTATGATTTTTATTAATACATACATACATACATAACTTCACACAAGGTCCTTTGCGGATAGGCACGTACAACAGAGAGCCATTCAGGCTTATTCTTACACACCTCACTTGCTTTTTTGACATTCATAGCTCTTGTTATGCACGCTCGTCTGTTTTTTATTAATGATTCTCTTAATTTTATTTTAAAAATTTTAATGTTAAGATATTTAATTTATTGGCCCAACTTAGCCTATTAGGATGTTTTTAAGTTTAAGCTGTTATAATAATAATTATTTATTATATACTTTACACCGTTTAGCAACCCAGTTACCGAAACTTCGCTACCATGCTTGTAATAAGTTTAGAAATATATTATCGGCAAGAGTTAACTTGTGACCTGAGCGGAATGCGCGCTCCCCTCCCGACCCCCGCCTTCTTACCGCTCTCGCCATCGACGCGTCAGTACCTCGCGCTTACGTCACCCGAGCGAAGTCTCAAGTTAACTCTTGCGAGGTGTAAACGGTGGCAATGACAGTTGACGCCTACCTGAACATTCATGGCTGCTCCGACGACGAGCCCGACGCTCTGCGCCACGAACGAGATGAGCAGACACGAGCACAGGAACAGCGAGAAGCGGAACCAGACCGGGGGCTGCGACGTCAGCAGGTACACTATCACCACGTATATCACGCAGAATATCGCCTGGAAATGGCATATTAATATTAATAATAACAGTGAATAGATTAACAGCGAAGAGCCTTGACCGACACCTTGAAAGGCTCTCGCTTATAGAATCGTAAGCTATACATCCCATTTTGATGACATGTTGTGTGCGTTTGAGTGGATGCCGGGATGGTTTAGATTTTAGATTCACAGTTAAAACCGTTAGGTGGCGCTGAGATCGAGTTCTAGAATCCTCCTAATCACTTGGACCGATTTTGGTGATATTGTTTTTGTGTCATGAAACAAAGTCTTTTAGGAATTCAGAAAATATGGCGGTACGCAGTTCGCCGGGTCAGCTAGTAATATATAAAATCGCCACTAAGGTATTTAAAATTAAATATAAACTTCACCTGGAACGGTATATCCGAAACTGTGATGGCCAGATAATAGGACCGCAATGAGTACCATCTGTTGAAGTGTTCTTTTATAAGCACCGGCATTTCCAGTGGGACTAAAATAGACAGAAACGTAACGTTAGTTTTATACAAAAATACTGATTTCTTACACAACAATATTATAATTTTAAACACTAGCTATAAGGGCGAATTTATCACTTATAACGATGTCTTCCGGGCAAGGTAAATTACACATCGGCATATATACTTTGTGTGGTTTTCATAACCAAACGTCTAAACAGTGGACAATCGTCATCTTTATGAAATTTATTGCTTATATAGATGGATCATAGCAATTTTAAATTAGCATTTTACGTTAAAGTTTCTTCCCCCACACGAATCTGTAGTTAAAGTAAACAAAGCTGCGTACTTATTAATTAAAAATGTTAAAATCATAGAGTAGGCATGTACCGCATTATTTTTTTATTGCACGAGTTCAGCAGACAGGCAGACGGCCGACGTGATGGAAAGCGGTTATCATCGTCTATGGATATTTGCAACACCAAGGGTGTTTATAAATGCACTGCTGCTCTCTGAAGGGAGACTGAAACCTGACCACTAATACCATTTGCTTGCCACAATTTGGCCTGATGATTTGGCTGTCTGTCCATTGAAACAGAGCGGAGAAACGGACAAATATTAATTTACTATTATAAATATAAATAAATTAATAAAACAGCTAATCTAATTAGTTAATATATCTCAGTTTCTCCGCTCCGCTTCAATGGAAAGGCAGCCCTAATTAATTAGGTTTGCAACACTAACAGTTTTGTTTGGTATTGCATAAAATAATAAACTGCGCTTTCCCCCATGTACTCCGGCTTACTTCTTCGCCTTTTGCTAAAAATTGAATTATATCTCTATTAACGACTGAACTGAAATTTACTTTTGCATGGTAAGATAGATAAAAAATACAATTGACACAATATTATATCTCCGTCTCGCATTTAAAAGGTGTTAATTACATACATAACCTTTCAATAAACAAAGTCCAATTGAGGTTACGTCAAGAACATATACTGACAAAATAGATGATATAAAAACACCATCGAAAATGTACTATTAAGACTTCAATATTTGGACAGTAGTCAGTAATAAAAGCGCTTGGTTCAAATTGTAAAAGGTATTTAATAAGTCATAAGTTATGTCTGCTTTCTACTCTATTCACACCGCTTCGTGACGTATTACTATGGAGAAGAAGCAATATTGAAAGATACTCACAACTAAGTATAGTAATGGTCATAGAAGTGTACATCAAGAAGAGCATGTTGAAGAACAGGAAACCGAGATTAGAGAGCACTTTGGAGCCCTCGTCACCGATGTCGTAGTACAACGCGCCGATCAAGAACCCGACCAGGATGTGTGCGAACAGACGTAAGTACATAAGAGTCTGGAATTAAAGGGCGTATTCAGAGTAATTCATTTAAAAAATAGAGCAAACACACGCAGATTATTATGTTGTAGTAAAAAGTATGTTAATTATTTATTTAAAAAAATACAATTGTGTGTGTGAACTTATGTACACACGTTAGAAGCTATACTTCTTTGGCGTATCAAGATAAAAATCTTTTCAAAAATGTTATCTTTTGCCTTATTCTATGTTTGTAGAAACAAAACGACACTAACAATAGAAAAACTAAAATGTTGACTATAGCTAACTTCAAGGTGTCGGTTGACTATAGCTAACTTCAGGGTGTCGGTTTTACCAAGTAACTATTGTCTTGTTGTATAATTTTTGTTTTGATGAACAATAAATTGTTGTCTATATCTATAGTTTTTGAAATAAAAACAGACCGTATATTTATGATTAAATTTTAGGTATCCTGTATGCCATTCCCTTTATCCTATTCCTCCTGTCTGATGCCTCTATCTCATCTCTCTATCCCAGTGTTCTCAACGTCTATAAGGGGCGGTAACTACTTTCCATCAGCTAGCCTGTTGGCCAGATACACAATGGTAAAAAAATTTCAACAATTAATAATATGAAAACACATACACCATGCGATTAATTCAATTTATTCAAAATAATTAAACTCACTACAATTATAAAAAATATCAACATGATAAAAAAATTCATTGTCATCTTTTCACATATTGTATATCTTGGATGTCCTTTTAGCAGGGACGGAAAGTACACCGCTGACATAGAAAGAAGAGTAAATTTGGGGAATAATGTAAATGGAGCGTTAGATAAACTTCTAGGCGCTAAGAACCTCAGACAGAAGGCCTAGCTTACCATACACAACGCGGTTCTGGTACCTACGCTCACGTATGAAAGCGAGGAGAGTTGGGTATGGAATAGAGAGCACGAAAGTAGAGTAAACGCGGTCGAGATGCGAGCACTGCGCAAAATCTGCGGAGTGACGCTCGCGGACCGCGTTCACAATACCGAAGTAAGAAAGAGAGTTGGTCTGAAAGAGAGTGTCGGGGTGAAGGTAAGGAAAGGAATGCTCCGGTGGTTCGGCCATGTGGAAAGAATGTATGATGAAAGAATGACTAAACAGATATACAATGCAAAAGTGGATGGATGCAGAAGTCGCGGAAGGCTACGACACACCTTCCATGATCAAATTGATCGTGTGTTAGCAGAAGGTGATGTTAGGAGCCTTAAGAACAGACGATCGTGAAAGACAAGAGCTATGAATGTCAAAGAAGCAAGTGAGGTGTGTAAGAATGGGCCTGTGTGGCGGACTGTTGTTCGTGCCTACCCCGCAAGGGACCTGGCGTGAAGTTACGTATGTATGTATCTTTTCACAATCTGAGTCCAACGATGTACGAAAGCGTCTCCGTCACCTTACTTGCGTCGTGTAGAACTTTTCAATTTATTTATGGTTCTGTAGCCAAGTGCCATAGACAACACACATTACCCCTTTTCTGTGCGTAGACCGATACACATCTGGCTGATTTATAATGGCATTTTACGACGGAATTCTAAAATTGACGATCAATAAAACAAATGGATACAAGTCAATAAACTAATAAATTTATTCATAACTATGCTACACGTCAAGGTTATTTGTAGTTTTACAATTGTAATTACTAAGATTTTAAATTATATTTGTTATCAATCTTTATATTCCATGAATTCCTTTCAAGATGTAGATGTGTTCGAATAACCATATCTTAAGCCGGCAAGTGAATACAATACATTCACTGTCGGAAAGTTTAGAATGCAATCCTATGTCTGTTTCGAGTTTCATACGAGTGAATGTTGCGATGCTTTTTATTCCACGGAATCACTGGCCATGACGTATAGGGAGAGCTGCTTGATATATTATAAAGTAAGCAAGGATAAAAATTCGGCATGTATTGAAACGGGGTCTTGCTGACTCCCTATTGAGTAATCCCAGAATAGCATCCGTTTTTAGGCTCGATTCACACTGTGATACCGGTCATGGTTCAATCTCCATCTCGGTACTATAAAATCTCGCTGTGTCCACACTACTAGTCTCACAATCAATTTCTGTAAACTGGTACCAGCGTAATATCGAACCGGAATTAAAGGGATTTGATAGTGAGAATTCTCCGATTGTTATGTATAAGAATATTTGACCCGGGCGCGAATGGAACGATCGAAGGTCGAAGCGAGATTGTTTTTTTAAATAAAGCGGCAGACAAACACAAAATTTTATATCCCCAAATTAAGCGAGTTACGTTTGTGTTATGGGTAATATAGGACGGACTACTCTGGGGCCGTTTCCAGACACCCAGACCATAGTAAATAACGGAGAAAATAAGTTTCCGAAATTTAGTATACCAGGAATCGAACCCGCAGCCTCTGCGTTGCAGTGAGATAGGCTGGCTTAACCTGCTTAACCACAGAGGCCGTCAAAGTGTACCCGGGATCACAGTGTAAATCGAGCCAAAAAGAGTGCCAGACTAAACTATAAATCAGAAAAGAACGCTTAATTTCATTAAAAAAGCTGTAACAAGATCCCAATCTTCGTTAGACTATGATGCCGGTCTTGCAGGGCTCTTAGAAATATGTCGGTACTTAAGTTAGCAACACTTTTTTTTATTTTTTTATTGCAGGAGTTCAGCAGACAGGCAGACGGCCCACTTGATGGATAGCGGTTACCATCGCCTATGGACATTTGTAACACCAAAGGTACTATTCATGCGCTGCTGCTCTCTTGAAGGAGACTAGAGCCTGGTCACTAATGCCGGAACACAACTAAGGGTTGTTATGGCGACATACTTTAGACCAGGGGTGGTAGCCATCCAGTCGGGCAAATGCCCTACCACCTAGCTGTGGGTTGTTTTGTCGCCTCTTACGACAGGCCGCCCGGCCGCAGGAATTTGTATTCTTTCTCCGTTCCTGCACGGATAAGTCGGACTTAAACAAAGAATATTATATAATTCTTACCCAATCTCTCCTACTGAACAGCAAAGTCCTCTTCAATACAACCCAGAATTGTGTCCATTCTGATGTCGCGTACCGCTTCGGTGATGCCTCGTTTCCGAGTAAGGCGGCTTCCACGTTGTCCTGTTTGTCCGCATCAATGGGGACCATCAGAGATTCGCCTGTAGCAAATTTAAATCAAATTTTATCATCATAAAAGGACACACAGTTTAGACCATTAACCATCATCATGAAAAAATAATAATTGGTATATTATAAAGAATACCGGTCGTCAACGCTATTACAAAAAAAATCTACGTTAATAACTTAAGCTCTCGAGAAGATTACATTTTTTGTAAGACTCAAAGTTCATCTAAAAAAATGATACTTAATTTTAAAATATTTTTATTATTCAACACGTGACAACACGTGTTGAACAGAATCTTTTGCCTTTATACATTACTAAATCTGTAGATTTAGTAATATCTAAAATAAGTACTTCGTTCACGGTTGACATGAAATTCCCGCGGGATTCCTGGGACATAAAGTATCACAGCATTTAAAATAGAATGTAAGCTACCGTTTTAGTGGGAACTAAGCTAATTTTTATGCCAGCCGAACAACTACAAACCTAATTCATTCTCCGTTCCTGCACAGATACGATTATCGATAAAATAAGAAATAAAATACATAGGACATAATAAAACTACGTTTTAACTGTTTTAAGCGCGGTAATTTATTCTATTTAGGTTTATCTGACGTTTCGGCCGCTTTTCAGTGGCCGTGGTCACGGAAGACAAAGATGACATTTGTCAAACGTGTATTGTCAAAGTTTTTATTCAGCCTACCGCCAACTTGTTCATTTAAATTATTTAGTTTTAATTTTGTTTATGAATATTATTTACTCTATGGGAGCCTAATCTAATTTACCACCGCTTCACAACATGTTGTGGCTTGAAGAGAAGAAGCGGCGCAAGAAACTCTTCAGCAAACATGCCTAGTTCTAAATTTTTTTAATATAATATTTAAATGAGTGGAAGGAAAAAATAAAAGAAATTATCAGTCAAGAGAAACGTCGGATAAACCTAAATAAAATAAATTACCGCGCTTAAAACCGTTAAAACGTAGTTTTATTATGTGTACAAGTCTCGAAAACTTAAGAAAATATTATACATAGGACATTTTTTCATTTCAAAATTGTAGGTTCTCGAGCATTCTAACAGCTTTATATTTTATTATTAATATTCTCAAACACATACACACTTTAGAAAGGAAAATAATCTATCTATCGACTATAATAAACAGGAAACTGATTGATGAAGTCTTGACCTCTGTTTATCTGCCTTACATGACCTAAATCATTAAAGATTATGCACTTGGTATGAATAATGTTTTCTCTATCTATTAGTAGCAAATAAGGATATATGACTTTTCTATATTTTTTTCCTTTCTAGAGTTCGGTTATCGTCCAACGATAGTACAACGTAGTAGAGCCATTCATCTTGATTACCCTTAGGGCCAGCTCGATCGATGTAACCTCGCTCTCAAAGAATGTTGTCGTGAAATGGTTAAACCTTGAGCTAATAAACCCTATTTGCTACCGTTCTAAACTTTATTCGTAAAGGAATCCTCTAATTCGATCGATATAATTACTCGCATACGATCACTTAAATAAGACATCTCTAGTATAATCTTATTCTGGCATACGTCTTCTGTGACACCACAAATCATTATGTCATCATTCACCCAATGCGTCTATCTTGACTTTCATCCCTCGCCATTACATGCCCATCCATACCACCTTAGTCCTTTTCTCTCTCAATTGAGAAAATTGACTCTGACTCACAGGTACAACTTTCAAAGATTAGTACATAAGGGGTTATGTACTAATTTCTCATCTCATGAACTCGTTGTAAGAGTGGAGACATTTGTGGTCTATGATTTTTGTGACCCCAAAATTCGGACCCTTATAAGTTATAACATGACCAGTCATACTAGAGATATCTAGGGGTTTCATAACAAATGGACGTACAGACAAAAGTGCAGTTTTACACTAGGGACAAAATTGTGAATAGAACAAAACTAGTTGATTGTATAAGGCTGACATTTGGAATACTCATCTTTTTCGGTACCTACACTTACATACTGGTAAGGCTTTCTAAATTGTGACATGAATAGTTTTTAGTAAACAACAAAAAAATGACATTATTTTGTATACACCTATATGTTAGGAAGCCCTCGATCGATCTTTCTTTCTCTCTCTTTCCCTAGGTCTCTATCTCTCTATCTATCATGATAATGATTATAAATAAGTATATACCACTAACAAATACTGATGACAATTCACCTTTAGCAATCTCATTGGCAGCGAACTGTAGAAGGCCATTCTGGATATTTTTGTTTCCATTCGCTTCGTTCGAGGGCGTATCCTTGAACTTTTCGGGCGTCTGAGAGAAATCGTTCTTGTCCCACTTTTTATTGACAGCAAGGGAGACTTCCATGTCTTTCTTGTTATTGTAGTTCGGTACATGGCTCTCAGGGAATGGCATCCCATTTCTAGAAACAGTAAGATATATATATATTCATGATTGCACTTACAATCACATTTATGATACAAGTTATTTTCCTTACAAGTTCCTTAAAGTAGACTTTCGCTATGTATTTAACCTTTGTAAACTATCCCCTGATTATGCTAAATTTCATGTTAATCGTTAAATTCTCAAGGACGTAAAGGAATAAAGAAACATCCCAACAAATTAACCAATATGTTTACATAATAATATATATATTAATCAAGAAGTGTGCTTTGATTTAGAATTCTTAGATGCGAGAAAAACGTGTTGAATGTAACGACAGAATTTTATAGGAAGCGAGAGCGATAAAAGATTCATTATTAAATAACAAATGACATTAGTGAACGTAGGGCACTTGACAGAATTAGTAAATATTTAGGTAGAAGAAATTTTTTATTCATGTATAAAAAAAATCACGATCTTATTTCCTCCATGCTTGATATTTCTAAAACCAAGTTTAAATCAGTGAAGTAAATATGGCTTACATAGATATAACATGTTCATTCGAACTTAAAAATCTTTAAAATTTACATAATTCTTTCCTCCACTCATAAATGTAACTTATATGTAACTAGATTTAGCCTACTACGTCAATTAGATTATTATTTATTTAGATTTATGGTTTGGCAACTAGACTTCTTAAGCCTATGTGTAGCACAGCTGAACTGTAGGTAATCAGCTAGTGCCATTCAACGGAGTTCTACGGCAATTAGATTACTCTAGGAGTTAACAATGTTGTCTGGCAAAATTCAAATATTTTTTAAGTATTTGGCAGTCTACATTCTCGGGAGCAAATGAAGAAATTCTCTTTTCTCGCGGTGTTTTCACGAGAGTGTAGAGTGCCTGTAAAGTATATTAACCTGATGTCGTTCTTGCCGTTGTCTATGGCACGCACCAGCTTGCCGGTATTGTCGCCGTACTCGCCACACGACACCTCGATGATGAACGAGGCCGGGTTGTGGTACGACGGACACTGAAGATCGAGGCTACCGAGCCACTCAACTGTTGAATACACAAACAAACAACTATTATAAGTTATTTCTATTGCATCATGCATTGTATAAACACGCAGACATACTCCCAAATTATCAAATTACATTTTCATCATAAGTATAATTCACACGAAATTTTATGGACCATACAAATTAGCTATCCGAATACCTGTGAAGGAGCTGAATCCGTATTTAAAATTTGTTTAGTTTGATTTAAATTCATATAAAACTTTACAGACTGTAAATGGAATATTAACCCTAGGAAAAAACCTGTCGTTAATTATTGTTTTAATTTCCAGGTAGAGTGAGAAAAAAATACTGACGATCTCTATGCTCTACGCTACTTTTGCTCTCTAGGACACTAAGATGCAGAAGTCGCAGGTTCTATACCTTGCGTAGTAAATTTCGTAACCGAATTTTTCCGTTATTTAATATGTTGTGGGTATGCCAGATATGCACTACATGAGTGGTCTGTTATATTATCCAGAACAATTTATAAATTAATTACTAATTTAATAATAGGCACTCCGACATTAGCAAAATCGCGCCAAATAAAATTAAATATGAAGAATATGCAATGTGTAATTTGTCTGTAAATTTTTTTAACATACATATAAATGTCACATACCTAGCCGTCCGGTACTGCCTTGATAGACGCACTGTCCGTCTGCCAGTGTATAAAGATGATCAAACATCTCAAACAGTCTGGCTGAAGGCTGATGGATAGTACATATAATAGTCCTTCCTCCTCGGGCTAGTGTCTTCAGTAGCGAAATACATTGGAAACACGAAGAACTGTCCAAACCAGACGTAGGTTCGTCGAAGAACATTATCGGTGGATTATTCACTAACTCTAGAGCGATGGAAAGACGTTTCTTCTGACCACCGGATAGATTCGACGTCATCGTTTTATGGTGCTCCGAAAGACCAAGGGTTTCGAGAATCTCTTGAATCTAAAAAAAATATTGGTTTGTATCAATTGTTTCTAACGATGCACCATTTTATTATGTGAACTATCACATAATATTAATCCCCGCTGTCGAAAGTACATAGACGTTTGCCAGTTTTCATGACAATCGGTTTATTCTCTAAGATGTTAAGTAGGAACACACAAAATACAATCCAAATTAAACCGCTTTGACATTTATATATAAGTATTAGTTAGTATTCAGTAAGACCTATATGTAGGTATGAAATAATTGAAGTATTTCAGTTTAACACTGTGAAATTGTTAAAAGACTTTCTTTTAATTTCAGTGTTCAGAGTAATAGTATCTAAGCAGTTTGCGCTAGCAACCATGTGGCTCACACACTCTCATCAGTCGCTTATAAGTACCGTAAACTATAACAAGTATAAAAATGTCTCCAACACGATTGTACTATCATGGGAAAAATCACACATGACATATTAATTATACCTGTTCCTAAAACTGAACATAGCCCTACCAACCCTACCATCCTGTTGTTTATGTTTGCAGGTAAGCAAACAAGCAGACCGTTATATTATATTGTGGTAAGTTGTTACTGTTGTGGAAATGTCAAGTCTGCTTATTTAATGTTTAATTTTGCCAAATTATCTATGTCACTATTTTAATCTATCTCGTTGTACTCTATCTTCTTTTAATTTAGAATAGATTATGGTATAGGATAAAGCTTGATTTTTGAAATATTTGTAGGTAACACTTCTTTTCTGATGTTGAGTTTAATAATAGTTGTGTGTTTATTATCTATTTACGTCATTCTTAAAGACAATATACAACTTCAGCTATTCATACTTCATATGAGATATGGGACGCGTCCCGTTAGTAGCTCACAACGCTCAAAATGCTCTATCAGCCGTTCCACATGGCAACCACGGTCGTTATGGTTGTGGCGCAAACGTCATCATTTTCGATCACACAGCGCTCACACCGACCCATATCAAGAGATGGGTCGAAGTAGGCGTTGACCACAGAGCATTAATTCTCTCTATCCATTGGTTTGCAAATCAACCAAATGATATTTGTGTATTTCGTCGTTTATTACATCAACGCTCCATAATCCGTTCCACTGAAGTTTATGATTGCAACTTCCGCAAAAGTAAGTGAAACAGGGACAATCGCGGTCATGGTAGTGGTCATTATGAGCCTCTTGTGGAACGTAACCATGGCATGCGTTTATCTAAATAATACAAAGATAATAGAACTCACCACTTCCTCTTTATCAGCCCTGGTTGTAGCACTCGGCAACTTAAGTGACGTGGCCACACCCATCGCTTCTTCAACCGTCAGATTACCGTGAAGCTGGTTATCTTGCATAATGTAGGCAGATAGCTTCCGGAAACCGGATAAGTTGCGTTCCATGCCGTTTACTGTGATGCTGCCTTCCATTCCAGAGGTCCTGTTGAAGGATTATTTATTGTAGTATAGGTTCAATGACCACGATCTTGTCTAATGTTAATCAAAGATATGGTATCTGTGATGAATGATGAAAGGCATCATATAGACTATAGAAGAACATAAATTGGCAAACAAACACACATTGTATATCCCCAAGGTAAGCAAGTTATGCTAGTGTTATAATGTAAGCTAATTTTTATGCATCCGAACAACTTCTTAACCGCTTCCGAGATAATTCCAGGGATAAAAGCTATTGCACATTTTTTTACATTAAATTTGGCGTCGATCAGTAAAAAATATGACATTGGAAATTGTTTTTTTTTTAACTGGCCATTTCAAATAATTCCTAGAAAACTGCCGCGGTTATCCGGGGATTAAAAATATCGCAGAGTTTTAGTCTAAAAATCAGCTATCTGATCAGAGAAAACCGCATAGAAATTTGCCCAGTAGTTTTTCGTGAATCCCGAACAAACAGACAAAATCTAAAAAAAATGCATCGTTTAGTCTATTCCGGTTGGTATTTTTAATAGCTTTAATTGTACAGACATGACGTTTAGAATTTTATATAATAGATTTAATTTGCAATTTATAAACCTCGTATATACAAAAGTTCAAAGTTCATGTTGTAGATAATGTCAGTCGTCTCGTGCTGATAATAAATGGTGTGCATTAATAGGAAATGCCAACGCAATCAGTTTTTAAAGGATATAATAATTGACGATTTTAAGATACTATAGACAATGGCAACAAAGAAATTCTTATAATTTGTCATATCTTTCAGTATATACAATAAAAACATAGTACACATTAAACATGTTAAGTATAAACAGAAAGTTACAATGTTCTTTGCCAATGAGGCGTACAAATTTAATAATAATCAAAAAGATAATTATAGTTTACAACAATTATTATCTCATTTAATTTAACACTTACAGTTAATCTATATCATATTATAATGAGGTCAAGTTTGTAAATTTGTTTGTAGGAAGTAATCTCTTGAACTACTGAATCGATTTTGTAAATTCTTTCACTAGTAGAAAGCTACGTTATTCCTGAATGACATAGGCTACATTTGATTGTGATTGATAATATTTTTAATTGTTTAATGATGCCCAGACAAGTGGGCACGGGTCGGCTAGTTACCTATGTGAGATGGTTAATACATGTTATAGTCGAAAAACTACTAGATGAAATATAATTAAATCTCGTACGAACGAAGCAATAAGGTTGCCCGTCGTTGACAAAATTTATTTTTCTATATATAGTTCTTCAAATCCATGAAGGCAATGCTTTACTCATGGTCGAACGTTTATTTGGACTTTTTAAGGTCGATCGAAACGCACTGAATCGAATTGAAGAGGTTCGAGGTTTTACCTCTGGCCCGTCTGCAACTCGATGGGCAACTACCCACCCGTAACTGGATTTGGAGCCCTCCCCGCATGGCGATCGCTTCTGACCTTCAATGGCCTTCGTGATTTACATGCACCTTGCGACAGTGTGCATGTGTAACGGAACGATCAGTTGCGAGTGTGTTGTCCAATTATTCCTCCTTTTGATCTGATGACACTCACACATGCATATACGTGTTTACCATAAGTAAAGCCTGCTCGCATTCATGAATTGCGAGGATTATACCTAAATAATCGTGTTATGAATCGTCCGACGTGTATAAAAATCATAATTGTGTTGTCACTTAATGAGTTTTATATTTGAGGTTAATAGATGTTCAGATATTCGCTTCCAAACTCGGAAAAAAACGCCTCGAATTAAATAATTATGAGGCAAAAAATTCTGAAAAAAAGCAGCTGGTTGAATAAGACTCTTTGAGCAGTTTTGAGATATAGAATATTTCCAAATAGTTCAATGACTTCATAGGATTCTGAAGTTCATTCATAATTTTAATTATAAATATTAAGTTAAATCAGATTTTGGTTGAGAAGACATTGTAGGAGTGCCGATTTATAAACTGTATTATGACGATTGAAATCACACCGTTTGAGTAAAATGTTAACAACTCTTTCTCAATATAAATACCATACCTACTACTGTAACTATTAATGTCGCTATGTTATGTTAAACACACATGAGTCAACCTTTCAAACGCCATACTGATGTTATTCTATATAGTTAGTTAGATTGACTCGTCTATCTAATGTTATAAATCGCATATATATAATAAGCATAAAAATAAGAATAATATGTTTAGCAGTATCGTAAGTAGACATAATGTTGACTTTGGAAAAAAAAACCAATAAAGGTATATTTAAAATAAAAAAGACAAGAATAATAATTAAACAGAAAAACAATCTAATAAATAAATAACCCTGATAAACGTGAGGGGGAGAAAAAAAATATCTAAATAGTTTATACATATACAATCGAATGGGTTGGTGCCTACCTCGGACACCGAATAAGGCTTCCTGGGCACCTAAAACATGAAAGATGGTGGTATAGGGTCAGTATTATACCTATAGGACACATCTGTGATAGTGTTACTGATATGGGTCATTTCATGTGGATACGGCGATGGGTTTCATGCGTTATTTGAGATGCGACATTGTTTAATAATGTTAAATATTGACAGCTAACGGCGTGTTGCATGCGTTAACGGCGTTATTTTTTACGCTTTAAATAAGTCGCTTCCCTAACCTCACATGCGATCCTGCAGCATTTTAGACTACAAAACAACAGGTAGACTACAATATGATGAATATTCATTCATTATTTATGTTTAGTTATGGTTAAGTTTCCATCTTTGAATTATTTTAAATAATATCAAAACTCGAACTGTTGAAAACACGGGGATTACTTGCAATTAAAATACAGGTGTGTAACTTATTATCATGTAACTATTTACAAATATCACATATCTTGTTATTACAAAAATATTGTTTTGAAATTAAAGTTGGCTAACAACATACCTACGATAATCTAGTTATTCATTCAATCTATACCCTAATACATGAATGTTTCCACGACAACAGAGATTTTAAGGTGGTATCTTTATTTGTTGCATGCACTTCTGTCAAGCTTTAAATATTTATTTTGGATGCGGTTAGACTATAAGACAGATAAGAAAAACTTCTTCTAAGCCGTTCCCTCACTGCTGTAAATCGTATTTTTGATGGCAGTGAATAATTGCTCTCCTCTACCGAGACCGTGTCAGCAACCTATGCAATCCACCAATTTGGAGAACGACCATGTCTCTTGCCTTCAAATTTCGTAATGACCACAATTTACTCCATAGTGTCTGAATTCTTTCGTGTTAAATTCTCTAATCCCGAAAGAATCCAACTAATGCCACTCAAGCTAAGGTGAGATGTGAGTATCAATATGTAATACAATCGACCACGCTATAAAGAACAATAAAGTAAAAGACCAAAATCAATTCACTGACTTCATTCAGCCGAGACTGTTGAAATGAATGTTTAGTGCTACAAGAATGGACAAAGTGAGAAACGAGTAAGTATTTAAGAGAGGTGCTCTCAAATTTTCAGTCACAGGTTCAACTTGAAAGTTGTATCCGTGACTGGAAAACTGAGAGATACAAGGCTATAGTGGCGTGGGCATGTACCGATGAGGGATAAAAATCGTGTAACAAAAAGAATATCATCAAATTAGAAGATAAATGGATAGAGAGTAAATAAAGGCAGACTAAAAGATTCAAAAAGGCGTTAGATCGTGTAACGGATTACATTTTGATTTGTGATACAACAGAAACGTGTGCCAGAATATAGAAATATGTAAGAAAAACACATATTGTATCATCTCTAAATTACTGAGAAAATGTGAAAGAAAAGAGAGACTCTCCAAACCTATTTGGACAACAACCTTTTTTACGTTATTTTGAATTTAAATGTTTCTTTTTCTTTGTTTTTGTTGCTGTCACTGTGTTATCTCAATTATAATGTTATTACACGCAATATTTTCCTTTTAATTTAATGTCATATTAAATACACACAGTTTTTAAACACAGTCTATAAGGGATAAATAATATAACTCACAATTTAGTACTATAATGTACGCTTAGCACCAGTTCTTTTAAATATAGTCAATAGTCATAAAGGTCAAAGTATTTTAACCGCACAGTAGATATTCGCGACTATTATTATTGTCATATAGACTACATTGTAAGTATTTTTGTACTGCTTGAAGCGAGCAAACAGTCGGACGGCTCACCTGGCCTCGGAAAGTGTTTACCGTTGCCTATATACGTTTGCAACATCAGAACCGCAGCCAACGCGCTGCCAGCCTTTAGAATGGGATAGGGGAAATCACTCATATTTCGAAACACGTAAAGCTCAACGTTAAATATTGACAGATAACTATAACATTATCGCAGATGGAGTCTGAGCATCAGGTCATAAAAACCGCCTAAACAGTGCATGCTTCCAGGCCACAGTAGTCAACACGCCATTAGTATTAAACAAGGATACATTAGTCAGTAAACTAACATACAAAAGAATAAAAGTGCTTTAAAAAATCACATAATGGTCCAAATCACTTCCCCTTCCGATTAATCAAACAAAAAAAACTAAACATATTAAATACGTTTTGACACAATAAATCAAACAAATGTCGATATAGCCAAGTTTATCAAGGCTATCCTAGACTAAAAAAACGGTTTTTTTTTTTTACTTGACTATAAACACATTTTGTAATCTGTTTAATAAAAACACTTAAGTCACCGTGGGCACTTAATATCAAGGAAATTTAATCTTTTATTTAATTCACTCCAAAGTTTGATAGCAAATATTTCTGAAGGTCATAACTGAATAATAAATATCTTTGCATCGCTGTCTAATCTATATTTGTTTCACTAAATTACTAAATTATAATATAAATGCTCTCAATATTTATAATATAAATGTGAACGTTAGCTTGTTGCTTGCTCTCTATTCATATTTAAAGAAAAGTACAACGATGGACAGTAGATGAAGTATAAAACACTAACGGTCTTATTCATAGAGAGTTAGAGTAAGTTTGAAAGCCTCGTTTCGGTTCTTAAAGAAGCGTTCAAACTTATTATACCTCTGTATCAATATGACCGTAACGTTAAAAGTATACTTGGAAAACTCTTGATATTTATTTTCGTGTTTAGGCACTCAACTCAAAGTCATATTAACTATAGTGAGTATACAGCGATTACCATACAATTAAATATTTTTACATACAATAATTAACGGTTAGATCAAATAAACGTCGATGTTTTTATGAATTCACGTTTACAAAGTCTTTGTAAAAACCTAAACAACAAAAACCTTGCTTCAAATTTAAGACAACTATTCATACATAATAATGAATGAAATTCGTGTTTTTAAGAAACAATCAAAATTCATCGATGTCCATTTATAAACACTGGAATTTTTCTAATTTTAAGACAAAATTTATTTATTTATTTTATTAAATAAGAAAAAATATCTCAATGTTTTTGTTTAGAATATTTTTAATTATTTCATAGTTTGCCATCTACATACAATACATCTACAGTTCCCATGGAAACCTTGCTATTTTTGGTGATAAAAACTATCCTATATTATCTGGCTTTTTCTATCAATTAGTGAACTACAAAACACACAACGCCTTGCTTGTTTGTGCTTCCAATATTAACATGTTTATATTGTCATGACCAAGATATTTGACAGACGGCTTTGTGTCCTAGCTCATAGATTGCGCTCCGGTCACATTCACTAAATAAATTTTATCATCTTGTGGGAAGGAGCAATACTCCGAATTGTCTACATTGCCATATTGTCGAAGGCGTACAGCATCTGTTAGTGGAATGTGTTCGGACCAGAGACGGCAGGAAGGAGCTGGTGGATGCTCTGGGAATTAATCTGATAGACGTGGGTGTTTTCCAGAGCATTTTGTCGCGGCCACAGTCTGCTGCCGCTCTTTTAAAAAATAAAATAGTTAAACCATTTATACGATTTGTGGAATTGTATGATTAGGGTAAGATGGGGCTGACATGGTGACATTATCACTAAAAGCTAAATAAATTAGATAATAAAAAATAAAAAAAACAAATTACCAAGATGCCGACAAAGACAAATTCACAGCTGCAGAAACACATTTTATTAACATTCGGATTTGGAAATCTTTTGTTTACTTTGTGATTAAAGAAACAGCCCATTATGTATTGTAAACTTTTGCGGCCTATTGTTGTATTGTCTTCAGTAGCCAGGTGTGTCGGATTTAAAACTACAAACTGATTCTAGGAAATTCAGTCCACGCGGCCGGGCAGACATATTGCATCTGTGCAGTATAAATCAATGCCCCAATTGAGAGAAGAGCAGGTCGAGCGATAACCACGAGCGAAGCAAGACTTGTGTACATTCGGTAATCTATTTAGTGACGGACTTTGCGCGTGATATATCTTATATATAATTCTCGTGTCCAGTGTTAGTTACCAAACTCCTCCGAAACGGCTTGACCGATTCTCATGAAATTTTGTATGCATATTGGGTAGGTCTGAGAATCGGCCAACATCTATTTTTCATCCCTCTAAATTAATATAAATATTTTAAATTTTTTGATATTTTTTCATTTTTATCTTTTTATTCTACAGAATTAAAAAATACATACAACTCTAAATTTCAACCCTCTACGATTAACCCAATTTTTTTAATAGCGATATAAGTATTTTTATAATTTTCTACTGGGATGATTTAGATTTAATTTGAACCAGATAGATGGCGCTGCAATCGGGTATCAGAATTTAGATGTTCTTTTTGTTGTTGTATGTGTTGAAGTTTGCCCCGGAATGGTTTAAATAAACGATAAGACCCAGTAGGTGGCGCCGCGATACTCCTCCTAAACGCTGGGACTGATTTTGATGTCATTTTTTGTTTGTTCAAGTGGATTTGAGAATAGTTTAGATTAACATTTGGTCCCAGTAGATGGCGCTGGAAGCGGGCTCTAGATTTTTTTTTAAAGGCAGGGCAACGTCTGCCGGGTACAGCTAGTATATATATAATATATTTGTACCTGTGTTATGCATGTTTATATAGTTCTAATAAACTCTATAATAATTCTAACGGCATTTTAATTCGAACTCGTGACTAAGATACTACTACTATTACATTATTATTATAACTATGTACTATTCATGATATTAATAAGTGTTGTAAAGAATATTTTATGAGCAGCGTATGTTGACGATATCATCAATTTAATAATTATATTGTGCAATAATTAAAAATATTAATTTTGGCTGGTTAAACCAGAGGCAAATTACATTGCAGTATACACGGCCTAATTACACGATGCCTCATTTTTGATCATCCGGTTTATGATAAAATCGGTCACAATGGAAACAATAACATAACATTGTTATTGGTAAATTGTTTGTTATTGATAAAATCAAGAATTTACGTACATACATACCTACTAAAGATACTTGTACATGTAAATATTTGAGCATAATAGCAAGAACATGGTATATAATTATAGTATTTAATAATTACATTAACAAATATACCTACCATACTACAGTTTACGACCATACCGATCACATCGACCAAAATGATGAAAATACCAAATCACAAAATAATCCTACTCTTTCGGATAATCTTTACATAAATCTATCCCCAAACTAATCCCATTATCCGGGATGAAAAGTATTCCTTATCCACCTTCCGTATGAAAATTACATGTTTACCGAATTTCAGCCAAATCAGTCCAGTAGTTTTTCCGTGAAAACGGAACACACAGACAGACTTTCGCATTCACAATATTAATAGGATTATTATTGTATATAGCTACCACTGTGTTTGTGACCATGTTTTCGATTTCGTTTTTAATCGAGTACTTAGTAGTCCCGGTTCTTATATCTTACCGATTGTCCCATTTTAAATAAGCTCCATAGAAATAATGTCAACATTCAATCAATTGTAGGCGAGCTTATGAATAATAAGATATAGGAACCGGCCTACCATTCATTCACTTGCCTTAGCATAGGTAAGTATTTGACATGATGGACATGTTTTATAAGTCTGGTTTGGGTTTAGTTCACTGCTGTTTTACATTCAGTATGAAATTTTGTTGAGAAAATTTCATAAGGAAAATTTCATCTAATTAAAAAGTACACAAGTCACAGACTCACGAAAAATTATTCTGACGGATAGAAGGAGCTTTTCCTTTTCCTATCACCAGAATACGTTACAGTATAACTCCCATGACACGGTGAGTACTACCGAACAAGAAATATAGACCTTAGCATATGGATTATTTTTTAATAATTTTCTGCTAATTAATCTGATAACGCAAGGTGAAGGCAAAAAAACATGTTTTGCATTTTAACAATATTAATATTATAATAACGACGTTAAAATATCGCAAGCCCAAATTTTTGTGAACAACGCGCGGATTCAGTGATTTTGTAAACCGGCCTTTCAAACACCATTCAAGGCGATGCGCTTTTTACTGTAGTAACAAATTCCATTTTTTGTGTAAAGGTAATCTTTTCTATCTAGCAGTTTTATTATATTTAATTAAAAATATTTCGTCATATTAAATATCCTTCCGAGTAAAATGACGAGTATTATTATAATAATTACTCAAGTTTTATTATCAAAGGGAATAAGAATTTTACAAAATAAGGCGTGTTTTAAGATGGTAAAAAGTGTTTACTTTGACTGAACTACCACATTCTGTAATATTTTTCCACAATGGCTTAATTCGTGTATGGATAATTTTACTGTATTCACTTACTTATAACCCGTGAGTATATTGAGGAGTGTGGACTTTCCGGCACCAGAAGGTCCCATAATGGCAGTCAACTCTCCGGAGCGCAGCCGGCCGGAGACCGACTTCAGAATTGTTTTCACATCTGTAAATAATAAATAAAGTGATAATACTAAAGTGTCCCCAATTCTATCGTCAATGTCATTACATGATCGTGACTAGAAGCATTATCATCACCTATAAAAACCGACAGAACGCATTGAAAGCATTATATTATAATCAAATATATAGTCACGATTTATTAGTATTTTATTGGATAAAGTATGAAATTTGAAAAGAAACTAAGACGATACACAAGGCTTTTTTCTTGTATACCTATTTTGGGAATCCGGAATAAAAGGTATCCAAGTTCATCGCCGTCATCGAAAGTAAATACCACACTTCAATATAATCTGTTTATTTTTAAAATCTTGTAAAGGAAACAAATATACAGGCATCAAATAAAGTCCATTTAACTTAACATATATATTATCACGTCTGTTTGCCACAGGAATAGTCAAACACGATGGTCTTGAATTAGTAAGATCTAGGCATACACTTTTGTTTCATCTGCTTTCATTAAATTCTTCATACATGCATGGTTAGTAGAGATGCTGTCTCACCTGACCATTCTTCAAACCATTCAATTTATATTTATACAAGTATGGATTAAAAAGGGGTTGTATAATACTTATACTTTTTATTCAAGGAAGTGGTTTCGTGGCATCGCCACTCCTAATTAGCCATATTCTTGCTACGGGCTATCTGGAAAGATCGCTTTTTACCGATAAGACCGCCCTTTGTACAGAATTAGAATAATACTAGTTCGTAACTTTTCTGTAATGGTGTACATTAAACTTCATTAAAGTGTTACTATCTATCTATCTTTCCTACGCTTGAGAAAGCATTAAAACAAAACTACACACAATCTACTAATTTATCATCTAGATCAGGATTCCCAAAGTTGTCGATAACGATCCCCTGGGGTCGAGATAAACGAAGACTGATTTAACACGAATATGTATAGTTATTTCAAGTACTAGCTTATTATAGAGATGACTAATATTTAGCGAATTTTACGTCCATTTATTTTATTAAATTTTGATGAGAAAATGATGTCAACACTAACCAACCGCAACGTTTTTAAATTGGTGACTATTTTGGATCATTACGAAACAAACTAGATAGGATTTTTAAAGTAATTTAGCTATGGGGTTTTGGTATCAGTTCATTTTGTAAAAGAGGTCTCTTGCCGTAAATAGTTTGTGAATTCCTCCGGATTCTAAAACATATGCTGTATGGTATGATATACAGAGAAAAAATAAATGAGTGAAGTGAGACCATAACAGTTCCTTTTCACCTTCAGATATGGGACCCAAAAATATAGATACCAAGTTACTAACCATACAAAAATCTTTCAAATTTAATCGCTTGCGCTGCTGCGCAAATCTTGCTACAGCACAATTTGTTTCGCTTCACAATGACAGCATAAATGGGGTCGATTCATCTAACTGTTGTAGTAAAATTTCATCGTACTTTTCGTTCACCACCACTTTCACTTGCCATGTGTGAAGATTGTGAAAATGAGATAGCGTCTCTTAATTTTTGTTCAAATACGTAGCTGCTAAATATTAGAAACGGAAGATTGTGCTAATATCTGCTAAGCAACATAATTCAATTATCTTGTGAATATGTTTATTAGGCCGTAAATCCGACTTAATTTCGGAATATGGAAATCATTAGTGAAGGATTTAGTTGTTTCTTAATAAACCATTAATATGTTCTTGGCATATTTGACTTAAAACTATTTAGATTCGTAATATTGTTTGTATATTGTGTTTATCTATTTACATGTCACAAAATACATTACAAGTGTTTACAAAACTACGCACATGTCGACTCGTGATCGGAATATTTAATTATATATACTATGGTTTATTTATATACAAAAAAATGTGTGTGTGCAGTTCACGCGCAGTAGCAAGCAGTGAAACTTCAGAGAATATATACTCTTCTCTAACTTTTATTAATAATACAAATATTAATTCCTTTAGCCTGGGTGTAGACATGTTCATGAGTGTAGACCCATGAACATTATTATAATTAAAAATTCTTAAATATTCAATTTTTCACTGTTTTATTTATAAAAAAATATCAGTTTTCATTTCGGTCCAAATTGGAGCTATGTTTAACCATCGGTTTTATTGACTCTAATCTGTGCTGCATAATGTAGAACTCGTACCTCATTCTCTCGCAGGTTTAGTACTATAGATTTATGTGTTTATCTCTGTTTAGTCTCGCTCTTTCGTTTCATCAATTTTCAAATCACGATTCTAAAGAAGTTTCACTTCAATAAACACATATATATACACACACACACACACACACACACACACACACATATATATATATATATATATATATATATATAATATTATATAATATATATATATATATAATATATAATATATATATATATACACGTGTGTGTGTGTGTGTGTGTGTGTGTGTGTGTGTGTGTGTGTGTGTGTGTGTGTGTGTGTGTGTGTGTGTGTGTGTGTGTGTGTGTGTGTGTGTGTGTGTGTGTGTATGTATGTGTTACCATTATAACGTTTAAAGGAATAATTTGTGAAAAATTTTTCACGGAGATTAGTAATGTGTGAAACACACCAATAAAGCTGCTGTCAAGGATAGCGAGTATACCGTCCATATTCCTGAAATAAGAGCGATACTTATTTATCAGCCGATAAGGATTATTTGGTTCCCTAATACAAAGTACATAAGCCATAAACCGCCGGTACCACTTACTTTAATATGTTTGCCTAATTTTGTGTAAAAATGAAGTAAAGGTCAATATCCATTACTTCATTTCATACAAATTATTTAGTATTTACTACATTTGTACGTAAATATAATCTTATCATTGTGCACCCAATTACTGCTCGAATGAGGTTATGGTCGTTTTTAGGACATTAGCGAGGTTGTTCTAAAGCAGTGTTTTTCAACCTTTTTCATGACACGACCCCCTTTAGTATGAAGAAATATGTCGCGACCCCCCCTACCCGTTGCTTGTTTTTCATGTATTTTATTTTGTGACAAATATTTTTTAATCCAACCTACGAGGGATCAAAAAGTAGTGAGAATGAGATAGAATATAATGACTATTGATGAATAATTATGAACTTAATAATTTATTTTTTACGTAGTCTCCGAGTCTCTCTACACACCGAGTCCAGCGCTTTTCCAAGGATTCAATCCCTTTAAAAAAAGGTTTGTCTTGGTCCTGCAAAAAGCTCTCCACGGCATCCATCACCTCGTTATCGTCTTCGTACCTGTTTCCCCTTAAATATTCTTTCAATTTGGGGAAAAATAAAAATCGCTGGCGCCAGATCTGGTGGATAAGGAAAGTGGTCAACCAATTCGAAGCCAACTTGCTGAATGGCAGCCATCGCAACTGCCGACCTGTGCGCGGATGCATTGTCGTGATGAAACAGCACGCGCCTTCGAATTTCCCTCCCCTTTTCTCTTTGATGGCATTCCTCAACTTGGGAATTAAAGCTACATAATATTGGCCTGTAATAGTGGTTCCATGCTCCAGGTAATCAATCAACAATGACCTGAGTCCCAAAATATTGAAGCCATAACCTTGCCAGCCAATGCCACGGCACGAAACTTTTCGGGGTCGGTGATGATGGCCGTTTACATTGCGAAGATTGCTGTTTTGTCTTGGGATCAAAATGATAGACCCATGTTTCGTCATTGTTACGAAACGAGACAAAAAAAATCAAAATCTTCTTGAAAGTTGTCCAACGATATCTTCGAAATGTCAAGTCGATTTTGTTCCTGACTTTCGGTTAACATTCTCGGCACCCATCTTGCGGAGACTTTTCTCATATTCAAAGATATGAAATGCCCGTTTCCTGAATTAAGTATCGGATGGTAACTCTTCTATCGCTCATTCAATTTTCTCGACTTTGAAACATTTTCATAGGTGACTGACGTCGATGGACGGCCGCAACGATGCTCGCCTTTCGTGCTCGTTCTCCCTACTCGATTGCGAAACCTACCTTGAGATAGTGGAATACGGCGGAGCAGACTCCTAATGCCTCCAAATCGCAATGAATCTCTAGCGTCGTAAATTTTTTTATCAGAGGTATTTAATAACGGCTCGCACTTCGTTTTTCTCCATTTTTGAGCACAAATTCCGACAAGAAGCAAACAAATGATTCTTTATTAATATTACAAATATGTATCTGAGCTATGCCTGCCAGTATTTTTTTTCTTACTAAGGAGTTTGTCATTCTCACTACTTTTTGATCCCTCGTTGTATTTATTACATACATAATTAAGTACGTAAAACACATTTTTTACATCGAATGCGTTACCAATAGATAACGCAATTTAAGCGCATACGTACGACCACGACCGATGCAGGCCATCCTGCCCCCGCCCCGCAAAAATGAGAAAGCGTTGCTATTCTCTATTCTCTTCGCGTATCTAAAGCATAAAAACCTAAATTGCCGAAAGCTTGATTTTACCAGCGGCTTTAGATATGGCGGAGATTATTTTGGCAAACAAGAGGTCGAAAAACTCAAAAGTATACCACTGGCTGACAGTATCATTCAACGCAGGATAAGCAATATGGTGACTGATACTGGTGATCAAATCATAGAAAAAATAAAAGAAAGTACTTTTGTGTCCTTGCAATTTCATGAATCTACGGATATTGCAGACATTACTGCAGTAGCTTTCCCAGTCTTTTGTAACTCCGCTATAGAAGCTTCGCGACCCCCCTAGAGTGGCTTGAACGTGTGTGGTCGCGACCCACACTTGAAAAACACTGTTCTAAATATGTGTTCTAGTTGTAAGAGGCTCGGCTTCACGGAAAGTATGCTATTATTTTAAAGTTTCCTATTTGAAACTACTATGTTATTATTGTGCAGATATATATTATGTACGAGTATATTTATTTAGACGCACTAGTCTACCAGTCTTAATTAAAAAAAAATCGTCTTATTTGGCTGGTTTATTAAGATTTTTTATATAAGACTACTAGCTAACATCAGTGATCTCACTCTTCTAAAGGGGTCTCCTAAATAGCGAATGAGGGTGCATAATTGAAATATAACTCGAGTGTAACCGCAAGACACGTGTAGTATAATGTACATATCCATAAAATTATAAAAATGCCGTGTCTATACATTGAAGATATAAAAAACAATTGGAATACATTTCTATAAACGACGAAGAACACAATGCATTTTTTAAATTTCTTGCCTGTTTGTTCGGAAGATTGATATGTATGTACTTTCTGTAGTTATTATGTATGTTTTACGTTTGTATAGTCTATTATTAATTTTATTTGTACTTTATTTACCTTTTGAACATTTCATATTATTTATTGTACACTACCACTGTCATGTTTTCATATTTTCCTTAGCTAGGGCTAAGCGGTTGCCTGAAAGAGATATCTTTAAGCGATAACGCCGCCCTTTGTTCAACATTTATTGTACGTACTTTTTAAAAATGCAGTTTTAATTTTTGGTTCACAAAGTGTTTTCATTCTTTCATTATTTCATACTTTATTATAACGAATAGAAGCTGGTATAGAAGATCACCTGTCAATATAAATATACAATTCGCGCTAATTAAACAATTATAGCTAAAATACTTGAACAACAACAAACAGGGATCACATATTTTAGATTTTTATTAGAAGGCATGAAAAACATCATGAAAACATCCTTCTAGTGGCAACCTTCGGAGAAATATACTGTATTGGTGTAACACTTGAGTCAATTACACAATCTGCACTAATAATTATAATGAGATTTTCAATACAACAACATCAGAAACAATAGGTATAGAAACAAGATATTAATGATAATTTTTGGTAAATGTAAGGTAATTTCTGTATTGTAAAATTGTTAACTGGTATTATTAATCTCTATCAAGTATACGATTTGGACAGTAACGTGTACCCCAAATAATATACTTCATTGCCAAGAACGCACGAATTGTGAAATTCCTTTCTACATTTGATTTCTACAATTGGCAGACAAACACGTTGTATACCCCATAACTAGGACAAATTATCCTTCTATGGGTATAATATAAAGGATAAATTTCAGGGTGGTTCCAGGCAGAGAACATTTGTTTAAGAAATTTACTGTGCCAGGAATCGAACCCGGAAGATCTCCGTTCCAGTATGCTAGACCGTAAAATTCTTATACTTCTCAACCATAAAGACGGTCTATGTTGACGAGTAAGACCAATTAACAAAAATAACGTATTTATTTCTCTTTATTTTTATGAAAAGGAAAGCAGTTATCAATAACCAATTAATTGATAATTAATCATTAAATATTTTAGAGGGCTTAATCCAAAATCGATAACGGTAACAGTTATCAAAGGAATCCTAAAAAGCATAAAACAAGTATTGTTCCATAGTTCATCAATGCCATTCATATAATTATATCCTTTGTCTCCGACATTAGTCATAGTACAAAGTCCCTCCCATTATCTGGGACAATGTACATACATTACTTGTGTAAATGAGCTTGTAATTATATAATTATTATCACTGCATTGTTTATTTAAAATCATAGAATTTTCCAATTTATGTTACATTTGTTGTAAAATTCTTTTCATTTATTTTTACTTGGAGGCAACAGGACGACGATCCACCTGCATACTTTATAGTGTGTGGTATGAGGCCATTCATTCATTGCGTAAGGGTCCCGAGGGGAGAGGGGTTCGCGAAATCTTCAAGATCATCCTTACGTACTCGTAATTAATGAATGCCCCCTAAATACACTAGCCCATAGGCTACCTACACTTTAAAAATCTGTTTACGCCGGTAAAGTGTTACGTCCTAAACTCAAAAGGGGCCGCACAAGCATGGACAACTTAGGCAGTTTTTTGATCTAATGTGCAAGTACCAAAGGCGGTGATGGTGAAGGTACACAAAGTGATATCGTGTGATGCAGGTATACATCGGGATAATCGTCGATCAAACTCGCCTTGGAGAAAAGTTGCGGGTGTGCTGCCCGTGTTGCCTTTTACAAATCGAAGGTCCGAGCCCAGCAATGGGACGGTTATGGGCTGTTATTAAGGTTTACGCCCTTTTACAAGGGTTTCATATAGAACTCTGGGTAGGGAGATTCTTGCACAGCTAGGTGCTGCCATACACGTGTATGTATGTAAAAATTACCGGATAGCATATAGATAAATATAACAGGAAACACAACAAGGAAATCTTAATTAATAATAATTATTCTTAATATCAAAAACCAGTTCGACTTTATAAATACCAACAAAACAACATACAAAATATCAAGGCAGATAAATAAAATATCTACGCAATTATGTTAAGGGTCAAGAACGCAAAATAAACTGTAGTTCAATTAATGTAAAGTAAATTTCAGTTCAAGTATAAGTGAGATGTTTCCCTCCCTGTATTTTCATGAAAACGTCTCATATACAAATCTAGAGTTTACTCCAACCCTGATGCGTACCTCTTGTTTAAAAAGCAGGTGTTAATACACGTTACATTGTATTACATATTTATGTTCGTGCTATTGGCCCCTGGAATATTCACTTCATTTTATATACTTCCTTGTGACATATTTTTGTAAAATTAAGAATGTATATTGTAAATTAGATTTTTTATAATTTTAATTATGACTACGTATGTATATTTCAGACACCAATGTTTTTTGTTAATGAATTAATATAAATAATTATAGCAAACTATCCCATCTCCCGGGCCCGGATGAAATGTATCTATGTCCATTTCGGTATTAAAACTATATAAACTCTACTAGTACTCTAGTAGTTTTTTCAGTAAAAGCTTAACAGACAGCTAAACAGAGTTACTTTCGCATTTATAATATTAATACGGATGTTAAATTTGAACACTTATCGTCATGATCTTCCTATGTTTTTAAATTATGGTCGTTGAACTGTTAAATTGCGTACGCACATCTTGTTATAAATGTGTATCTATTGTAACATTACTATTAAATTATTTAAAAGAAAGTAATACATACATACATATTGTCGCGCCTGTTTTCTGTTAGTATAGGGGTTGACAGACACGATGGATTTCGTCCGCTATGATCCTGGCAAACACTTTTCGCATCATCAACTTTATTAATCTCTTCATACATACACGCTTATTTAAAGTGCTTTTCACGTGACCATTCTTCAAAATATCTTCAATTTGATCATTCCGTAAAGAAGGTAAATAATCACAAATTATTACCGATATAAAACAATATCTATAATATTACAAATTCTAAACATGCCGTGTCTGTAAATTGAAGCTATTTAAAAAAACACAACTGGAATAGACTATAAACGACGGAGAGCACATTTAAACCCTCAGTTACATACATACATAGTGTTCTAATCTCTATTTGTCAAAATTTGTTTTTCAAGCAAGCGAAGACTTCTTTTTAAGCGATATTTTGCGACAGACAGCTGTTAGGCTTTTTTATCTTATTATCTCAAATATAAAACCCACCCATTAATTATTAAACCATATTCAAACCGAAACCAAACCACGTGTAGAAATGTCTCGGTAGATATACATTGTCTATTATGTAACTTGTTGTATTGCGTTTAAAACTTTAGACTAGGAATAAAATTCAACGACATCACTAATTCTTAGATGGATAAATAACAATATACAAAGTAACGTAGGAGGTCCGTTTGAATGAAACGCCCAAGGAAACGGGCAATTGTTGCAGGCAGGCGTACGTCTAGCAATACGGTATTTCTGTTGTAATCAGTCATCGCTACTCACTACGCAACACGAGTACTCGCATCTACAAGTCAGGTTTATTCATTGCTCACTAATTAATAAAGCAATAATTACTGTCTACCTTATTATTTGGGATAATGGCTTGGCAGCTAAGCTTTTCGGCCAGATCTTGGTGAACATATTTTGTTCTTTTCCTAATTCTTCGTATTACTCAGATGAATTGCAGGTTATCGACTGACGCCATTCAACGACAACTCGAATACCCACATTTGGCTACACAGTTCACATTTCTTACAAAAACCACATATTGTTAATTTGAGATTAATTTTACACAGTTTTAGAATATAAAACTGCACAGGACAACGTGTCCTTTGAGCTCCGCCAAAAAAGTTAACGAGTAAGTTTGTACGCTTCTGTTCATAAAGAAGCCTATAAACTCACTAACTCAATATGAATAAGACCGCTAATGTCGACAGAAAATAAAACATTTAAGACAAAGTGAAAATCAAACTGCAACAAAGGAATATGACACAGCTAAAAGACGACGTCATCATCTTTAAAAGTTGAGACTGATTGCAGATATAGAAGGTAAAAAAGCAAAGAAATTCATATAATAAGCAAATTTCATGCACGCATAAAATGAAAGCGTCTCAATAAACATAATTCAATCCTTTATCGCCATTGTATATTGTATAAAAATGTTTATTGTAATTTTCTTTAAAATTTCCTGCGACACTGGGTTGCCTGAAAGAAATCGCTATAAGCGATAAGGCCGCCCATTGTTCTAATGCAAATGTATCCATATCAATTGTTTAGATTTAAGATTGTGGTGAACAATAAAGAGTACTCATTCATTCATTCATTGTGAATAATTGAATGAATACTCTTACGATATACTGTTTTAAGACTTTTAGTTATTGGTACAGTAGGGTCTAATCTAAATAAAACTTAAAGTCTTAACACCAGGCCGAATACTACATTGTATTCAGCCGAATACCGAGAGAAGCCAAATATTCTAGCATCTCTAATACATATATATCCATATCAAAAGCATACAGAATTGTTGACACCACCTTCCGCAAATAGTACCCTGTCAATTTAACTAAGACATTAAGAAATATTAATATGTTTTATTTCTAGTCATACAAGAATATTATTAATATGACTAAAAAATAGTTCTATCATACGATGACTAAATTCATGGTGCCAACAATAGTATAGCTTACCCTATATTATACGGTTTCTCAAGTAATTATCTCGTTCTTGTATTTTTTTATATTTAGGGTACAATGACCATCTTGTCAAAAAACTTTACATTTATAATATGGTCATGTTCCTTTGCTTATATTGTACAATAGACACAGTATTCTTTTTTGTTTTTCTTTTCTTGATTTATAAAAAAGAAAGTTGGTACAAGCGTATATTTTATATTCCACAACAAGCATATTGGAATACAATTGAGTGATGAAAAAATAAAATTTCATATACCATACACTCTGAACTAGAACGTAAAGATGAGTAACAAACATGATAACAGTACGCTCCGCCCATAACATGTGTATTAAAATTAAACTTTATATAAAAAATACAAGCATTATTATCACAATTAACACTGACACAGTATTTATATCTTCTTACTTAAATAATTTATATATTGTCGTTATTTCTTTATTTACATATTTTAATCTACTAATAAAACTGTAAATAAATTATGTTATCTATATCTCTCTTTCTTTCACCATATCCCAATTACTTGGGATCGGCACAATATGTCTTTTCCTTCCACACTCCTCTACTCTGACATACATCTTCTGTCACACCACATATCATCATATCATCCTTCACACAATCCATTCATTTTTTTTGGTCTACCTCTACATTTGTAACCATCTATCTTGTAGTTTAACATTATTTTTGTCACGTGACTTCCTTATACGACGACTTATATATAACACACAAAAACCACGCAGTGTAAACTATAACATTATTGACACCACACTCAATGATTGACACCCAGTCAACTTATTGAAGATATTAAGAAATCTTATATTTTTGTACCCTTACAATTATATTTTAATTATCATTGTATGGCTACAAAATAAATATAAAATATAAGGTTTTTTAATGTTTTGAATAAATTATTAATATGATGCCAATCACTGATTAGGCTGATTGCTAACGATGGTATATTTTTTCTCCAATAATACAGTAGAAATTATTTATTTACATGAATAACTGAGTTGACTTAATTAGCACTAGACTATACTTCTAAAATCACAGATTTCACCAAGGCTACGCTGTTAATTCGACTTGAACAATAAACGTATATATATATTATTATATATGCGTGTGTGTGTCATAGTGTGTGTAGTGTGTTTTTTATTGATTTAATGTATTTTATTTACATTTTTTTTAAATAGCATCCGACGCTTCTTCTCTATACGAACTATAAGTGAGCGAAATTTCACAGTCCTCCGTCCGCGCAATAGTCGTAAAATAAGGTACAAAGTTTTTACTTTAAGTGTTAATATAATGATAAGGTACATAGATATATAAATGACAATTGAAAAAATACAGCAAAGTAATTTTCGTACTATTGTATTTTTTCTTCTAAATTCCGCCCTTCTACTAAGGGAGGGACTTAGTAATTCCCTCAGTTCGTATAAAATAAAATCATTCAAGGTTGGATAAAATCAAGTATAGTGACATTTGCAATAAGCAATTATACAGACAATGATACTTGCCTCTCTGTTCGTATTTATCTCAATTACTTAACTGGTGAATAGACTTTGAGAATATGTTTAACAGCCAAGGATATATGGCTCGCGTGCAAATTAAATATTACTTGTAATAATTAAGCAAGCAATACGGCCGGCTATACTTTTGTTTAGAAATACTGTAAATATTGCATTCTTTATTTGGTTATTTTGGTGAGCAGCTAACTGCTGTTTTTCTAATTCAATACCTAGTCATTTTAAAGAAAATGTGCCATGGAGGTGCAATATATAAACGTTAAAAGAACATCTAAAGATAGTCACTTTATATTTATACTAGTTTTCGTCCGCATGGAATAGTAAAAAAAAAGTTAATAAAACCCCCGATTTTGAGGCATTCTTCTTTGATGGCCCGCTCCTATTGGTCTTAGCGTGATGATATATTCTATAGCCTTCCTCGATAAATGGCCTATCTAACTCTGAAAGATTTTTTCAAACCAGTAGGTCCTGAGATTAGCGCGTTCAAGCAAAAAAAACTCTTTAGCTTTATTTATATATTAGTATAAGATAATTATTGGTATAATATAATACAATGTTCTTTGCAAAACATTTGTTGGGCCGTGGATTCGGTATGTTTTCGCAAAATATGTTTTGCAACCAAACTACAGTCATTTCACAAGGTTGTGTTTCCGACACGTATACGGCCCGAGTTCCTCCTAATGGCTATATACCAGTTTGTTTACCATGATGTGTGCCAAACTTATTATTTGCCAAAATTTAATTACTTAACCAAATTGTTAATTTATGTAGTAAAGAAACGTTGATTGAATTCCTTTTACATATTGAAATGTGATTTAAAAAGGCGTAACTTGAAGCAACTGATTAAAAAGAGTATATTTTCTATTAATATCGAGTTTATGTAAATATAAGATAGGAAAAGTGTAATTTATGTTATATTCCATTCATATATTAAATTTTCTTGATTAATATTTAAAACGTTGCGCATTGCATATCAAACTACTCTTGAGGGGGATTTTTCGATCATCAGATAAATGTTTCCAATGGAATAAATTATAATCTGGTTGAATTCCAAAATGAAACAATTACAATTTTTATGTACGTGCATACCCCGCAAGGGACCTGACGTGAAGTTATGTATGTACATTTTTTTACTAAACAACTGCCATTTTGTGTTTTCACGGATTATATAAATAACTCCTATCCGAAAGTCCGAAGCAACTCGAAATTGAGAATCTCGTGGCCGAGCCTAACATAATAGGAGAAATAAAAGTTCACCGTCTCCGCTGGCTTAGTCACGTAGAACGGACGGAGAGGATCGCAGCGTGAGGAAAGTATATTCTGGACGGCCGGTAGGTGGGCGTCCTCACTGGAAGGACATAGTACAGGCTGACCTGTCGGAGCTAGGAACCAATAATTGACAAAAAACGCACAGGACAGAAAAAGTAAGTAACTCCTATCCGATGATTAAAAATAGACCTTTAGAAAATAAATCTATGAATTTTGGAGGACATCGTTGTTACCGACAAGACCGCGATTCTAGTAATGAAAAATAATGTTATTAGTTATTCATTTAATAACTTCTTATGTACAATAAGGAAAGTTTAATATTCTATTCCACTACTTATAAGCATGAGTGTTTAGGACGAAATATTTTATATATTATAAAAAATATATAAAATACTAAGGCATAAAGAGCACGCTTTCAAACTGAGTCAGTATCTCCTAGAAGTCCTAATCTTGAGAAGATATGTAATCAATCATACGTAAACAACATTCATATAAAATGCTCAAAGAAAAATTGTTTATCAAATCAATATTAATTAGCAAGAGCCAAGTCTTCCAATTAGATACATGTTTATTATGATAGAATGCATGGAGAAAAACAAGCACAGTTGCATCAAACGGAGCTTGATATGAACACCTTGACCTAGAGGTTGTTAGTTGGGTTAAAGTGATATTTAATATATATAATAATCGATGTTATGAAAACAACATACAAGCTTTTAATGAAGTTAAGATTACTAAAGTGCAAATGGGTTAATCATGAGTAGGAACTGCAGCAACGATGAAACAGACGAGTGCCAGAATAGAGAATGGGTCTTGAAAAACCAAAGCATGGAATATCGACTTCTAAGCCAGATGCTTCAAATCGGATAATACAAATGCAGTATCAGATTTATACCATAATATTGTTGATTTTGTCAGTTTTAGTAATGTTCTAATAGGTACTCACCAAAACTGGCAATATCAACGAATATGAAGTCAATATAGAACCCATCTTGTACAGTTGTAAGAGCATTGGGCTCTAATGGGCTCTAAACGATTTGCATAGTATAATTTGTGCCTTAAATGAGGAAAGGACCTGGATACATGGCATGCACTTGAATAGGTTTACGTAGATACAACAATGGACATGATTGATTAAAATACTATTTGCTATTAGGGACTTATATGTATCAAATGGGAACTTCCATATTTTTAACCGACTTTGAAAAAAGGAGGTGGTTCTCAATTCGTCGGGATCTGTTTTTTTGTTTTTTTTTTATGTATGTTCACCGATTAGTCCGTGATTTATGATCCGATTTACGTGATTCTTTTTCTTTTTGTTCGACGCGGAATAGCTTCCAATTGGTCCCCTAAAAATGTTACATAGTTTGGCTCAGTAGTTTTTATTTTATGAAAAAAAATCCTTTTCGTTCCATATGTACACCGATTACTCTGATATTTATGATTCGATTTATGTGATTCTTTTTTGTTCGATGCGGAATACCTGCCATGTGGTCCCCTAAAAATTTGACATAGTTTGGCCCAGTAGTTTTCATTTTACGAACATTTTTTTGTGCCCGTTTCTTAGGACCTATATTTTTAAGAAGCGCGGCACCATTTGTAGGTCCTCCCATACATAGCTAGACACTCAAAAGTAACAAATAAAAAATAAAAACTGCGTTTAAAAAACCGACATTTTTAGGTTTTGAAGTCGGTTTTTTAAACGAAGTTTTTATTTCATAAAAAGAGAGCATTCTGTTCCAATTCGAATGATATTGGAACTATTGATTGGAATTGTTAGGATCTGTGTGTGACACAAGTCGTAATACATAAAAGACGAGAATATGAAACTGTAACGAATGCTTGTAATCAGTACACAACAACCAGGATCCAATATGTATTTCAGCTGATTAGATATCGAAACCTTCATTGGCAACGAAGATTATCGTATTAATAAACATGCAATAGATTGTCATGTTTATTTAAGAAATCTTCATAAATACACTCTTTGGAGCATACTGAATTAAAAAAAGACGAGTATTTTCGACAAACAAATTGGAGATCTATGAAATTCATTCATATTTTTTGTAACGTTGACATATAAACTGATAAACCTAAATTAATCAATTTGGTCTAAAGACGCAGAACTGAACACAACGGTATTCAATGACATTAAATGTTTCAAGACAATGTATGGATTACTTTGGTGGATTCATCAAAATTGAGAGACATAAATGTTCCATCTAACATGAGTTAAGACATTAAGATCGCAAATGTGGAAATGTTAGATTAGAACTTTGCTGAAGTATTACAATTTGAACTACTTAGACGTTATTTTTTTCTCTTGGCACAGTCACAAAGAATACTTTAAAACTTGCGGAACTGTGTAAAACAATGCGATGTTTTACCCAATATTAATAATCAATAATAAAGATTCGTTGATTTATTAGTATTATTTAATACTTAATAATAAAACAATGAACCTCCAGACAGATGAACATTAAAAGCATCACTACCTCGAAATTTATAGAACTTTGTTGAAGCTTAAAATAATTATGCCTTTTTAGGTCCAGCACAATAATAACATTGAAAATCAAGTAAACTTTCAACAAATAATATTGTTCCGATGGTCAGACTTAAAGTAAATGGGATCATATTCATATCCGTCATGGTATTCGTCTACACTTTACAGAGCCTACGTAGTATATAGAAGGTCCTCTATTTGTAGTTTAACTGATCACTATAGATGTATTACTAACTTCTGCCCGCGACTTGGTCCGCGTGGAATAGTTAAAAAAAATAAGTTAAAAAAACCTCCGATTTTAAAACATTCTTAATTGATGTTCCGCTCCTATTGGTCTTAGCGTGATGATATATATAGCCTAAAGCCTGCGTCGATAAATGGGCTATCTAACACTGCAACAACAATTTTTACAATGAGACCACTAGACCAGTAGTTCCCGAGATTAGCGCGTTCAAACAAAGAAACAAATAAACTCTTCAGATTTATTAGTAGATAAGATATAATGAATCCATACAAAAACTTTTGGATTTGCTACATAAGTGTGTAGCAAAACTTTACTCTCCGTAAGTCACAGTCACAGACTTGAGAGAATTCAATTCTTAAATTAAAATAGGAGTTAAAGGCAAACCCAAACATTAACATGAGAGCAAAGAAGAAAACGAAACAAATTAAATTTATATTAATTAATTAATTCTTATTTGGACTACAAACCCGTTTTTATTTATACAAACATAAAAACCGAAACAAAGGTGTCTTTAAAAAAATACCTAATAGGTAATTGTATGCAATTAATTATACGAGGATGCCGTCTTTTGACGACAATGTTACAAACGTCAATATCCGCGACAATCAGTATAATATAATTACCTAGTAGAGGAAATCAAAGATTTATCTAAGCAGCGCTTGCGTCATGACGATTTTAAAACAGAAAACAACAAGTTGAGACATTATAAGTAGTAATTTATAAATCAACCAAGATAATCGCGTTAAAAGTATCTAGGAAATATCTTGAGGTCATAAGAACGAGTGGATCATTAGTTAACACTTCTTCATAATTGATTCTAGAGGCATCGTTAAAGAAGTTATTTCTCTAATTGCACTAACATCGCACTAAAGTTATTTTCAAGAAATGTTAGTGTAATAAAAATGAAACACGCCTGGAACTCCTTTGTTTGGCTGAAAATAAGTAAAAGAAACCAAACTTACTGCTTTTCCTTCCTTCTTGCACTTTGTACGTCAATTCTGTGAATGCCAAATCCACTGGCGGTCTCTTCGGGAGATGCGTGAGGGTCTTGTGCTGCGCCGGAGTGATGGTCACCTTCAGGCTCCCTTTCCTGTCGGATATAATAGGCTTAGTATCCACAGGTCCCGCCAGGGACGTATCTTTTTCCACTATCATTTTGCTATTAACACAGTGACTTTGTTAAACTGTCATTAATATAACAAAGAAGAAATTGAATATGATAAGGAACGCGCATTCGACGGCACCGTGGCGACCGCACTGACGAGTGCCTGTCGTCGACTGCTGACTGACAGTGACTACTGACTGCGGGGCTTGCGGGACGAGTGGAGCGCCCGAGGCCCCGACCGCAGCAACAGCGTAGCAGTGATATGACGTCGCGATTATTACCAACGCTGTTGAACTTTGCGCCATGGTTGGTGTGGTATAAAACAATTAGCATGTTAGATTTTTATTCCTTTGATCACCTTCATTAAAACTTGCTAGTGGGTATGAAAAATACTTTTTAAAAGTAATTGGAAGAGTATTTCTGCAGTCATTAATTGACATCGAGGTCTTAAAGAGTTTATATCAGGAGTGACATCCATTCACTAACACCTTTGCCTCAGGTTAGTCACGGGAAGATAGTATAGGTAAAAATGTTACTGTGGTGATTGGGTTAAGAAATTATAAAGTAACCAGAGAAAACTCTGGTTTGAAAAAAAATAAAAAATTTAACCTTTGGCATATTTTATTACATATTATTGCTATGGTCCTTTTACAAATTCTTGGGAATCTGTAGAGACAAAGTACTGGGAATCAACACAAAAGTGCACTTAAAAAATTGTGTTTGGTCATTCCTCACAGCCTTTGAAATGAGTAATTATTAAACTTATTCACTTTCAGTTGGGCAGATAATTGTGTGTGGGATTTTTAATTAATATATAGTATATTTTTATTATCCCGCAGAAATTAGGACATGATTCCAAACATTAACCAAGCAGAGTAGAAACTCTAGAAACCCCTATTTTTATATTTGATGACTAATCCTTTCTATGCATTAGCAATTCACAAAAACCAGTTTACAGCGCATCAAATAACACATGACTATGAAAATTTATATTATTATTCACTAAAAAAAATCACACAATATGTGGTACAATCACAACACTGTGGCTCTGTATCCCATGGGAATTTCAGAATTATCTAGAACAAAATGTAACCTTTGCATCTCTCTCTACAATCTTTCTTATTAATAAGATTGTGAGGGTTGTGCTTACATAAACTAACCCACATAAACTAATTATTTTCTACTAAAAAGTGTGCTATGTTCAAAAATACACTCTAACTTCATGATAATCAGTAATTCAATTACATCCTCATATAGGGTAAACTATACAATCATTGGCACTAAACCTAATGATTGACACACAGTACAATCTATTCTAGGTTCCTATTAGGAAATCTGAATAATATTAAATTTTATTTAACTCATACAATAATATTACCACATTATTATCATGGTATGCCTAAGAAATAAAAATATAAGATTTCCTAATGTTTTCAACAAATAAATATGGTAGAAAACTGGTGCAAGTTATTATTCTTTTTCAAATAGTATCTTAACTGTGACAATATGCAAATGAAGAAACTCAAAGTACCTAAATCCTACATTTTTCCTCTTGATCAAAGTGCCACAAGAGTTCTGTAACTTTTAATATGAAATCATTGTTAATTTAATCTCAGTATTTAAAACTTAAAAGTTGAAAGTCATAACGAGTTTCTTTTCAATATCTTTAAACAGCATAATATAGCATAGACATTTTATGTAATTTTCGTATAATTGTATTTCTTCTTTTTTCTTGTAATTAACTGTTTGAGCCAATTTTTATAATATAAATTATTTTTTAGTGGAAACTTAATTGATTAAGTATTAATTTAAATAAAGTATTAATTTTGTGTTTCATATTTAAGAATATTAATTATTGTATGTTTCCCAAACAAATTAAATAAATAAATAAATTCTAAAGACTATTAAACATAAACTTAAATAGAGTCAATACTAATTATATTTATTGAACATAGTAGAACTAGCCATCAAAGCACATCAAACATATGTGCAATAAAGTTATTCATTTACATTAAAGTACCAGAATACAAAATGTTATAATTTTGGTTTAATACCAAGGCCATAAAGATGAAACATGCAAATAACAGCTACATACATTTAATATTATTTGGTGAATGATGTGTTTTACTTCAAATAGGATGGAATAACAGAAATTACATAAATAGAGAAAAGAACATCATGATTCCCAGTACATAAAAGGCTATTATGAAATAGTAGCAGGATTAAATATATTTTATATATCAAAAATTACTAATCATTTTATAGGAACAGTTATTATAACACTACAAATTACATTTTATAGATGTGTCAGCCATACTGTCCTATTTGAAATGGAATTTAATCAATCATTTTATGTACTAGTGCACACATCCAAAACTCAAAGTATGTGGGGTCAAATCCTAGCCGGAACACATATACTACTTAGGCAGTTTTCTGATATTGTTATAATTACCACATGGAAAACTATAAAGGAAAACATCTATCATCATGATGAATCTCACACATTGAGACAACAGATGTGTCAAACCTGCCAAGACACCTTGGACAAGTGCATTATATAAATATAAATATTTTTTGTTTCCCTATAGTGGGAGACCAGAGCCCAGTGTTGAAATTTTTATGGGCTGTTGTTATTATTATTATTAAAATTAAGTGGATTATACTAGTGATATCATCTAGTTACATGCAATCTATGTTATAAACAAGACCTGCAAATAAGAATTCAAGTTATTCTGGTAACATAAGAAAACTTTGTTTGCTAGGTTGATATATTGGTAGAAACTATAAAATCCTTGATTACTTCTTCATATTATTTTCAGACATGAACATGTTACAATGTAAAAGTTATACATTATCATGTCCTACTTTGGTGGCCTCTGTAATTGAGTAGGCTAATTCTTCCAATTTTCTAAACATACTTTTAGTCATTTACTATATTGGGATCAGTATCAAACTGGTCTTTTGTATATTACCCATAAGTGCAACTTGCTTAACGGGAACATACACTCTGTATGTGTTTTTCCACTGAATATTATTATTTCAACAAACAGAATCTGTGGGTATAGTTACAGGGCACATTTATTTATTATGAGCAGATCTGAACTTTTTCAATATAGATGGTTTTTTTATAACCACCCAAAATTCACTTTATATCTCAAATAATAAATAAGCTTGAGGTCACTAAATTTAAAGTAGCGGGGAGCGAAGATTGCAGGGGGAGGAATACTTCTCCCTTCTGCAACTCCCATGTCTAGGAGCCAGGAAGTGCTTGAAATATTTTTTTTCATTCATTCATAATATTGCAATGTTGGTGACCAATCTGTCCTGGCATAAATGTGTAACCTTTGGTTTAAACTTTAACTTAACCTAAGTCACCGTCCTAGTCACTGGTTACAACTTTCAACTTAAGCCCAGAAGCCAAGTTAAAGTCCCATGGCGGCATTCAATGAGTGTCACAACTGATTTGTAACCATTGTCACAATATAAAAGCAAAAAAAAAACTATTTCCATATTTAAAACTCAATAGTTTTGTTGTTAATATATTAAGCATTGGTGTATTCCTAAACACAAAACACACTCTGTTATGAATAAAATAAAAGTGATATAACCTTGTTTATAACCTAGTATTTTTGTTTCTCCCATTATTAATTCAAAACTTGTTCATGGACACTAAAAAATTGGTTCCTAACTCAAATAACAGGACAGGACTAATGGCTGTATAAGGCTATGCATACCCCTAAACTCAAATTTAAGCCATTCTGGGTCAAAGCGCTGCGCAACATTAAATAATACAATTCTGTGAGATATGTATATAATTTACTGTGAGCGGAACTCCGAATTGATTAGGACTTTATAGTTAATTTGGTAAAATGTTATATTGAAGTTTCCATTTTCGTTATACTTATTCAACAATTGCTTCTAGGTCATATTGTAGTATTACAGTAACTGCTAAGTTTAGATCAGACGAAAAGTTATAGTAACATATAAAGACAAAGTTTCCTGCTGTGTAATAACATTTACAAAGAAGCCACTTTCTAAACACGAGTTGTAAGAATTAAAACGTAAATAATGTCTAGAAAGGAATTGTGAAACTGCTTACTTTAGATTATTCACAATATAGAAGTTATCCATCGTAGTTAGCACATTGGCACGATAACAAACTAAAGGCAATAATCAGTTATTATTAAAGTATAAACGAAATTTTAATCGCGAAAAGAAATAATATAGGAGAAACTTCGGAGAAAAGAGAATTTCACAATCACAAATCGTCAAATTAGGGATGGCGATCTGGGATCGATTAATCGAAGAATCGATTTTTCGAGCAGGAAATATCGATTTTTTAAATCGATATGAAGTACTGGGTCGATTCACTGAATCGATATATCACCCTTGAAAATCGACATTCGATTTTTTCTGTTTTGGTATAAACCATACAATTATTTGCATTTAGTTGAATGTGCCTGAATTATAAGAGTGCTGCCGGTTAAAGAGTTAACTACTCATAAACTCGCGAAATGGCTGTATGTTTAGTATCCTTTACTCGCCTCTCTTTAATAAAAAAGTTACGTTTGTAGTCTTTGACTTTATGTATCTATAATCTGTGACGATTGATATTGCATTATTCATTTGTTGTTGTCGTATAATGAATACTGTTATTAGCGTAATATAAGTATTTTCATGATTGATTTTCATCAGATTTTCATGTAGTGTTTGTTGCGAAATTTTAAATTGAGAGTAGGTAAGTAAATAAGTAAAGCGCTTCTTATTTTTTACTTTGACGCTATTATTTTCAGTTTGTTCTGTTAGTTGTGATTATCATTTAAATTTACTTTTACACAGGAATAATCAGCATTGAAATAACTAATAAGTAATGTGTGGAATTCTTATTGATGGAAGTGTTCATACTTCATTCACGATTACTTTATGTCCAATTATCTATTTAACCTCAAAGCATCAAATTATTCATCTTTACAGTACATTGACAGATACAGAGACCATTAGAAGTAATAACTAAAGAAATATCGGGAGAAGACTACGTTACAGCCAGTAAAATTATACCCATCGTGTCTTGTCTGACTTATAATACAATGAAAAATTCAATGGATATTGGTGTTAAAACAAGGACTTTAATTGTGGACGGCTTGAAGAAAAGATTTGGAAATGTTGAACAAGTTCATTTGTTAGCTGCTGCGACCATTTTAGATCCTAGATTTAAAAAAAATCATTTTACTGACCATGTAGCCTGTTCTCGAGCGATAAATAAAATAAACACTTCAATTTTGGATATTACACGACAATCACTTCCACAAAATAATAGTGAGGAAGTCGACGCAATAGAAAGCACTGATAAGGATATGACAAACGGAATATGGGATTTTCATAAGTTGCTTGTGAAAAAGCAACTCTCTTTATGCAATGCACTTGCACAGGAAAATCAAGGCTTAAATGAAGAATTCAAACATTATTTATCGCAGGCAGTTGTGCACCTGAAGTATGATCCTGTACTTTACTGGCAAGAACAAAAGAGCTCCATTTATCATCACGTTCACCCAATCGCCATGATGTATATGAGTATCGTTGGATCATCCGTTCCTTGTGAGCGCCTGTTTTCAATTGCTGGAAACATCTCAAGTGATGAGCGTAACCGCTTGGATCCCAAAAGGCTTGACAGACTGTTGTTTTTAAAAAGTTTAGATATTGAGCATTGGGAACTATAGTTCCCAGTTATAATTCCCAATGCTTAATATTTAAACTTTTAACTCTTACCTTATTTTTTACTTTTTTGCAATCAATAAAAACATTCAGTATATAAATACTTATTTTGTTTTTATAGTTGATCTTATAGTTTGATACGGTAATAAAAATAATTGTTATTTTTGAATTCCCTGATTTTATTGATAAGATATCGTTAATTGCAATATTAATCTTGTTTTTAGTAAAATTGATACAAATTTACATTGTAAACGCAAACTTGAAAAAAAGATCGATTTTTTAAGAATCGATTTTGTAGGCCTCGATTTTTTCGTGAATCGATTCATTAGACTACGATTCGAATCGATTTAAAAATCGATCTTTTTCGTAAAGAATCGCCATCCCTACGTCAAATCCCATCCACAGAATAGCAATATTGTATGTATGTATTGTTATTGAATTCCATCTGTCAATGACATTCCGAAAAGCCGCACTATTAAACTTCATCGTTGGCAAAATCAACGCTTAAAGTGTTGGAGCCTGGAGCCATAACCCCGAACAAAGAAGAAGAACTTCATCGTACTCGAGGACATCATCGCAAGAACACAAGAAGGCGTTCCCATTCTCAGTCTCTCGCGTTCTAATGTAGTTCCCGCGAATAGCCTAACGTATTATGTTGTTTCGCAACACAAGACAATAACATTACAATAATCATTAACTAAGATGCCCGATTTGACACTTAAACAAAGGCAATAGAAAGTAATTTTACTTTTTGTTTTAATTTTATATTATTTTCTTTCTAATTAACTAAAAATAAATCAATCGAATATATAGTCGTATAATTTTTAATCGATTTGTCGAGTTCATCGGTTAACTTGGTTAACGATATGGAGGCTTCAGTCCCTAATAATATATTGTTATGAGAACTGTCAAATCTGGCTTCTTAATTTGTGATTATTATAAATGAACTTAACTCCAGCAACTTCTGAGTATTTCATTAAGTTCTAATGGTCATTTTTATTGTTGATGTAATTGCAATAATTATTATTAACCAACATTTTTTTTCAGTCTTCAATAAAAGAAATGATACCAATTTATTTTGCATAAGTTCATAAAGATGGAGCTATTTTTCGATTGCCTTGGGCGCGTAGTCGACTTACGACGTGTATTTCACCCGTCGCATAAACGGTACTATTCACAAAATTGAAAAATGTATGAAATTCTTAAAAAGTCGTTTTTGCTATAACTCGATAGATACCATTAATAAAATCGATAATGAAAAAAATATCGATTATCCAACCCTAGAATTATTGAAAATTGAAATTGATTTGCTTGTCTTAAAGGCCTAATTGCCAAGCCATAAACGCAATAAAAAAATACATTTGGAAATGGCTTAAAAGCCTAGTTGCCAAGCCATAAATATTAAAAAATACATTTGGAAAATTTTGTTTATTTTAATGGAATTTAGTATTTAGTTATATTTAAGTGTACTAATATCGTTCCTTAGAGGTAAACAGTGGGAGAAACTAAAGATGAAGATATTGAATTTTATTTGTAATCTAAGATAAACTACAAGTAATAAAACATAACAAAAATTAAGAAATAGCAATATTTGTTTTGGATAAATTTGAGAGCGAGAGTTTCATAATAATATACTATAAACATAATAATATACATATAACTGAATAAAACATCAATAAAAATGGCAAATTCAGTTAATATATCGATTGAAGCACCGATAGAAAATCAAATCCAGGAAATAACTTATGATGGCCAAGAAATATATCAAGCGTAAGTTCTTTCTATTACTTTGCAGTATATTTATAGTATTGTTGTATGTATAGTCTTGCAGCGATGAACTAGTTGAATTCCAGTATTTTTGCTCTAAATGGCTATGCCACATTTAAAGAAATGTGTAACCGAAAATATCCATACCTCAAAAAGAAATTGACATAATTTGTTCTGTTTTTGTTGATAGCATTTTGAATGTCGTAAGTTTTCAAAATTTGCGACTGTAGTTCAAAAGTTTAGATGATAATTTTTTATGACTTTAGAATCTTGCAATTTACCAACTGTTTACTTGAATAAAAGTTACTTGAAATGTTTCTATAATTTTCAAAGACTTACATACAGATATAAAAAAACTGCATTTTCTTTAATAAAACTGCTAATACATTTATGATTCAAAGTATTGTTTATTTTAGGCCATTACTTTCAATCTAATGCTATAAAGCCCTTTATAAGAAAGCAGTAGCAAAGCTTTACATTTCTATCAGACTATACTGTATTGTCCTAATTCTATTGTCCTACATGGTGGTTATATGTAGTAGTATTCTAAATAAGCACATAGAAAACACCTTCCTTTCAAATTTTATTAATATACTGACAATAGTCTTCAATTCAAAACATTGGGTCTAACAAAGACCAAAGGATAGAGAGACATAACTTAATTAAAGGGATCCCAGTTTGGCTTTTGGCTATAGAACCTTAACACTTCTAAATTTCTTTAACAGTCCACTGTCTATGTCAGAAAACTTAGCAAGGCTTGCGCAAAAGATAGATTTTTCAAAGACAGAGGATGAATATTGTACTGTCAAGAAAGAGGGTGAAACTAGCTCTGAAGTAAAGTTAGAGGATGATAAAGATCCTGGCTACCAATCAAGCTTATGGCCATGGGATTCAGTTAGAAACAAACTCAGAAATGCATTGACTGAAGTATGTGTACTGGCTGATGTTCTTAGTATTGCAAAAGAAAAAAGATATATGGTGAGTAAATAAAACTACATAAATAACATTGCTTATTATTTGAACATCATTTCTTAACCTGGGTCTGGTGCGTTTTTTTTTTATTTAAGGTCAATCAAACATACAGTTAACTTAAGATTTTCTTAAGTTTTCGCGACTTGTATACATAATAAAACTACATTTTAACGGTTTTAAGTGCAGTAATTTATTTGATTTTGGTTATTCCCACTTTTTGTCCGCCTGCAGCCGAAACAGCTTAAACACTTAAAACATAGTTTATATTGACGGTTAAAAGGTAATAGGGTATAAGCGACAAAAACTAAATTGTTCAAGAGAGCAGTTTAAAGTTTAAAATTTCAGAAAAATGGAGATAACTTTTTCATTTCTTGTCATATCGTGAAAATGGAAACAGCTCTAGAATTAAGAAAAATAAAAGCATTAAATGGTAGTTTTATTTATTTGATTTCACGTTGTTTTATGGAGTACTTTATGGAGTAATTCGGCATAAGTTACATCTACATTGAAAAAAAACAAAGGGTAGAGTAGACTTAGCTACATTTGACATCCTTATATCAAGAGGTAATAGGGCATAAGTCACATGTGCAGAATAACATATAAGGGTAAAAAGTATAAGTGGAAATTCTCATTATTATACCAAAAGGTAATGGGGCATAAGAAACAGTGTTTAGTAAAAAAATTAGTAGGATGTTTGTAAACTTAAACTTGTAAATGGTAGTAGGGTACAACCGTTTAATGTCTTTGACGACAATGGTAAAGAGGCATTAGTTCCAGCTTTCAAAATAGGTACTAATGGTAAACAGTAGTATATGCCTGGAGCCTTTACGGCAGTAAAAAGTAAAAATGTATTACCGACTATAACCCAAAAGTGATGCCATTTTTACAGAGGTACAAGCGCCTTTAGAGTATAAAAGGCCCAAAATTCGGTCGGTTAAATGAAATGACACTTCAAAAACGTAGTTTTTTGCTTGGGCGTAAACGACACGAAAGTCATTGTAGAGCCATGGAAGTGAGCGCATTCGAAAGAGCGAAATTTTTTAAGTAGGATGGCATTCATAACTCATTTTCGACCAAAATGTCGCTTATTACCTTTTAACCGTAGATATATATTTAACTATTAAAATAAATAATATTATAATTTTGTAGTGAAGGGGTTACATGACTTTTTATATAACATTTTGGTTATTAATAATATGATATTTTCTTACGTTTTCATGGATACATAATAAAACATACATCCCTTTATTATATAAATAATATTTTTTAAGAGTTTTAAATTGATTTCTATTATTCTATTATTCCAATGTTTCAACAAAGATGTCCAATTTCAATGAGTATTGTTAAAGTTTTATATATAACCTACCACCAATTTGTTCCTTTAATTTTTTTTATACTAATTCATTGTACTGATTTTAGGTGTTAGATCCAGTACAACCTGAGCAAGTAGAAAGTAGGCCTATGGTCCAAGTTTATGGTAGGAAGAAAGCATTAGGAGCAGCCGCAGCTGTGTTACTAGCTGGTGTTGACCGACTTCGTGCCAGTGAAACTATGAGAATGACTAGAAATATGCCAGACTTCCATATTGATTTACTTAGGTTGAGACAAAACTGGAGGTTGAAGAAGGTCTCAAACACCATTGTTGGGGATTTAAGTTATCGGACTGCGGGTTCTAAGTTTAACCAAACTGGAGTTTTTGAGGTTACTACTTGCTTATAAATCCATAATTCCATATTATATTAACCAAATCAATTAATTCCATCTTGATATATAAAAATGAATGTTTGTGTATATAATGTCCTTTATAGGATCGTAAAGCATTTCATCAAAGTCAGATGTATAGCATCTGACTTTGATGAAATTTTGTGTGTGTGTTTGAGTGGGTCCCGGGATGGTTTAGATTCGCAATTAGAACCGGTAGGGGGCGCTGAAATCGGGTTCTAGAATCCTCCTGATCACCTAGACCGATTTTGGTGATTTTGTTTTTGTGTCGTGGAACAAAGTATTTTAGGCATTCAGAAATATGCAGTACGAAGTTCGCAGGTCAGCTAGTTTTACATATTTGAAAGAAAGCAAGAAAAATCATTCTACAACACAAGGAGACACAAAAAAAATTAGTATAAAATGGGTACTACATAAGTATACAGTAAAACAATATGTTCCGCAATGTTATCAAATAGGTGCAATTTAGCAAATACCAGGTAAAGGGTGCATTGAAGGTGATTTTCAACTAAACCCTAAGAGGGACCTATGTTGCACTGTTATTTACTAAAATATATAGTGTGAATAATTAGATACATAGAATTATTATAAACCTAATAGTAAATGAGTGCAATATATTAGAAAAGAATATTGTGGGGGCACTGATAAAATAAGAAAGAAGAAGAATGCTATAATATATTGTTCCCATAGCATACTTTCCAAGATAAGCTTGTATCAAACTGTTGTTGTATCTGAACATAAAATATGGACTTATCAACATATCAAAATGTTCAATTTGCCCTCTACCAAAGACATTTTGATCCAATCTTTGCTCTAACCAGGACTGCAAAATAAGAGAGCTATTACTTTAACAAGTAAACCACAGCACCAGTATTATAAGAAGTAATTATTGAAGTGATAACTTCTTATGGAGGGTAAACCGCTTTACGTAACGCGTTACGGTGCCAGTCTGCCTGGCTTCCCTTGCTCTCATACATACGGCAGCGGCAGGCAGGCTCCTCCTCTCTCACAGCACTAGCCATATTTAAGTAATTAAAATTAGATTAGTTTAAGTTATCACTTCTGTCGGGCGTCCCGAGACGCACACTGTCTCTTTTTTATTTTATATTGACTCTTTAGATTAATATTTTGTTAATAGGTTACAAAAGCTCCTGAAGATCAAATAGCTCAAGCAATGAGTGCAGCTGGACCAGTTCCGTCTGCATTGAGAGTGACGGTACCACCGGAGCTGCAAGGAGTGGCCTTCATTTCTGTTATGTGTCAGAAAGGTAATGCATACATTTTCTTTTTTTGATTTTGCCGTTTTTGTCTGCAGCAATTAGTCAATAGTCAACACATTGAGTAGTCTCTTCATATTCTCGTGTATATTATGTACATATCGAGGGCTTCATAACAAATGGGCGTACAGACAAAAGTGCAGTTTTAAATAAGAGTCAAAATTGTAAATATAACATAACTAGTTGATTGTATAAGGCTCAAAATTTGGATAACCCTTCTTTTTATTTATTACATATCCAACAGCTTACTTGTAACTTAAAACAATCAACTCTGTTTAATATGAATTTTGCCAATTACAGGATACTTCACGCTTTACAGTGTATTTGTGCAAAACCAAGACCACAATAAACAGTTTTGTTTATGTTAAGCTCTATATAAATGTAATATATTTAATCAAATAAAATAATGCCTGCTGAATTATCCCCTATATAGTATATAAGTTAATCGAAAATAATATATAATAAATACACAAATATTCATATTATATATATTTTAGGTACACTTGAATACTGGTAAGACCAGTAAGTCCAGGCTGTGAGCAGCATTGGTACTGTAACAGTCTTAATATCTCGGTACATGCATTACACAATAAATCTATTCTGTCCTTATAGAACAAGAAGACGTCGTGACAGCAACCCTGAACTCATCAGCGTTGAACTGTCGGGGAACGTTGCCCAGGCGACGGGACCAAACTATCAGTACATGCATTACACAATAAGTCTATTCTGTCCTTATAGAACAAGAAGACGTCGTGACAGCAACCCTGAACTCATCAGCGTTGAACTGTCGGGGAACGTTGCCCAGGCGACGGGACCAAACTATCAGTACATGCATTACACAATAAGTCTATTCTGTCCTTATAGAACAAAAAGACGTCGTGACATCAACCCTGAACTCATCAGCGTTGAACTGTCGGGGAACGTTGCCCAGGCGACGGGACCAAACTATCAGTACATGCATTACACAATAAGTCTATTCTGTCCTTATAGAACAAGAAGACGTCGTGACAGCAACCCTGAACTCATCAGCGTTGAACTGTCGGGGAACGTTGCCCAGGCGACGGGACCAAACTATCAGTACATGCATTACACAATAAATCTATTCTGTCCTTATAGAACAAGAAGACGTCGTGACAGCAACCCTGAACTCATCAGCGTTGAACTGTCGGGGAACGTTGCCCAGGCGACGGGACCAAACTATCAGTACATGCATTACACAATAAGTCTATTCTGTCCTTATAGAACAAGAAGACGTCGTGACAGCAACCCTGAACTCATCAGCGTTGAACTGTCGGGGAACGTTGCCCAGGCGACGGGACCAAACTATCAGTACATGCATTACACAATAAGTCTATTCTGTCCTTATAGAACAAAAAGACGTCGTGACAGCAACCCTGAACTCATCAGCGTTGAACTGTTGGGGAACGTTGCCCAGGCGACGGGACCAAACTATCAGTACATGCATTACACAATAAATCTATTCTGTCCTTATAGAACAAGAAGACGTCGTGACAGCAACCCTGAACTCATCAGCGTTAAACTGTCCGGGAACGTTGCCCAGGCGACGGGACCAAACTATCAGTACATGCATTACACAATAAAGCTATTCTGTCCTTATAGAACAAAAAGACGTCGTGACAGCAACCCTGAACTCATCAGCGTTGAACTGTCGGGGAACGTTGCCCAGGCGACGGGACCAAACTATCAGTACATGCATTACACAATAAATCTATTCTGTCCTTATAGAACAAGAAGACGTCGTGACAGCAACCCTGAACTCATCAGCGTTAAACTGTCCGGGAACGTTGCCCAGGCGACGGGACCAAACTATCAGTACATGCATTACACAATAAATCTATTCTGTCCTTATAGAACAAAAAGACGTCGTGACAGCAACCCTGAACTCATCAGCGTTGAACTGTCGGGGAACGTTGCCCAGGCGACGGGACCAAACTATCAGTACATGCATTACACAATAAATCTATTCTGTCCTTATAGAACAAGAAGACGTCGTGACAGCAACCCTGAACTCATCAGCGTTAAACTGTCCGGGAACGTTGCCCAGGCGACGGGACCAAACTATCAGTACATGCATTACACTATAAAGCTATTCTATTCTATTCTTTTAGAACAAGAAGACGTCGTGACAGCAACCCTGAACTCGTCAGCGTTGAACTGCCCGGGAACGTTGCCCGGCGACGGGGCCGAACTGCATTGGCAGCAAAAGCTGGAGGCGGCTCAAAACGTGCTCTTCTGCAAGGAGCTGTTCGCGAGGCTGGCGGCCGAAGCTGTTCAATTGGACGCCTCTATCCCACACATGGTGGTCGGCAACCAAATTATGGCTACTGTTAGTACACTTTTATATGATAGGTATTTTCGTAATTTATTTAAATTAGATGCCAATCAGTGACCAAATTCATCGATAATCCTAAGGACCATAAATAACGTCACACGTAAAGGGAGGGGAGGGGCTAGACGAAATGTGGCATGTGACAAAGGGTGGACCATACGAAATTTGAAGTCTTTATATTATTAAAAATAATTTAAATAGGAATAAATTTAATTATGGAACTGCGGTTTTGATTTAATAGTGAATGTGACCAGAACGGAAGAGGTGACTTAATTTGTAGATGGCCTCTAACTAATATTAATATACATGTGTGTTTGTTGGTCTGTTTGTGACGTTTCACGCCTTAACTATGCAACAAATAGTCACAAAATGTTGTCAGGGTATAGAATAGGCAGAAGGTATCTTTAGTCCAGGAAAAAAGTACTGTTTCTGAGAGATAGATGAATATAGCCGAAAAGATTGCTCTCTTATCGCGTTTTATTAGCGCCACCGTTGCGATTCACTAACTTAAATAAATCGTTATGACTACAATAATGACAATTTTAATGTGTTGCTCTCATGACCAGTTCCACTTTCTACATATTTGGAATTAAACATTAAGTTGGACTTTTCTAAGAATATTATTATATAGAGGAATAGAATAGTATTGTTATAAAGACGCCCAATTCAAGACATTCATATTCCTCTTTAACGTGAGTGAATCCGCAGACAAAAGCTATAAATTTTGAACATTTTGAAGTTGTTTTTCAGTGTTTGTACCACATACCTCTATAATCAGTAATTATAATTATTTATTGACTCTACTCTGTATGGCATTGAGCACAGATTAACTATATATTTTATAGACATGATATTTCATATTGTGTGAATTTTGTATTGTATGTATTTGTAACACAATAATATTGAACATGTATAATGATGTGATGAATAATTTCAATTCTGATATGTACAGGTGTTGCCAGGCATTCAACTCTTGATTGGCTTGTGTCACAACAATGGACAAAACAATACCAGCAGTAATACAGAAACAGTGAAGGTAAATTTTTGTTTAATATAAGCATTGTGATTATAGATAAATAATACTTTATTGTACACCATTACAGTATTATTCTAAATCTGTGCAAAGAGTGGTCTTAATGCTAAAAAGCGATCTCTTCCAGAAAACCCTTTGCAAGAAAATTGCTGATTGGGAGTAGTGATGGTGGATTACTTACATTTTAAATATATATGAATATATATTAGGGCGGGTTAATTTTTTTTAAAGTTTATTCTAGGCTATTTTTCGACAAAAAATTCCTAACATCTCTACTGAAATTTTTTTTTAGTATCAATACAGATTCTGAAAGGTGATAAAAGATTGTGAAATCTACTATAATTCTATCCGATTTTATGACGAATTTAATTAAATTGTTCTATGTATATATGGAAAAATTGCTATTTTGAAATTATGGGGGGCTCCAAATCCGACTTAGAGCTATGGTCTCTTGAGCAAAATTTCTCAGAATCACCTATAGATTACTTTTGTGCTATACGCTTCATCAAAAAAAAATCGTTCCATACAATTTGACCCGCCCTAATATATATATATATATATATATACTAGCGACCCGCCCCGGCTTCGCACGGGTGCAATGCTGATACAAAATTAAATACACTACAGAAAAACTATGAACGTTGTATATAAAAACATAGCGGCCCGCTCCGACTTTGCACGGGCATAAAATATATATGCCTATGTCACTCAATGAAAACATGATTAAAATCGATCCAGTATTTTTGATTCATTCATTACTGCCCTTGGCCTGCACGCATTAATATACGCGTCCGATTGCTGCTAAATTCAAAGTGCTATAGGGAGAACCGCGGCCTCCGACGCGCTATTTATAGACATGCCTCCCCGCACTGCCTCGTCCGACCGGTACCGCCCGCCGCAAACGCAAATTTTGTTAATTTACGACATCACGTTAGAAACCTCTAAAATGAGCAATGTTGCCTTAGTATATGATGCATGTATTATACATATAAACCTTCCTCTTGAATAGATAGAGTGATTGGAAAAAACCACATCAAAATTCGTTGGGTAGTTTTAAAGATTTAAGCGCACATAGGGACATAGGGACAGAAAAGGCGACTTTGTTTTATACTATGTAGTGATATATAGCTACTAGCTGTACCCGGCAGACGTTATCCTGCCTTTCAAAAATAAAAACAGAACCCGATTCCAGCGCCATCTACCGGGACCAAATGTTAATCTAAACTATTCTCAAATCCACTTGAACAAACAAATAATTTCATCAAAATCAGGCCCAGCGTTTAGGAGGAGTATCGCGGCGCCACCTACTGGGTCCAATCGTTTATTTAAACCATTCGCGAACAAACGTCAACACATACAATAATCGGAGCGAAGCACCTGAATGAAGAATGTTTCAAAATCGGGGATTTTGAAAACGAATCCCACGCGGACGACGTCGCGGCCACAGCTTTTGAATTATAAATTAACGTATTGCGATTTCTAGTATGTATTTGAATTAAGCATTTTTAGACATCTTTCATGGCAGTAAAATATCGTATTAATAATTTCAGTCGGAGAATCCTTCGGGCAAATCGGACCACGACCACGTGTTGGAGCACTCCCTTCATCAACTGCTGCGTGCTGTTCACCATTCGAACACCCATCATCCGTTCCCACACCCAGCTACGGGACCCTTGGGTCCCTCAAAAAAGCGGTGTCTTGCGGGTATATTATAAATATATGTCTTTGTTCTTTATATAATCTATAAAAAATATATTTTTTATAACCTTTTTTTTACTTAAATAAAAATTTAACTTAAATAATTTGTATGTATGTACGAGTCAACTCATGCAACTGAATTTTAGAACAGTTGATTTCAACCGATTGAAATGAAATTTTGCATAATTATTGTGTTTGGATGACAATGAATGATTAGCTAAGTGACGTCATTCTAAATTCAATATGGCGGACTAGTCACATTTCGTGCACTCCCATTATATAGGTACCAAACTATAGTCTGTTTTTTAAATTACAAAGAAAATATTTAAGACATTAGTAATAATAATAATGTCAGCCCATAAATGTCCTACTGCTTGGCTCGGGCCTCCCATTAAGGGGGAACGGACAGTATACCCCGCCACGCTTGTCCAAGGCGGCTTGGCAGGTTTGACACATCGGTTATCTCGATGTGCAGGCTGCATCACGATGTTTTCCTTCACCGTTATTAGCACGTGGTAATTGTAACAATATGCACATCGGATCAGAAAACTGACTAAGAGGTGCATGCGTTCCGGTCAGAATCGAACCCGCGCCCTTCGATTAAGGGCCGCGTGCGCTAGCCATTACCCTACCACGACATTTAGATATTGTTATTTTAATGAAAGTAGATGAAGCGAAAGTTGTTTGTCAGGATCGTCGCAAGTGGAGATCTATAGTCTCTGCCTACCCCCATGGGAAAAAGGCGTGATAATATGTATGTATGTATGTATTTTTTTTTCGACAGTTGAAGACGTGAGTGGATGAAGGTGATATGTCGCATATTCGGTTTTTTGCGTAGATGAATGTTATAAGTCGATACCAAATGACTACAGACCTTAGACCATAGATATAAGGCATATTTAAGATATAAAACGTTGCTAAAGGTTTTAAGTTAAGTTCAGTTTCAAATAAAAGTAAAACTTTTATCTCGATTTACTCAGAATTGGAATTATGCGACTTATCTTAACCTTCATCCACTCATGTCTTCAATTTTATAATAGTAAAATGCATGTAAGAATGTAGTAGAAATCTTATCCTGTAGTATATGTGTTATATAGGTCCAATGGCGGCCGATCGCTACGAGCTACTCGAGATGAGCAAAGAGCAGTCGCTGTTGGAGCAAATAATCCAACAGGCGCAGCACTTCTTCATGCGCCGGCGCAGCGAGTACGTGCTCGACACTATCGCCAAAGAGGTAAATATGTATATAGGCACATATTACAGTGAAACTTGGTTAAGTGAGAAACCTCTACAGCTGGAATTCATGTTGAGGTCCCAACACTTTGGGCCCTGAATTACCCCCGTAGCAAACCTCTATATCTGGGATTCGTTCTTTCGATTTAACATCACAGTTACCTCTATAAATGAGACAGCGAGTGAATTTTATATGCATAGACATCCGTAACTGAGATTACACATTTAAAAAAAAAATCATTTATAATGTTTACATAACACGTTATTTTACTTAATAATCTCAACTGAAATAACCTATATTCTAACCTATATTAATGGAACCCTCTAAATTAGACAGATATTTATTTATGCCTGGATATCTGAGACCCTGGATAAGTGGAATACCAAGTGAAACCAAATTGCAGGTCCCTTGATGTCTCACGTAACCAGGTTTCACTGTACAAGCTATTGCATGCGGCTTCGTTCGCTTAGGAGACTATAATATCTTCTGAATATTGTAAGATATCAAAATAGAACAAACACAAAAGTTTATTATTTTCTTAAGTTTTCACGACTTGTATACATAATAAAACTATATTTGAACGGTTTTAAGCGTGGTATTTCTTTTGATTTTTGTTATCCCAACGTTTCGGCCACTGAAAAGTGATCACGGAGGACAAAGATGTGAAGCGTCAAGTTTTATTAAGCCTACCGCCAACTTGTTAAAAACATACTGAAAACACTCTCAGTTCGGTCAATTACCACGTTTAAAACCGTTAAAACGTAGTTTTATTACAAAAGTTTAAGATAACAATTTTGTAGTTTTCATTGAAATCCTTCAAACCATTTGTAGTTTAATCGAGAAATTTTTCAAAAAGTGACACATGAAAATTTTAATAACAGTTATTACTTATATTTATTTGGACATAACACATAACATAAATAAGCAGTTTTCACTATTAGCTTTGCTTTAAAGCAACTGACAGATACTTCAAGTGGGTAAGAGATGTAAAACAGCTGAAACTTAATTGTGTCATCTTTGACGGAGAGTTTATTGCTGTTTTTTAGACAAAAAACAACAGAAGACAAAAGAAGTTATACTTCTTTTGGCGCGTTAGGGAAAATAATGAGAGGAAATTTTTACGATGCGCGCGCACACCGTCACACGAAAAAGCTACACCATGAAGTTTTGCATTGAAGTTAGTGTCGTTTTTTCTACAAATGTATTTTTCCTTTATACTTAATCGGATAAATAGGCGTGATAATATATTACAAAAAAATACATTCTGATATTTGTTTAGGTTAAGGACCCGCTAATAGTCTCACATTGGAATGCATTGAACAGCCCAACGCAATCGTGCGTCAAAATCAACATCATGGCTTACGGGTAAGTTGCTTTAAAAGATATTAATTGTAAGATGGATGGAAAACACTTTATTATTCACCAAAATTAACGACTCAATAATTTAGGGCAAAATAAAAGGCGACCTGATCGCTTAAAGCGCCCCTTCTAGACAACCTGACTTGGAAGATACTTTTAACAACTTATTACTACATATTATTAAAAAGAAATTAAACAAAAATTATCGTAAGAACGGTACAATGTGGACAGTGAAAGGAAAAGTTAAAAGGAATATAATAATATATATAATTCTTTATAATAAAATACCAATTTTGACAAGATATTTTAAATATGAAAATATGAATAAGACCGTACATTTCTACTATTAATCAGAGGGTTCAACACATCGTTCTTGTCTTTCAGAACGTCATTAATATGTTCCACCAAAATTTGGTTGTGAATGTTAATTTATGACCGGTTTTAATATCTAACAAATTGTTAATTTGCCTTATATAAATATACTAGTGGTCGAAATTAACTTAAATTATAAGTTGAACATTATTAAGGTTCTGTTATCAAAGACTATACTTCTGTAATCACAGCTTTCGCCAAGGCTACACTGTAAATTTGATTTTAACAATAAACAAAAGAAGTATATATGCGTATGTGTGCCAAATACATGGTAGTGTGTGTAATGTTTTCTTATTGATTTGATGTATTTTTATGCTTATTTTTTTTTTAATTAGCATTCGCCGCTTCTTCTCTATATAAACTATTGACGCCGACCCCACTTCGCTGGACATCAGAAAAAATAAAGAAAATACTTATAAATACTAATCACAATCAAATATACCCTATGCAACTCAGGAATAATGTAGCTTTCCACTGATGAAAGAATTTTAAAAAAAGGTTTTGTAAATCCAGAGATTACCCCCTACAACGTCACAAACTGTACCTCTTTATAATATTAGTACATATAGATAGAGGATAACACTTTATTGCACACCAAAATATACAATTAAAAAACAGACCATATTTAAAATATTTTCTAGGCAATACAACAGGCGGTCTCATCGCTCAAAGCGATGCGATCTCTTCCAGGCAACCTAAATGACAGAAATTGAATCGGGCAAAATAGGTGGTGCAGGAAAAGGACAATAGATACATAAATACTCAAACTAATTTAAGAAATAAATATACAAATATATTCATATATACATAGTCATATATATACACATAAGTTATTATAATAAATAAATGTCTTGGCATGATTACATTCCGTAAATCAGAAATAGCTATTTGTGAACAAATAGGGTTTTCTGAGCAACTTTCTAAACGTTGGTAAGGATTTGGCCTCTGACAGTTAGAGGCAGCATATTCCAAAGTCTGACAGCCTGCACCGTAAAAGAATTGGACCTACTTATGCAAAACAGAAACAATCCACAAACATGCCAAAATTGAGTTAAGGATGCAGAAGGCATTCAAAATACACCTTCTATAGAATCAATAAGAATCATAACAAGATCTGACAACAATTACAGAATAAAACATTTTTATCACAAAGTAGCTAACTCACAAAACACCAAGAGTATAATAAACTAACAAGATCCATGCCCCACGGTAATCCAAAAAAAGGTTTACTGGAATATATAGGACAAAATATAATATACAATATTCAACAAACTTTTTTCCAAAATACACACATTTTTTTGTATGCAAATTTTTTATAAATATGGCTTTTTCTCAAAACTGTCAGTATGTGGGTTGGTTCCATTTTGCATAAGTACGTCCAATTATCATATTAGGATGAAGTGTGTTCAGGCGTCATTAGTTTTCAATACGTATCGTGGCGCAAATTGTGGGCAGTGGATAGGCGAAGGAATTTAAAATTATCCTAAGGGCGCGTTCCCACTATGTCGTGACGACAGATAGTCGTGTAGTTTTAAGTGTCGTGGCTTAAATGTTTACATATAGAATATATGTTCACATATAGAACGACACGACTTACTGTCGTCTAAGATATTTTTTGCAGTGACGACAGATAGTAGTGACAGTGGGAACGGCTAGCACGACAGTCATAAAACGATAAAAGATCGTTAAACATTTTTGACGACAAACAGTCGTTATAAAGGGAACAGCTAGAGACGACAGTCGTCCAACGACGAATTAATCGTTGCGACATAGTGGGAAAGCGCCCTTAAGGTACTGGGGACTATTAGGAGTAAGTATATAGATAAGTGTGCGAAATTTCATACTCCTCGGTCCGCGCAATTTTCGTAAAAAGGGTTACAAAGTTTTTACTTCACGTGTTAATATAATGGTTTCCTAACAGATATGATGCGGTCTGCCGGACTTCATTAGTTGTGCACGTTGGGGAGAAAACATTGAAATGTATTTGTCGCGATGGGAAAGTACGCCATTTGTCCTACGAGTTGCAGGAGCTTCGAGATCTTATATACTGCCAGGTAAATATTTCACATGTCTCTTGTTTGTGCAACAATAATTTTAATCGTATATTTTCATTTTATTGCAGGAGTTCAGCGGCCAGGCAGACGGCCCACCTGATGGAAAGCGGTTACCATCGCCTATGGACATTTGCAACACCACAACACAATAGTGTTTTATTATGTTGATAAAGTAACAAGTTTATTACTACTTTGAATACAAATAAGGATTCAAATATGACGTTATATACAACAAAACCGGTTACTGACCTTGTATGGACCATTGTACTATACTCTTATAGCTTAGCAAGTTTTGATGTCGTTTTATTCGCTATATTGACACGTGGTCTGTTTACGAAATTGTTCAATGGGGATTGTTCACTTTTTTTCAATCTGGCTATTTGAAAAACCATTTCGAGGAATAGGGTCCCTAATCATTTCTGTCTAGTTAAAATTCCAAAAAACGTACGATCTTCTTGTATTTTGTAAGAAATGCGTTTGACCTTTATTTGACATTACTAAATCCAATCAGGTGGGCCGTCTGCCTGTTTGCCTGCTTCAGGTGTAAAAAAAATCTAGCTGTACATTATTTGATTTAAGTTATGTAACATGGATTTTCCCTAAAGACCACTTTAAAAAATTTAACTATAACTGTAGAAAATAATAATAGTTGAACACGAAAAATTATAAGCCTAGCGACAAAAAACACTAAAATGATCACGATACGTAATGAATAATGATAGTGACTTTTAAATAGTAGTAGCACAGATTACTATGATTAGATATAGATAAAACTTGCTTTTATTATTTTTGTTTTCTAGGCAAAGAAATCAATGTAAACTTGTGCCTTATGACGTCATCGGAGAAATAACTTTAAAATCGAGTTATAGAAAAAACTAACGCTTTAAATACAAAATTATTCAAATTAGTATCTTAAAATACCCTATTTTACGTAATAAAAATATAAAATCAGAGGGTAATTTTTTGTGAACAATCCCATTATTTATACGTAGCGAATAGATATCGTAGTAGTTCTGTCGGTAAAGGACTTGAGTTGTTTTCCAGTAACGTGGATTCGAATCCTGGTCTAGGAGGCTTGCACTGCATTTTCTGTTGTAATGTGCATATTATTACAATGAACACATGCTTACGCTAAAGGAAAACATCGTGAGATACTTCCATGTCGTAATTACGAATGAGCGATACCCGCCAGTCCCTCTTTGACGAGCATGGTATGCAGGGTAAATTTCACCTAAGCGAAACCCCTTGAAATTCTTTATTTTAATAATAAACTACTTTATAATCCTTATTAGTAATATTATAAATGCGAAAATAACACTGTCTGTCTTACGCTTTCACGGAAAAACTACTGGATGGATTTGGCTGAAATTCGATATATATGTAATTTGAATATCGGGGGTGGACAGGGATTCTTTTCATCTCGAATAATAGGATAGATTTATATAAAGGTTATCTCAAAAAGTAGGATAGATTTTGTTTTGCCATTTTGGTGATTTTGATTATTTTATCCATTTTAGTAATTTTCATCGTTTTGGTCATTTTAGCCATTTTTGTCATTTAAAACTAGAACGGGTTGAAATAGATGACGACAGTTTGTATGGGATGAAGTTAATAGATATAAAGTGTCGGGGTGAAGGTAAGGAAAGGAATGCTCCGGTGGTTCGGGCATGTGGAAAGAATGTATGATGAAAGAATGACTAAACAGATATACAATGCAAAAGTGGATGGATGCAGAAGTCGCGGAAGGCCACGACACACCTTCCATGATCAAATTGATCATGTGTGAACAGACGAGCGTGCATGACAAGAGCTTTGAATATCAAAGAAGCAAGTGAGGTGTGTAAGAATGGGCCTGTGTGGCGCTCTGTTGTTCGTGCCTACCCCGCAAGGGACCTGGCGTGAATTATGTATGTATGTATGTAATAGATATAAAAATTCATCATCTATAAAAAATGTGATAGTAACTGGTCTATCTGTTATGCTTTCACGGAAAAATTACTTGGAGTACTGGATTGGTTTTGATATAATTTGTATGTAGTTTTAATAGCGAAAGTGGACATATTCCAATGTCCAGACAATTCGCGCCCGGAGATAGGATAGATAGCTTGCAATATAAAATGAAGTGAATCTTCCAGGGACAAATAGCACTAATATAAAAAATTAATACAATGTAACCTGTATTAACGCCTGACGCGGAGTAAACTCTAGTGGACTATATATGAAAGGGAGTGAACTATAAGATTATTGGCATCCCCTCAATCATTCACACCTTATTAATTTAAATTTATGCAAAATATTAAGAAATCTTTTTTTTTATTTCGAAGCTATATGAATATTATATTATTGTATAGTTACAAAATAAAAAAATATAAAAGAATATTGATATCTTCAATCAATTAAGAGGGTGTTAATCACTGGGGGGGGGGGCGCCAATAATGTTAACCCCTAAAATCCTATCTTCAAAATGTTACAGCAATTTAAAGGCGGTCTCGAATTAATTTTACTGATTTAACAGTTTTTTATGATTAGGTTTACCTATTTGCTCACATACCTAACTAATACATTTAATTGTATTAACCAGAGGCTCAATTCTGCTATTATTAACTCGTCAAAATTGCCGGACACTATCGTCTCAATCGTAGTTTTGCCTGATTTCGGTATTCCGTTAATTCCAATGGTGCGTCTGTGGCACAGCTCTATAAATGGTCCTGGTCTAAAGCGTGTCACCATAACAACCCTGAGTTGTGTTCCGGCATTAGTGACCTGGTTCCAGTCTCCCTTAAGTGAGCAGCAGCGCATTTGTAGCACCTTTGATGTTGCAAATGTCCATAGGCGATGGTTACCGCTTTCCATCAAGTGGGCCGTCCGACCGTCTGCTGAACTCCTGCAATAAAAAAATTAAAAGTGAAAATTCGCTAAATAAATGGTATGTTTGGTAGCTTTTCAATATTTATTTCGGTTAACGCTATTTCTGCTGATAAATTTTTTGAACATAATTATGTATAAATATATTTGTTAGATATATCAGCATCAAATGACGGCCGTACAAGCCGTTGGTCGGTGCATGGGGTGGCAGCTGTTGGCCAGCAGCTCTCATCTGGGCTCCGGACCCGTCGAGCCCCTGGGAAATGCATCGTCGTGCCTTTTAGCCTCACCTAATGGTATTCTATTTTTTTTGTTGTTAATTATTGCATTTTATTGTAGGCACTCTACATTCTCGTTTCTCACGAGAAAATGGAGTGTCCCTATATTCTTCAGTTTGTGTTCGAATGAGACTGACAAAGATGTAATTGTAGGCACTTTATTGTCGTAATTAGAAATGTAAAAGATCTAGTGTTCTAAGTTGAATTGAACAGATTTTTTAAGTTATAAAAGGTGCGGTATATATATACGGCATATTTATTTATTATTTGAGATATAAAATTAATTTTGGGTGGTTTAAAAAAATAACCACGAAGGATTCTAACCTATATTAAGAAAGTTCGGATTTGTTCAAATAAATAAATGTGCCGTGTATCTCTACCCCACGCTTATAAAATGCCTGTTTATTTTGAATTTTGAGAAATTGTTGTTAAGTATGCACTTGAAAGACAAAAGGTGGCAGATTCCATAACTAAAAGGCTATTTGAATTATGAAATATTTCGAGACGGGGCAATCTATGTTACAACCATTGAATTAAGGCAATATATTCATAGAAAGTAGCTTTGCTATGTAGTTAGTCATTTAGATGGCACGGTTTTATTACGTACGGCCTTAAGATAATTAATATTCATTATCTTTTTCTGTGTACAGGGGAAAGAATGATAGCCATCAGATGCGAGCCATCCATCGGAATTCAAGTATTTATTGCACAATCACCAAGGAAAGACTTCTTCGCGAGTGAACTCGTTCAAGACACAAAGTGGGAGAATCTGGAGGTGCCTTCAAGGAGATAAAATTGGAGAAAATGGAGGGAAAAAACTTTTTGAATAAAATGGAACTACTTATGGCTTGTCTTAGCAGCCCTTCTTAGACTAATAATTATTTATTCTAAGGATAATGCAATAAAACATTGTTTTTGAGTAGTCGATAAATCTTTTATTTATACATAATGAAACTTATCCATTAGGGCATTTAGGTAGAATGTTAAAATCACTGAAGATTGTTCATGTTTATCTCGGTGCATTTGTCCCAACTCGAAAGTCGAAATTACAAGGAACTGAAAAAGAAAGAAAAACGAGTTATCTATGGTACCACAATTTGTTACATGGAATTTTACATGTTGCTTATAGTTCAGAGCAAAAATTATAGATTACAATCAAATGACATAAAATATGGTTTATACAGAGTAAAATATTACATAGTCTTCAACACCTAATCTAATCTTCACCTAAATTATTAAATAATTCATATAGGCTTTGTAGTCAACAGTTTTAAGCAGTCTTTGTGAACTAGACTGAAGAGAATGTTACTATGAATTTGTTGTTAAATCAAATAAGTACAACAATTTTAATATATTTGGTTAAATCAGACTAAAAAATCCAATAATTTCTCAAAAATAAATCATCTCTGTATTGCATAAAGCTATATAATGAATATGAGAATATGTGTTAAAAGCACCAAGATTGATTTATTGGATAATTTGTTTTTTCAATTCAACATTACTCCATACAAATAAGGTCAATTTTCAACCAATAGTAAGACATGAATGAATAGTATAGGATCCAGCCATTGGTCATATCACCTGGCAAAGTTAAAGCTCTACTATTCTGATAATTACTAGAATTTACTAGATAGAATATTAACCAACACCAGGCATGTTACCGTGACTAAACAGCTAATAACATAAACTTGAAGACAATACTCACAGCCTAGGTATATTGTATTTAAGTAAAGCTATTTTTACTTTTAATAGGAAAAATATTTGTACTGAGTAAATTTGTAATAGCAATACAAACATGAGTAGGAACAAACCAAGTCAAAAAGGTCAAAATGAATATTTTTCAATAAATTACCTTATTACTTATGAATTAATTAGTAAGAATTATTAAATGACAACATTTCACTAATGCTCTACCAAAATGACATACTAATAAATGATATCATTCAAATTAGTTGATGATGACTAATACAAGTGATTTCCTAGATAAAAATACATTAAGAAAAAATTGTCTCTGATCAGTGTAATAAAGATAACCATGGTAAATTAAGTGTAAATGACTACCATAGTTAGTAAATAGTAAAAATCTAGGTGTTATAAAACACTGATAAAAATGAAGTGGACACTTGGGATAATACCAATAGGTCATGTGAAAGTATTGCGAGCTAGGTAAAAACAAAATAATCTCCAAACTTTAGATTACTACAGATGCACCATTAGAACATTTCTAAAAATATTACCAAATTTTACTCAGATTTAAATGATATTAAGTGCTGCCACAATGAAAGATAAAGCTTGATTATAAATGAAGATGGAGTTATTACTTTTCTAATTTTACTTCAGTTTTGTACTTTAGAAGGCAGTTTTTTTATTAGTATTGCCCATACACAAGAAGTTACAAAAGAGTCAGTTCTTAATCTTAACATTAATATTTCAAGTGCTTATCAAAGGTCAACTTAATTCCAAACAGTTAGGAAACTATCAAAAGCATGGACTATAGTTTCTTAAACATAATCATATTGCAGGTACATTTAGAGTATTTTGAATACCTTGTAATTTTATTGCAATAAACCACATGTTAATCTTCCTTCTAACACTCAAAATAATAAATGTCTTAATTATTACCTCTAATTCCTTGACATGTAAAGAACTCATCTCCCTAGCATTAAACCCCCAGTATTGAACGTTGAATTTTAACACTTGGAAGGCTTCAGATTATAATAACACTAAACCTAATTAATAATAAGAAAACTAAAATTAATATCGTGAAAGTGGTGATCTAGATCTGAAGTTGCCACCCCCTGAACCATATCCGTCACCCTGGCCGCGGTTGTAAGGGCGTCCTCCACCGTACGAATTGAACGATCTGCTGCCCCCCTGAGACCCGCCAAAAGAGCGCCCTCCGCGGAAGTTGCCCCCGCGACCGCCCCTAAAACCGCCACCCCTGCGTGGTCCATCACGCTTTCTAGAGATTTCTACTTTGAGCGTCGCGCCTAGCATTTCGGTGCCGTTCATGGCGCTACATGCATCTTCCGCTTCCTGCAAGCTTTCAAATTCTATGAACGCGAAACCCGGGGGGTTTAATGCCACCCAAACTGAGTTCAATTTGCCGTATTTGTCAAATTCTCTCTCGAGGTCTTCCTTTTTGATGCCCTCTACAAGCCCACCGACGTATACACGGGTCCCACCACCGGAGTTGCTCATGATTGTTTGAATCTAAAAATAAATTATGATATTATTGTATATTTATGCTTACTTTGAAAATAATAAATTAGACACCAAAAATAAAAAATGATCCTTTGGGATTTGCAACGAAAATTACACGAACTTCTAAATAAATGAATACAATGAAGAAAACAAAATGTCGTCAACGCGTACTACCACGCCACGCAAACATCGCTGTGATTATAGCAAATAAGACGAAAAATATAAAAATAAACTTACGTGTTTCAAAAATTACTACAGGACAACTAAATTTTTAATAAAATTAGTTAAAAATTACAAATTATTTAATTTTAAAAATGAAAAATTACGGGGACGCCAACTACGTCGGTTGGACCTTTTGAATGAGTGAACGAGTGAACATGCTGTTTTCATTCAAAACGGTATATTGATGTTACCCTTTCTAAATATTAAATAGGTACATAAAGGCACCATTCACTATATTTCATAGCAGTCCGCTGCCAACTAACAGTGGATGGAAACACGATTTTACTATTGGCTTTAATTGCCTTATTTGTACTAATGAAGGAAACTCAACGAATTATCTTCTCTACATATGCCTGTTTTGGGCAAACTAATCAAATAGGTCAAATACCCGCCAAGTGAAATGCCGTAATCAAACAACACAACACACTGACCAGAGTTGCTAGTGAACAATTGAGGTAAAAAAAGAGTGAATTATATAAATAAGTATAAATTTACTGTGGTTAAATATTTAATTAATCTATATTATAATAGTATAAGGTGTGCATATATTATAAGTCACAAATAAAATAAGAAAAATCATGGAAGTGTGCACATTGTAAAGATTACGAGAAACGTCCATCACCCGCGGCTGACGGAAGCGGCCGAACAATGTGCACAACAGAACCGTAACAGACTCTCACAAAATATAACGAAAAGATTTTTGTCATAAACTCCGCTAGATATCCTTGGTAAACTATAAAAATGACTTCTCGTTTGAAAGATAGCTATTGTTATATTCATATTTCTTTTAATGGATTTTATACTCGGATCAGTATTAAAATTAAAAGAACATGCATAAATTCGCTTCGCTATAATCCACTGACCTTGACTACAGATAGGATAAAATATTGCTAGAAGGAAAACATTATAGAAAGGATGTACACAAAATTTACACATATACTATCCAAAGACCTTTATATTAATGTTACTTGGCGTTAAAGCGTGTGTTCATTTTATTATTCATTCAAACTCCTGGGAAATAAAATATGATAGGTATTATTTAATTATACTTTATTTCAATATATCTTCATCTAAATATTCTACTTAACTACCTGTTCTACATCCATTTCTTGGTAAGAGATGGCCACAACATCACCTATGTTGGACTATAATTCAGAAGTAGTGCTATTGTCAACCTCAAAATTTACAACTAATCACTCACACAAAGTAAGTTGGCATGAATTTTTCCGACCATTTCTAATGATATTTCGAAATTTACTCTCGGCTGCTTCCTGTAATTACAAAAAATCATGATCAATTTGAGTCTACATAGAATATAATTCGACACAAATGTAAAGTAAAAGACAGTATTACGTACTAATCAAACCTTAGCGTACATTTATATCAATCGATCCCATATTGTAGTAATATACTCGCAGATGTGGCACCAGTACAAACAAATAAAAATAACATAAACATAACCCATCTGATAGATCTATCTTAATTCTTTAAAGTTTCACTGAAATATCAACGTGCATCGCAATATTATCATCAAAAGACAGGCATTTATAATAAAGCAACTCTTTACTTATCTATTACTTTATTTTCAGCGCTTTACGAAATTCATACCAATCTAGCGTTTTTAAGAGACGACAGAGCATGTTTTCTCCGAAGAGAGTTGGCAACACTAAAGCACATTGTTCGGACGCCAGTCTCCGCGGCTGAAAACGCTTTCTATAATGTGTGGAAACCTTAATGCATCATAATACCTATTAGTATGAATATGAATGTAGTAGTGGCTCGTCGAATGGGTATGGGAGAAGAGGCTTTGATTACGATACCTACGCAGAGGGCAGGTGGTAGGGAGGAGGAGAGGAAAGGAAACACGAAAACCGGACAAACTACTTTATTCAACGGTCGTGTAGTAACGCGCGTTTTCGCTTTAGTCCGATTTCGCCACACCTTTTATTCGGTGCGATTGTTATGAATTGTTTGCAAGTCTATTCTGATTAATTTTATGTATACATAATATTTTACAATATAGGTATGCAGTATTTTATGAGACGACATTGTATTAATACTACCATTAAATACTTATTTGGAATCAGACTGGAACAAGTGAAATGATATTTTTTGTGTTCAGTTAGTAAAAATGGAGTGCTCTAAGGATATGGGGCTCCAGAAGAGACATAGTCAATTTAGCGACACAAAGTATAAGTGGAGGACAGTGCTAGTGTGTGCTTTGTTTATCATCCAAGATTGTAAAGGCCAAGAATATGCGACGGAGTCGTATCTTTTGAATAGAACTGTAGATCTTACTGAATTGCCGGGCGGCGTGATAACTGGTGGGCGCACAGTTTGGAAGCCGGACAGCAGCCCTTATTTACTGCGTGATGATTTGCTGATTGAAAGAGACGCTGAACTGTTTGTAGAGCCGGGTGTCGAGGTCCGGTTTGCGCCTATGATAGGCATCACGGTGCGAGGGAGACTTAATGCAGTGGTGAGTCTCTTTTATACTGCTATTTTGGAAGAATTTAGTCTGATTCCCGCCAAAATAAAAATCATATTTGATTAAAAGATGCCTTAGATTTTAGGAATTCGACGCTCAAGTTTAACAAAGTAAATTCTGTTTTGTTGCCGGTATCACACTATTATTTTAAAAATACCAGTTTGAATCCTATTAGATTTAAACAATAGAAATCCTGGTTTGGAGTAACCTTTGATAAGCACAATTTTATACAGATACCAACAGAGCCAGCATCATCCAGCCCTATAAAAATGAAATATAAACTCGATTGCAGCGCCACTTATCGAGTCCAATTGTCAGTCTAAACACAAAAAACAAAAAAATATATCAAAATCGGTCCAACCTTTTAGGAGTTCAGTCCATACACACGTACAGAAGAAATGTACACATAAAGACTTGGAAAAAGAAACGCAGTCTCAAACAACCGTATAGGTATATCAAACCCACGACCATTGAGTTTTATATGATCTAAGCCCACGACTCTTTAATAGTTTTACCACCGGACATATGGAAAAGAAGTATTTATAACTTTAACATGCTTTACGAATTTATAATCGCATATTTCACCAAATATAGCTCTTTCTCGAGTTTCCATTAAATTAGTTTAGTAGTTTTTACGTGACCCTCTATAACAGACAAAATTTAAAAATATCGGAATCTGCTGGTCCGGATTAGTCCTACTGAATTTTTACACATTGTATAATACAAACTCAAACTTTCCACATACCTACCTATTTATTGTAGATATTATGGATATGCCCGTCCACGCTTGACTTGATATTCCCGCAGGATTCCCGGAACGTAAGTACATTTAAAAAAGAATGTAAGCTATCGTTGTAGTGAAAACTGTGTCCGGAATAAGCAAATTTTATGCATCTGAACAACTACAAACCACTCGAGAATATTTCCGAGGAATTCCCAGAAAAATCGGACATTTTATTATAATGCAAAATGTCGCTCAGTGAAAAAATCACAGTGGAATTAGATTTTTCGACAGGCCACTTTAAATTATTCCTGAAAAATTCCCGCGGGTTTCCCGCGACAAAAAGTAACGCAGATTTTAAATCTAAAAATTTGCTGTCTATCAGCGAAAACCGCATCGAAATCGGCCCTTTAGTTTTTACGTGAATCCTGAACAAACAGACAAGCCATCTAAAAGAAATGCATCATGTTCTCTATCGTCTCTATCTATAGTCTAATCCAGTTGTTGTTTTTTTAAATAACATTAATGTACAGACACGGCATTTTTAGAATTTTGCAATATTGTAAATAGATCTAAAAAAAATGTTACTTAGTAGATATATGAAAATCTGTCAAGACTGAAATTAAATGATAGTCACCCTTATCACACAAGCTATCTGTTAAAAATATACATTGCTTTTTCCATCTCTCAGTCACGTGTATAAGTGCAGTCCCTTTGTAGTGATAGTAGTGATGGCAGTAGTGATAGTGCAAAATATTAAAATATTGCTTCACTACTATTACTGCTTCATTGTATAGCACTACGCTATCACAACGTCGTTGTGTAGCAGCACGTAGAAGACACATTCCATGAAAATTTGTGTAGAGTAATGTTCGTTTGACTCGGTCTCATAATGAGGAACATAGATGATAGTTGAAGGCTCTCCGAATTTGAGAATAAAAATCACGACAGCATAGCGTTATAAAGCCGATATTCACAACACAATCGGAACTGAAGCCTAGAATGATGATACGAAGATGATTATGCTGCGGTGTAGAAGCACTGTTTTTGGAATTCCCTCATTCGCAGAGGCCTTGGTGTTCATGACAACAGACAAACAACTTGTAACTTTCTCTAGTACGACGACGTTTTACAGAAAACGTCTAGTTATGTGCGGCATAAATGTCTAGCCCATTAAATACTAGCATGACGTCGTAATGTATAATGTACATTATACTTATGATCTCAATATAACGAGGTGTTGAAAGGTATATAGAGGGGAAAAGTAAGAAACTGAAACACGCCCTGAGCAATGCCAAGGCCAAATTATTCACGCTGGTAGGTTTTGGGGGTAATCTGCCAGCAGATGGTTGTGTGATAAACCGGCCACTGGCAGCCCCATATACTCTTTAGTAGCTTCCCTGGTTCCCTGCGGCCCGAAGGGATATGTAAATACTTTTTCAGAGCGATACCAAAGCAAGCTCTAAATACAAGTGAGATTTAACGGATGATGATCTTACTATTATAGATACCTAAATAAATACGCAAGAGTTCACTGAACTGAGATCTGTTGTTTATCGTACACAGATACTACAATAGCGTCTTGGAGTGAAATTCTTGCGAAGGTTTTCCATGTCATTTAAGAAGTGTTTAATAAATTTTCTTCGATGCCGGTAACGCATTGGCGATATCCTATTCCACTAGATGGCCCGCTTGTCTGTTTCCTAGCTTTTAATAATAATAAAAAAGATGAACATCACATATTTTATCACCCCCTAATATACATAAATTGCGGACTACAGAGTCGAAGCTATCTGAATCTGCTTGAAAAGTATTATGAAATAGCCCAAATATAAATCGATCGATGTCGTACACTTATCTTACTGTCCTAAATATCTAAACATATTTTCCTGCAACTGTCCTCAGTCTATAAGTGTAACTATCCCTTTACGATAACAAAGACGATAAACTCACTTTTGCGATAATAACACGTACGTTTTGATAAGGGACCCGATATCCATTCACCTGTATTGATGTGTTCACCTGTTTATAGTGTTATGGAAGCAAATATTTGCCGTAAATATTTAGCGTTATGCAAAAAAAGAAATCGTAACAATAGTTGAGTTTATCGTAATAAAATTTGCTTAAGCACTTGAAAATCTCTTATTTTAATGTACGTCTATCTGTCGCTAAGTTTAAATTATGTACGTAATATTGTGTTACATAGGCAATCGTGTAGCAGCATATAGGTGTAGCTAAATACTATTTAATATCTAAGGCAAGTTTGTGACTAAAATTGCCAATTATACTTGTATAAAAATACGAAATAAATAAAGTCTGCTCTGTCGGTGAAAGAGTTATTTGGGCCTCGGTGAGAGTTATATTTTTTTATGCTGTTGAAACTCTTGAAACGCTTGGACCGCGGGGTCTTGACGCCATGAGCCTCTATAAACATTTACAAAACGAATCATTGACTCTTCAGGTGGTCAGAGGGCTGGTGCGGATAACGGATCAGTATGGCGATCCAGCGAAGAAACATATATTCTGGGCATGTTACCCATAAAAGACTGTGACCTAGGCTCAGTATTCTACTTTTAGTCTTGAGAGACTATGGGTAGATACAATACAATTCAGTATTCTTTTAATTTATTCGTTCATAAGGTCATTGTTATTTATATTCATAGAAGACCAAATGAATATTGTTTATGAATATATCTTTAAGCCGATATTAGACGGTTCATTTCTGCCTTTCAATTTGGATGAATCAACTAAGTGATCCATATAAACAAAAACTTGAATCATTAAATGTCATGATACCGTCGTGTTCTTTCAGTTCTATGCGTTTTAACTAAATTAATTCAATTAGGTTGATACATCTAATATTAGCATTAGCCGTTGTTAAGTAGGTCATATGGTAATCAGTAATTAATTTTGATCGAAATTATTTTTTTTGTTGGTAACAAGAAATTTTTGTAGAGTGTCGTGACGGAATGGAAAACTGTGAACCATCGTAACTAAGTCGTATGAGTTCATCTGCTTGTATCACGTTTACTTACGTATGCTACACGAAGACGCAGAGAAATAACGAAAACTAAGTAATTAAATTTGGGGAAAAGCTGTCCGTAAAATAATTTCAGTGTATATCGGTGTATTATATCATTGACACCTCTACGCTGCTTGGATCAATGGGTACCCTTTGCTTTGTACTCTAGAAGTAAAAAAAGTAGCAAGTTCCCATCGATATAAGTCACCTATACTAAATTCATAGAAATGAATCACATATTCTAGTCTTATTACAGTAATCGCGAAAGTAATTAATCAACAGCCTGTTTTCATCCGTCATAGCTTGGACGTGAATCATATCAGTGTAATTGATAGCACGTGTATGCATGCAGCTGATGCTTTAAAGGCTGCCGCTCCCACTGACCCCACCTAACCTCTACTACATCCTTGTAATTCAATCAGAATGGACAAATCACGCCCATACGTCCCCTTCTAAAGACAAAACTACTGATTTCCTTTTTCACGTGCGAAGTTATAACATAATAGCAGTGTGAATCAATATCATGAATTTTGATGCGCAACCATGATATTAGATAGATAGATAACACTGTATTGAGCACCAATACAAACATGAACTTAAAGACTAAAATTATATCTAGTTATGTAGTAGAAAGGGCGGACTTATCGCTGAAAAGCGATCTGTTCCAGACAACCCCAATGTTTTATGTACGAAACTGCTTATCGTACTTACATAAATCAATTTAATACTGTGTCCGCTACTTTCTTCGCGTGGCAATAAGAGTCTATTATATAATATGTGTATACCTGTAAACGAAGATTTCGAAATGAAAATTGAAAATAAAATTTTAATTTTAATGTTATACTTAAAGTTTTCATTGGGAACTTATGAGTCGTTCCGGAGACCGTTTTGAGACAAACAATCGGAAGGTCTGACACATAAAGATTCTAAAAACATCGATTTATGATTCAGGCATCGTATAATAGCAATTTTCAAAATTGTTTTTGGCATTTATTTTGAAATCACAAATGGATACTAAACTTCAATTTTATTTATTTGTATACAAATTAAAAAAATCTCAATTAAATAATTCGGTAAACATTACGATGATTTTTCTTGTCCGTTTTTATCAGTTTGTGAAGAACAGGTTGCCTTTAAAATGATTATTAACTAGATTAATCAACATATCACATAATATTATGTTTTATCACACTACACAAAAAGGAAAATACCTCGGAAGAAGAACTGAAAATCCAGTGTGTGTTTAAAAACACATTAAAAAATATTGTAAAGCTATCGTATTAGTAGTGGACATTGTGTTGGAATGAGCTAATTCTTATGCACCCGAACAATTTCAAACCGCTCCGGAGGAAATTCCCGGGGGATTCTCGAGATAAAAATATTACACATTTTATTACATTAAATTTTGTATCGATCTGTATAATCACCTTGGAATTCGATTTTTTTTTATCTGGCCATTTAAAATCATTCCCAGAAATTTCTCCGCGAGATACCCAGGATAAAAAGTAAGTCAGCACAGATTTAAGTCTAAGAATCTGTCGATAAGCGAAAACGGCATCGAAATCGGCCCAGTAGTTTTTACGTGGATTCCGAACAAACAAACAATAAATTAAAAAATAAAACTAATGTTCAGACACGACATGTTTAGAATTTTATAATGTGTAAAGGATAAGGAATTCTAAATAATTCATAATAATAACAGACCATAAACGACCCACTGCTGGGTTCGGGACTCCGATTGTAGGACTTGTCAGTATATCCCCTACGCTTGTCCAAGACGGCTTGACGGGTTTGACACATCGGTTATCTCGATAGGTATGTAGGTTTCATCACTATGTTTTCACCGTTAGCACGTAGTAATTGTAACAATATGCACATTAGTTCAATACTGCTTTCCGTGCGAAATTCAAAACGGCCGGTTTTGAGTTTGAGACGCCTGCACTAACAACCAAGCTACCACGCCTTAAATAATTCATAAAACAAGCGTAAAATACGAAATATCAAATTTGTTTGCAGTTGAGAATTTTATAACTACCTAGGTATAATGGTAGATACACTTTCCCTTCAGCAACTGATTCAAAAAGCAATTTATCCAATACTTACGAAATTTGTACACCCGTAACGCGAAATTTCATTTCATTCATCATTATATTTGCATTAGTGCTATAAAATTCTACTATGAAAGATGCAATTGCGCGGAACCAATTCGGTATTATAATGGAATTTATCTACCACGCTTATTAAGTTGGATGAGCGAAAGCGTCTCACGATTTTCATTGTGTTTATGAGCCAAGAAAGCTTCACAATAAATATAAAATTAGATGAATGTCAACAATCTACAGCAGCCTTCCAAGCGCCTTACTTATAGAAGCGGTGACCTTAGCGGTGTGTTTTACTTATATTTTGGAGACATACAGGCAGTTTTTATAGCTCCATAATTTAAGATTAATTAATTAGTAGACCTGCCTTTTTGTACAGCATTGAATATTCTTGTGCAAGATCTACGTGTCATGGAGATAAATATACTGCGGCGGATGTATGGAGTCAACTAGAAGGAAGAACAAATACAGCATCCGCAACGCCTTCATGTATATGATATATAACATACTAGCTGACCCGTGCGCACTTCACTGGGCATCAGAAATAAAAATACTTATCATTAATCACAATTGAATATACCCTATGTCACTCCGGAATAATGTAGCTTTACACTAGTGAAAGAATTTTCAAAATCGGTTTAGTAGATCCAGAGATTACCCCCTACAACGTCACAAACTCACAAACTACCTGTACGGTGAAACCGAACACTGAACACGCGTACATTGCATTTTACTTCATTTTATTAATTCTTAGTCAGTACACGAATTACGGCCACCGCGTGTGCTCCCTCGCTCCTTTATTTTATCTTTGGTCTTTTGAATACACATTTGATAAATTTATCCTTTAGTTATAATTTACAACGAATCCCTAACGCTTTCATTGGTCCTTCGAGCCAACAGGCGGGACTTCATCAATTTCTTTCCTTACCGGTTAACGAATTGTGAGTGGTCTCGTTACAAATCAGCACTTTGGACAATAATCAGTGACACGTGTATACCGTGGACATAGTTTTGCAATCGAGTGTTAAAACGAACTAGCAAAAGAGCACCTTTGTGGCAATTAGCACTTAGAAGCAGCACATCAGCAATATAAGCAGCAGCATTCAGAGTCTACTGTGGAGGAATCAGCGGTAGGCCAGCATAGCAGAGCATCGGTTGCGGAGTGAGTCAACAGCATATCAGCGGCAGTCGAGGCCCAGCGGTATAAAAGTAAGATCTTTCCTTTTTTTATATATACTAAATAGCAGCACAATGGAAGATCTATACTACCAACAACTCGAACTTAGCGACTTTATCCGTAAAATACCGATAAATATAAAAAAGGACAGCGCCGAAAGGAAATCTGACGACTATCTAAAAAAGCGACAGGAGGTATTAGAGAAGTATTGGTCGGAATTTAAAAACAATCACGTAAAAATGTGTGAGCATGGGATCAGAGACCATGCATATTTTATAAATGCTGAATATGAAAAAGCGAACAAGCTTTACACGGCCGCCAAAGAGGTAATAAACGAGCAACGCCTTCTTTTATCTAGCAAGCAAATATCGGCAAAGACCATTTGGAGTACTACATCGCGATCAGAGGAGGAAGACCTAGAGGAAGAAAATCAAGCAGGAGCAGGTTCATCAGGTGGTAAGCAGCTGCAATCAAGCATATTAAGAACTACAGAGTCGAGGGGTTCTACTAGCAGGCTAGACGATATAATTCGTAAGCAAAGAGCAAATTTTAAAGCATTTAAAAGATCAGCAAGTTTGATTGATGTGGACTCCATGTCAGAAAAGTGGGAAATGGAGGACGCATTAATGACACTACAAGCACGATGGGCTCAAATTGACTCCCTTCATTGGGAGATCGATAGCGAAATCGGCGGAGATAACGAAGAGTATGAGGAGATTTATAGCCAGCACGAGCGATCATTTATATTTTTAAAGAAAGCCATCAATAAAAAGCTGTGGAGTGTATCACACAGGGAGCACTCCACTCCGAAAATGGATATACCTGTATTTTCAGGTAATTATCAGCAATGGACATCTTTTAAAGACCTTTTTACGGAAGCTGTCCACAACAACCCTATATTGTCACCAGCCCAAAAAATGCAATTTTTAAAGGGAAAGGTCAGGGGTGAGGCTGAAAGAGTTATTCAGCATCTCCCTATAAGCTCCGATAATTATAAAACTTGTTGGGAAATTTTAAATCATCGGTACAATAATAAAAAGCTAATTTTCACTTCTATAATGAACACTATATTAGGGTTGCCTACTACGCAATATCAAGTCCCGGGTAATATCAAAAAACTACATGACGTAGCCCTAGAGAGTTTACACGCCATTAAAAATTTGGGTATTAACGTCAGCTCATGGGACCCGATTCTTGTGCATTTATTATCCCAAAAACTGGATAGCGAAACTCACGGGGACTATATTACCTCCCTGAAAAATTCAAGGGAGCTACCGGTGTTGCAAGAATTTTTGGACTATTTAGAGTCTAAATTTACCAGTCTAGAAACATCTCGCAGAAAGATTGATCAAGTACCGAAATCTAACTTTCAAACAAAGGAATGTGAAAAACCAGTGCGACGCAACCCTGGTTACATTAATAAATTCAATAATCATTCAACATACGCCAAAGCCTTGCACGTGTCTACCATAAGGTGTCAAATTTGCAATTATCAACACCCGGTGTTTCGTTGCACAAAGTTTATAAAATTGTCTAATGAGGCTAAATTAAATGCAGTTTTAAAATTAAAATTATGCAAAAATTGCTTATTCGATCACAATGGTAAACAATGTATTTCCGATAAGCGATGTCACAAATGCTCAGGAAAACACCACTCAGTTTTACATGACGCATGCACAAATAATATGGCACATTCCAACAATGCAACTATAGCGTCCAATTTAATTACGCAAGACGAAAACGTGACAATTACGGCACATACATCGCAAAATAAAGACAAATCAAATGAGGTACTATTGGCCACAGCCTTGGTAAAGGTTACCGCGATTGATGGCTCCTATCACATATTAAGGGCGTTAATCGATCCTGGATCTCAAGTATCTCTAATACGAGAGAGTGCGGCAAAGAAATTGGGACTACAAAAAACTAAATTTAACGGTTTAATATTCGGCGTCGGTGAAGTTGAAAATAATTGTAATGGAGCAGTGAAATTAAATTGTGCCTCAACTTACAATGATTTTTCATTCATTAGTGAATTCATTGTAATAAATAATTTATTAAAGGATATACCACATAAAGCCATTGACACATCGAAGTGGTCATATATACAAAATCTGAAATTAGCTGATCCATACTTCAACGTAAGCCGTCCTGTGGACTTATTGCTTAGCGCCCAAATTTATGGGATGATATTGTTAGGAGGATTAATGAAAGGAGACAGCTTATCGCAACCGGTATTGCAGGAATCTAAGCTCGGTTGGATAATTTGTGGTGGTGGACAAGCGTCATCATTTCAATGCAATGTTGTAATGAATAATATCGAAGATATACAAAAATTTTGGGAGATAGAGGACATATGCGAAGACTCCAATTTGTCCTCGGAGGATCAGGAATGTGTAGACTTTTACTCGTCAACTACTGAACGTCGGCAAGATGGACGGTATGTAGTAAGATTGCCGATAAAACAGGATATACAAACAAAGCTTGGGTCGTCTAAAGAAATGGCCATAGCACAGTTCTACAACTTAGAACGTAAATTTAGCAAACAGCCTATTTTAGCAGAGCAATATAAATCGTTCATTAGTGAGTACATAGCCTTAGGGCATATGGTACTCGGTTATTATAATAAGCAAGCACTATCGTGTTACTTACCGCATCATTCCGTGATAAAAGCGGAATCGGAAACTACAAAGCTACGTGTGGTATTTAATGCGTCAGCAAAAACGTCTAGTGGCTATAGTTTAAATGATTTAATGTTTAAAGGACCTAATTTACAGCAGGATCTACAAGGACTCATATTAAAATGGCGTCAGTACCGATATGCTTACACATCAGATATAGAAAAAATGTATAGGCAAATTTATATCTGTGAAAAGGATCAAAAATCAGCAAATAATATGGAGACAGTCAACAGATCAACCAGTACAAACGTACAATCTGACTACTGTTACTTATGGAACAAAATCAGCACCTTTTTTAGCCATGATGACACTAAAACGTTTGGCCTCGGATGAGCGAGTAAAATTCCCCGAAGCGGCTAAAATATTGGAAGATTCATGTTACATGGATGACGTCGTCCATGGTTTCCACGATATTTCACAAGGACAACAGCTTATAGAAAATCTCAACAGTATGTTAAAATTAGGAGGTTTCACATTAAGGAAATGGTCATCCAATCAGCCAGAAATACTGAAAAATATTCAAAACTGCAATAAAGAGGGAGACCTTATATTTAACTTTAAATCGGAAAATACTCCAAGGACACTAGGCTTACGATGGAAACCTCGAGATGACAAGTTCACATTTCAATTCAACTTGGCTATGTCAAATACCAAAATAACTAAACGATTGCTTTTGTCCGAAATATCAAAGGTATTTGACCCGTTGGGATGGCTGTCGCCCTTTACAACTAAATTAAAATTAATATTTCAAAGCATGTGGTTACATAAAACGCATTGGGATGAAGAGGTCCCTGAAAATATAAAAAAGGAGTGGCTGGTAGTTTTATCGGATATTAAAAATTTAGAACAATGCGAAATACCACGTTGGATCGGTTACAGTCCTAAAGAAGTCATAGAACTTCACGGCTACTGCGACGCGTCGAATAAGGCATATGCAGCGGTTATTTACGTTCGCATACGAAAAGATAATAAGCAGTCTGTGGTACTATTGGTAGCTAAAACTCGATTGGTACCAATTTCAAAAAGCATCTCGTTGCCGAGATTAGAATTAAGTGGAGCATATCTGTTGGCAAAGTTAATGAGTAAAGTTATCAATTGTTATAGCGAGCTAGATATCCGACCGTACGGTTGGACGGATTCTATGGTGGTCCTAGGATGGCTGCAAGGTGACTCCAACCGATGGAAAGCTTTTATTGCAAATAGAGTTCAATACATAATAAAAATCATGAAACCAAACATATGGAGGTATATTAAATCGGAAGAAAATCCGGCGGATGCCGCCAGTAGAGGGATATTAGCATCTCAGTTGATGAAAAAGACTCTGTGGTGGCATGGGCCGCAAACATTACTCTCGTTTGGCGAAAATCGGGAGACAGAGCGACCCATTTATACTACTGAACAAGAAATTAAGACAAAATTAATAGCAAGCAAGGTGAATTCTGTTCAAAATAATGCAAACGATAGCATAATAAAACAGCTTTTATTTAAATTCAGTTCATTTTATAAGATTACCAGAGTGATGGCATGGGTTTTACGAGCCATTAAAACATTACAGTTTGATAAGAAATTAATTAGGTCCAATAAGCATATTGGCTTACCCGGATTCCTTACTATATCCGAATTAAAGAAAGCAAAGTGGCTTATTATAAAATTTATTCAAAGAACAGAATTTTTAGAAGAAATTCAGTCATTACGACAACATGGTAAATTACATAAAAGTAGTAATTTATTAAAATTAAATCCATTTGTTGATAACCAGGGGATCTTACGTGTAGGAGGTCGTTTGAGTAATGCAGTCATGAGTATGGAGATGAAGCACCCTGCCGTACTGCCTTATAACAGCCGACTAACTACATTGTTAATTCAACAAGCTCATCTGTTCACCTTCCATGGTGGGCCACGCCTAACCTTATTTAATTTAAGACAAAATTATTGGATAATAGGTGGTAATAAGGCTATTAGAAAAGAAGTAAGAAACTGTGTAACTTGCAGGAAACATGAGCCCAAATTACAGCATCAATTAATGGGAGAGTTACCCGAAGCTAGGAGTAACCCCGCCCCCCCATTCTATCACACTGGAGTGGACTATACAGGCTACGTTTATGTGAAAAGTAGTAAAGGACGGGGCATTAAAACGACAAAGGGTTACATAGCCGTGTTTATTTGTATGGCGACCAAAGCCATACATTTAGAACTTATCTCTGACTTAAGCAGTTCTGGTTTTTTAGCAGCATTACGTCGAATGGCAGCTAGAAGAGGAGCACCACGGCATCTCTATAGTGACAACGGCACGAATTTCGTTGGGGCTCATAGATTCCTCCAAGAAAGCTATCACGATTTTAAAAATGAATTTGATGACACATTCTTTGCCGAACTAACAGATCTAAACATAGAATGGCATTTTAACGCCCCCTCCTGGCCAAGTGCGGGAGGATTATGGGAACGAGCAGTACGAAGTTTAAAACATCACTTGAAGCGTGTTATTGGAGATCAGAAGTTAACGTATGAAGAATACAGCACAGTCTTAGCACAGCTGGAAGCCTGTCTTAACTCCAGGCCTCTATGCCCCTTATCAGAAGACATCGATGACTTAAATATACTAACACCAGCTCATTTTTTGATTGGAAGATGCGGCACTAACATAATTAAGACTGAAAAGGATGCTCGAACTAGGTGGCATTTATCCGCTAAATTAGTACAAGATATATGGAAAAAATGGAAGTCAGAATACTTAACGCAGTTATCAATAAGAAGCAAGTGGCGAAACACTGAACAAAACATAAAAATGGGTGATTTAGTCACCATCCAGGAAGACAATCTACCGCCGGGTAAATGGATGTTAGGAAGAGTCACAGAAACTCATCCTGGTCAGGATGGATTAGTACGAGTAGTAACACTTAAAACCAAGGGAGGATTCATTAAACGACCTGTGGTTAAGCTTTCGATATTACCGATATTGCCTACTGCGTGTAATACGGAAGACAAGAATATTAATCAACAACGTGAACCCAGGATGGAATCGAAAACTAGAATCAGACAACCATATAAGCTTGTGTCTGTAGCGATGTCGTTAATCTTTTTTGTTTCGCTAATAACGTCGTCATATGCTGCGTTTAATATTTCACAATTACCTAATAACAATTCTCTTTATTTCGATTCTATAAATGACATGCAAGTTATTAGGGACCGATGGAATTTAATTGTATATTATGACATGAACCCCTACTGGCAAGGGGATAAAGCTGCAACAAAACTAATGGATTACTTAGAAAGACTATGTTCCTCGCTAAACGAGAAAAACCATTGTACTATGATATTACTACAATTAAAACATAACTATAAAGAGCTACAACATTATAATAAACTTATGCTAAGTCAACAATTTGAAGACGGGACCAGACAGCGTCGCGGTCTTGTAAATGGTGTCGGTTACGTCGCGAATAGCCTGTTCGGATTATTAGACGAGCGTTTCGCGGAACAATACAAGAATGACATACAACTTGTAAAGCAAAATGAGCGACATCTTGCTCAATTGTTAAGAAATCAAACATCGGTAATTGAAGCTGAATATAACATATTAAAACGAACCGAGGAAAATATCCAATCGCAACATAAAACTATTAATACTCGTTTGATTCAGTTGGATAATGCTGTGTCCACCACAAAAACAGAATTAGAAGCTTTATACAAAAACCAAGAGTTTAGTTTGTCGGCGATTACCGCTATCAATTTATTACAAAATCTAAAAGGAATTCAGGACATACTGCTGGATACCATCACAGATGTTTATCACGGTAAATTGAATACACATCTGATAACCCCGACTCAGCTACAACGTGAGTTACAGTTCATCTCCGGTCAGTTGACAAAAGATATCACTCTGCCCGGGGGTCTGTCTGATCTAAAACATATTTATAGCATGCTGAAAGTAAGAGCCAGGGTGTTAAAAGAGTACCTTATTTTTGAAATTTCGTTTCCTCTAATTAGTAGAGACAGCTACAAGATTTATAAAATTTTATCTGTTCCACACCAAATTGAGAAAAATATGATAACCGTTCTACATGTTGCGGAATATATTGCTATCAATTTAAGAAAGGACGCCTTTTTTACTATGTCGGTTATGGAGCTCCAGTTATGCCTACAGAATGAGTACTCATATTTCTGTCAAATTAATAAACCTATACAGCATTTAAATATCGAAGAAAAGTTCTGTAAGCTAGATAACTATAAAAAATGTACGGTAATAAAATCCCCTTGTAAAAATATATGGCAAGAATTAAACAGTCCCACGAGATACTTCTATTTTTGCTGTGATAGTTATGTGGTGAGAATAATATGTCACGATCAAGTATCCTTTAAACAAATATCTGGCGCGGGGATCATTGATCTCGATTCGAACTGCATAATAAAAAGTAAAGACTTTACTCTATACTCACAAGCTAAGCTATCGAATACCATAAGACACAGTTCAGAGCTACAGATCCCTCATACAGCCGAGATAAATCACATAGTGAACATATCGATCTCTCACTATATGCCGTATGAAGAAAGCCCGCTGAATACTTCTATAAATAAATTACAAAATGAAATAGAACGACTAAAATCAGCCAATACTGAGTTGCCTGAAAACACTCTGTCCACCCATGACATTCACCAATACACTATTTCTTATGGCTTGCTGGGGTTCGCCGTGCTGGGAGTAGCAATATTTCTATGGAAAAGAAAACGAGCAGCTGCTTCGGTGGAGCTCGCTCAAAGTGTAGAAAATAGTGTTGTGTATTCGCGAAAGCAGAGCACGGCTGATCGACAGCCTAGTGAAGTGACAAGTGATAAGAAATGCGACAAATCTACGTCACCTATTAAAAGGTGTAGCTTTAGATTAGAGAATTTAGATAATGCATAAAAATCTTGTATCTTTTGGCCCGGGAGCATGTACGGTGAAACCGAACACTGAACACGCGTACATTGCATTTTACTTCATTTTATTAATTCTTAGTCAGTACACGAATTACGGCCACCGCGTGTGCTCCCTCGCTCCTTTATTTTATCTTTGGTCTTTTGAATACACATTTGATAAATTTATCCTTTAGTTATAATTTACAACGAATCCCTAACGCTTTCACTACCTCTTATTTTAGGTAATTTTTTACACCTTTGGTTACACTATTGTAGTTTTAGTAAGGATCCCTATTTTTTTGAAAATATAATATAGCCTATGTCAACTGGCGATATTGTAGCTTGCCAACAGTGAAAGAACTTTTTAAATCGGTTCAGTAGTTTCGGAGATTACCCCCTACAACGTCACAAACTCACAAACTTCACCTTTTTATAATATTAGTATGGGTCGTCAAATTTTAAGAAAATAGTTTGTTTAGGGAAACCGACTAGTTATGTAGGGAACAAAATTAAATTTCTGGTTATACCGCCTCGGCTAGGTCCCAATATGAAAGAGATGACGTCCTGAGGTTTTATATGAGTGCCAATATTATAAGAAGCATGACCGCTCGAAGTATAAAACAAAAAGTAGAAAAGCTTATCTCGGGACTCTTAACTCAACCGGGATTTAATACTAGAATACTAATAATTTAGTTTAGTAGTTACATAATGTTGGTTTAGTTCGTAAAATGTTCTTAATGTATTAGAGGACACTGCGTGTATTTGTTTGATGATATTATAAATATTTAATAAATGAGTTATTTGTACTTAATTAACTAATCTTATTTTAAAAAATTGGCAAAAGATGTCTGAGGGTCGTTATTAATTAACACAAAGTTATTTAGTGCAAATAATGATAAAATTCCGTATCTAAATTACAAAAAAATAACTCTTAACATTACCAAGTATACGAATACTATTTAATTATTTTATTAGGTCATTAACAAATTACATCAACTTGTAAATACTGTAAACTGCTGTGTATTACCTAGAAATGGGATTTTTAATTTGCCAACGCTCTACTTTCACCGCACGGAAATGGTGACTCAATTTTTAAGAGCAAAATATACTTTTAAATAACTCTCGTCGACCAATCAGACGGAAAGTCTTAGCAGACAAGAAATAATAAGAAATATAAATGGATGTAAATTGCTCCTCACTGATAAAATGTTTGAAATAATAAAATATTTAAAACTAGGATATCCGGTCTTTATCATTCATGACGTGAAAATACATACTTGCTACATTTTACAATACTACTTTATTAAAACTATGTCAAGATCTCTACGGTAGACAGATAGCATTTATACGTAGACACCATACCACCTTTGTTCTTTTCTGTCCTTATCATTCTGTACACGTAAGACAAGGTAGCAAGAACACTTGCACCAGTAGATTACCTGTTATCGTCGAACTTTGATCTACTTGCTAGTTTGTACAAGTACTGAGACGGTTTAACAGTTGAACTCAACTATTATTGCAACAATTAATGTTTTTAACATTTGAACAATTCAATATAAAATGTTCGATGTATTATTTTGTTCAAGCCTTGTGTTGTTTTATGAGCAAAGATTAAAATACAATTCATTTTTGACTGAGATACTTTGCGTAGATTAGCTGATAATCAAAATGGCAATACCTACCTAACATTATAGCGGATGATCAACGTACGAGCTGTACACTGTCGGGCAGTTTTAATAAACGACGTGACGCGCGACTCGCGGTTTTACCCGCGGCTTGTTGGGCGCAATCGACTAGCGAGCAAAATAATCACATCCACAGTACGTTGCACCAAAATACGTTGGTTGTGTCTTGACTCTTTAAACGACGTGTCATGTGCAGTTTTAAAGGAAAGGAAACACGCTAGAACTTTGAGTTAAATTAGTTACAAATTAAATCTTGAAGACCGACGTCCTCTATTTTAGTTATTTAACTACGGAACTCTTACAATGTGTTTAATAGATAAAAAATAAAAACTTCGTTTAAAAAAACCGACTTCAAAAACGAAAATGTTTTACTTTGCACCGACTTCAAGATGTTTTAGATAATATATATTAATAATAATAGTTTTAGAAATAAGTTATTTTATAGTTTTTAGTTTTTTCGTTTTTGAAGTCGTTTTTTTTAAACGAAGTTTTTATTTTTTATTTGTTACTTTTTGGTGTCTAGCCATGTATAGGTGGACCAACGAATGGTGCCACGCTTCTTAAAAAATATAGGTCCCAAGAAACGGGAACAAAAAAATGTTCGTACGATGAAAACTACTGGGCCAAAATATATCAAATATTTTTAGGGGACCAAATGGCAGCTATTCCGCTTCGAAAAAAAAAGAATCACGTAAATCGGAGCATAAATCACGGAGTAATCGGTGAACATACATAAAAAAAAGATCCCGACGAATTGAGAACCTCCTCTTTTTTTTCAAGTTGGGTAAAATACGTCATCGATACTAGAAGATAGATGAATATTTGATTTGTTGCTTAATCATGCCAGAAATTTTGGCTACTTTTTATCCCGTAAAAGTATATGGTTCCCGTGGAGCAACATTAACGCCAGCGAAACTGCGGGCAAAAGACCTCCATAAACTAATTGACGTTGATTTTATCGCTGAAAATGATGACTTGGCTGATCGGGGCCGTGATCGATGCGCAGATTTGTATGAGTCCGCCTTGCCGGTATATGAAACCGTAATATTGTAATGATACAAGCAAGCTTTATCGACGAGTCCTAAAGCCGCGGGTTTGCTTGTATGTCGATCATCTGCTTAAACAAAATTTGAAAACTGCTATTTATGCGATGCCTAAATAATGAATGACTGCTTTAAGAACTTTTGTTTGTTTCAAATAGGCTCTAAAACTAATGGTTGATCATTATCATAGTGCTTATTATTATTATATTTGTACTTTTAATAAGGGCGATTGATAAAGGACAGCTGTTACTCTGGAGAAATGCAAGTTTGCGCGGATTGAGGATTCGAAGTACACCTATATACAAAAGCGACGCCACGTGGAAAGCTGGTTTAATATAGTATTTTTTAAATATCAATAGTTTTTTATTTAGGCTTCAAACAGATGATTTTAGATGACTCATCGAAATGATTTTTAGCTACTTACTGCTACTTGTTTGTACCTTTATGACACTAGCTGTTTCTTAATAGTGGCGTCAAATATAACGGTTATTTTTCCGCCTAATTTAATACTGAGGTAATCGACCGTACCTAAATCAGAAATGAAATATAATATGAATCCATACATCTCACTGCTTGCTTGAGCGTTCCCATGTCTGCAGACCGGACAGATTTTACACATCGGTAATCTTGACGTGCAAGATTCATTTAGATATTTTCGTTAACTTCATATATGTTCCTGCTCCATAATGTAAGTGTTAATGGGTGGCCAAATGCGTCTTGTTTATAGCGTTAAAAATAACACCGTTATGTGTTATCTGTCAATGTTTAACGTCATCAAGAATTAATAATAATGTCACATAACAAATAACGGATTAAACCCTTAGCTATATTTGTACATCTATTTGTATTTGTGTAAATATTTTAAACTGTGCTCACTCAATACCGACCCACTATAAGAAATGTGAAATTATCTTCAGAAAGTGGTCTGGAAGAAATCGCTGCTAGCTATAAGACCGCCGATTGTACTAGTTAAATGATTGTTAACTCATGTGTATTCTTTTCTTGTGTCCAATAAAGAATAGTCTATTCATACCATCGGTTGAATTTTGATATTACTTCTATAGAGTTATGTCTAATTTGAATTGATAGGAAGACTAATGAACGGTCGGTAAGATATAGGGGCCGGACTAACACTATCATTATCCCAGAAGAAACAGGGACATTGAAGGTATTAGTTTCATACATATGAATGTAAACTATACGTAATAACGGTGATTCACTCAAGTGATTAGGCATCTCAATGAATCACATGTGCTCATAAGAAGTACTCGTGTTTGTTTGTCCAGTATACGCCAGAGTTCTTATCAAACCATGATTCTTTACTAGAACACATTTCAAAATGATTAATGAAATACTCGTTTAATATTAGTTACCTAATTTCCTTTTCGCAGCTTGCTGGGGCTTTCCTTGACATTATTATGTATCAACCTCGTTTGAATGATAACCTTACACTTGTAACCGGGTTAAGATGAAATGTAGCATATTGATTTCGACAGTCTCTAATTATATAACACACTATAAAGATATCATAGATCTTGCTTGCTGACTTCGCTTCTGTAAATATACCCGGACAACGAGGTGATTTTCGCACATTTTTTTCCGAATGTAACGAAAAGTGGTTACAGTCGCCAGTATGGACCTTTGCAACACAAAGGATGAAGCCAACGCGTTGTCAGTGAGGATAGGGTAGAGTTGGTCGAGCTTCCGCTTTCCAGTAGCCCTGGCATAATGCGCAAGAAGGAACACCGAGGAGTTTTAGTAAGTATCCCTAACTTTGGTGTGGCAATAGGCCACTCCGACCTGGCGAATCCTACACACCGGCCGCAACCTGCCTGCTTCGCGTAACTGATGGTCATCAATTGGATTTTCTCTCACTAAAAAAAGGTGGAAACGGAGAATTATATGTTCAATCGAAGAAACAACCGATAATATTCTTTTTTAAATGTGCTTGCTTGTTTGATTCCTTAGTCAATGATATTGCACAACTTTTAAAAATAATCAAACCGTTTTCAAGATTGAAATATTCAAAAAAATTACATTAATCATTTTCATCATACTTTCGTAGACATTCTATATTTACATGCGATATGTACCTACATATTATAATGCAGCAACAGTGATGGTGGTTCCTGAGACAGATACTTAACTGCGACAGACAGATTCCGTAGTAATAAGGTTTTCTTTATACCGTTACGTGTTGAACCCTATACACTTTAAGACAGTTAAGAACAAATCAAATATATCTTATATATAAAATTCTCATATCAGTGTTAGTTATCGTACTCCTCCGAAACGGCTTGACCGATTCTCATGAAATTTTGTGCGCATATTGGGTAGGTCTGAGAATCGGACAACATCTATTTTTCATCCTCCTCCTAAATGTTAAGGGTAGTCCACCCCTAAATTTTTAGATATTTTTTTTATTTTATATTTTCATGATACAGCATTAAAAAAATACATACAACCCTAAATTTTCAACCCTCTACGATCAACCCCTATTTTTTACCGGGCAGGACGACGTCTGTCGGGACAGCTAGTAAACTATAAATTCATTAATTACAGTTTAATGCAGGTCCTGGGGCCCTGCTCTATCTATTCTATTCATTCTGCCATGTCTTGCATTGCGAAGATATTCAAAGTACAATTCCATTGCTGTAGTATGAAAAATTCGTAATCGACTAAATCCACAATATGTCATCGATATAGTCGCGGCGGAATAATATTACAAAAAAATTGGTATTACCATTAGCAGAAATAGCGTTAGTCGAAATTAATAGAAAAGCTATCAAATTTTTAAACATTTATTTCGCGAGTTTTCACTGATAAGTTTTTTATAAATGGCGTGGCACGCTATTGGAACTGACAAAATACGAGTAGGTACCGAAATCAGGAAACACTACGATCGAGAGACGATAATGGCCGACGATTTTGACGAGATAGTAATTCAGAAGTAGGGCCCCCTGTTAGTTGTTCTCAATTTTCAGATTCTTAAATCATATCTATGTAGGTCGAATAAATAGTACGTTTAAATTAATATTTAACTATAGATTTTTCGTTAACAAAGTAGACGAAGTTACGTAAGGTCAGTCAGTATTCAACCAAGCTTAACGTACTTTTAAACAACCGCAAAACGTAAAGGAATTACTTTAAGTGGGTCAATGCACGCAAACTTAAACTTTTTTCTATATTATATAAAAAATAGTTAATAATGTTTTCTTACGGAAATTTCGAGATAAGATGTGCTTATATAAAACCATGAAGGGGAAATAAATAAACACACAAAACCATATCATCTGTATTCTAGAATAGATATTGTTTAAATATTCAACAAAGAGTTTTTATTTATTTAGTGCGGCCTAGTAGGTACTGGCCACCAAATATAATATTTGCATTTAGAACATAGGTGTTCTTTTGTTACGTCATATTTTTTCTTCTATTGACTTCTATTAAAATCGTCATAATGTGTATGCAGTGCAGTTTATAATTATTAAATTATTTACAGTCCGCTAACATTTAAAGAAGTGTTTAACAGATAATCTTATTATAATTAGGATTGCCTAATTTAGTGGAAAAAGATTCTCAGGACACTCGCAGAAGAAACTTTCTACTGACAGCTATAGTAACCTAGCAATTGTATACAAAAGCCGCATCACAGTAGATATTTGTTATTCGTAACATATGATTTAACCTTTATAGCGACATTAGATGTTCAATTTCTATGCTTGTTATTTTGCATTTCTATATTTTGCTCAAATGTCTATAAAAGATGAAAGGAATAATGCCACGTCGGTAATATTTGAACGTATTGTCAATTGCATCAGTGTGTTTGCTTTAGCGTCTGGTACAATGACTAAGACCTTGCAAATCAATAAAATAGCAAATTCAACGTTAGACTGGCTCACCCACTTGTCTCTTGAGTTGTTGATTAAATATGTTTTACTTTATTCGAAAAAAATATAAATTAATCTGGTCTTGCCTCCGGTTTTGCGTTCTGGTGAGGTTTCCCTTTCTTCTTCTTTTCAGTTATTGTATACCAACTTTTGATTTTTTCTTTCTCTGTGTTCTTTTTACTTATGGTAGCTAGTATTTTCAATTATTCAATAGTGTTGTATTAACTGTCAATACTTATGTATAATAGTCATGAACTCTAAGACTGGTGTGTACCGACTATTAACCGACGGTTAACCAAAAATAATCAGTTTTTCCATACATTTTTGGCCTAAGTTTTGTATAATACTGATTTTTGTTCAAATAAATAAAAAAATGAAAAATTAAAATTTGTTTTTTTGTTTTAATGAAGGTTATTTTTTTCATCAATATCCATTATCCATTTTTTATATTCTTGGTGTATCTTTATTGACAATTCCTTTTTCGTCACTGTCCTGTAGTAAGTTGACATAATTTATACATGAAATTAGATGTTGCTTTTGATTTAAAGATTAATATCATATATTACAAAATCAGTCCATAAGTCTCACTGCTGAGCTCAGTTCTTTTCAATTTATAAAGGAACCGGCAATATAATACACCAAAGGCAAATTGACCGGATTTCATGATTTCCTTTATGTCAGCATGGAGTAGCTGTAAAGATATGCAATATCAGATTAAAGATTACGTACCTTATACTCGAATAACTCGTACTACAAGATTCAAAATTCACTTTATGAAGACCAATGTGACCTGACCGCTCAAGAATAGTGTCGCGGAGTGCTTGACTTTAATGTTGTCGTAAATAACTTAAATTAATTTAGTGGATTAAAATCGTTATCGTATTGTCGTTTTTTACAAAAAATTAAATGACAAGTAAATCGTATCTGACGAATTGCTAAATTGTTGACGATTAATTTGGCTTGACGGATCGGTAGTCACGATTTGATTGCATTACACTGTAAATGCATTAATAACAAATCACCGTTAAGTTTTGAGTAAGACACGAGTATTGGTAAATTTCATGTGTTGAAGGCATGATAACGGAGACTATTTTGTAGCTGACTTTAGTATGATTATTCTAGTTCCTTATCCAAGTGTCAAAAACGTATATATTGTTGGTCGCCATTATGATGCCTTGCAATGTGTATGCAGGACATGCATTCAGTCGATTCTATTATTAAGGTATAATGTTCATCTACACAGATGAACAAAATTGAAGTGTCTGTTATTGTATGTCAACATCTTTTTACTAAATGCATATATGAAAGTATACACGGTAATTATATCCAAAAATCCTTTTTGAAATATTTATCCGTCTGGATGTTCCGGCTAATCTCTAACATGGCTAGACCGTTTTTGACGGAATTTTTACTGGCAGATATTCTTTTTTCGGGTTCCGCCAAAAAAATCCACGCCGATGATGTCGCGGGCACAGCTAGTGTTAACATATATATTAAAAAGTAGGCGGTCTACGCACAGCAGGAAATATGTCCAGGTCGACGAAAAGATGTAAGACGATGATAAAAAAAATCAGTTTGAAGTTACGGGAAACCGTAAGCCCGCGATCCCAGCTCATGGCGAATGGACACTGGGGTAGTTTTAGTTGTCTGGTAGGTTATATCAGATAGTCTTGTTGGTGCTATTCCTACATCACCTCATTCCAGTCGCTTCTCATCTCTGGGCACTGAAATATGCATAAAGACTTACTTACTCATCGGAAAACAAACAGCCACTCTCGGCATTGGCAAAAAAATATATTTTATAATTTCATTAATAACAGGCATGTGTAGGTATTCATACAAAAACTTGTAAACAGTGTGAAAATGCTTTAAATATTTATTATATATGTATGTAAAAATACCTTAGGCATCTAAAATTAAAAAATGAGGATAATAAATAATCAATCTAGCCTATTTCGACAAAATAAATGATATAATATCTAAATCAACTTCTATAACTAAATTATAAAAAACAGGTGTTCGTAAGCGAGGTCTGTAGTAGCAGACTGCTCTAGATAAAATTTCATGGTGTACGGTGCCAGGTATACACATACATACACAATAAGCGTCGGTTCAATGTCTCGACATATCAGTGTGATCTCGTTACGACCAGGGGACTACTATTAGTGCGTCTCGGTCTGCAGCTGTCATTGTCATATTGCACCATACACCGTGAAACGGGCAAACACCTGAGTGATAGATAAAACGACAGTAGAATGTTTTGTCTTTAAAATTTTATAATGTAAGGAATGGGAAATACGATCAAGTTGAATTCGTAAATTTTAAATTAGCTTATGTACCATAATATGGATTATATTAGTGTTGTTTATGGTGGACATCCTGTGATCGCCGCAAGCCTCACACAACTTCATTGTTTGTAGCTAGTTAGGTTTGCAGCAGTTTCACTTTGAAAAGTCTGTTTTCGCTTTAGAAACAGCCACTCTCTATATATCTTAGAAGCAGGAATACTGAAGGGTGACAATTGTCCATTAAAAAATGTAACTCATAACACACTGCAAACGCAGGTGCATCGCATGCAGTTGGCGTCACCGATCCATTCTTGTTTTTATACAAAAATCTTTATTAAAACTTTCATTCATCCTCTAATTAATTAATTTTTTTTTTTATAAATGGATTAGAGTTTAAACCGGTTGGATCTATCTAATCTACTTATAAGTAGAAACAGTCTTGTCATTCTGTTCTATCTATCTCACAATATAAATAATTACATAATTTCTGCACGATGTTCAAATTCGAATATATTGATATAGGATATAGGTACAATAATACTTTCAATGTCATAATTAAAAATTAAACTAAATTACAAATAAATTAAACTAAATATAAACTATATTGATTATTGTTTTATTACTATGCAATGGTCTATATCTAATATGTTGGCATAATATAATAAAACACATTAAACAATACGGCTTAGAATATTGTATGCAAAACAAAGCCCGAATGTCAGCTAAAAGTACTGAGCTAAGTTCAACGAATTATAATGACGTCATGTTCGTTTAAATAAGACATCAAACGATTTGTAGATTTCGTTATAACTTCGAGTTTTAGATTGATTGTCAAATAAATTCAGACGAGGTGAAAGATATATATCGTATCTACTTGGAGTAGTTATGCTCCTTTAATAATTACCTATATATTTAAAGGATGCTCTCTCTGATTGGTTATAAGACTGTCATAATATTAGTGAATATATATAACAATACAAATACTTCGGGACAAAAGAAATCCGAGAGGTGACAAAATTAAATGTTTGCCACAGGAGAGATAGAATCGTCTCGCTCTGCTTGCTGTCGTGAAAAGCGTAACAAAGCTTGTTCATATTGTTCTAATCTGTAAACCGTTGATACCGGTGAAAAGTAATGTCGTTAACACGTTTAATTGGCTTGACTTGTATATTATGTCAATGTTTAGGTTATCTTTTAACTTAATTTGACCAAATTCTAGAGTTTTAAAAACTTGCGCGTGTATTAAGAAGTGATGACAACACAATAATTTATTTTCTTTTTTAAACAATTTATTCATCGCTTTACAAAGGAAATATAAACAGGTTTATACTTAATTTTATTATGAGATTGGGTTCGCTCACGTAATATTTATGTCGCAAATGATCGCATTTTAAGGAATAAAAAGTATCATATCGACATGGAAGACTCAAACCAAGCTATACAAATCAAAGTTCGTTATACCAAACATAGACAGATGCATAAAACTAAATGGAGTGCTAATAGTACATATTTTCTCACACAGGTAAGATATATCACGATAGTCACGGTGCATCATCCTGTCAGTGGGCAAATCGTGATGTTAGAAACCCGGGTTAACAACCCAGAATTGTGTACAACGGCACGACAGAGTCAACTCGTTGGCTTCGTGATTTCGTGATCGAATGTTATACAATGGGATTCTAATCATTGTTGCTAAACAAGGATATTATTTTTCATACTTTAGGTATATCGGCATTAGAAACAGTGACTGGATGTTCGAAAAGCGATTAAGGTTTCGTAAGAAGACAGACACACATAATAACGGGTGTTATTATATATTTTGTTGATGTAACTACCAAGGAGAAGTACTAGTTATTAATTATAACTATGGATTAACATAAAACTGACGTTTACCTTTTAGAATTACAACTTATAATTTTTTGTTATTATCCTGGAAAACCTAAGTTATTAAAGTAATTTAATCATTTTAATATAATTTCCATAATGCTGATATTAGAGGGACTAACCAAATTGAATTAATATGGCAGAAAGGCATAGAAGGTCATATAACTAAAAGGATACGACGGTATTTAATGGTATTGAATGATTCAAGATTATGTTTATATGACAAGGCGCAAGGAATATATAACACCAATCATTGTAAAAAGATCTCCCAGAGAACCTGCAATCAAAGTGCAAAAATAACCGTAAATCGATCAGATATAATCTGAAAAATTCTATATTGATTCCCAAAGCGGACCTCAGGCTCACATGTGCAGACCTGGGACTAAAAAAAAGCCATATACTATGTACGGTTCAACGCACAGCGTTTTGCTGACGCTGCGGCCTACTTTAGGCTACTTTAATATAATAACATCACTATAAATATGCTCACAAATATATTGTGCTCGAGTCGCTATTTAGTTGCAACCAGGGATCAGCATCCAAGCCAAACTACTAAGAAAATAAATCCCTGAAAGTAACAAGGTGTATTTTCTTCACCCTACTACAAGAAAGCACCAGCTACAACTGCCAGCATCCACCCGCTACAAGCAAGAGCAAATGTACAAACTGTACATACTACAATGATGATAACAATTACTCGCCTCTGCTTCTATGTTTGATATTATTGTGTACACGATTGTCTTTGCACGAATAAACCCATGAGGTTTCTGTGCCACAGACAAATGTGTTTTTAATGTATATGAAAATGTAAGCATATTGGACAATAATTAAAATAATATATGAATCATTTCCGTTGATTCATTCAAAATGAAAAACGCTTTAACATCAGCTTCAAATATTACATATAATATCTTTGTCTGATAAACTTATAAAACAAACTCAATATAGTTGTTCGAGGCCTCACAATAACAGTTAAAACGCAGTTTTAATTATGTCAATTTTTTTTGAAATTCAATTGTTTCTGAAACAAAATCCACTCGGAGTGTTGTGATAAGCCTACTACCTCATCTAGCAGTAGTTGGTGTTCCTTGAGAGTACTTTTTAAGGGATAGTGTTGAAATAGGTGCGAATTTCTACATTTCCACTTATTATTCTCAAACCGTTAATTTACCGTTCAAATATTTCAACGAATGGTAACGTGTTGAATCGATTGAGTGCAAGGTTTTTTTTATAACAATGCTATTTCCTGGGTGTTGTACTTGTGACATGGTGTATTGTTTTAGCCAATGGTTTTTGATGCATTTACGAAATTGTATTCGCACCGGCACCGGCGTTGTTGAAATAGTCTTTGTTGGCTAGAGTTCATGAAACTAATTAACCAGACAGTAGGGCAATGAACTTTAAATGTCGCTATTTACAGGTCACTTTTTCTTAATGTTTTTAAAACCTAATTTAGCCTTAGCAAATTTGACTCTATAGCTAAAAATATATTATTGCGATGTCAAATACGGAAAAACAGTGTTTGCTAAGATTCGTTCTCATATAATGTCTTTAAATAATGACAGTTCAGCGATTATATACATACAAGGACTGACTATTTGGTGTTTTAATTTGGCTTATGTGAAATAATCGGTTCTTTGAAATTAGCTGATGTAAAAAAATAGACTTAGCTCGTTTTTGGACATCAGCGTTATTTTATATTTTTATATGTAATCAAATGTGAAAGAGCCTTTTTAGATTTTTGTTTCTTCCTACTTCATGGCCTTGGAAAAATGATTGTCATAATATTTAGGTATTGTTATCTTAATATTCCTCCGATAACGGGGTACACAAATGAATAGTTTTTTGTGATATAAGGATCTAACATTCACGCGAGCTACGTCATGTACAAAGTTGTAATAAAGCACACTAGTGATGGGCGACCACTGTGGTCGAAATTCGACAATAATAATAAATTTAAATAATAAGTTTGAACATTATTAAGGTTCTGTTGTCAGACTGTACTTCTATAATCTAGATTTTACCAAGGCTACACTGTTAATTTGATTTTAACAAGAAACAAGAGTGTACAATATGCGTGTGTATGTCAAGTACATGGTAGTGTGTGTAATGTTTTTTTATTGATTTAATGTATCCTCGTACATAATTTAAAAAATAGCATTTTGCACTTCTTTTCTATATAAACTATAAGTGTGCGAAATTTCATACTTGCGTCCGCGCAATTTTCGTATAAAGGGGTAAAAAGTTTTTGCTTCACGTATTAATATAATGATTAGGCGATTTTTTTTAAAGAAAAGAACTACGCATAGTAGATAAACTTTTTAACTTAACTGCTTAAGTGTTACGCTTATAATCTACGGGTTAGTAACTCTGCATCTTCTTCTTATATATATATATATATATATCTGTGGTCATAGATCAGACAATGATAAGTACATTTTTACTCAATATGACTTATTGCAACCATTCTTTAAAAAAAAAAACAATACGTGAATACTACGCATTCCACAATGAATTTTAAGTATTTTTACAAATTAGTAACACATTTCATTAATTTAAAAATAAATACATATATCGAGTGTCTCATATTTTAAAAGTGCCTTCAAGATTTCTTAATAATTCAATTGCTTGTCCTGTAAAGTAATGAAATTGTATTTATCATATTCTATTATATATATATATGTCGCAGAACGGCCTCGTTCTCAAGACATCTCCTTTAGTTATTGCAGGTTTAGTGGGCGTCATCAGGGTAAAATGCGAGCATAAAACACGATAGCCACGGTTTATACACTTTTAATTTAGATTCGATCAATATTTTGACATAGATTAGACCGAGCAGCGGGTTCATACTTCTAACTTAAAACACTTTCTTTAAATTCTCAATGGTCCAACTCGACCTGCTGCCATCAACCAAATGTGCCACAAAAACTCCTCAGTCTACCCAAGTAGATACTACTCAAAGTATAGAGGGCGTCTGACTCCGCTCTGCCATATGCTCTACTCTGATTGGTCGTTTATTAAATTACAATATTCGTAACTTTTATTAGGTTAGAACGATCTTTAAGTTATAGAAACATTTAACAAATCAAATTAAATTAAATTAAGAATTTTAGAAGTAATTAAAATGTAAACAAATGATATTGTGCGTTATACATCCAGTCAACAATACATCCAATAATTATAGCTTCCCTCCGATATATATATATAAGCAAAGTTTTTTTTTATTTGTCCGAGGTAAACTCGAAAACTACTGGACCGATCAGCACGAAACCACAACCATTCGACGCGGAATTAATCGTAGATGGTTATAGGCTATATATTTTTCAAATTCTATGAGCCCTTTGCCATGTTTTCTCAATTTGTTTGTTTATTAATTTATTTGCTCCCATAAAACAAAAGACAGGCATTTATCCTTGGTTCATTTGTTTTCTAGCTCATAAAAGAGGAACATGATTTAACATAACCTCTATGTTAGAAACAACATGATTTTTACTTATAACAAACCGTGATCCGTTTTAAAAAATTCTATAATGTCATTCGCCAGGCGAAGCGGGCGGGAACGGCTAGTATATATATATAAATGAATGTTTGTCTGTATGTCTTTTATAGCATCGTAAACTATACTTGATCATGTGATGATGTTTAGCAAAGTTGTTGTGCACGAGCCAGAGAAGGTTTCTGAGTTGGTTCACGATTGGACCCGGTAGGTGGCGCTGCTGTCGGCATATCGATTGAAGCTTTTCCGGGCAGGATGACGTCTGCCGGGACAGCTACTATTAGATAAACTGAATTGCTTTAATGCTACGCTTATAATAAATGTACAGGTTAGATGCTCTAGATAGTAAGCACTACGCATTCGCGCTGTTATAAATTATTCTATGCCTCAGTTCTTTCTATTTGCTAGTACCTTGTACTTAAATAACGCCTAGGCTTCAATTAGTGCGTGACCGAACAAGCTATGTGAAGTCAGCCTTATATAAAGAAACAGTGGAAGTAATAGTGGGTTTCGATAAACTTAATCGCTGAGAAATCAACGGAAACTCGACTTTTACCAGTAATTGGACAGTATTCTTAACTTTTTTGTACGTTATCGATTTTAACAGCACTATACAAATAATTAAATCAGATAAGGCTAGCTTTAAATTAGTAATAAAAAGTACACACCTCCTAATAGCGGTACATACCCCAAAAAATGGATTAGTAAATAATCAGTCTATTGCCCAATTTTATACTTATATATCTATATATAATTATAAAATTGGGCCTTAAACTAACCTAAACCTTAAAAATTAAGCTCTAGCTGAAGAGTTTGTTTGTTTGCTTGCTTGCTTGAACGTCCTAATCTCAGGAACTAATGGTCTGATTTGAAAAATCTTTCAATGTCAAATAGCCTATTTATCGAGGCAGGTGTAGGCATACATCATCACGCTAAGACCAAAAGGAGCGGAGCACCAATGCAGAATGTTTCAAAATAGGAGGGTATTTTTAACATCATATTTTCAAACTATTCCACGCAGACAAAGTCGGGGGCAGAAGACCCTGCGTTTTAAATATCTGCAGTTACGATATCTCATAATATTGTTATACGTTTGTTCCACACATCACGCATACTTAGGTGTTTAAGATTCTATACCGCACACCTTTAACGAACACAGGAAACTACAAGTAAGACAAAGAATTTGCCTTTGCCAGCATTGTTACGCTACATATAGCCAACAACTAATAATTACTAAAAAACGGAATATTGTATTTTTTTTATTTTAACTACACAAAAAATTAAAAAAAAACCCTATTTACAGAACCGTGGCATCTTTATCGTCCGGGGCAGGTGCCACCTAGGCCTCCCTCATACATTAAATTGAACCCTAAAATATATTCCGTATTATCAGAATATTGCCAACGGATAAGAAATCAACCCTTACGCGATCTAAATATAGTCGTATTACTATTATGTCACTAACGAAAGTTTTACACTAACAAAAGAATTTGAGGTTTTTTGTATTTTGTGATTTTGCAAAAAAAACCCAATGAGTAACTCCAATAAGTACCGTGTTATCTGTATTCTGTACGCCTAGAAGTATAAATATAATTATTTCTGAACAATTCAACTTTGGCGCTGATATAAATGCAATAAAATAAAAGAATAAATAAAAATTGTAAAAAGTTGCCAAAATAAGGACACATAATACCTGTTTAGATCTATGTTACACTTTCCTTCTAACAGAAAACCAAGCGTAAGACTCGTCTAATAAATGCTACATAATAATGGTCTAATAATACTGCAAAAAACGTATCATATTATTATCTTCACACTCTACTTGTCTTTATAATGACAATGACCTGCATTAGAAATGTTACGTATGAATTACAATACATGTGTTAAATTTCATGTATGTTTTCCTTTTGGTTTGAATAACATATCTTTTTTTTCTTTTAAGTGTGTTGAGAGAGTTTGTTTTTATTTCGAGCCTGTATGTATAAGGTAATTATTAAGAAATTTATCGAAAAATACTCGCAGGATTTGTCATATGGTATGCGCGATCTTTTCGTTTCTGGCACAAATCTTTACATTATGCGCGCCATTTAATCCATGTATGTTCAAAGGCATAACCTATGTACGAGGTCAAAAAGTCCGGTATTTACTTTAATCTTTGACACGTCTGGAATTACTAACAGGGTAGTAAACTTTCGCCCCACCTCGCCACCTGATGATTAAAATTAATATCCAAGTGCTTTTACGATCCAAAAAACCCTGACTCATCGTCCCAGTTGGTGTCCTCGGATCGTCCTTAAATGTCGTAAACCAGTATTGCTTTTTATACCTTTTACCGTCGATAGCCGTCCACGCGTGTCGACTTAACGGCTGTCCGACGACCTGCCTTAAAAAATACCCGATGACGTGTATAGAATCTTAAAATGCTGTATAGTTTAAAGGAGTCCATGCATTTGCTGTATGTATTTTCTTTGATATTTCTAGTATTCTATTAACTAAAACATAAAACGCTTACTGTTTTTGTCATTTTGATACAGAATCCTAAAAACAATTAATCCGAAATACCCATATTTTAAAAATCATGTTCAGAAACCTTTGCGTTTGAACTATTTCCATGCCATGATTCAAGTTAGAATTGAACAAAGAAATTTTTACGTATTTAGAATTGAAAGTCTACCTACCTACTGAAATAAATAATAAATGATCAAACTGAAATAAAAAAATTGGACATTCATACTTTAATAAAAAGTCGAAGAATCACAAGAGAAACATCTTGGTTTTTGGTCTTTCTACCAACTTTTACCAAAAGCCCAGCGATAGTAACAGCTTCCTAGGAGATGTTACAATGACTTTATAAACTAATACAATCAATGAAAACTTAATTTAGTTATATAGTGAGCCTAGATTACTGATTTCTATGGGTAAGATGCCCAGGCTGAAGGCTGGCTACGTTTCCTCGTTGAACTGATCCGTTGTCCGAGGTGGCACCACGCTGCCCTCTTACCCGAATAGTCGATGAGTGGTTTTGATAAAGTTTTGTAAAGGCTCATGGCCTCAGGACCCCACGGCCTAAGCGTTTAAATTGGGATTTAAATTGGGTCTATAATTCAATCAGAGGGCAAGTTAAAATTAAGCTATGAACTTTAAATCATTATAATGAACAAAAAAGGCAGATCTTTCCTATAAATTAAGTAATTATTTTTGTAACTTTCTTTTATATAAATCGTTCATTTAGCTTTATGAATGCGGATATTATACCTCTGTCACTTTGGTACCTTTTCAAGTTCTCTTCCTTGATCTTAATAATAATCGGCAGACAAACACACATATTGTATATCCCCGAATTAAGCAAGTTATGCTTGTGTTATGGGTAATATACAACGTATTACTCTACTCTGGGGCCGATCCAGACACCCAGACCATGGTAAATAACGGAGAAAATAAGTTTCCGAAATTTACTATAAGGAATCGAACCCGGAGCCTCTGCGTTGCAGTGAGGTAGGCCGGCAAAGGCTTAGCCGGCTCAACCACAGAGGCCTTCAAAGGTCTTCTTTTGTTACAGGTTAATGTAACCTGTTTTTTGTTTAACGCATTCTCTTGCACTAAATAAAATAACAATATTATAGCAACCGTTCGGTAACAGTTGGTCAGTGGTTCGTGACAGTATGAATGGGGTACATCAAAAGGCAGGAAGTCATATACACGAAAGGCAAGGGAGCGTAACATTTGCTTAAATGCTGCATTTCCTTGTGATAACGCTAGCTCACAATCTTTGTTCTTCCACAACTCTTTGTTTTGAAAGGGAAACGAAGTAGAACTAACTTGAAACTTGTTTGTAATTAATTATGGGTGCGTTAAGAGCCAGACGCGACGTTCATTTATTCTTCTTTATTCGTACGATCTTCGGCATCCGTTATGTTGAGTTAATTGGTCAAGCCAGCATTTTTGGGTGCTCCTTCTACCGTAATCTCAAGGATGAGGACGAAAGTGATTTTTTTTTTAATTTATTGAAATATTTTATTAAAATAAATTATAACCTGACTAGATTCAAAACTGAAACAACTCAACTATGTTTTATTCATGCAACTATATTTTTTAATTTTCCTATGTTGTACTTTATTCTTATGAATAACTTTTATCTGGTTATTGAAAAATCGGCCCAACGTAATTATAATATTCTATGCCAAGGATACCAAAATTGATAACATCTATTCTCTATTATGTACCAGAAAAATTATTACAGAACTAATTGTTCTGTAATAATTTTTCTTGTCCGGTTGGTTATCCCTGATTTTAGATTGATGTTCATTTCCTATAATTTTACTTTTACAATAATTTGAATTCGGAATTATACTGGAATCTTGATAGAACGCGGATAGTGAAATCGAAGGTAAAAGAAATAGGATAAAGAATTATAATAGGTTAGATCTTGCATCTATCTCACACTATAGAATGAAATGATGAGGACCTGCGTAGGCGTTTCACTTGTCCTTACTCACATTTCGTGGTGTACGTGAATATGTATTGACACACATCCTGCTCTTGGTGACAGAAGATGCCAGAGGTTTTATCCCCGGCATTGGACTAGGCTTTTAGGCCCCCGCTTGCCAGGGTTGCAGAGTTGGTCAGTTTCCCGGGACTAGTAATATTGCGAAGAATAGAATATTGGGGAGTTTTACTAGGTGTTCTGGTACTGTTAACCCGGGCTTGAAGAAAAGGACACAGAATGCATTGATTGAATAGCTGTATTGTTATTATGATTGCAATGAGTCACACTCACACGTCACCTTATATAGTAGGCTCCTTGTTGACCATGCATCAAACTGATCCTTTAGTTATCAGCCCACACACGACTTCTACCACTAAATACTGATAAAATGAATGTTTCATAACTTAAAATATTTATTTAGGACTTTCGTTCAAAAATTATTGACATATCCAACAACTTTTATATCTTTATACGTAAGTGGCGCGCTTTTATCAAATATTTGCATTCCGAGCTTTTCTGATTACATTACTTGTTTGATCTATCTTTAGCTAAACGGTTCCTTCAATGGTTTCTGATATAGTGTTAAATTATAAACCTGGTTGTATTAATTTGTATATGCATCTAATATAATACCATCCTTTTAAAAACCATTTATATGTCATACACAGGCTGAAAATAAAGTTCTATGAAATAAAAAAACTCATCTTTAAAAAAAATGGAATTGCTTTCTACACCCCACTACGCACGAGAAGAAGTAAGGGAACGAGTAGTGTGGAACTTTCAGCGATTGATGGATCCACCTGGTCTGGTGCTCTTTGCAGCATTTGCACTTTTTCCTAGAGCACAACACGTGCTAATGTAGTATAGTTAAAGATACGTCTGTTGGTCTAGTAACTTCCTTTGATAGAGTGCGTTGAACTCGCGTGGAACACCTGCGCGCCCCCGTCTTGACGGTCTTATTCGTGTCACGAAATATGTCCCTAAAGACCGACCCCGTGACAATGCATCTACAGCGGCCCGAGGGCGTTAGATGCCCTTCGGCGCGGTCTAGTTCTGCATGTACAGAAGGGGAGCCGGTTCGTTTATTATTTATCGCCGTGGCATCTTTTTAACGGGCATGTGACATACTGTTCTTACCGATTACTAAACTTTTCATTTAGCTATTTTATTTCCTTCTATCCTTAGAGGGAACAATCTGCTCATTATGTTCAGCCAGTCGATGTCCACTGTAGAACGTAAGCTTCCCTAAGTCTGCATCATATATATATATATATATATATATATATATATATATATATATATATATATATATATATATATATATATATATATATGTATTCCAGTCTCACGCATTCCTCATCCAACTAGTCTCAGGCAGTTGGACGAGGAACGCAGGTCGTCGGTCCACCGGACTTAAGGCCGTCCTACTCTATGTTTAACACTTTAACAAAATTGTATCTTTGTATCTTATTAATTTTAAATTATTTCTACGAATTAAAAGTAACACGATGCTAACATTTTATTTACAGGGCAAAAATGATAGGGGAGTAACGTTTACAAGTACAGAAGAACCTGTGAAGTCAACAAAACCTATACCAGATATAAGATTAGTAGATGGACCGTCTATACTAGCGGGAAGAGTGCAACTTTTACATCGAGGGCAATGGAGATCAGTATGTACAAATTCAGGAAGTAAGTAATTTTTAAATCAGATTTTTTTATTCTCAGTATGTATGGCAGTAAATACGTAGCTATAGTTTGATTTAAATGTATTTATGCAATTCAAGTAGTCGAAGAAGGGTAATGGCTAGCGCACGCGTCTCAAACTCAAAGGGGCGCGGATTCGATCCTCACAGGAACGCATTCACCACTTAAGCAGTTTTCTGACCTATTTTAATGTGCACATTGTTATAATTACCACGTGCTACTAACAACGGTGAAGGTAAACATCGAGATGAAACCTGCATATCGAGCTAACTCATGTGCCAAGCCGCCTTGGACAAGCGTGGCGGGTATACTGTTCGTTCCCTAATATTGGGAGGCCCGAGCCCAGCAGTGAAACGTTTATGACCTGTTGTTATTATATCCTATTCAAAGGGTTAACTTACGTAGTAGTGAAATGAAGTTATAAATTAAGCTTCACCTTAATTAGAAGATGAAAGAATTTACCATTTATAATACGTAGAATATATATTAACATATCTACGTATTAGAAAAAGGTAAACTATTTTTCAGTTTTGTAGGCATTCTGTTTGTTTCTTTACAGCATGTGACTCGCATTGCCAAGACGTGTTTGTTAATTAAATGCAACGGTAACACCAAAAAAAAACCATAACCATATCGTTATTTTTTTGGCTATATTCGAAACGACGTCATTTGTCGGAATAAAAACATCCTAAGTGTTGATCCGGGATATAAGCTTTTTGTCTGTGTGCCCAGAACAAACAAACAGACAGACAAAAATTCTAAAAATCGTATTGTCGGAATTTGCTGATCCGAATTAACCCTCCAAATTTTTTGTCTTTAAATTCATTACACAAACTCGACCCCTCTACAGATTTATTATAGTATAGATAGAATTTTTTCTTTTAATTTCAGTTGGACTATCAACGACATGGAAATAGCGTGCAGACAATTAGGTTTCTTGGGAGGATCGTTTTACAATTGGATGGATCGGCAGCCTAGTAGAAGGCCACGACTTTTATATGAAGAACCCAAATGTAAAGGAAACGAATTCGATTTGTTCCAATGTGACTGGAATTCTAGGCAACTAGGGTCTGGGGTTTGCGATTTTCATCCAGATTTGGCTATTCAATGTCTTCCTAATCATGATATTAATGAACTTGGAACCCCTACAAACTATTGGAGAGGAATACGCTTCGAGAATGCAGTCTATGAACGGATTCTTACTGCTGCAAATACTCTTTACGTGCCTACATCTATGTCTAGACTAAAACATATAACTATAAAAAATGCTGGTTTAGGTAGAGATAACAATGCCACAAGTGCCTTAGATGTGATCGGTGTCCCTCCAGTCATGGAAGATATAGTTATATCGAACTCAGCATATAACGCTATAAATGTGTCGTCGCCGAATGCACCTATAGTCATTAATAATTGTACAATACAAAACAATAGAGGATACGGTATTTATGTAAATTCTACGTACGGCATGACTAGGATTGAGAATTGTATGATTCACGACAACGGTGCCGATGGAATTAGATACGTGGTCCACGAAACCAATCTTGACGAAAGGTTTGATAGGAGCGAGATATTCGACCTCTGTACTCTTGCATCTACACCTAGTCAAACTTTTCCAATCCAAATGTCTATAGAGCAATCCAGGTATACAAACGCGGAAAGAGATTGTCATCAGAAATTTTACACCAGACCAGATCATGTATTGACATTAAGTTTTATAAAATTATTGACTAATCAAAATAATACTGGAGAACTCTTTATTTACGATGGAATCTCTAGTGAAGACAGATTACTACTACGAGTCGATATTAAAAATCATACTCGTCCACAAAGTGTGACATCTACAAGGAATAGAATGTACGTAAGGTTTCGTGCAAATACTAGGACTGATATAACAGGTTTTCTAGATTGACATCAGGTGTGAGCAAGACTTATGATTTAAATGTCACTGACACAATTATATCTGACAACAATGGAAGAGGTGTCGCTATTGAGAATCTTAGGTCACAGATACACATTCATCGCACTTCAATATCTAATAATAATCATGTCGCCGGCCTTCACATATCAAGCGGCGTGGGAGACGTAAACGTTACTGAAAGTAGAATATCATTCAACATTGGAGACGGTATTAATATAACTGTAACTGGTGGCAGTCGAAATATATCAAGAAGCACAATAAGTTCCAATCAAGGCTATGGTATCGCGGTCTGGATGAACAATACTGAAGAAACAGAATATATTCCCGTAAATCAAACGACCTGTGTCGAATATTCTGAAATATTTAAAAATCTAGATGTGGGCATATTACACGGTAATTTCTGTGGTGACAGTTGGGTAAATATAACTGGTAATTGGTTTAATACGAGCTTGGAAAGTACTATCGATATATCAACGTGTTGGAGACAAAATAATCCGAGTCGATTGCTGAGACTGCAAATTGGCCATAACCGATTTTATAAAAATTTGAAAGTTCCTTTAAAAATACAACCAGCGTTAAATGTAATCGGTCAGATTGAGCATAATTACTTTGAACAAGGAGATTATGGCGCAATAGTTATATTGAATCGAATAGAAGGTAAATTCCTCGAAGAATTCGAGCTGCTTCCAGCTCATTTTCGCGTTCAACATAATTACTTCTTCGGGAATGGAGGACCTTTTGTCGTTAATATTGGACTGTCACCTTACAGTGAGGTTCAGTACATATTATTTACTAGAAATTATTTAAGAGATAATAAAATTAAGGAACCTTTTGAGCCTATTGAAGGATTTTCGTCAAGGTTAACTCCAAGAAGTAGAGTCGCAGCGACAATTGTGTTGGCGTCGAGTAATATTGATGTTTACAGAAATATTATTAACAATCCAGAAGCTCAGTATGAAATTGGCTCACACGTTGAAGATCAAAGTAAACTTCTTAATTGTACTTACAATTGGTTAGGTTTCAGTGACGAGCAAAAAGTCTATAATCGACTATTCCACAGAAAAGATAGGTATAATTTGGCTAAAATTATTTACATGCCGTATTTACTACATAGTAATAATCCTGGTGCCACGCAAATTAATTATAATTCACTGTATGTGCCTCAGTTTAATGTACCAGGTACATTTGTTGTTGGTGGTGAGGTAGAAGGCTTCGAGACATTGAGACAAGGTGAATATGACGTCGATAAAGACATAAACATTCGACCAGGTGGTAAGCTTGTTCTGCAATCAGGTGTAACTTTAAAATTTCCACCTGCTATTGGAATGATGGTAGCAGGAAAACTTGACGCAAGGGGAAAACGACCAAACGATATCACATTTACTTTGAAGGAAGAAGTGGTCATGAGTAACGAGAGTTATTATGAAACCGATAATATTGATCCTACAACACCTGTTTATGCCGAATCAATAGTGCCAATCAGACTATTAGGCGGTAAAACTGCTTATGAAGGCAGATTACAAGTAAGAGTTGATGACAGATGGGGGACAATATGTAATTATAAATGGAACATAATAAATGCTGCTTTAGTCTGCAACCAACTTGGTTTAGCTTTAAATCCTGATGACTGGTTTCTAGAACCCAGTGAAATACCAAATGCTGGCATATCAGAAGATATAATACTGTCAAACGTGGAATGCACTGAATTTGACAATGATATTACTAGATGTAAAGCTGAAACCAGGGAACATTTTGAAAATTCATGTACACACGGAAACGATGTTGGAATAAGATGTTATGAAACTAGCTGGGCTGGGGTGAGATTTAGCGTGATTTCTGAAAGAGCGGATTTGCAATATGTTACGATTGAAAAGGCTGGTTTACTTGATTATTCATCAAATGTTTTTAAGCCAGCATTACAGATTGATTTTGCACGACACAGTTTAGAAAGTGTTAAAATAGCTAATAACTACCATGACGGATTAGGAATATTGTATTCCGATTTATATGGAGCTGACGCGATAAATACCGTTAGAAACTCTGAATTCAGCAATAATCGTGGTAGCGGTATAAGTTTTAAACAGCTAGGTCTAAAAGTTTATGCATCAGTTATTGAAAATAACAATGTTGCTGGCATATTCCATAATCCACACTTGACAGGTGCCCAACAAAGGGAAATCGCCGGCTGGTTCAACTTTGATCCAGGGTTTAATCTTGATGAGACAAGCTACCATCCAATAATGATACCCGCTTATGAGACTGACATTTCTTTGATTAATGGCGAAACTCGGCATATTGTTTTCACTAAGCATTATGGAGATAACATAGACAAAATGTATAATATCAAATGCAATCCTGGCTATGTTATGGGCTTACAACTTTTAAATCCAATACATAATTTTTCTACAGAAAGTATTTGTATATATGATTCTCAGAACATAAATGGAGGAAGCACGCAATGGTGTTTAAATCGTGATCTATCGACATTTCCTACTACTAGCAGTAGTTTTGGTATTGTTTTAACGTATCGAAGTGGTAACGCTGCGTTAGGAAATGTCGTTTTAGTTGTAAGTTCTGTTGTAGCTCCAGTACAGAATCTCAGAAACAGAATAGTAAAAGGCGCTGTCCCTACACTGCAAGTTGTAAACTCAAAAATTAAAAGTAACACTAGAGGTGTTATGGCTCTGTATTATAACAGATATTTAAATGAACTCGGTGATCATTTTTTACGTAAAGCTAACGAGAGTATTAAAATATTCAACTGCGAAATAGCTCATAATAAAGAAGAAGCTATTTATGTCAACACTCCGTTTTGGGATATACACGAGAGTAATATTACAGAAATTACAATTATGGTAAACAGTAGTTTGATAACAGACAATGGGAGAGGTATTCATCACTTTGCTCGAGATCTCAGGAGTTCGAATAATTTATACCATTACCTATTACAAGATAACACAATTGAAAGAAACAAAAAGGGTGGCTTCGAAATTGCGTTGCCCTATGTATGGCAATACAATGAAAATTTCACACATTCCGTATACATGCAAAATAATACATGGCGTAATAATCAAAACTTTGTTTTCGTCGTAGATGGTCATTTCGCGGAAATGAATATAACTAAAAATATTTTCACAGACAATAGTTGTAAAAGTGGGTTAATATCTATTCAAGGTATGGAGAAAAAAATGACTATTGATGGAAATTACATAGAACGAAACAATGGCCAATTTATGGTAAAATTTAATATGGATAGCCAAAGTGAAATAATGGGATTAGTTTATGCTGTATTCGTCTACAACCATGTTAAAAATAATAAACAAATGACGCATCTAAATCGTGGTTCTCTTATAAGAATTACTGATCCCACTTATGTCATAGGTTTTAAAGGAATTCAAAAAGTGAAAGTAAGCAGAAATTTATTTGGCAACAATGGGCAAGAGTATACTTTGCTTGCCGGTATCAAAACTGCTAAAATCAATAACCAATTGGATGTTTCTGAAAATTGGTGGGGAAGCACTGATGAGAATCAAATTAAGAAACAAATATTTGATTTTGACGACTGGAACAACCATGCTATAGCCGTTTATTTACCATATTTATTAGAAGATAACTTTGAGTCTAGCGTTTCAGCCACTTTCAGTCCGGAAGTAACAGTAGATGTTAATGAATTAGGAGGTCGACTTGTTTCGAGTCTTACTTTAGAATCAAGAATACCACCATATAGAGTTAAAACAGACATAACTATAATGCCTGATGTAACATTGACTATCAATCCTGGTGTTATACTGGAATTTGCGCCGAATGTAGGAATTCTAGTAATGGGTTTACTACAAGCAGTTGGTCACAATCAATCTCCAATCATAATGCGACCAATGACAACTTCAAGTAATGTTGAAGTTAATAGAATAGAAAAAAGAGATACTGGTCTATATTCTCCTGGTCATCAAAAACATAAGAGACAATTAGAATCCCTTATTGTTCAGGATTCGATAAGACTGTGTACTGGTAGGAACTGCTCTAGTGATAACATTATTGAAAGAAGCAATGGGGGCTTTTTAGAATATTACAATAAAACCACTCTACAGTGGGTCCCAATGTGTGACAACAGATTTACGGAACGAAATGCTCAAGTAGTTTGCCGGGAGCTAGGTTTTGATCCGATTAATGTGTTTTTTGCTTATGATCGACGAGTCGAATACCACAGTAACTCTTTGTCGAGAATATGGTCATGGCCGGAGCCATTGCAGTGTGTTGGAACTGAAGACCGCTATGAAGATTGTCCAATAAGATTAAATGGTCAGTTGTATGGGCATAGACACGAATGCAAATGGGATTCTGAATTCGTCTTTATTCACTGTGGAATGAGAAATCTCGAAGAAAATTTTGACTACTGGGGTGGTATTAGATTTGTGAATCCCGAATTCGAATATTCGCTGTACGAACATAGAATACATGATCATCATACCCATGAAACTATGAAGAAGGCCGAAAGTCAACTCCGCCATGTTCAAATAATTGGAGCCGGTATATTACACAATGAGAAATCTCCAGCTGTTCAGAGTATCACAAAGAATCCTGTTATTCGTAATGTGAATATTAGTAAATGTGCTCACCATGGATTTAATTTAATATCGCCTACTGATTCTATTAATATGGAATTCAACACTGTTAACGATATTCTCGGCGAAGGTGTTAGTGCTGTATCATTGAATGGCGAAGGCAGAGAGTCTGAAGAATCTAGTTTTACACCATTAAAGGAATTAAATCTCCCCTATCACTTATTCTCTCTGATTGACATATGTGACAGTAGTAAGATGATAACTGTAGAAGAAAGGGTCCTCCTTTATTACAAGTATGATAATAACCCTATAAATTGTGTTAAAATTTTCAAAAGTATGTTTAGTGTAAAGCCCTTTGGTTTTCGACTCCTACAATTTAATCTATTCAATCACACACAAAATTATGGCAAAAGGGATTCCCTGACTCTTTACGACGGGGATATTTACAATATAACGGCGCCTATGATTGGTTATTTGGAAAATGGATCACCCGATGAGAAGAAACTGTTTAAGACAGTTGGAGCAAGCTTAAGTATTAAGCTATTTGCTAACGGCGCATCTTCCACTCATGGATTTATAGCTGAGATTGTCACCCTGCCAATTTCTGCTATAGGATTCAGTAAGTAAAATTATCATTTTTTTTAAATTAGGCAATTTTGTTTTAGTATTCAAATATAATCTGATTTCAAACGGAAATTAATAGGTTATTTATTCTGCTTATGATAATTAAAGTGATGTTTCAACCAAGAGGGATCTTTCAAATCCTCTTCAGAGGATCTGAGGAACAGTGCTTACCTTGACTGACAGATCTTTTTGAGCACCTTAGTACTGTAAGTGACCTAGGTTCAGTCTTCTAATTTACAGTATCATAGATAAAACCTAACCTATGACCACAGTGTAATTAATACTTACGTTTTGTGTGTATTATCTAATCCATATTATTTTATTATAATCAATATAATTTAATTATCCCTTTATTTGTTATGTATTTTTTTTATTTATTGTTTATGGGGAGTATGTTTCATAATATAATTATGTTATTTCAGATCGTGATGTTCAACATAACATATCCAATAGTGAATTCACAAAGAACAGAGATGGTGCAATCAGTTATCAATCAGTAGGTGAAGTGAATCCGCTAATAGCGATCACAAGGAATGAAATTTACGACAACTGTCTTAAATTGTATGGAAACTTTACGTCCTGTCAATCAGTTGTAAGATTGGATGTGCAGAACACTCAAACATTGGTTTTCAGGGTAAGTTCATCAAATTCATACTTTTTGTATGATGGGAAAAAAACCTGCTCACGGGCTTCTCACTAGGAAACTCGGAAATGTTATCCACTAAAAACTACTACTGTTCCTTGCTAGTCTATCATGTGTTATTTACTTTTATCAATATTTTTTTCAGAATAACCTAATACGAAATAATGTTGGTGGTTTGCTGGTAAGGGCGATTCGAGAGGGTCGGCTACGTCGTTACGCGGATGGATACATAATAATTTGTTCTTTGCTAACCACGATTTACCGTGCCTCAAAGTCGAAGGTAGGATTAGTAGAATTATTCTTCATTGATTTGTTAAAAACATATTACTGCCTATAAAACTAAATAACTGATTGTTTCTATTGTTCATCACTATCCACATAGTATCAGACTATCAGTTATGTGCCAGTACTGTCAAACTGAGATATGTCAAGATTTAGAAACTTACAGTCTCAGCACAGTCTAATTACAAATAGTTTTTATTACATGATTATTACATTAATATTGGAACACAGACTTAGAAATATTAAAATCTCTACAGACATTTTAATATAAATTAAAATGACTAGTACATATACTAACACTCATTTTTTTTGCATGAATTTATTTTTTATGGCTTGTTCCAAGTTGTGTCTTAGAACTTTTGTTGTTAATACTTTAAATTATTACAAAAAAAACCTTTAAAACTTCTTAGTTATATTAAAATTATAACACATATAGCGATTACATTATAATGACCATTTAAACTTTTCACATACATAAAAAATGTTTTATTATAGAAAATAGGGTAATAATTTTTAGCAGATATCCCCAAAACACGAGTACATTGATAGTTTTTGGAGAGTGAATATAGCAACGCTTCGCGTTTTCGATGCCGTTGGTCCCGATTTTGTTTGTTAGCAATGCTCTCTCTAGACCTCAATGCTTACAGTATTTGGACTCCACAACAATAATATAATTAATAGTATTAGTTATAGTTCTGAGGTCCAAAATGCATTTATAACAGGAACAATATTTTCAGGTCGGCAATCTTCACCCTATCAGGAAGTAACAATTTACCGCAACTACTTCACTCGGAATCGCGTCTCATTCTATGACGTCATCATACTACGTCAAGTCGTATCTAACTTCACACATAACTACGTCCATGATAACACTGGTTTAAGAATATTAGAGGTGTCGGGCTTTGATAAAGTGAGATTGCCAATTTACCAGACTACTTCCCATAATGGATTTTATAGGTAACTTTTATGTTTATAGCTAAAAATACTATACTATTCTGTTTGCATTTGAAAACGTATACTATGTATTATTAAAATTTTCACTATTCAAAAAAATTTTACTTATCAGATGGCTTCTTTTTTTATTAATTAATAATTTAATTTAATACATGTGCGTAAAATATGTAGTTTATGAGTCAATCAAGTTTTGAACCTTTGACAGACTCCAAACAACGAAAGTCTAGTGGCAAGTATAGTAGAATTATTTTGTCCATGCAGTTTGGGTCATAAATCAAGCTCGGCCTCAGCCCGGCTAAGGCGGTGAGCGTATTGCACGGGCGCAACACCATTATCGATAACAACTCATTCTTATCAAAGAAAGATTTTCAATCTTATAAAAATCATTATTATCTTTTTGGCTGTTAAACTTAGGTATAAGTATTTATATTTATTTTTAATATAACTTGTTACATTCTAAACTTTTGTACTTATAGTTCTTTTTAACATAGATACCTAATTAATATTTTATTATAAGTCATTATTATTCTTATTTAATAAATACGTTGTTGTATCTATTTTTTTATAACTAACCCACAAAATGAAAAAACTAAATACACTATCGATAACGCTTATTGACAACAATAATGCGCATCACTATGCCCGCCCATAAGGCCCATGAGTGGAAGAGACAGCGAAATACTCGCTTTATTTTATGACCCAAACTGCACGGATAAAATAATTCTATGGCAACCATTAAAGTACTCTGTGTGGCAACCACAAAGGTCCTTTCCCTAAATAGTTAGATTTTTTCATTAAAACTCACAATGTGATTAAAAATATTATCCTACAAGTATTATAAATTATGAACTACATAACAAAAGGTTTCATATTGTGTAAAACTTATAAGCTTAGCAGTAAAGTATAATATAAATAAAGTATATTATAAGGTTGATGTAAAAGTATATTCTGTCAAATTTTTAAGTTATTAATTCTGTTTTTCAGAAACTACGCCTTGGATAGAGAAGGCAGAGCAACTGTTGTTGCGGGTACAGCCGGTCAGAATTATGTTGATAATATATTTTTTAATCCCGATAATGATTATGAAATGATTACAGTCAACCGATCTGTGTAAGTATTTTAATACCTTTATTACATTTTGCTTATTACTTAAACCATATAAGTATCTAAATTTAATTAACGTATTTAATTTAAGCACGTTTAATATGACCCTTCCCATTTAGTATCAAGTTTCAACCAAGGCTTGAAAACGTTATCGATCACCTTTAAAAATATACGTAATTATCAGTATTTTTTAAAAAGATACGCATACCGGATTTTTTTACCATTACTTGGTAAATTTTATGATTTGTATGTATAATGTTATATTTAGTATCAGAAACTTTTACGCTATTTCAAGTGACAATAACAAAACATAGTTATAGCAGTAAAATTACTCATTAAAGTAGTATTAACGTCATATTTTTTTTACCGACAAATGGCTAGAAATAACGGTAAGTTATTGGTTATGTAAGGTTTATAACGATGTTTATTTTTTACCGTTATCTGAAATTAGTATACATAATGTTACCACATTTTTACCGGTATTTCAAGACCTGGTTTCAACATCCAATGCATGTCAATTAAGGTATTTGTATAATATCATATTTTTACTATTCGTTATTATAACAACCACATACGAATTTAGTTGTTGTCAGTAATAAAAGCTTAGTAAAATATGCGCAAAATTTAAATGTGCCTCTAAAGAAGTTATCTCTATAAGTCAGTACAGGTCCCGCCAAGTATTAACGTTTATTATACCTGACAATGAGTAGTGTGACAGAGAGGGCATTCGAGCCCGGATAAAGGCTGAATTATTGAATAAGAGTGCAATACAACACTATTATACCCTTAGCTTTGTATACATAGCAGCTCGTGAGCATTATAATTGTGTTATGAGTAACTGAAGTATACGAACTTCAAGGGCGCATTTAAGTTTTGCGTGCAATATCTATAATTTATTAATATTTAGTTGTAAATTCTAACTTTTTAAAGTTTGCAATGGGATATTTTTGATTGTTTAGTTTTATTATTAATGCTGTTTTAAGGACGTTGCTTACAACACATTTATTACTTTTAATATTCTCTCATTATCTGAATTAGACTCATACCTTAGTTAAGTATGGAGTTTTCAATAGCAGTTAGGACATTTTAGATTTTCCAGGTATTGATGGCATTTTAATGACTATGGCTATATACTATTTATAGCCCTTGCAATTCTTGCATCGTCTGAACTAGAATCATAACCTTCGTTAATAATATGTGAGAATTTAAGGAAAGTAGCAAGTCCATTGTTGTATACATGTATCTACTCTAGGGTTAATGTTGCTAAATTAGGAACAATATTAGTCGAGATTACAATTAAATGTGATTACACAAGGATTGAAATTGGTAACTCGTATTTGTCTATATTGAGGGCCATTTAGAAAATCAAATTTCAGTATTGCGTGATTCCTAGAAATATAACGATATTCATGAAATTATTAAGAATATGTCAAACAGTACAAATATGGAGCCTTAGGATAAGGTTGCATAATTGTATCGTTTGGGGTTGAAACATTAACGCCTGTGGGGTCCGTCGGCATAGAGTTGCTTTAAAGACTTATGTAAGAAACTTTTTGACTCTACCCGTGATCAGAAGGCTAGCTCATATTTTGCTCAGAGAGTTAGCATTGCCATTCATCGTGGAAATGCAGCCAACCTTCTGGGCACGCTTCCTGCAAGCAGTGATCTGGCAGATAATTTATAAGATTTAATTTATTTAAGTTTATCAATTAATTAGGTTTTACCAGTCCGATATATAATTTAACTAATTATAAAAATATCTAAGTATCCTAATTGCATGTTTTCGTTGCATGTCTGCCGTGGGGCCTTAGCTTTGTTGACTATAATCCAAATGCTATTGGGTAAGTTTAAGTTTTAAAATATATATTTAAAGAATACCGTCATACTATCCAACATGAAATTGTAGGTCTTATATATCGGCAATCATAATGCATATATTTATTTATGTTGTTTTCATTATGATCAGCATGTGTTAATTATGAGATTATGTAAATTAGGACAGATAAATTGCTGTGTGGTGCACAGGCTCTGTAACCAGGGTTTGAACTCATTGGAATGAGACGCGGGTTTTTAACACACGCGTCTGTTATTCCAACTTCAACTGCGCTTCCACGATTTTTGATATCACTCGTATATACACTGTTGTGAAATTCTGCTACTCTTGATAGCAAGCAAATTATAGTCATTCGCCATTTCAAGTATATTTTTCAACAATAGAAGAATACCTCAAATTACGAAAGACAATAATTTCTAAAGAGAAAAGTAAAAGTATTGTTAAGCCGAGTACTCATTGATACCGGCTGTTTACCGTAATCGTTACAGTTACTGTAAACAAAAATCATGTGTGAGCCGTGTATAGCTCGCGAGCTCGCGAGCTCGAGGCAAGTGGCACTCGGCATGCTCGCTAAAGAGCAGATAAAGCGAAGAACAATATCGACTTATACATTAGAGCACGTTTCTGAGGCCTTACTCTCAAATGCCTTTCGTTTTCGTTCGATCAGCTAGAAAGAGTATGAGATAGAAGAAAGAAAAAACAAAGATTTCTTTAAACCTACGATAATATAGTCCATGTGACACAAAAGTAATTGGAAACAAAGTGTACTTAAATATAAAAAAAACAAACCAAAAAACTTCTAAAACTTATCCATGCAGGAACGGAGAAAGAATACAATTTCCTGCGGCCGGGCCTGTCGTAAGAGGCGACGAAACAACCCACAGCCAGGTGGTAAGGTCTTTGCCCGACTGGATGGCTACCACCCCTGGTCTAAAGTATGTCGCCATAACAACCTTGAGTTTGTTCTGGAATTAGTGAACAGATTCCAGTTCCCTTAAGAGAACAGAAGCGCATTTGTAGCACCTTTGGTGTTGCAAATGTCAATAGGCGATAGTAACCGCTTCCATCAAGTGGGCCGTCTGCCTGTCTGCTAAACACCTGCAATATAAAAAAACGACGAAAGACGTTTGAGAGTAAGCTTCCTGTATGCGCTCGGTTACAGTACTGCTCCTATGAGTACGCGGCTTTATAGTTTTGGCAAGATTTATTGTTGTAATTGAAAATTTTGATAATAATACACTTTCCAGCTCTTTGGACTTATGGCGCACAAGAATTGACGCAAAACACAACTATTGGAGTTATAACGAAACACTTGCAGTGGCAGGAAGAATAAGGGACCAATCGGACAACCCTTTGCTACTCGAAGTGGACTATAGACCATTTTACATGAACAACTGACAGTACTGGAGGGTGGTAAATGTCCCCCGGGTTGGGATTCTGTGGCTGGGACCTGTTATATGTATGTAGGGGCTCCCATGACATATGAGGACGCGAGGCAGTTTTGTTTGGTGAGTCACAGAATTCAATTAAGACTACCACAGTAATTAGTAAAATTATTCGTACTTCTTTTGCACGGTTACCTAGAACTAGTAATAATAATAATGTACTACGATGTTTTTCAAAAAGAATGTAAACAATATTTTGAAGTCCCACTGTGGCAGGTAATGCAACAAACGTCTACAATTAATGGTTGTTGCAGATGCCCATGGGCTTCATCATATACTCATGGGTTGTAGTAACCACTTACCAACAGGCGGATCGTTTGCACGTTTGTTTATGTCTATCTATATACTATAATAAATCTGTAAATGGTTCGAGTTTGTACAATGCGTTTAAAAATGTGAAAAAAATCAGAGGTATATAATTCAGACCAGCAGATTCCGAAAATTCAGTTTTTAAAATTTTTGTGTGCCCGTCTGTCTGTTAGCATCACATGAAAAGTACTGAACGGATTTAAATGAAAATTCAAATGTAGCTAACTTACATCACGGGGCGTAACTTAGGATACTTTTTATTCCGATAAAAGACGTTGTTTACTTGCAATAGAAATTACCAAAATAGATGGCGCTTCAATTGCGATGTAGACAGACAGGCACCGCTGTAATTCTATAAATAAAAAAAAGTTTTCAGGTTGCTCTCATGTCATGCATCACGTATTAGATGCGTATTAGGTACTTCAAAATAGGTTGACTGTGACTTCTTTATGTATGCTGTGCCATTCATTGTCTGCACTGTATTGACTTAGTTTCTTTGTAATTGTAGTGAATTCAACAAGAAACTTAAGTAATGAAGGATTCTATATATAATAACACTTAATAAAAAATGTATCTACGTAACACAAAGCCAATTAAGTTCTTACGCGGCGTGGCCGCGGGGAATACTCTAGTCACAATATAAAAGCCAGACAATAATTTAGAGTTTGTGTAAAGATAAGTAATACTAAGATGTAAACACTGAGATAGGGAATTTTGTACAGATTATACTTTTTACCAACTTGCCATTTTTTTAAATTCATTAAATTATCACAATATTCTATACAGATTTTTTCTGTTTTAAAGCAAAGCAAATTCGTAATGTTTTGAGTCATTACGACTTTGCCCATTTTAAACACATTTAAGATTAATCCAAACAGCCAAATACAACACAATCTAAAGATTGGCCTACACTTCGGACAATAATGTTTTACTTTCCCATTCAAAGAAGTTATGCAGTTAGCTTTTTGGGAATGTTCCCTTGACAAACGACTCGAGTTAATTTTTATTTATCATCATCTTCTAAATGTATTTTGTATTGGTATAAATCTGTAACTGTAATGATTACCATGATTATTTTTTATTCTCCAGTCCGACAATGCATCCATGCCATACGTAACTGGGAATTACGCAGTGCTGTATGACTTTATCCAACGTCAGAACCAATGGTTCCAATATGGGGACCGCGTGTGGGTGAATCACATGATTACGTCACTCAGTGCACTTCGTTCGCGTTCTCTAATGTCGAGATTACGGATTGTAATCAGAAAAATGCATTTATCTGCGAGATTGGTGAGTTTTGATACAACATTTAATCCGCATTTATTTCAAAATTTTAGACATTTAACCGTAACTTGGTGATGGGTTTTTTTGGGATGTTGTAATACGCTATACACCACATTTGTTTTAGGCAGATTTATAGGTTTCATACATTTGTCATGATGGCAAGTGGCAATTTTAATAGTAGGTATTCATATTATGACAGATAACTGCCTCAGCAGTTCATGTTCTATAGACAAGATTTGAAGCCATAGGTATCATAAGAGTCAGATGCATTACAGACCTTACTAATTAAAATACCACTTCTTATAGCCAAAATCTTGCACACAACCAAATATCTCCCCCCCTTACTTGATGGAAAGTGGTCACTGCTGTCTATGGACGAACGTATGCAACACCAGGGGCGCTGCTAAGGCATTGCCGACCCTGAAGAAATTTTATAACCCCCTGTCAGTGCAAAGGGAAAACCTCAGCGGAGTTTCCTCATAAGTCGCTATTGTTTTTGTAGCATGTTTTATATTATGATAATGTATAAACCTGCGCTTAGGTTCTCGCATATTTGCACCACACACATGTGTCTGTGGAATAGAGGTAATCGACCCGGGATACCACGGTCTTTCTTGCCGCCGCAGTGCCGGCAGATGGTCACGCCACGCCGCCCTGAATGATGTCTTACGGAGGGCGCTTGCCACCGCTAACGTGCCGGCTCTATTGCAGCCGAACAGTATTGCACGTGATGATGCTAGGCGCCTTGACTCTAATTCCCTGGCGGCGTGGCAAGCCTTTGGTATGGGATGCGACTTGTGTAGACACGTTGGCCGCATCCCATTTACCAAACACGTCCAGATCGGCCGGTTCGGCGGCGGAAACAGCGGAATCACTCAACCGGCGGAAATATGCAACCCTCAGTGAAAGTTATATGTTTGTGCCGTTTGCTGTCGAGACGCTTGCACCATGGGGTCCTGAGACCATGAGCCTCTACCAAAATTTATCAAAACTCATCGACTCTTCAGGTGATCAGAGGGCTGGTGCCTACCTCGGCCAACGGATCAGTATGGCGATCCAGCGAGGAAACGTAGCCAGCCTTCTGGGCACCTTACCCATAGAAGACGGTGATCTAGGCTCAGTATTCTACTTATAGTCTTGAGGGACTATGGGTAGAATACAATACAAATAAGTTAAGTTTTCTTACATTGTATTCAATAGTATGTAATTTATATTATAGAAGTACATACTGATAATGTATTAAATAATATACTTCTAAACAGATCCGAAGATCGTGATTGACCCGATGTCATGGCGTGGGGATACACTAGCTGTAGCGTTCATCGGAGTGTTAGCAGCAATGGTATTGTTAGTGGGGGCTGCTCTTATCTGCTGGTATTCCAAATCAAAACACAGGTAAAAAAATGTCCAGTACATATTTTTTAACTTAAAAAAATTATTATAATTCCAAAATTTTATTTTTGCATATTTTGGAGTTTTCATGATATTTATTAATGTTTCAGACATGTACAACGACTGGAAAGGCGAAATTCGATCCGCCAATCATTGCATTCGGTGAGATCCATCGGCAGCATAAATGGGGGATTCCCAGATACTCCTTATAGAAGGAAAATAACACAAATGGTTTGTACTTAACTGATTATTTATTATTTTTAAGTGTGTCAAGTTTTTTACTGATCTTTGTAACTAGTAAATAAATTTTTATTAATTTTATCACGACAGTCTATATCACATCATTATGCTAACTATTATTGAGTGTTTTCTTTAGTTTGAAAGGTTTGAAGTCTCTGTCACTCTTAGGACGCCAGTACACCGTCAATTCGATCGTAATCCGTGATGATAATCAATGATCGTGATCCAGATGGATAATATACGAATAAAATTGACCGATTGAAGATGCATCAATCCTTCAATTTCATTCGTACTTTATCAAACTGGATCACGATCATTGATTTTGATCACGATTACGATCGAGATTGACGATTTACTGGCGCCCTTATGTAGCTTTGATCACAGAAAGCAATTTTTTAATAATATGTAGCACTCACCATAGTGTGAGAGAATACATAAATGTAATCAAATTATTCACAGAGCACCAGATCAACGGAAACATTAACAAAAGGGTCGGATTATAGAAAAATGCTTGCGTCAACAGCATCGATGGAATCAATGGAAAAAGTCAATTCAACTCGTCCATGGAAGACACACAAAGCTTTGACATTTATGAAGCGCATAATCCCAATCCAAACGTGATGCCGCTAAAACACAGTACATTTGTAAAAAAACCCATTACTCCGGAATATTCAATACCTCAAAGCACACGTCCCTACGATTTGGCATATAAGAACGAAGGGTACAGAGATAATTCAGGTCATACAAGCAACGCTCCGTCAATAAATACAGTAATGACTGAGAAATACCAATAATCCATCATCCTGGTGGCTTGAGACCAGACGATGATTCATTTTCACCGACAAGTGATCAATATTTCAATTCCAATACATTGCCGTTGAGAAATTTGGAGCAGTCCGATGATACGTTGGATTTGAAAAGGGACTTAGAACGGGAAGGGAAGATGTATGGTGCTCCTAACTTTGGAGCACAGCCGAAGTTGTCGTTCTTAATGGAGCTGAGGTCTAGGATGCCAGAGCAACCTCAAGCGGGTGCCATTCCTTCTACTACATTTGGACAAAGAAATAATGGTCTAGGTAAGTTTACGGATTATCTTATATTAATACTAACTACTAACATAAAGGCCCAAATGCCCGACACGGCCAAAATGACCAAAAAGGCAACAATGACTGAAATGACCAAAATAGTCAAAATGACCAAAACGACCAACATGGCCAAAATGACCAAAATGACCAAAAAGGCCAAAGTGACCAACATGGCCAAAATAAGCAATGTTTTAAATAGGTATAAGAAATCGTTTGTTCTCCCAAGGCCCTATGAAGGAAGCTAAAAGTTTTGTTCCAATCCGTGTTATGGTCTTATAAAGTTTTAATTTGTGTTTTATATCATAGCTGTTTCTATTAGCATTCATCTATCTACTGTCTATCGATTCAGTGGAGCGAGATTTGGACTTCTTATTCATATCTTCTGGCTGCAAGCAAATGAAACATGAAATCTTACAATTAATGTTTAAAAAAATCGAAAAAATCCTAATAACTGTTATCTATGATTAGGTATTATATAAATAGTTGAGTTTGATGTAGATATTCTTTAGGTAATACCAATATTACCTTAAGAATATCTACGTCAGATTTTTTAATTCCAAAATTTAAAAAAGTGGGAAAAGCTAAAAAAAGCTAGAGCTATATATCAAAATAGACCACAGATTTTGAAAGAAAGGGAAGATCTGTTAGTGGTAGGGTTAACCCTTTAACTTTAAAGTTGCAAACATGTTTGAAACGCCCGTTTCGTTTATTGCAATAAAGCAGTGTTCTAAGCGTCACAAACAATAGGATTATTCGGTTTTAGTTTGAAATTAGTCCTAGTTTGTTAATATAAATATTTTCCTTTTACTTTCAGATCGACCTAAATATTATGAAGACAATCTACCCAGTCCCCCACACCCGCCGGTATATTCGAGCCCGTTCGACAATACATTATCGGAAAACATCCCAAGCTACGACTCGAGTCCTCGAGACCTTTCGAGGGAATTTGAAGATTCGCCGACACCTGAATTGCATCACAGGTCAAAGTCCGAAGCCTTGTTGGAGACTAATTTCGATTTTGACGATTCGGAATCGAGCCCTTTGCCAATGTCCGAGGACCACCGGTCACACAGTCAACCGTTAGAGACGGCTATGTAGTGTATGCATTTATTTAAATTTTAACCAAACTGCAAGTCCCATCTGGCCACAGTTTATACTATAAACAATATTTTTTGTTTCTGAATTATTAACAAGTTAATATTTAGCTAAAATGTGTACTATAACGACAATCTTTGGAATACTAAAATAGTGCAAAGTGTGAGGAAAAAATAAATATTTTATGGCTAAGCACTACACTATTACAATTTTATAGATTTGGTTTTTTTCTGGTTTGAGGTTTAGTTGCCAGGACAAAAACTAAAAAAAGTATAATTTTTATCTAAAGATATATGTCTATATCTATAATTTATATCTAAATACAGTTACTAATTCAACTAATACAAATCTGAGACAATCGAATCGTTATTCAAAGGTTGTCTGGATAAATCTTAGAATAGCTGTGGATAACTTTTAAAATGAAAAACCGTGTATTGTTCAGCCGTCTCTACATATATCTTAATTAAAATGGGGAAACTTAATGTCAGGTCTTAAATCTTCTTCGATGTATAAAAACAAGTATTTAATAGATGTGTATATTTTAAGTAGAAAAACAAATTAAAGACTGAGAAAAAATTATCTGTGTGATTCATGTTTTTGTGCATTTAAGGTAAATATTGTATTTAAACTTTGAATCAATAGAGTCCATAATTTCATACTGTACATGGCTTTTGTATCTATAGTATTTTTTTAAATTATCTGTACCTAGTATTCTAGGTAACTTTTTCTTAAGGTGGCAGCCATGAATCGTAAATACCGGTTTTTAATAAATCAACGATGCACTTATATTTACTGCTATATATGTGAAGTATAATATGTCATGTTGACCATATTTAATTTAGGGCCGCTTGCATAAGGTTGCTTTTATTTAAGAAACACAAAACGTATTTAACACCCTTAAATACAATTAGCGTCTTGCACAACGAAAAATTTGCCGCTAAATATGTTTAAAGATCTGTCAATACGTTTTGTGTAAAACGTATTTAGGCAGTTTAATATATATAACTACTTTTATTTAAAGGCGATCATTATGCAATCGGCCCTTGCTGTCTGAGGTTTTAATAATAATGTTATTACGAATGAATCTGATGCTTACATTTTACCGATTTAAATCAACTGCTAATGAAAACTGTACTTACGTTTTTCTACAAATTGTACCTTTGAAATGAATTTAATTTTAAAGATGCGGTTTACTTGAATTATATTATGATATACTTGCGTAAGTTGAATTAAGATTAAAGAATTATTTTCAAGCCCTTATTCGAAAATAAATGAAGACTATGTAATTTAAAATGTTATTCAGCACCAAAATAGTGTATCGTATAATTTATTTCAGAATAAATTATATGTTGTATGCTGCTGCTCCACCTGGGATAATTTTATAATAATTGATCGTCTCAAGATGCGATATTGTTATTAATTGTGAATGACGTTTTAAATATTGACAGAAAAGTATATATTTACACTAATTCAGCTGCTCATTAACGGCGCTGTTTGTAACACTACAACTTACAAGACCATAACTCAAAATATCGAAATGTTACTACTATTAATGAGGAAAAGAAAGAGCGCGAAATGCGTCTTTAAAACTTACGACATTCCAATAAGGATTTAAATAAACAAATATATTTTTAATAAGGGTTTAACAATAATAAATTAACTAAGAGTGCACGATCTCATAATTAACAGAATAACGTAATGCCTTTATAATGAAAGCCTTATAATGTAAAATAAATAGGTATATATTTATATAATTAAGATAAGTACCTACCTAATAATTTTTATTTATTGGGTAGATATAATATTTTTAAATATTATTGTGTAAGAATTGTTTCTATGCAATGAATAAAATGTTTATTTTATATTTGTCCGTCCTAAAATTTTTATATTGTGTTTAGATAGTGAATATTATTCAATGAATAAATTAGTTTAGTATATGTATGTAATTATTTTATATCGTTATTATGTAATGAAATTTTTAATATTAAGTTTAATTTTATTATTTTTAATGAGAATCAAGAAATCCAAGGATGTAATAAAGAAATCTTGTTGGTACTGCATCTTGAACTTTTTTTTAATTATAAATAATATTGAAATAAATCAATATGTTTCAAAGTGAGATATATAGTGTAATAATTATGCTTTAACTAATTATCTTCACGAAAAGTAACGAGTTGAACTTACCATCCCAACATGAACAATAAATTATTGTTTTTTATCAAAATTGAATAAATATTATTCTTACTAGTTAGTTGTTTCCTTTACTAAACTTGAGATTAGGTGTAATATCAAAATCTCAACAATATCAAAATCTGCAACTCACAATATTTCCAATGGTAAAACAAACTAAATATATACGACACCAATTTGCAACCAATTTTAATACATGTATACATACTTTAGAAACAAAAAATAATTATCACGAGAAGCAAGTCTTGGCATCGTGAGGAATATCTTATGTTCAATACACTAGTAAATAAAAAAGTTGACTTAGCCAGCTCGAGAAGAAACAGGACTGCAGAGGCTTCCGGAAGCAACCGGGATTTAACATAAAAATGGTGATAAAACTGCCACATAGATAAGGGTTTATAAAGACCCTTAAACCTATAGCACGGCAATGAGTACTAAAAGAAATTGATGTATTTTATTTGGTTATGAAATTAACGGATTCTTAATGAGTATCTCGACTAGTGGGGTTGACAAAAAACATTTCACTTTTCAAAAAATATTATCTTCGTTACAGAGTTAACCCCAGATTTACTGGTTGAATTTGATATATTTTATATATTAAAACTCTTATTTAATTTAAGTGGATGATGACACAATTGAAAACTGAAGATGACTTGGTTCGTTGGTAATCAACTACCAGAAATGTATGAAGATGTTGTACCACATAGCACCTAATATTTTAGGAGATGCTCCAGATTCAGGTATGTTTTTTTCAATACTGTAATATCATGAAATAAATAAAAGATTGTTAAGTATCATAACCATTTCTTGCTACAGATACACAAGATGTAGATGAAAAGGACCAAATCGAACCAGACTTCTATTATGAAGATTCATTCACTGATGATGAAAAAAGAACGTATTTTTTTATTACTTCATTTCCTTCTAAATATACATGTATGTCTTTCAAGACCACGGGCCATAAAAATGGCCCGGACTTTTGGAGGGCTTGCGTGGAGCCATGGGGAGGCCAACACGTAGAGGCCCCTTGACAAATTTAATGTAAATATGTGGCGTGACCCTGACCGGCGATTATCCCTGTCTACACCATATAATAATGCACCCAAGGACAAGCCCCGGCCAGTGTAGGACTATTGTGGGAAATGAGGACAAAAAGTACCGGGCTATTGGGGTGAACTGTTAGTGGTACTAGCGGTCTGGGAATATGGGGACTATGGCGTCTGCCCGTCGCAATGTTCAGGGAACATATGGAAAAATGGGCAGACGGTGACTCGCCACTCCCTGCATGGGCCCCTAAAAATGCCATAAAATACAGGGGCAACATGGGTGTGAGTGGCTAAGGGGTGTAGAGAGGTGGGCTGCAGGTTCACCGAAGCTACTTCTGACGTGATGCCATTTATCACTTCCAACCCTGGAGCTCGAGTCTTAGCATTCAGTATTATTATTATTATTTTTCTAACCGCCAGGTCAAGAAAATTCTTCCACATAATTGTCAGATTATGGGTCAGCACGACAAGGACATCAGCTGAACTCTCCATATATTCAATATACTCTTTGAGCTGAACCGTCTGTATATTAATCTGACACGCTCCAGTATTTCAATGTAACTTTTTTTTGCAAATTCGAAAATCGCTTTGACTTTTGAACGCGTCCAAATCAGCCTTTTGAGTATCTGACGAGCTCGAATATTTTTTTATCCCATTTTCAACCCCTTCATGCAAACCAGCAGATGAATATTTCTGCGTTATCATGCGCATACATTATTAATATCTGACGCGCTTGAGTATTTCTGTGTGATTCTTTTTTTCTTTTTAGCATCTAATCTTCACAATCCAAAAGGTCCTTGTGAAGCTCGATTAACAATAAAAAATTAACTCCACATTTAGCCTCTTGGGCTCCCCTACTACATGGATCACAGTGGTTCCATTGGTAATACACAAAGGCTACGTTCCACAAGAGGTTCATTCGACCATGTTCGCGACAGCGATTTTTCCTGATCCATTTGCTTTCAGATGTTACAATTAAAAACTCTTGTGGAACGAATTATGGAGCGTTGATGTCAATGACATATACAAAGGCGTTGGTTTATTTGAAAATCGCGCTTTTTTTCAACGTCAATCGACAGAGAGACAACTCTGTTCAACGCCCAATTCGACCCAGCTCGATTTTTGGCGGGAATTGAAAGATGTTGTGATGTGCAGTTTTATTTTATAAAAATGTGTAAAATTCGTCTAAAATGAACTATAGTTGTAGGATATCGATAGTTTTTGAGTAGTGTAATACAGTAATTATGTGTTTTGTGAGAAATGTGGGATCTATATTCATATATTTTTTAATATTTATGGCTTGGCAACTAGGCCTTTAGCCAGTTCTTAATTAAAATATATTTATATATAGTTAAATGTCGCCTTTTGAGTTGTCACAAGAACTCCGTAGAATGGCACTAGCTGATTACCTACAGTTCAGCTGTGATACACATAGGCTTAAGAAAATGAAGAAATTATATTCTAAACTAAGATCTGGCTTAAAGGCTTAGCTGCCAAGTCATAAATCTAAATTGATAAATCGATCCAGCTCTTGTCATGGGTTGTTGGAGCGTTGTGTGATCGATAATAATAACCTAAATAGTGATGTTTCGCCACGAACGTAACGACCGTGGCCGCCATGTGGAACGGCAAACGGAGCATTTTGGGCGTTGTGAGATAAGTAAGAACGCGGTCCTAGTGTATTAATATCAGCGTTGCCAGATGAGGGGGATGCCCTGAAAATTCGGGAGTATTTTTCACGTCTGGGGGGAGATCCGGGCGTAAAGATTCTTTGGAGGACTTTCGGGGGGAAATATTTTGTTGTTAGAAATTTTGGAGAGATATTTTAAGTATCAATAATTCATCTACAAACACAATTCTCATCACTACAATTATTATATCTAAGTCACAATACGGTATTATTACTTTATCTTAGAATTATACTATACTAGTGAATCATACTTCAATTCAATAGTTCATTTTAATAATCCAATTCATTGGTTCGTTCATTTACGTTATCTATTTATTATCCCGTCTCTACTCGTATGCGTCGTATCCCATAGGCTACTTTCCGTTAGAGACTGACAATGATCACGTTCACAACTGCGATTTTTCCCATTTCACTTATTTGCTGGCGTCACAATCGTAAACTCAAGTGGAATGTTTATTTAACGCACCTATTGACACGGGTCGTCGTCAGCGCCCCGTGAGGGAAAATGATGACGTCATTAGTGACGTTTTCGCTACGACGGTGGTTTTGCTTTTTTCTTTCTCCTTTAAAATAAATAAAAACTATTTTGGGGTTTTTATTTCTCAAAAAGCTTATTTTTGGGGTTTTTGAAAAAAATTGGGGGTTAATTGACATGGTCATCTGGCAACGCTGATTAATATTAATGGCAATCGAGAGTTTTTGGCGGGAACTGAAAGGAGACGTTGTGCTGTGCAGTTTTATTTTCTAAAAATGTGTATAATTACTCTAAAATAAACAATAGTTGCAGGATATTGATAGTTTTTGAGTAGAAATTATGTGTTTTTGTGAGAAATGTGAACCGTATAGTCAGATGTGATCTTTCGAGTTTTCACAAGAACTCCGTTGAATGGCGTCGGTTGTAGACTGCAATACAACTGCGATACTATACGAAGACCTATTATTTAACATGTTTCCGACTGAAAGACTTTGATTCTATGGTCATGAATAAATTAATTAATAAAAAAAAAAAAATTAATGGCAATCTGTGCTATCAACTGTCAAATATTTTTCGTGGAATGGGGGTTTCTTTGTTGTCGATCGATTAATTATCGTGTTTATTCGCGCAAAATGATTCAATTCAAATTGTCTTTAATTTTATAAACGGCTATAGTTGTTGCTGTGTGTTAAAAAATATATGAGGATAAATAGTGTACATTTTGATTCAGAAAAACCATACGACAACTACAGTAATTCCGCACGAAATATTTATTTAATGAATTATTGAATTTGTTTGTGAAAATGGATGCGACAGGGTCTATAAATAACGCAGCCTGTATTGATAGTGTTGAAAATGAAGAAGAAATTATTGACGACTCTGAGGAAAGAGAATTAGTGACTGATTCATGCTCAACCAAGGTCTTGGACACAGTTGAGCAGCCGAATGATAAATACCGCATTGTTTATATACTTTTTTATTTGTTTGGCGTAACTTCTTTAGTGCCCTGGAATTTTCTGATTACTGCGAACGATGTGAGTATAAATCCATACCATATAAATGTGTAATTAATTTATTCCATACCATATAAAACTTTGTAATTTCTGAAATTGACTTTTTGTTTGTTTTTTATATATGATATTGGGATTATACAGATTGCCATTAAACTTGCCATATCGTTTCAATAAATGGGATGAACATAGGATTTTTTCATGCCAGAAAATGTAACAGCTGTTGTGAAATTATGTTTCAAAATGTTTATGGACAAAGCAAATTAACCAAAATAATAGTAAATTTGACATACCTGTAGGAGCTTTAGATAAAAAGGGATGATCATAATTATGATATTTTTAAAGCTGAAAATGGGATAGATTCTGAGTGAAATGAGTTCAAAATATATGTGAAACTAGTTGATATAAAAACTATTTATTTTGTACTGTTACAATTTACAGTGGATTAGTAAATGATATATAATATTTAAAAACTAATGTTAGTAAATATAGATCCCAACACTTTATATAAATATAAAATTGATTTAGTGGAGTTTTAGTTCCGGTTTATTAAATTTAATTGTTTATACACAATATAAGCTTAATATAATATATAAGTGTATTATATTAAGCTAAGATTATATACAATAAGATAATATTATGTATAATAATATTATATAAAATAGTAATAAGATTACATTTAGTACATTTAATTTTATTTAGGTTTATGGCATGGCAGCTATGCCATGCTAAAAACCTGTGCCTATGTATATTTATAGCTCAGCTGAACTGTAGGTTATCAACAGACACCATTCAACAGAGTTTTGTGACAACTCAAAAGGCCACATTTGACTACACATTTCAAATTTCTCTAAAAACCACTTAACTAGTACTCAAAAACTGTCAATATACCACAACTGCTGTTCATTATAGAGTAGTTCTCATGATGTTAAAAAATAGAACTGCAAACTGTCTCCTTTCAGTTCACTCCATAAACTCTTCATTGGTTATATTTTATATGGTGTAGACAGGGATAATGACCTGTCAGTGTTACCCCACATTTTCATTAAATTTGTCAATGGGCTTCTATATGTTGGCCTTTTTTTTTTTGTTTTGAGGCGAGGGAAAATGCTTAACCGATTTGCGCACACTCTGGGCCACCGCTAGGAAGCGGCACGCATCCATCGGGGGCGATAACACTAGCAATAGTATGCTTTGTTTGTGCTCTGTCCGCGATCGATGACACAGAGTAGTGTGGAGACTCCGAGTGATGCCGCACGGGCAAGCAACCTCAATATCCACTAAAAACCCCCTCCTCCCTTTACGACCCTGCGCTATTGTTTGTGATGGAAAGACTGAGATATAGAACATAGTTACGAAACAGTCGATCCAGCGCAATAAAGTGCCTAAAGTGTGCCCCGGAAGAACACACCCCACTTCGAGACGGGGGCAGATGAATCCCTTGCTTTACCTAGCAGCTAAGGGCCCCCCGTTTCTATATGTTGGCCTTCCCATAGCCCAATGCAAGCCCTCCAAAAGGCCAGGCCATTTTTATGGCCCATGGTCTTCAGGTCATGATGAGAGTTATATTATTAATTGTGATGACACATACCTACTGTTTTCTATCACTGTTGACTCACCCTAATGTCTTCCTGATATGGACTCTGTGATGACACATCTTTTCTATTAGATTATATCTTTTTGTATAACAATTTATTTATTTTCTCAATGATATAATAAAAGCGAACAAAGTATATTTGTAGAAAGAACCAAATGTATATAAAATAATTCATAATTTGCTTCCCGTGGAAAAAATTATTGAATCTATCTACATACACTTTGATTCTACATAATGTATGGTATGAATAATATGTAAATAAGTGACTTAGATTATGCAAACTCTAAAATTAGAAGTTATTTAAAATACTACTATCAATGTGAAGTATTACTTTAGTATGTCATAAGGCCACATACACATTGAGCCAATGAACATTTGCAGGACAGGCTGTGACATCAAAATTATCTGCTTTACTACAGCCAGGTAACTTCCAGATGACGTCATTAGCTCAATGTATAAGCATCAAAAAAGGTTACTTGGAAGAGATTTTTGCAAGCAATAAAATTTAAGATTATTAAGTGTGTGCTTTATTTTTCATTATTTTGATGTCTACAATAAAGAGTGTAGTATAATTCTTACATTATTTTTTAGTTAAGTGTAATTGACTGACTAAGAAGAAAATATATTTTGTTTCAGTATTGGATGTACAAATTTCGTGATACCACACCAAACAACCTGACAATACTCGAAGTGCAGAAAAGTCAATTCCAAGCAGAGTTCACATCTTACCTAAATGTTGCAACAGCTATACCCAACTTGATATTCCTTATTTTAAATTCACTTTATGGCCACCTGTAAGTATTGTTGTTTGTACTTTTAGGATGTTAGGTAGGGTAGTTTGTTTGATACAGCTAGAAATTTTTAAACAGTGGTATAAAATTGCATTGTAGGGTCATTGAAATTGTAAATTTAAATGATAAAGAACTCGGTTATTGTAATGAAAATGACTGTGAATTGGTGTGTTATGGATATCAAATTTTGATCAATTTGATGTGCAACCCTATTTTGAGTTATTCTGTGAACTATATTGTTTTTTCTTGTTTATATTGGGTGATAAGTAAAGAATTAATTAACAAAGAACAAACAGACAGACATTTAATTAAACCTAATAGACCTTTAAAATTTTAAGGTCACTAATTATAATACTTACTGATGTTGACTCTCTTGAGCATTGTTTTAGCGCATTTGCAGATACTTTTGATTAGTTTATTATAATCAATTATATAATAATAACAACAGCCCAAAAACGTCCCACTGCTAGGCTCGTACCTTCCACTATTAAAGAACAGAACAGAACCCACCACTTGTTTAAGGCAGTTTAGCAGGTTTGACACATCAGTTATTTCGATGTGCAGGTTTCGTCACAATGTTTTCCTTCACCATTGTAAGCACATGGTAATTGTAACAATATGCATATTAAGTCAGAAAACTGCCTAAGTGGTGCATGAATTCCCGTCAGGATTCGAACCCACGACCTTTGAGTTTGAGGAGCCTGTGCTGGCCATAACGCTACCTCGATTTTTTTTATACAGTCAATTAGTGTATTATAATTTTTTAGGGTGTCCCTAAAAAGCAGGCTACAAGGCTCTTTGGTTATTGTAACAATCTGTTTCCTTGTGACAACCTCTTTGGTACAAGTTGATACTGATGAATGGCAAAATGGATTCTTCATTATCACAATGGTTACTGTCGTTATTATGACTGGTAAGGTATATCTGTATTTATAAATTAAATTATTGCTTCTTTGGGCTGTACTTGGTTACCATAATAACCTTGCGGCGATTTATGTGGTAGACGATTTCAATATAGAAAAAAAAACAAGTATCCTGCAACTACACTACACTACAATTTGTGATGATGCAAAGTGCCGAAAAAAATAGGAAAACAGCCTCTGGGATCAGGATAAGATGATGATGTGTAGTTTGTGACTATTTGTTTGTATTTTCTGGATGTGACTTTTTTTTAAACCAGAGATCATTTATCTCATCCAAATGACATTTATTCACATAGCGTTTTTTGCATGTTTTTCGAATGAGTAACAACTCTAATTGAAAATCTCAATCAATGTCGACTAATCAATTCTACTATATATCGATCGATGTTAGAAACTACTGATCGACGTCGAATAATCCATTTTACCGTCGATTGACGACCAATCGGTTGGTCTGGTAACACGCCAAGGCTCTCCCTGCCGCTACGGCTTCACTCGCATTAATCTCGATTCCGCGTCTAGCAGGAAGTTTACATTTCCTGGTCATAAATTCTGCCATATTTGTCTCCAATATGTAAAGAGTTTACATATAAATTTAAATCAAAATCATTCATTCTATCATCCAACGCTGTGGAGAAGGAACATCACTTTATTATTATTAAAATATAACGTCGTAATATTTTATCTAACTTATTACAGTCTTTATCTCTTTTGGGTATACATAATTTATTATCGAAGTCGATGAGACAGCTACCTGGAAGTTAGTATTTAATTAATTATGGTGAATCATGTCCGCATGATAAAGTTTTGTTTCGAGCTCTCCCTGTACTTTTTATCTCCGTGTGATGATGTAATTGATGTAAAAGCATCCTAACTCATAATTATACATAAATATAATGCAGTTGTGTGGATAGATTTTTGTTTCAGCGTTAGTTATTTTCAGGAAGGAAGTATCAAAAAATATATTATCCTTAATTCTGAATTTTATTTAAATCTAGAGGGCCCGGCACATTGTCATGCCTTGAAAACATAAAAATCTCTAAGACGGTTGCTTGCCATCTACAAAGACCAATTGTGAATCTGAATCATACAATCAAACACACAAACAAAATATGATCACAATCTTGTAAACCGGTTTTAGCGCCACCTACCGGTTCCAATTCTGAATATACTGTTACAAAATTTTCATACAAATAATGAAGTAATTAAGTTTAAGGAGAAGAAGTGTCAAGAAACCGCAGCAACAAAGACGTCTAGTTAAACATTTTTATTTTATTATTATGTGTAAATTGTTAAATTAAAATAATAATAATAGCTTTATGTGGAAAATGGACTTGAATTTTTAACAGTGTATCTTTTTAAAAAGTCCTAGTGTTTCCTTGTAGAATAGTTTACGCCAGTTTAACAGTCTGTGACAATCCTTATTGAGAAACCGATAGCTACCATGATGCTTTTAGCTTTGCTGCTAGCAAACTCGTAATCAAACTTCGTGAGAACTACAGTTTGACTTTATTATTTCTAGCCGCAAGCGCAGTCTTCATTGGTGGCCTTGTCGGCATAGCAAGCAGATTCTCCAAGGAATATATGGCTGCAGTCGTAAGCGGACAATCTCTCGGCGGAATAATAGCAGCAATCGCTCAAATAATATCACTCGCTTTCAAAATATCACCTTTACATAGTGCCCTTATATACTTCATTATCGCCGATATAATGGTCATATCATCTCTGATATCCTATGTAATGTTATATAAATTAGATTTCTTCACATATCATATATTGAGGGGATGTGGGGGTATTGCAGCTAATAGGCATAGGGAGGTGTCAATTTGGGCTATCGTGAAGAAGATATGGGTATATGCCTTTAGTATTTTTGCTGTTTTTGCAATAAGCATGTCTGTTTATCCGGCTGTGACGGTGTTAGTCGAATCTCATCCTGTCACCAAAGGAACGGATTGGAATAGTAAGTATTTTTGATTTGTCGTCTTAATTCGGGATTAAGTAAATATATGTAAAGTTCTTTTGATCGACCTGAACAACATAAAATATTTTTTTTAGATATATTCTTCGTACCTGTGGTCAATTATTTGATATTCAATTGTGGAGACTATTCTGGAAGACTTGTTTCGGGATTTATATTGCGAGTAAGTAATTATTTTTATCACATGATATACATATATATAGGTTATTTTATAATATAGCATTGATTTAAATTTACGACTTACACCTAACCTAATTCTTTCGTTCACACAACACAACACAATGAAAAATTCGTTGAAAAATATGCTTAACTCTTAAAACCTGGTTTTGATTAATATAGTAAATTTAGGTGAAATCTGTGATTATGGAAGTATAGTCTGACAACAAATTATTATGGTCGAGTTTCGACCACTGGCGACCACTAGTTGTTATTATTATCCATTTACAATATATATATATCCTAAAATCTTTTGTTTGTAGCCTGATAATCAATGGATTATAGCTGTCGCGAGTATACTTAGGATAATCGGCGTACCGATGTTGATGCTTTGCAACGCCCAGCCGAGGAAACACCTGCCTGTGGTATTCCTCTGGGATTGGGAGTACATAATCATCATGATCGTATTCGCATTCACCAATGGATACCTAACCAACATCGTCATGATTAATTCCACCAGGTTGGTCTTATTTACAATACTTTTATGCTGTCTTTCGTTATGCATCTCCCATTGTACCCTTAACTAGATTACTCTACCTAAAGAATATTTTAAATAAGCTTTTTTTAAAAGGTTTTTAAATACAAGCTTTTGAAATCCTGGATATCATGTAGCAGCAGAGTGCTAGCCAAGATAAGTAAAACAAGCCCAAACACGAGGGGTCTATCTTTAGTACAGGAGTTCGTATGGCCACCTTTCGACTTCATCATCAGATTAGCTCCATGGTACCATATTATTGCATTGTCACGCGATATACATATATACATATGCATGCAATATTTAAGCTCAATCGGAAACCGGGAAGTTGGTGTAATTTAACTTCAAAGATTCCACCCGAACTTACATACATACATCCAATGCAAGTTACATAAAAGCTTGTAAAAAGGTACTAAGCTAATGAAGGACTTCAAACGAACCATATATCAAAATATTATAAATTTGTTATTTTATTGGCAAAATTATTGCAAGAGGGTATCGAATCCTAAATATGGACCTTACGTGATTAAAACATTTTCGCAAATTGATCATTGCACGGAAGTGGGTCACATTTAATATTTCTTGGTATAGTAGATCATTACAAAACGTAGTCTGACACATAAATCGATAAACACAGGAATGAGACCACGAGTGTTCCTTTCTTAGAGTAATAAATTTACATTCAGTATCTTTAGTTCCTCTCACATTTAAATATCGATTTAAACTACAAATGTAAATTCGTATTTTTATAATTTAATTTGTTTGATCTATCTAGGTCCTAGATCAAACACATTAGATTCTAAAACTATAACACACTAGATGTGCCTGCGGTTTCACCCGAGTGGTGTTGAAAACTCATTATAATTTGGATAATGATACACTATATCTTTATAAATTATATAGCCTACGTGACATTCCGGTGTGTAAGCTATGTTACTGTAAAGTGTCATCAAAATCCATTCAGTAGTTTTTGTGTGAAAGAGTAACAAACATACATCCATTCTCACAATTTCGCGTTTATAATATTTATAGAGATAATAATACGTAATAACAATAAAATTCTACTAGGATTTTATTTTTTGTAAGGAAGAAATGTTAGCATCTATATCTAGAGCCCTATATGTAGCATAGGGCTCTAGATATAGATCCTATATAGGGCATTGGTTAGTTTTATTGATTTTCGTACAAATAATTGAACACATATAAATATAGTATCTAAACTTGGGAGTCAAGCTAATCAAAACATTTTGTCAATTTGAGTTCAGTATAAAAATATTTATCTATAACAGCAAACAATAATAAAAATGTTTTAATTAAATTATATGTTATGCTCTGTTCATATTTAAATTTTGATTTGCGTAGTGAAAATTTCCAATTTTAAAGACGAACACAAGGCTGAACACGGGACAATATTAACGCAGGTTAACTCAACAACTTACAAACCAGATATCAATCTCGTCTTCCAATTATTTGGTGTGTTCTGACATATGTCGTCTGTCACACCACAAATCATCTTATCACCTTTCACACAATCCATTCATCTCTTTTGTGTCACGTGACTTTTATCCCTCATTACATGCCCATACCACTATTAATCTTCTCCCTCTCCATTTTTCAGTCACGGGTGCACTTTTAAAAATTTATGTACTCATTTTGCCCATTGGATATTCTTGTAACTCCACATATCCATCTCACACCCTCCTCTCGGCTGAGTGGATACGTAAGACAAACAAGATGTTAATGAATGAATGAAAAATCTTTATTGTTCACCATAAATTAAATGTAGACAATTGAAGACATGAGTGGATGAAGGTGATAACTCGCATAATTCCAATTCTGAGTAATCGAGATAAAAGTTTACTTTAACTGAACTGACTTAACATCTTTTTCACTCTTTTTTTTTAAATATGCTTATATCTATGGTCTAAGGTCTGCAGTTATTTGTATCGACTTATAACTTCATCTACGCAAAAAAAGCAAAAACGAATATGCGACATATCACTTCATCCACTCACGTCTTCAATTGATATGGATACATTTGTATAAGAATAATGAGCCGCCTTATCGCTTATAGCGATCTCTTCTACGCAACCTAGTGTCTAAGGAGAATTTAAACGAAATTGAAATAATAGTATTTAATAAATCCAAAACGTACAAAGTGTGAAGAAAGTGCATAATACTTAGTTATTTTTTTAGTTATCCTAAAACCTCATCTTGGCTGACAGGTTTGACTTTTGATGTGCCAGCTCTTAATTGTTGTGCTAGCAAATGTAAAGCTAACATAACAATTGTAACAAACCTTTAGGCTACAAGTTCTGCTAACATTAGTTTTAAATGTTTCTATTTTGTGTAATTTTACTAACCAACATATGAATTATATGTATAACATAATTCTAAATAAATGATTATTAATTTATTTATTAGTGCTACTACGAATAAGTTATTATTACCAATGCATAAAAGTAAGAAATTGATACTAACATCCTTATCTATTATTATAAACAAACAAGTTGTTTATAGTGTAAATTGACATTAAGATAGTGATTACACGCTTCAATGCCTTCAATGGTTTATTTTGATTTTATCTCAAGCATAATTATATAATTAATGTTTATTGTTTTAATCTTGTGAATCTTATAACATATTAACATCAATTATGTCAAGTTAGCAGTTAGTCCGTGACAAATTTGTTTTTTTGCCAATTTATAACACTCAATTGTAACCCACATAATCTATTAATTACTTGACGTTTTCATATTTTGTGGTCCAATTTTGAAAATGAAATGAACTACTTCTTAAAGCACACTTATTAATTACCAGAGTAAACTTACGATTTCGCTTATGTAAAATTCAGATTCTTATTCCACGGGGATATTGGACGGTGACATCTTCCATCAGGTGGTAGTTAGTGGTGGGCGGTCAGCCTTTTATACACGTGGAAAAGTTGGTTTACGGACACCCCACTGCTCGAGGGCTGGCAGCGGTGTTAGTGTGGGACTCGCGCCGGTCAAGCCGGCGGCGGCGTCGGAGGGTCGTCCACGACGACTTCCAGCCGCCGTAGGCCACGGCCGTGCGAGCGACCGGGAGGAAACCGGACCCGCCCGCACATAAAGGCCGGAGAGGAGGGACGCGCGCCCCCTCTCACCTCGCGGTGAGGTAGAGGAGCCGTAGAGACCCAGATCTCCGGCTACCAAATGGTGAGGCCAGCCCGCAAAGGGGCCGGCCTCCGTCCGGGCTGGTGGTTTTCGCGAACGAGCCCACACCCCGGACAAAGGACGCTCGGGATCGGACAGGGGTTTTAGTGGGTACCCCTAATCGCGGCGTGGGGTGGTAGTGCCACCCCGACATGGCGAATCCCACACACGGGCTGCGACCTTTCCCCCTCGCGCGGCTTACGGTGCTCAAACGGATTTCCCCTGTATAAAAAAAGGGACTCGCCGCTTAGATATTCAATGTAATAAATAGCTCCCAAAATTCCTCGTTATTTTTCCTATAACCCTGGGGCAAGACCAAGAAAATGAGGTGGTGCCAACGCTGCGATCCTTGCTGGCGTTAATTACGTACTAGTTAAAACAGTATGCATATGATTTTAGATCAGAACATTGTCTAAAGTCTAGTTCTTCCCCAATTATAATTCAATACGGAACCATTAGAATGAGACGCGAGTACTTTAGCCATCAAGCTGCTATAAATTCATAAATTAAAACTTGGTAATTAATCATTTTCTCCATAAATATTTGCAAGTCAAATTGGGTCAATGTCAGGTTATTGTATTTGTTTGCAAGTGGCACTGTTTCAAAGGTGGCCCTAATGCAAATATGCAAACTAATTTCCATATTATGCTAGCTTGGCACGCTGCTATCAGCGCGACCTATCTGTAATGTTACTCTATAAACTAGGTTATCAAAGGAATTTATTGTTTTCTATTAGACATAAATGTATGTTGAATGCATAAATATGCCTCGATTGATATTTGTAGAACAAAGACTATATCATGTAAGAACTGTGTCTAAAATGCTAAAAAATAGTTATGAAAAATGATTGTAGAAAATTCGTGTCATGTTTATTAGCTGGGTATGAATATTATGGTCAGGGGGTCTGTATTTAAATATAGATATACAGATAACAGTTTATTGCACTCCAAAATAAACTATATTTACAATGCTTTCTTGGCAATACAATAGGCGGCCTTAACTCTTAAAGCGATTTCTTCCAGACCACCTAAATTAGAAGAAGTCTTTGTTAATCTGGTGACGTAGGTAGTGCAGAAAAAGGAGAAATAGATACATATATATTTAAGTAAAGTAGAGAAAGTTTGTAGGCTTCTTTAAGAACTTTAAAGAAGCCTTACTCTAATTCAATATGAATAAGATATAGTTTAATTTAAACAATTGTTTTAATATATTAATACTTGTTATTTACTCCACATATATTTTAACAGAAACAAAAAGAAAATTTGAATTAAAAATCACATCATAAAAAAGAATGTTGTGGGGGCTAATAAGACTTGATTAAAGAATACGAAAGGTGTTCGTTGTTACAAGATATATTTTCAAGTGTAACTTCATCAGTGGCAGAAACAACTTAAAAGTCAGCCACTCATTCCAATATTAAACTCAAATTTAATTTATACAAAAAGTTTGTTATTTGTTTAGGTTTATGACTTGGCAGCTAGGCCTTTAAGCCAGGTCTTAGCTATAATATAGCTTCTTTATTTTCTTAAGCCTATGTGTAGCACAGCTGAACTGTAGGTTATCAGCTAGTGCCATTCAACAGAGTTCTTGTGACAACTCAAAAGGCCCCATTTGACTACAGTTCACATTTCTCACAAAACCACATAATTACTACTCAAAAACTATCAATATCCCACAACTCTTGATCATTTTAGAGTAATTTTACAAATTAAAAAAAAATAAACTGCACAGCACAACATCACCTTTCAGTACCCGCCAAAAAACTCCAAAAAGTTTGTATATACATCAAATGTGTCTAAGGACATGCGTTATTGTAAAATTTGTTAGGAAACTCTTTTTGTAAGGTTTTAGAATTGCACAGCTGGACTAGTGGCTAAATATATCAAAATGTTCATAAATTTCAGAGTGGTTGAACTTCATGAGAGGGAGAAAGCGTCATCAGTAATAGCGACGATGCTGAGCGTCGGGCTAACAATGGGCGCCGCGGTCGGAATGCTTCTCGTGCACGTACTTTAAAGCTTCTTGTAGTGATTTAATCACGGATTATAAATCTCTTTAAACTATGTCCTATTGACTTATGTTTGACATGCATTTGTTAACTTTATGTTAAGTTTTTTTACACCTGTGCAAATTATGCCATGCATACTTGCCTTTGAAATTAGTCAACATTGTAATTAACATGAAAGAAGATAATTATCTATAAAGTGGTGACAAAATAAATGTACTTGCAATATGTTAAAAAGTGCATTTTTAGGTTACTGGCAATTAAAAATAAGGAACAAAAATAAGTATTTTACGATGACCATCAAAACTTGACGGAGATAATGCGTCATAAATTAAATCGAATTTAATCTCGTCGTTCAAAACCATGATATTGTTATTAATTTAATGTCATATATTATTTGATATATTATATGACGTGGCATGATATTCTCCCAATAAAAAAAGTCACTATGATAACGTCTTAAATACATCACTAGATGACGCCACAAAATATTCTTACTTCGTTTTTTTTTTAATTTTTAGAGCAAATTTCCCATGGCCGGCTTCTATATGCTACTATCTATTTACTTGAGTTACCATCGGTTGAATTTTTATATTACTGGCTTTTGACTTCAATGTGACATAAGCTCCTTAGGATATGTCAGTTTAATCGATTGGAAGATAAATAAACGATTGGTAAGGTATTGGCTATTAGTGAAACTTGTAAGAATTTTCAATGTTTAATTAATGTCAGAAAAGTGATTTATCTATTAACTTACAAATATCTATATGTCATAGCGTGGTACGTATAATAATACATTATATATACATATTCAATCATCATAATATATAATATAGTATCCAGTTCTTGTGAATTCAGTCACAGTACAATTAAAAATGTTAGTTTGTTGAGATATCTTGTTCAATTGATTTTTATTTGTTTATAAATAAAAGTCACACAGCCTTATGAAATATATTTTATAATCGTATATTTAATATTAATTAATATAGGGCGAACTATATTTTTGTTGCCAACCACTCAACATTGGCATCGTATTAAATTATTCAAAACATTAAAAAATCTTAATATTTTGTAGCCATGCAATGATAATATTATTATTGTATGGCTACAAAATAAAAGTATTATTAAGATTTCTTAATATATTGAATAAATTAACTGGTTTAGTTTACCCTATATTAATAATGAATTTTATTTTTTAAACATCAAATTAGTAATGTCGGTGCACACCAGACTTAGTGTTACGTTTTTTATTGGGCGACTGGCATCGCTAGTATCCTTGTATATGCTTAGATCCAAGCTTATATCACGGCACATTTTGTCGCTTGATTTCATATGCGTATTAAATTAATTCAAAATTATATACTCTAGTATTTTACTTCAATGTAAATCGTAATTTATTTGCTCAATGAATCTTTTTTCGAAAGGGTATATTTTTATTTATTATAATATTATTTAAGCCCAAATTGGAGATATTTGACTCCATGAAACGACTATTATTAAGCATAATAAAGTACTCCTATTTTATACTGTGTACCTAATATTTATGTAGTTACCTAAACTGCCGTAATAACTGTTCTATAACAATATAAGTAACATAGGGTAAATTATACCAGTGTTGACACCCAACCCAATGATTGGCACCCAGACAAATTCTTGAAGATATTAAAAAATCCTCACATTTTTTATTTTATATTATACAATAATTATTATTATTATGGCTACAAATAAAAACTATTATGATTTAGGGCTTGCATACGATGTTATAAATTAGTTAATCATACTAACTGCTAAATACGTTTTACAAAACGTATTGACAAGCTTGAACATATTAGCGGCAATTTGCGCTGTGCAGACGCTATCGTATTTGAGGGTGTTAATGTTTAGTGTTTCTTATAATTAAGCAACTTATGCAACGTTAATGTTTGATTTATACATACGTGTTATTATTATAGGCGTCACAATGGATAGTTTCCCTACTTATGTATTGTACTTTTTTTTTTTGTTTTTTGTTTTTATTGTAACTTAACGTTACATTATTTTTAATATGTTTTTCTTATATACATCCGATATCGGCTACAATTTCTCCGGTCTAAAAATATACTGCTTTTGCAGATCTTACTATATTATTTTAAAAAATCCATTGAAAGAGTTTCTTTCAGTGGTATTTTTTTTTCACATGTGTAAAGTATTCGTACTTAAAATCAATGCTTAACATTTAAATTTTGCATACTTAAGCTTTCAAAAAAATATCTGAAATATTCCTTTAATAATATTACTAGATTTTATTTGTTAAAAATGTAGACTCGTTTCCTAGAAAAATAAAGTAAGCAAAAACCGAAGTTTCTGTCAAACCGTTTAAATTAGTAAATATTTCGGTTTCTAATGCCTCAAGTGTTCGAAATTACTTTTTAATTCGAAGGGATATAATTTGTTTCTAGAAGATTTCTAATGTCGCAGTTTTTGTTCAATTCCTATCCTGTGATAATTTTTTTCGTTATTTTGTTAAATGCTCCTGAGATATAACTGTAAGTAGATTCCGATTTAAAAACACCCTTATTCATAACGGTTATACGAGGTTAATAGACTCGTTAAACAAAAACTAAAAAGTGTTTTGGGTTAAACGCGTTTTAATGAGCTCTAACCTCATATAATTGCTATGGATAAGGCGTTGTTTAAAATAATAGTTTATAAGATATGCAATATAAATGTCTACTATGTTTTATGTAAGACTTTCATTTTAAAATTGTATTAAATAGATATAAAAAAACAATTAATTGCAGATCTCAAATAAATTAATTACTGGCAATGTATAATAAATAAAATATGATATTCTAATAATTATATAACAATTTTATTTCCGTATGGTTAGTTTTTCTCCCCTTTATTTATGACAGTTGAGAGGGATATTTTATATAAGAGTTTTTGACAGGGTTCGGGTCCTAAACTCTGTATTACCAATATTAAAATTTATAGTTATCTCCAGCCTACAAAATTAAAGAAAAATATAAGCACAATAACTCGAAGAGAACAAAAGAAACAGAAAAATTAATATCCTATTTGGATATTAATCTCATTTGTAACATAAAAAAATATATGATCATCGGAAATTTAATTCTGAAAAGCACTATCCTACATAACTGGCACCAAAGAGTATTTTTCTCCAGCTTTTCGACATGTTATGATTTAAAACATATTTATAGGCCAAATTAGTTAAAATTTGTAAATAAACTTAGTACAATATATAGAATAGTTTTATTTAGTATCTATATTAATTAAGTTATTCGAATATGTTTTACATAATAAAGTCTTACCGTGAGAGAAGCATGTGGTATTATTTAGATTTCTAGAATTTTGGAACTTTTCAAACTTAGTTTTTACAAGGCGGTTGTCAATTCCATTTTTCCGGTATAAATTGACATAAATAAAATGTTACCTCCTGATTCATAATAGTTATACGAGGTTTATAGACCAAATCTTGGTTATAATAGATTTTAGTCAACGATTTCGTTGGAAGTGTAAACGTTAAATAGATGTTATGTAAGCCCAATAGCCGGTTTATCTTGCGAGAATTACTTGCTTTAGTCATAAAGCATGAGACTGAAACTTTCTGAACCATATTGCTGCGTTTTGAAAGTGCGACAAAAGCCGCCTAAAACCGTTTTATTAAAAATCTTATTTAACGAGTTTTTGTTGCTAAAACCGTTTAATTGAGATTAAAGCTAGAACAAAACAAAAGCTCATCTCGCAACTAGGCTATAACCGGAATGATTTGCTTGTCGTTATAGGTTCACTAAAGTGACTCATAATCGCATCGTTAATGCTATTATGAATAATATTTTTCTTTAAACTGATTTTTAACGAGACTAAACTAGAAATCTCCTATAGCTCTTATGAATAAGAGGGCTTGTGTATAGAGTTTATAGTTATTATTGTACAGATGTGTAATTTTTTTGGTGTATGTTTTGAAATGTACCTGATTTTCGTGTGATTTTGAGTTCGCAATGTACAATTTATGTCGCATAAAATGCTGCATTATTTTACCAATTACAGGGATTATGACTTATAGCTCTTTATTTTAATTATCCGTAAAAGAATTTTTTATTAATAGAAAATTAGTTTTTGTGTTCGTATTTTGTTGATATACTTGATGCTGGTGTGCACCGACATTTAACCGGCGGTTAAAACAAAATAATCACTGTTTATGCATACATTTTTAGCGATTAATTTATTTTAACCATCGGTTAAAAGTCGGTGCACCAGCCTTAGATATTAAACTATGTTTAATTTGGTCCTTTAAATTGTGTTTAATTACATTTTTTATTTGTATTGTAACAAAAGTGATTAAAATTTAATAGGATCTTTAATCAAAACAGTTTGATTTGTTAGGACAATATAATCTAATAAATATATCAAAATGTATTGAAACATTCTTTTTAACTTTGACAAATATGAGTCTATATTTTGTCCACCTGTGTAGTATTTTAAAATACGGACTTAAAAGCGAAAAGATTTTCTTACAAGATTTTAGTCAAAATAACAAGCAAGGTAAGTGTAACTAAATGTAGTGTATACACACAGCATAAAGTAGTGACAAAGTGAAAAATATTAGAATTAAGCACCCTAATTATTATGTGATAATTGTATAATTCAAAAATTAAATTATTTATGTGACCAATTGTCTTTTTTTTATGTTATTGTTTAACGTTAAAAATTTTCTATATTTATTTCAGTATTTCACCTTTATTTGAAACAGATCAGAATAAATATAATCAAAATTCAATTTTTGTATCCGAAAACTTCACGCTATTTTTTCTTTAATTATCAAGTTGCCTTGGTATCATAATATAATAAATAGTATAGTCTATTTTTGCTTGACGCATTGTTATTTAAAACATATTTTTTGTCCAAATAAGTAAAAACATTGAAGTGAAAGTCAATAAGTTTCTTTTCAACGTCACATTGTTATTAATTGTTAATGACGTTAAACTTGCAACTAATGTATATACATGAATATAGCTACGTTATTAACAACGTTACTTATAACAGAAAAAAACGCATTTGGCCAGTTCGTATCATTATTCCACATGGAGCAGGGACATCAAAGGTTACAAATAAAAACACATTTACAAATCAATCAGTCCGTTTAATAAATAATGTCATGTAAAAAATAATCACATAGTTATACATTTTATATAATTAAATATGACATAGCGGCCCATACATAAAACATTAAAGATATGAATCCCCTCTCTTATGTACATGTAACATGGCGTTAATTACTGACAAGAGAAACAAAATGTTGCAATAGGATTTGAAAACATCACACTATCTACTAAGATAAAATACCAGTACTTGACACTGCATATAAGAATAGTGTAGGTTACAACACTAACACCACTTAATCAACTTAGACACAAATTTAAATATGTTTTTGTGCTTTGTTTCTTTATTTACATGTTTATTTTTATTGTAAGGTATCAGCTTATTAATGAAGAGTCAACTACTGCTGTATTTACCTTAATAGCTTTAGTTATTGTTCTGAACTGAGTGAATTACATCATCATCGGTGTGAGGTTTGTGACATTTTAAAGTTTCTTAAGTTTAAATTCACTAAAAATATTTAAAAACCGTTATGTAAAAAGAAAATAGCGCCGATTTTGAATAAGGAAAACGTATGGCTCATAAAAATGAGCGCGTTCCATTTGAAACTCACAACGGTCATGCTCACGGCCGTCCTTCTTCCTGTTCAATTTGATTGTGGGCGTTACAGTCATAATCTCAAGTGGAATGGATTATGGAACGTTGATGTTATTAATACACAAATGACATTGGTTGATGTATGAAAATCGCCCGTATCTCAACGTCTTGATAGAAAGAATTAATTTTCTGTGGTGAATGCACAATTCGACCTACTTCTTGGCATGGGTTGCCGTGAGTGTTGCGTGAGCGAAATTTATGGCATTTTCGCCACGACCAGAACGACCATGGTCGCTATGTGAATCGGCTGGAGGAGCATTTTAAGCGTTGTGAGCCACAAGTAGAATGTAGCAAATATTATAATCGTCCATTTGCCTTAGCACCTGCTAGTTTAAAGACAAGCTCTATATAAGTAATGTCAAAAGTTAAGGAAAGCAGATGTTATATAGTAAGATATAGGAACTGGCTTAACCTGCCATCGTTACAGACGATATAACCAAACTCGTATACACGGAACAAAGCCAGATACGTGATATATAAGAAGTTTCTTTTAAACTAATGACAACGCAAATTAAGCCAAAATTATATGGGATCATTTCTGTTTTTCTATTTAGATAAAATTTGAACAAAAAATTCATGAATTTCATAGTTACAATATTTTTATTTTTAACTGTTTAGTTAATCAGTTAAAATAACCAATATATTTTTAAGCAGTTAAAAACGACACATGAAAAAGTTGTAATGGTAAGTTCGTTTATTTTGGCTCTATTTCAACGTATCTTACTTGCCTATGCCGTTTCTATGTTATACTTCTATAATATTAGATTGTATAATAGTCGTTTTGTAAACAGAGAAATGATAGTGCGCATGCTTCTTTTGAACAGACCTATTAAGAACTATTCATTTTATTTGTATAAAGTATTTTTTTTGGTTTTCATTATTTATAACTTAGCACGCCTTGCGTGACTAAGCAGTGTATAATATTCAAGCTTTAAAATGATCTTTAAGCGGACAGGCACCAAGCATAGGTCAGCTAAATTGCAGGTCGTAGTTTAATTAACGCCAAACTAGGACGATTTTGTGGCAACTGGAAAAGTTACATTTTACTAAATAGTTGAATTGTTGTTTATACACGCATACATAATTCTTGCATAAAAATATTAAATTTAATATTTTTACAAGTGTTGTTTATTAAAAAAATTCATAAAAATATAATTGATGACAGCAAAATTCAAGTACCCGCCAAAACACCAATAATGTATATTTGCATAACATACTCCATCAGAGAGATGTTATAAAATTACAAATGAAGAGCACAAAGTACACCCAGATAAAGTAAAAAATTTCTTGAAAGTAATATAAATATGTCTTTAAAGCTGAATTACACAGTTCAACCAAGTTCATTCAATTAAAAAGGCGTAAAAATGAAAATAAACGATGACATTTACTGATATTAAATTTTATCTTGACGCGAATCACTTCGATTACTTCATCCAGATTGAAAGATAGAAGTGAACTGTGTAATATCACCTTAAGGTGCTACCTAAAATGAGTTCGCTATCTCGCTCGCGCATTATCACATTTTTGAGGATATCAATTAACAGATTTTACTTGCGACAAATACATATTACAACACAAAGGGTACGTTCCGTTAGGGACTCACAACGACAACGTTCACGACCGCGATTTTTCCCGTTCCACTTGCTTGCCGGCGTTACAATCGTAAACCCAAGTGGAACGGCTATTATACTCAGCTATTGACATGAGTCTTTATGAGCGTTGTGATCGAAAATGATGACGTAATTAGTGACGTTTTCGCCACGACCACAACGACCGCGGTCGCCTTGTGGAATAGCTAACGGAGCGTTTTGGGCGTTGTGAGCTACTAATGGAACGCCCTGAAGTCATAAAAAACAATTACGAATGTTTCACTTTTTTTAATAACAACAAAACAGACTTTAGGCTAAAAAGCAAAAAATAAATATTTAACCTTCTTTCTACAATATCTTGAAGTCGGTGCAAAGTTAAACAAAAATAAGAACAAATTTGCAAACTATACTAATCTTTATGGTTTGCTTTCTAATTTGAAGCCGGTTTTATTTTTGTTCAAAAACAAATATTGTTTACTTTTTAGTCGGTTAAGCACTTGAGAGTAGCTTTAGAAATAATAATAAAGTAAGTGCCTATAGAAATTGTACTACTGGCAGGCGAACACAAGGTTACTACTATCTCAATTTACGACGTGGGTACTCGTCAACAAGGGTTGTTTTCAATTTCCCTAGGATCCACTCATCAGATCCTAACTTGGTGGCCATGGGACCTCGGGACACTTACGATAAAAAAAATCGGTACACAATTGACGAAGAAATCGAGTAACATACATACAAAAAAAACATACAGACTAATTGAGAACCTTCTTCTTTTGCAAGTCGGTTAAAAATAAATGTAATTTCGTATACATATTATGTATATATCTATATACTATACTATAATAATTTGTTGTCAAAGACTATACTTCTATAATCACAGAATGCGCCCAGGCTACACTGTTAATTTGACTTGAACAATAAACAAAAGAATATATACGCGTTTGTGTGTGTGTCAAATACATGGTGTATTTTTTTTTACTTATTTAATTTATTTTTATGCATAATTTTCAAAAATATCAGCATTCGTCGCTTCTTCCCTATATAAACTATAACTGTGCGAAATTTCACACTCCTCCGTCCGCGCAATTCGCCGTAAAAAGGCGTACAAAGTGTTTGCTTCACGTATTAAATTAATATAAAGATAACAATTAATTGTTGCGAAAATAATATTTTTATGTATGAAACCTAGTTTAAATCGAACTGTTTTTTGTGAAACATTCGTAATTTTTCGTTACGATGTGTGTAATACGGTTCTGTTGTAAGTAAATTCTGTGAAACTATATCTTCAAAATGTGGTAATGCGCGAGCGAAACCGCGAACTCCATATGAGTAGCTCCTTAAAACAAATATTGGACAGCTATCACCTATTCCTCTGCGTTACTGCTTCGGCGCTTTGTCGCGCGAATCGGAACATCCCGTTCGATATCGCGACAACAGGCGAGAACAGTCTTAGAGGATACTCGCTGAAAGACAACATTAAAACACACCTTATAAATACAATAATAAGGAATATAATCAACTGTAGCTGGTTCGGGCTTTTAAATATTTTATTATTTTTATTTTTTGTACGAGATGAACGACGCCATTGAGTGATAAAACGGAAGATTTTATATTTTACTTTTTCTACGTGTGTTTTACATGACATTTAGACATAAGGCAATAGATACACTTTTTTGGGAATTTAAAGGCGGCGCCAGATACACGGCAACACATGCTAAGACATGTATTTATTATAAAACTTATGTATTATTGTATATATATGACTATGTATATATGTATGTATTTGTATATTTATTAGTTTGAGTATTCATGTATCTATTGCCTTTTTCCTGCACCACCTACATGACTACATCGCTTGATTCAAATTTGTTTTTGATTTAGGTTGCCTGGAAGAGATCGCTTTGAGCGATAAGGCTGCCTGTGGTATTGCCTAGAAAATATTGTAAATATGGTTTTTGTAATTGTTTGTTTGATTTAACGCAGGAACTACTACCGGTCTGATTTGTAAAATTGTTTCAGTGTTAGATAGCTCATTTATCGAGGAAGGCTATATATCATCATGCTACGACCAATAGTAACGGCGCACCAATGAAGATTGTTCAAAATCGGAGAGTTTTGAAAACAAATTCCACGCGGACGTCGTCGCGGGCACAGCCAGTTATATTAAATATGTTGTGTCTGTACATTAAAGGTATTTAAAAATAAACAAATCGAATAGAATATAAAAACGATGAAGAATACGATGGTTTTTTAGATTTGTCAGCTTGTGCGGGATTCACGTAAAAACTACTGGGTCGATTTCGATACGGCTTTCCCGTTTAATTCAGGTTAAAAAGCGTAATAAATAAACTCACATTCGCATAGTATTAGTCAGAATTATGCCGAAGCTTTGGGGCCTGTCTGACAACGTAGACACATGGTAAGCAAAGCAATACATTATATTGAGAAAAGTGGGTAGGTGTTGAAAAAGTCAGACGTTTTTGAAAGAGCTCTTCAAAATTAAATTAAATTATATTGTTTTATTATCATATTAGTTATTTAAAGTATATGCATAAACTCAGTGTATAGTGAACCCACCTATCCCAGTTTTTCCTAACAACAACACAAGCATTTGTTGAGACTTATCACTGTTGGATCATAATGGATTCTTTGCAAGATACCATGTCACAACTTGTTACTTCTTTCAAGCAACGCATGGACAACTTTGAAGGTGAGCTACAGAAAGGGCACTCTTCAACAACTTTATCCTCCCTAGCAGCAGAATTTGCCACATTCAAAGTGTTTACTTTAAATACTTTAAAGGTACTGCAATCTCAAATTGAACTTCTCCAAAAATCCACTGATAACATGGAGATGTATAGCAGGAGGAAGATATTACTGATTCATGGAGTAAACGAAGACAAACAAGAAGATCTTGTTGACATAGTTTCAAAGTTAGTTGTCACCAAGTTAAAGGTGGATAATTTTAGTCAGGAACATATCCGTCGTTGTCACAGGATGGGAAAGCCCCCAACTTCATCGAAGAGACCCAGACCTATTCTACTTAAGTTAAGTGATATTTCTATTCGCAATGCAGTCTGGTCAGCTAAGTCTAAACTCAAAGGCTCTGGTGTGACAGTTTCTGAATTCCTTACAAAGATGAGACATAATACTTTCATGGAGGCCAGAAAACGCTTTGGTATATCCAAGTGTTGGACACAAAACGGTACAATCTTTGTAACGGCTGCTGATGATAGTCGATATCGTATTAAACAGCTATCTGACTTGGATAATATTGTTCTGCCAAGGGAAGAGCCGCAGTCATATAAGGATGCTCCTGCTGCTACTAAAACGCGAAGGGCTGCGACGACATCCAAAAAGTGATCTTAATTGGTTTCTATGGCTCATTAGAAGATATTTTATTTTATTTTCTTCACTTATTCTTTTCTTATATACGTTTTATAACAATCTGTGACACTTAAATTAGTTTATGTTTCCAACTTTTCGGCACAATCTTTATGGCTTACATTAGTAATATTAAAGAAACTACTATTATATTTCAAAGACGTGTTTAGTTTAGGTAAATTTATTTAATGTTTCTGTGTCGTATTTTATTTTATAATTCATAGGTTATATTTACGGTATCATTGTTTACTTTTTTTTCCCTTTTTTCTTTTTCTGTATCGATAATTGATGGTGCGTTCAGAAACCTACAAAATAAGTTAGTAGTTAATACGTTTGAAAGTGTCACATTAAAATTATTTTTACGGTTTTGTTTTTCATGTTTGTGTTGTTATAATATTATCTTACTTAATTTTTTTTTTAATTTTTTTTTGTAACTGGTAGGTGAAATGTGAGCAATTTGTATAAATTTTTATTTATAATTTTCTAACATTTATATCATATAATTTATTTAATACAGTTAATAACTTTTGCAATTTATATATAGCATTATTATAATAATTTGATGAATATCTCAAGCGATACTGAAAGTGAGGCCGAATATGTGTCTTGCTCTTCTGACAGTTCTTATAGTGACAGTAACCCGTCGTTAAACGATCTCCTTGAGGCGCGCTTTTCAAATGTTACACCTAACTTCAATATAGTTCACATAAATGCGCAGAGTATTCCAGCTCACTTTATAGATATGTTGGCGTCGTTTAGTCAAAAAAGTATACATGCTATACTAGTATCAGAGTCCTGGTTGAAACCCTGTCTACCCTCAAGTACCTATACCATACCTGGTTACCAGCTTATAAGGAATGACCGTACCGGCAGTGGTGGTGGAGGTATCGCTATCTATCTTCAATCACATATTCCTTACTCAATAGTTAGCATGTCTCCACAGCCTCCTCCGCCTGACGCTGGTGAACATCTGTTTATTGAGGTAGAACTATGCTCAACAAAGGTACTGGTTGGTGTGTTTTATAGCCCTTCTCTTAGAATCAATTACTTCACATCGTTCGAAAATCTTCTAGAAAATTTAGTTCCTATTTATAATCACACTATTATTATGGGTGATTTCAACACATGTCTTCTTAAGCGTGATCATCGTAGTACGTCCCTCGAGTCCCTAGTTACAGCTTCAGGCCTGACCATCCTTCCGCTAAAAGCGACTCATTGTTTTCCTAATTCTATTCCTTCTCTCTTAGATTTGATTCTTGTATCTTCACTCCCACACGTCGTCACACATGGTCAGTGCCCGGCGGACGCTTTCTCATATCATGACCTGATTTTTCTTTCGTATAATATTCGTCCGCCAAAAGCTAAGCCTAAAATTATCCTGCAACGTAATTTTGGTGGTATTAATTCGGATAATCTACTTAAGGACTGTCGTGAGTCGGATTGGTCGGGGGTCTACAATGCAGTTTCTATAGATGAAAAGGTGCATGTATTTAATGAAATTCTATTAAAACTGTATGACTCACATGCACCCATGCGAAAAGTTAAAATTAAGCACCTTCCTGCACCGTGGCTTACCGATGACATCAAGAAACTTATTCGCAAAAAATCTCTGGCCAAAACCAAATATAAAGTCAATCCATCCACTGACAACAAATTGGCTTTTATAACTATTCGTAATCGCTGTAATAGAGTGTGTAGGGACGCACAACGCCGGTACATTCATGAATCAGTTGATAATGGTAATCCGTCTAAGATATGGAAATTTCTAAAATCGTTGGGAGTTGGTAAGTCAGTGCAAAATTCTGTCCCAAAAAACTTCAACATTGATAACCTTAATCAACATTTCTCATCCGTTTCAAACTTTGACAATACTATAAAGTCGAATACATTGAAAAATCTTTCTTCTATTCCAACTCCTTCACATTCTTCTTTTTTTCTTAGCCCATTATCTGATTGTGATGTTAAGATCGCTATTAAGTCTATTTCTTCAAATGCAGTCGGCAGCGATGGTATCAGTCGTAATATGATTATCCCCATCCTAGATGTCATCAGTCCCATCATCACCCATATATTCAATTCCTCATTAACCAGTGGCATTTTTCCAGTAGCATGGAAAGAGGCGCAGGTCATTCCTCTCCCTAAAAAACTTAACCCTACATCCTTCTCAGAGTTCCGTCCAATTTCCATTCTTCTATTTCTGTCTAAAGCTTTAGAGCGCGTAGTCCATAAACAATTAAGTACCTTCCTCAGTCAAAATTTACTTTTAAATCCCTATCAATCCGGGTTCCGTGCAGGTCACAGCACAGTAACAGCTTTATTAAAAATAACTGATGACATCCGTTATGGTATGGAGAACGGTAAGTTGACTATACTATCGCTGCTTGACTTTAGTAGTGCCTTTAATAATGTTGACTATGATATCTTGCTTGGAATTTTTCGCAGTCTTAACATATCTCCAACAGTAATGGACTGGTTTCACAGTTACCTGCATGGACGCCGGCAGCGAGTTCGTGTTGATGACGATTTTTCGTCATGGTGCAATTTAGCTGCCGGAGTTCCGCAGGGCGGCGTTTTATCTCCACTTTTGTTCGCTGTGTTCATTAACTCCATTTCCAATAATTTGACTTCATCCTATCACCTCTATGCAGACGACTTACAAATCTACACCCAAGCTGCTCCAGATGACTTACCTAATGCTGTTGGCCGAATTAATTTCGATCTGAATTACATTCATCATTGGAGTACAATGTTTGGTCTCGCAGTAAACCCTCAAAAGTCTCAAGTGATAGTCATCGGTAGCCCAAAAATGAGAGCGAAAGTAAACTGGCCAGCTTTACCAAAGGTTGTTTTTGACGGTACTACTATCCCTCTGAGTGAAACAGTTAAAAACTTGGGAATAGTAATCGATAGTGAACTGTCTTGGAGGCCCCACATGTCCGAATTGAGTCGCAGAGTTTTTCTATCGTCTAGGTCTCTTAGAAGGCTGAGAAACTTCTTGCCCACTACCACCAAAATTATGCTTGCAGAGTCCCTCCTACTTCCCATATTTGATTATGCTGACGCCTGCTATCTAGATATAACCTTAGAACAGCTAAATAAACTTGAGCGACTTCAGAATTTCTGTATCAGGTTCATATTTGGTTTGCGAAAATATGACCATGTTTCTGAATTTCGTATGAAGCTCAAGTGGCTTCCTATTCGTTTTCGCCGGAATACTCACATTCTAACTCTCCTTTATAATATACTATTTAATCCTAATAGTCCTCCATACCTTAAGGAACGTTTTGATTTCCTTCGCCTCTCCACTTCTCACAATTTGCGCTCCGACACATATCGTAGACTCCTGACACCTGCACACACTTCATCCTTTTACGGTAACTCTTTTACAGTGCAGGCTGTCAAACTCTGGAATGCGTTGCCTCTTACTGTCAGAGAGGCCAAAACATTATCTACTTTTCGGAACTCCCTTCGAAAGCACTATCTATCTTTAAATAAATATGTCTAATATATAGGTAATACATTTACTTATTTATCTATTGTAATATTCTTAATTAATATAAAGTGCTTGTCACATATAATGTTAACAAATATATTTATCTAGATTGTTTTGTATATACGTATATATATTACTATTTTATTTATATATGTATTAAATTTATAAAATATTGTAAGTATGTATATTTAAATTTATTTTTCTGCTCCACCTACATCGCCAGATTAGTTAAGAATTTCTTTTAAGCTAGGTTGCCTGGAAGAGATCGCTTTTAGCGATAAGGCCGCCTGTTGTTTTGCCAAGTAGTATTGTAATTATGCATTTTGTTTTTGTACTTGTTTTTTTTGGTGAGCAATAAAGTGTTATCTATCTATCTATCTATTATATGAAATTAACTATGATTACAGAATGAATGACCTGTGGCGTATGAGTGGCAGTAACTGTCCAGGCACACCTCCTTATTAATCTAATATATTATAAAATTAACAAAAGTAACATTTTTTTGCGTAATTATAAAAATACTATACATAATTACATATATGATTTCAATTTAAAGTTATTACAAAATTTGAAGAGTTACGAAGCTAAGTAACGGGAGACAAAAGCCCAAACTGAGAAAAAAACCCAAACTGTGGAACTCTCCGCCTTCCCCTTTAAATAAAACCCTTACTTATAAGTTTGTTCAAATTTGGCATCTCCAAATAAATGTCAGATCAAAATTAGTCAACTCCTTGGATAAAATAATTTAGGAGGAAAATCGCGGCAAGACGTTGCCATGTATGCTTCACAACAAGGCACCAGCTTTATGATACAATGACGTATATTTACGCAGTATAAGGCCGTTTATTCATACCAAGCCTTTCGGTTCATCTTTTCTGGTTTGTTGTGGTTGGTGGTTGGTTTTCTGCCGAAGAGTGGCATACTTTGCCGGAGTCTGTTTTTCCTGACAAATACAATCTTGAAGTCTTCGAGTCACGAGTGAATAGGTATCTTCTAGGTAAGCGTACTCCATCCTAGACTGCTTCATCACTCAACATCAGATGAGACAGTGGTCAAACGAAAACCTATAACTTCCATAAAAAAACGACACTTCCTAGCCAGAAACCATGTAAAGAACCCCATTTTAGCTACAGATCCTGATTTTGTTTTCCATATGGTCGATTTATTTGCCACATCTGTCTGTACCTTACACATAATATTCGATGTTATTAATTTAGTTCAGAATACTCACTTTCCTAAGACTGGTGTGGCTTCGTTGCCGCTCAAAATAAATACAGGGAAAAATATGGAAAAAACACAACCGCTGAAACAAAAAAAGGAGTATTATATTCATATCTTTACATAATATGAAACAAAGTTGCATTTTGTCCGAGGCTTCGCGCGTGAGACATAAAAACTTAATTAAGTTTTTATGCAAGTAAAATACAGTTGCTTACTAAGGTTGGACCCGGGGGGCAGCCGCGGAGAAATCTCTAGTCAATAAATAAAATTGACATATCAGTCTGTGATTTCAAAATAAATAAAAAAATTCATATTAAAATTGCCATTCCTATGACGCGTAATCTATATGACAGATTTTTAGTTTGATTGAAAGTTTATCTTGTATACGTTCGGAAACAACTGAACTGATTTTAATGAAAATTTAATTTTATATTTTTTTCGTCTACATTTTAATATCTCGCACGATTCGAACGAAGTGGGGACTACAGCTATTTACAAATAATTCTAAGCTGCTAACCAACATGATATCTCATGAAGAAAAATTACGTCAGAATACTGTTTAATCGTTTTATCAAAGGGCTCAATAGGGCAAACACAAACATAATTGAATAAAAAAAATAGATAACATTTTAAGTAATACACCGAAACTTCTTATCCATCCAAAGGTTGCTAATCGCCAACAGCGATAACACGTAGTGTATTGTTTACTGCTATTTCTGTTATCTATATTTGTTAATACACAATGAAACATACTCATTAATTAATTTTAAAACAACACGGAATCACACAGAAGGATCTACCGTATGCGTTACTTTAAGATATAGTAATTAAATAATTCTTTTACCTTACTAATAGTGGAAAATTTACATAATTTGTATGGAAGTTATGACACAATAACTATTGATGAGGCATATGTGACTGTGGCACGATTGTCCTGAATTTTTTAAATAAGTACTTACAATTTTTTTTAAATCAATATCATTTAATTAAAAATATTTTTAATCAAATCTACTAATTAAAAATATTTTTCATTAAATTTATTAAAATTAAATTAATTATTTGACATTTTTTTTATTTCGTCTCTGTCTATCATCAGCCACAAACTACATTTAGGCTACGTTCCATTAGAGGCTCGCAACGAACACGTTCACGACCGCGTTTTTTACCGTTCCACTTGCTTGCCGGCGTTACAATCGTAAACCCAAGTGGAACGGCTATTCGACCCACCTCTTGACATGGGTCGCTATGATCCAAAATGACGTCATTAGTCACGACCATAACGACCGCGATCGCCTTGTGGAACGGCTAACGGAGCATTTCGGGCGTTGTGAGCTACTAATGGAAAGCCCTGATAAAAGATTTCGATTTCGATCCGGTCAGTGGCATTTCGAGATTGGCACATTTTATTCACGTGTACGTATATTTATTTTATTAAATAAAATAAATAAAATTAAACATACCTGATAATATAAGACTGTGGTATTTGAGTCAACACAGCCAACGGGAGCCCGAATCCTAAGAAATAGGGCCAATTGGACTCAATGAAGGTAAGCCGCTTATGGAGCTCCCACCCCATGTTGAACCACTTGTATTCAAAAGAGTACAGCGAATACAAAAGGCACATGTGCACCAAGCATAGGAGCTCGCCTATGTACGTGATGGGAAGCATACTGACTAGCATACTCTGCAAAATGAAACAAAGTGTTGTCACTGATTGCAGGGACCAAGGAAATAATAATTAAACAAATAGGCCGGAACATGGATTAGTTGTGTATCTGCAGAGTATTTTTTTATAATCAGTTGACAAACCATAATACTGTTACATGCCGACAAAAAGGGACCGCACACCTGCCTGCCATCAATCGCAGTTTATTACCTTCCCGTATTTGGACTTCTTTTGTTTACTTTGTGTTTGTAAAATTCGTAATTAGAAAAACAGTCCATTGTGTATTGTTATCTTTTATGGCAGTCATTAGGCAGGTGTGTCGTACTGATTCTAAGAAATCCGATCTATATGGGCTGGCAGACATATTGCATCGGTGCAACAATGGCCCAAGGGGGAGATCGGCAGTCAAGCGATGATTACGATACGAGCAACATGTTCTATAGTTTTAATAAACTCTATAGTAACTCCAATGGTATTTTAAGTCGAATTCCAAGCTCGTAACAATACGTATATATTCCCTAGTAGAACAAGTTACAAAATGAGGTACTTTCCATTCAATAACAACACAAAGTTTATTTATGCAAAACTGCGTGAAAAACCTATGTTCTGAAAAGATCCACATCTTCTAAGATAATCGCATGAGGATAACTAAATATCTTGGTTGCATCAAAATGATCACTGAGTTCATATACTAAATTAAAATTCTCATTTTAAATTATTTCCATTATTCATACAAGGTTATGTATGCATTGCATCGTATTGTGTTAAGCATTGTTGGTAGGTTTTAATTATATATAAAATTGCTCATTCAACCTTGAAATTTCGTTATGTATTTACATAGTACAGTGTTATCACAAATTTGCTATTTCCAAACAATTAGATAAGGCATTTCAAATATTTTTACCTAAAGATTTAGCAGGTTTTGTTTAAGTAAGCTTTGGACTTCTGTGTACACTATTCTATGTTCCTGGATAGTGTGTTATCCATTCATTCAGTTTCACTTCTTTATAGTACATATTTAAAATCTATTTTTTTCCAATCAATCAATATCTTTATTTACAAGAATATAATTCATACAGGTGTCATACAATTGTAGACGCACAGTATATTCTACCACATAGTGGAGTATAATATCAATGAAATTTAAATTAACATAAATATTACAATAAGAAAAAGACAATTTTTGGTAATAAATAAGCAATTAATGTCAAGAGAAATAACAAAAATTGTATGCTATACCCGAGGCTTGGTAAGGTATCATAATGCAAGATAATTTGATGGTTGTATGTAAGTTTTCACTCATTTTCAACTTGTTCATACATATAAAAATCAAAATCAAACAGCAACAGCTGTGTAAACAGGAATTTCGTATATGCTGTTGTCAGCCTTCCACTATACTGCCCTGTACAGAATTTGGATGGATTTTCGTTTATAGTTTTTTAAAGTGTTTGTTACATATTTTTGTTTTGTATGTTTTAAGTTTATTTTAAACTTATCTATGTTATAATTACCAATTATTTTACAAATTCTACACAATTATTAAACAATCGAAACATTGTATTAAAATAAAGTTATACAACAAACCATCTAATTTCATAAGACCTACCTGAACTAAAAATAAAGCTTGCACCAGCAAACTGAATAATGAATCAGCAATTATTTTACTGACACTGGACATGAATTGGGGTCGCCCTCTTCTATGTCTGTAAGCTGAATCTGCTATATCCTGAAAAACAACATTAAAAATTTTCATTGATTTTTGTGAGCTGATTATTTTCAATGACTGAATTAATCTTTCAAATGTGTCAATCCAGTAAGCATACACACATTCCATAGAGGGACTCTATTATTATTTGGTGTAGACACCAAAGCAAATTCATAAATAAAGGAACAGGAAAAGGACTGTTACATAATCAAATATTTGATGTTTTTTATGGTTACATATGGCTATATGTAAAACATGTTTACCTAGTAGGTATAATATACCTCATAAGTCAAAATAAAATCTGGAACTTGTTGGAATTTTTTCATCACCCCTTATTTTCTATTTTTTTTTTCATTGATCAATAGTAAATTTTGTGTTTGTAAAATGTATATTTTTAGTTCCGGGAATCCTGTAGAAATATTCCCGGGAGTGGTTTTTAGTTGTCTGGGTGCATAAAAATTAGCTTATTCTGAAACAGTGTTTCTTTAAACGATAGCAACTTATGCAATCCAACTATACCATTATGTAGTAGCAGTTAGAACATACATGTCTATCAAAATCCAAGCATATAAATTCAGATGGTTTTTAAATATGTATAGCTGTAGTCTAAAAATAAATAAAAACAATAGATAGACATAGCAATTATATAAAGGTTAGTTTTGGCAAAATAAGAATTCATAATGAGAAACAAGATTATTAACTGGCAATAAAGGCTCTTCCTATTTTAAAGATAGACTTACTTGAAACCACAAACTGTTGACCAGTTTGCTCAATAAAAACAAAGGTAGCACCCATATCATTCTGAATGTCATGGAGAGGAAGGGCTGCATCCAGGCCCAGACATTATGCGCCACACCAGGGTCGTGGCCAAATACCACAGTTATTAAGTACTTGACTGCAGGCAGCAAGCCATATTCAAATATCAATATACTCAATAAAAATATAAAACCATTTAATATGCATGATTGTAAAACTCTTGTAAGTACTTTTGATTCCCTGAAAATTATAAAAAGTAGTATTAATTAGTTAAAAATATTAACTGTGCTTGTGTCTGCCATTTTTGGGGATTGGGATACAGTACATGGTTGGCAATGTGAATATATTTTTATTATTTTTATAATCTAGGCAGAGTATAAAGTATGGAAGGCACTATAAAATATTATGTTATGTTGATATCAATTGCATAACATTAACTAAATGTAAATAATGAAAAATTAATAAAAAACTTGTATATTATAAAGCTTATGTAATAAATCACATGTGTATCATTTACATTGTTATTGATTTGTAAGATATTATAAAGAAGATACTCTACAAATACTTTCAGGACCTCTGAAGTTGAATAACTAAGCTTTTGACAGCCTTATTCACTGGAACACAGAGGATCTGGGTTTGAATCCTATCATGGTAATTTTCAAAAATAAACTTTACATTGTTTACTCATAACACCAGCGTAACTTGCTTAGCTGGAGAACATACAATTTGCATCTTTGCATGCTAATTAATATATCTATTGACTAATTAATTTAATATCAGCCCATAAATATCTAACTATCTGACGGCTCAGGCCTCCCATTATAGAGAATGGACAGTATACTCTCTACTTGTCTAAGGCAGCTTGACAGGTTTGACACATTGGTTATCTTGATGTTTCCTTCAGAGTTGTTAGTATGTGGTAATATTAAATTTTTTATAATAGGTGACATCATAATAAAAAAAACCTACTTTATCATATATTTATAATATAAAATAAAAGAATGTGATAAACATTTAAACAATAATTAATTCAAAGTTCAAACTCCAGATTAATGTATTTAAAATCACAGGGTCATCAATGCTAGTTATGTGAGGAGCAGATGTCTAGACATGTTGTTTTCGTGAGGGATCCAAGAAATACTAGATACCATGAAAGATGAGAGCCTTCTTTAATTTTGTGAGTAACATCTGTCAATAATGTAAAAAAAGGGATCCCATATAAATATGTAAAGAAGAAACAAAAAGTAGGAAAGTAGACTGGGTACCGTAGAAGACACACTGTATGCGACAGAGTTGTTATGCTATGGTGACTTTTTGGCAGGAAATGAAAGGAGATGTTGTGCTGTGCAGTTTTATTTTCTAAAAATATATAAAATTATTCTAAAATGAACAATAGTTGTAGGATATTGATAGTTTTTGAGTAGCAGTTATGTGTTTTGTGAGAAATATGAACTATATAGCCAAATGTGGCCTTTTGAGTTATCACAACAACTGCGTTGAATGACACCAGCTGATAACCTACAGTTCAGCTGTGCTACATACACATAGGCTTAGGAAAACGAAGAAACTATTGTAAACTAAGATCTGGCTTAAAGGCCCTAGCCTACCAAGCCATAAACCTAAATAAAATAAATAATAATATGGTATGATGTATTATGATAAAGTACAACATCATAAAAAAGGTGTAGTCCATGACATAGCTAGTGGCTTACTATGGTGTGATGCGAGTTACATAAATTTAGAAAGGTTTGCAGACCTGTTGCCTATAAAGATAATATTTCTCTTACCCCAAAATAAGATTTGAGTAAAACAAGAGTACCCGGAATTGTGACCGTAGTTGCACTAAATTTCGCAATGAATTGAGACAAATAAACTTTTATGGAGTGTGGTAAACTTAAATTTAGTCTTAAGAAAAGACACATGTATAACTAACATTCTTATACATTCACCTTTTACCACCCATCACAATAATGTTAGTGAAAAACATTGGTAAGGTTATGTTTACCAAAAATTTATATTTCAAAGCCTAGGAGTTGCAGAAAGGGTAAGTATACCTTTCCTCTGCCCACTACACCCACTCACTATTTAAAATTTGTGCACTTGATAGTTGAGTAGCAGCCCATTAATTTTATTTATCACAATGTCAAAGTACATAACTGTCCTATTATGTAATTATTTTAGTAATGAATGAATCGGAATATATATTTAATAATACGGAATATATTATTGAATTAGTGAAATTATTTAAATATATGAATTTTATTTATCAATATGAATTCAAATGATTTATGAATCACAGAATCGATAAACTTTTCAAAATAAGTAACTTTAGGTAAATAACGATTATACACGTGTGATTTGTTTCTAGAAATAAACAGATGTTACTTACTGTTTCACTTTAGGTTGCCTTTGTTTACTTTTAGATTCACTATCTATCTGAGGTGACCGACTTAAGGCTTTTTCATTTATCTCCTTATCCAGGTACAACAACACTGTTACACCTCTTAAACTGTCTATGAAGCCCCTAATCAGCGACACAGAAAAATTCTAAAACAATAACGAAATTTAGTCAGTCAATAACACAGAAAATTAGCTAAAGTTTTCACATGATAAAGCTACTGACTGTAACGCTCTCCATTTTGATAAGGTAATATATTAAATTTTTGTTTGTCTACGCGCCGAAGCAATAAGTGGATACATTTTTCTCTGATTTGGTTAAAACGGAGCAATAACAAATACAATCCACTGTAAAGTAGAAGAATAAAATAAAAATGAAAAATTGACACTATTCAGTGTTGCTAGTCATGATTATTTTTATCACCACTGGTAAGCAAAAGAACTGAATTTATACAACCTTGTCTGATGTATTGAGTTTTTTATCTCAGCTCAGCCAAAATGTAAGTCTGTGACTGACGCTAAACCACAAACTTATTTTGAAAACTCAAAACGCCACAGTGCACATTTTAAAAAAGATAAAGAAAATTAATACTGCACAACTATCAATATGCTACACTATGTAAAATTAAAAAATAAGGGCGCTTTCTCAATCGCTTTTACTGTCGATCCTTGACTATGCAGATACCTGTTATCTTGACTTTACCGTAGAATAAATTAGTAAACGAGAGGAAATTCAAAGTTTTTGCATCAGGTTTATATTCATTTAAAGGAATATGACCATTTCTCTGAATATCGCAAAAAGCTCAAGTGGTTGTCAATCTCACTTCGCCAGAATGCTCATCTTCTGCATCTGCTGCATAGCACATTATTTATTCTTTCTATACCTTCCTAATATAACAATTTTTATTAATTAGTATTTTATTGTATTCCTACCATCATCTGTCAAAAATTATACAGCCAATAAGACATGTGTAATATCAACAGGACTGTTACTACTAATGCCATCTGTTCGAAAACTAAAGAACTAATATCGCTGTAACTATGTAAGCAGAATATTGTTTACTTAAAAAAGGTTCGGCATTTGGTATATTTAGAATAGAATAGAATAGAATATACTTTATTGCATAATATTCAGATACAATTTAAGAATTTTAACTACAGAAGACAATAGGCGGTCTTATCACTAAAAGCAATTTCTTCCAGACAACCTTAGGATGGATTAGAGAAAATTGTGTGACATGTGGGTTTTGCAATATAAATAGAATGAAAAAGTATATATATAAGATTTTGAGATGGTAAGTATAAATAGACATGGAAATAAGACAAAAATATACATAATTTAATAGACATAAATAAATAATAAACATAGAAATAATGTATAGAGCTATGTAAGTAAATATGGGGAGGAATGAAGATGTTATTATAGACTAGACTATTAGAGCCCGAGGTAATGTTCCTTCACGAGTCCGTTGAACGCCTGAAGAGACTGAGCATGCCTGATTTTCAAAGGTAGCGCATTCCATAGGCTCACTGCATTAACTGTAAAAGATTTATTGTAAAATCGCGAGTGATTTACGGGTGTTTCTAGACGTATGTTTTCCGATGACCTGAGGTGATGACTATGGCTAAGGTGTAAATATTTAAAACGCTCCTTGAGATAAGAAGGCGCTGTAGGATTAAATAGTATGTTATATAGAAGGGACAGAATATGAGCATTCCGACGAAGACGGACAGGAAGCCACTTGAGTTTAACACGAAATTCTGAGACATGATCATACTTACGCAAACCAAATATGAATCGGATACAAAAGTTATGGAGTCGCTCAAGTTTATTAAGTTGGCTTTCGGGGAGTAGGAGGGCTTGTACAAGTTCAATTTTAGTGGTGTGAGGTAGGAAGTTTCGCAACCTCCTTAGTGAAGCCGCTGACGCAAACAACTTTCGACTGACTTCTTTTAGTTGGGGACCCCAGGATAGAAAGTTGTCAATGTAAATTCCCAGGTCTTTCACTTTTTCGCTGTAAGGAATGGTGACATCGTCAAAAAGAACCTGGGGTAAAGTGGGAAGCTCAACTTTAGAAATCATCCTGGAGCTACCCACAACAATGGTCTGAGTCTTAGATGGATTTACAGTCAGTCCAAATGCCTTACTCCAATCTAATATATGTCGTAAGTCTTGGTTTGTGAGGTCAACAGCTTCACCTATGTTGTCAATCGAAGCATGAGTATAAATTTGAAGGTCATCTGCATAAAGGTGGTAGGAGCTTTGAAGATTATGAGAGATAGAATTGATGAAAATGGCGAAGAGCAATGGAGATAAGACGCCACCCTGTGGTACACCAGCAGAAGTATTGCACCAGGTAGAGAAAGCATCCTCAGTACGTATACGTTGCTGGCGACCAAACAGGTAACTGCGAAACCACTCAACTGCCGTTGGAGATATGTTAAGACTGCTTAATAATGCAAGTAGTATATCAAAGTCTACGGTGTTGAATGCATTACTGAAATCTAGTAAAGTCAGTACTGTAACTTTGCCTAGCTCCATAGCATGTCTGATGTCATCGGTAACTTTAACTAAAGCAGTAGTAGTACTATGCCCTGGTCTAAAGCCAGATTGGAGAGGATTAAAAAGAGAATGGGTGTTAAGAAATTTGGAAAGTTGGCTATTAATTAAACGTTCGAGAACTTTGGAGAGGAAGGGTAGGATGGATATAGAACGGAACTGTGAATAAGAGGCAGGATTTCTTGTTTTTGGAACTGGTATTATTTCGGCTTCTTTCCAAGAATTAGGGAAACAGCCACAGGATAAGGAATGATTAAAAATGTGTGTTAGAATAGGAAGGATTATATCAAGGATGGGAAGGATCATATTACGGCTTATGCTGTCACTACCAACTGCTTTAGATGTTATGGCTAAAACACTCGTCTTAACATCACAATCAACAAGTTGAGTAAAAACAAATTGGGGATAGTCAGGGGCTGGGAGAGTTGAAAGGTAATCTAATGTATTTGATTTTGTGGCTATATCAAAGCTAGCTGACGATGAGAAATGTTGATTAAGAAAATCTAAATTTATGAAGTATAAATATTAATGAAGTATTCTTTTAATATATACACATAAGTAATGTAATGTTTTGGTATAAATATGTTTACAAATGAAAATGCATTTTTTTAAATGAAGTAATGTAATATTAAATTTATACCCACATAATTATTAAAGTCTCAGCAAAAAATATTATATTCGAAATGGCCACCTTTGGCTGAAAAGCCTTTAATGTGTTTGGCCACAAATCTATGGATTTACGCACTGTTTCCAAGAAAATTTCGCCACTGCTTGCTCCAAAGATTTTTTAAGAGACTCAAAGTCGCCGTGTCGTTTAGAGCAGGCCATGTCTTCTAAAACTGACCATAATTTGAAGTCTAAAGGGTTGAGGTCTAGGCTAGATGAGGGTCAGTCTTCAGCTCTTATAAAGTCCGGAACGTTGGTTTACAAGTCAGGCTTGGGTAGTTCGTGCCTTGTGACCAGGTGCCGAGTCCTGCTGGAAAGTCGACGGTATATTTTTAAAAAGTGTATTGCTGAGAGATTTCACAACATGACCCAAGACTGTATCTTGATACACTTTGGCTGAAGTTTTCACTCTTTTTTCACAAAAATGTATTTTGTGACTTCTTGATGAACACGCCCCACCAATTCATCACTGACGCAGGATGCTGACCACGTTGTACCTTTCCAACAACTTGAGCAGCTTCTTTAGAACTGTGAGCGTACACTTTATCATTTTGCTTATTGTAGTGTTCTGCAATCCTGAAAATGTTTTCATCGGTAAAGAGGATATTTCTGTGCCTTTTACCTGCGTATCGCGACAGAAGGTATTTTGATCGATCCACTCTCTTTAATTGTAAAGATCAATTTAGGGCATGTCCTGTATATCGACGATAAGCACCGAGCTACAGGTCTTGTTTTGTAATACAGAGTCCTAGCGGGAATCTTCATTTCTCGCGATAAGATTTTTAGCTTCCTGTTAATGGGGTTTCGACGAATTCTGGCTTTAACAGCATTAACAACCTTTGTAGTTCTAACAGCACGCGGCCGCCCCGATCTTTTTTGGTCTTCGACAGACGAAGTGTTGTTGTATCTGTTGATAGTACGATATATGAACATACGGCTGATAATAAGCATTTGAAATGTCTGGAATATGACCGACGGCTCCATACCCATTTGTGCAAGGCGATCACTACAATCCTATTTTCTTTAAAGCCCCATTCCATATTGTAATTTGATAATATGTGAAATGGCGCAAAATCGAAAAAAGTTTTTATGGATCAGTATTTAGGGCCAGACTAGTTATAGTTATTTCCTGAATCGAATTGAGTTAATGAACTACAACAACCCTTTAGTAGCAAGACTAAAATTAAAAATCTTTAGAAGATACCAACTGTTTGTGTTGTTAACATAATTAGTTAAAAATAATTATGTTATTTCGTTATTTGGAGGAAAATAATAATTGAAACATATTTCATAACATTCTTACGTGTCGAATCGGACTTTTTTGTGATTATTATAATTCACCATAACGACAGGCAAAGAAACTAAGCTCATAGAGCCTTGATTGTTAAATTCATTTAATTTTAAGGTTTGAATGTCGCTATATAAAGGAGTTATGGTAGTAACTTGACAGAAAATATTATACCTACATATTACTAATGTTCAAGATTATGCACACAAACACAGAAATTGAACAGTAAACTACCTACTATCAACTCATTTATATCATTTGTAGAAATAAAACCGCACAGCAAAAGTGTTCAAGTTCCCACCAAAACTATTGAACTACGTACAACAACTACCTATTAACTAACAATTTACCCTTTATTTATGATGAACGACGAAGTTTAATTTGTCATAATAACAGGCAAAGGTTGTTCCTAAGAACAATAACCTAAGTTTTAAGTTTGTTCTAGGTAATAACAATAATTTATATTCCTGAAATTCGATAATTCTCGGAAAATTAATGTTATACATAAAGCTGAACTGTTTGTTTGTTTGTTTAAACGCGCTAATCTAGGAACTACTGGTCTGATTTAAAATTCTTTCAGTGTTGGATATCCCATTTATCGAGGAAGGCTATAGACTATGTATATCGCGCAAGACTAATAGGAGCGGAGCACCAATGAAGAATGTTTCATAATTCAAGGATTTGAAAACAAATTCCACGCGAACGACATCGCGGGCACAGCTAGTATACATATAAGTTGTATACGACCCCCTTATTTTCCAGGGCAGTCACAAAAATGGATTCCAAGCATTTTTTTGTAACTATGTCACATTTCTAGATACAAAGTTTTACATTCATCATTTAAGCTCACACTTAGCTACCTACGGTTTACTCCTAGATATAATTGAAGACATGAGTGGATGAAGGTGATAAGCGCATAATTACAATTCTGAGTAAATCGAGATAAAAGTTTTACTTTAAACTGAACTGAACTTAACACCTTTTTCAACTCTTTATTTTTTTAAATATGCCTTATATCTATGGTCTAAGGTCTGTAGTCATTTGGTATCGATTTATAACCTTCAAAAAAGCAAAAAACCGAATATGCGACTTATCACCTTCATCCACTCACGTCTTCAATTATTAGGGTAATCAATCCATCGACTACTTTACAAGTTTTGTTGACACACGATACGATATCTGATTTTTTAAATTTAGAATAAAAAGTGTATAAACCCACTCTTTATTTTTGAATAAAGAGTGGGTTTATACACTTTTGCTTTTATTTAAATTTGTTTAATGTAATGCAAAAATTTCAAGTCGACGGATTGGCGTCATTCGGAACAGACGAAAGCTGAATTTTTGTGTCGTCGTCAGCTAACTGTCCTCTGCTGGACGAAGGCCGCCCCAAGTTTGTGCCACCTATCCCGGTCCTCCGTCTTGCCCAGATCGTTGGTCCATCGGGCTGAAGAGCATTCTACACTACGTTTGCTTAGACACGATCTCCAGTCCTGTGACAATTTTGCGAGGTATGTCGATAACCTTACTTCTCTTACGGATGTTCTTATTTTTTATTTTATCCTTAGAGACACTCAACATAGCTTTCTCCATAGTCATTATTGGTCTTATGTTTATATTTACACAAAATTCTTCTGTTCGTGTGTATTTCACTGAACAACTAAACGGTTGGACAGATTTCGATAATTTCTGTTGTGTGTGTTAAAGCAGATTTTAGATAGGTTTATATTCACAGTTGGACCCGGTAGGTGGCGCTGCTATCGGGTTCAAAATTTTTATAGGACAGGTCATCGTCTATTGGGCCTGCTCTTACTTTATACATTGTTAAATAACACAACGCTTAACCTAATGGTGCGGGACATAAAATGAACGCGGGTAAAACTGCGAGCACATATAAATAAATAACTCTTAAGTAAGTAAATGGCTTTACCACGCGTCAGCCTTGGAGCTTGGAGTCCTAATAGCGCACATCTGTGAAGTGGCAAGAGCAAATACTCGTTTACAAATTGGATTTAATTTTATGATGTTGACTCCACACTGGCTCTAATTTAACGAAAATACGAATGGATAAATACTTATTTGCATCTAATTAATTAACGGTAAATAAGAACCTTTTAGCATTGCTTGCGTAAACTGTTAAACACACACGTTTAGGTAAGTACCTATAGGTTTTTTTAAATAAAATTATTATGAATTTTATTTTTGCACGCAGATAGGCCCAATGCTATTCATTATATAGAGGAGCCTACGTAAACAAAAATGTCAAATAAAGTGAAGCATTTTTTATAAACTTGTGAGCGTAAATTTATGTAGCACATCTGCGTACTCGCAACGCACTGCTACCTTTTTCGAAGAAAATATAGCATATTTTGTTTTTAAGCTGTAAACATATAGTACTTTTGGGAAATTTCGGGGTGAAAAAAGTGCACAGTGTATTTTAGATATTTATTTCATTATTGAATTTTCATATGTCATTATTACTACTTTTTGCTTTGGTCAGCAAAGATCTATTTTTTAAATTATAGGAATCAGAACAAAAAGCGTGACATTGAATTAGCTAAGAATATATAGTATATTCCGTACAATAATATTTTCTATATCATTTAGTAAAATTGACTAAAATATAGTACGGTACTATATACTATAATAGTAAGGGTAGCCCTATGCACTACAGCGCGATTGGCATTCTTTAGCCGGCTTCATTTTAGAGTCCAACACTCCATCTTTCCATTAATGGTCTGTATATTATGAAGTTGAAAAACTGTGATGGACATGGAAGTTATAAAAAAGTTAGATAAGTCATATAACCTATATTATCGTATTTTTAACTCTTTTTATGAAATGCTCTTCAAATTAATGGAGTATAAGATCAAACGGTTGGACCACGAGTACAACTCTCGTATTCGCAACGATCTTCATGTCTGCAAAAGTCTACTACTATAGTACCGCTACTCTTCATGGATCTGGCTGGTTATAAAGGGAACAAATGTAACTTAATCACATAATGACCGGCAGAAGGGGTAGGCTTGACATTGTTAGACGTACCAGTCAGTAATCTCGCAATAATGAATGCCGAACACCGTGCAAAGTGTAGGACTAAAAGCAGGAAAGCAGACGTCAGGCTTCAAAATGCTCGCTTCTAAGGTAACTGGGATTTAATGTCAAATTCTAGCCTCAAATAAAATGTTATCTTATCCTATGTAGCTGGGAAATACAGAGCATGTTGATACTTTTGATGCCTTTGATATCATTGCTTCTGAATTTAAAAAGATTATTTCGTGTTCAATCTATATTATTCTGAGAAAAAATAATAATATTTACTCTTAAAATAATAACAATTATTTGTGTAATTATTCTAAGACTTCACTAGTTTCCATTCGTAAGGTATGATGTGATTGAAGTGAATATTGTTTAGGTAGGGTAGAGAGAAACAGAATAATGTTATAAATTTAAGGTTTTATTGGTATGATATGTAATATGTGTATGTTCCGTGCATGTGAATAATGTGTAATAAAATACATAGTTAAATTTTTTCCATAAATAGGTGGTAATGGTAATGTAGGTATTTACTCAAACACGCTTTTTACGCTTTGATAGCGATTTTTATGTGCGGAAATCTTGTTTTCGTCAGTCAGCCATTTTATGTCAGTAATACGGATGTTATTTGACCAAAAAGTGTAGTCTATATGACAATGTGTCTCATTAAATCACGAAGCAACTAAAAATGAGGATGATTGAGGATGCCATACATGTAAATATTGGTTGACATTTGTATTGTTTTTGTTTAAGTTAACAGGTGGGGGAGATATCAGATTTTAAAGTAGTAGTAAAATTGTGTTTCTCCCTCAAAATGTTGGACTATCACGCGGTACATTCTGCAAAACATTTGAAGCTGTACATCTTAAAAAATATTTTCAACTCAAGTTTGTTCTAACAATTTCTGGAAAGTAGTTTTTTTATGGTTTTATAATCAAATGATGAAATAATGATCTGATTTCCCGCCGCGGTTTGTCCTTTGCGCTATAACTTGGGCTTCTTATTAAGGGCGTTGTAAAATTCCTTAGAGATTGACAACGCGATGGCGACACCCATGGTGTTGCAAGCGTCGTAGGCGACCGTAACCGCTTTCCACCAGGTGGGCCGTCTGCCTTTTTGGCTGCTTCAGGCAATAAAAAAATAAGCAAACATTTGTGACATTTGACCCATTTTTTTACATACAGATTCATTTTTGCAAAGTTTTCAATGTTTATGGATAATGTTATCTATATTGCTTATGTTGTTGTATAGTATACACAACATAAGCATACATACATAGTAGTATAGTTAAACAACTGGACTTGAGATAAAGAGTTGGCGACAGCGATGGTAAGAAGTGGCCTACATTTAACTTTTGGAAACCTTTACGGGTTCCCAAAACCCATGATGAATCGCAATGAGGGGGTCTAGCTATTTAAGGGGATTACAAGGGTTGGTTTTTTATAATAAAATGCTTTCGAGCAACCAGGATCATTTAATCGAATCTTTTTATCACGTGTGCAGCTTTACTGTATCTATAATCCACATTAATATTATAAATGCAGACTCAAATTAAAATTCAAAAGTTTTATTCAAAATAAGTTCCACAAGAGAAAACTTTTGAAGGTCATACATACGAGTATAACTAAGTTCAAATTAAATTTTACTTCATATTCTAGGTACACCGCCTCGCAACGTGTTATTGCTGTTAGGGAGAAGAAGCGGCATGAGACTCTAATTTAGTTTATTTATCACGCCTTTACGCCTTCTACTCAACCAATCAACCGCGACGTCGTCTGCGTGGAATTTGTTTTCAAAACCTGCTTTTGAAAAATTCTTCATTGGTGCTCCGCTCCTATTGGTCGTAGCGTGATGATAGTAGCCTATAGCTTCCTCGATAAATATGCTATCAAACACAAAAAAAAAAATTCAAATCAAATCAGTAGTTCCGGAGACTAGCGAGTTCAATCAAACAAACTTTCAGCTTCATATATTATTATAAGATTAAGTCAACTGACTTTTGCTTTGTTAATAATACCATCAGGCTTTGTGTTTTCTTTCTAAACGTAAATAGCATTTAATCAAAAGTAATAAAACGTTGATTTTGTTCTAATCTGCCTAACAGGAGCTTTTCCCTTATTTTATTGAGATCCACCAGGAAGTTTACGTTCCTTAAAATAATGGCGTCCATAAATTTTTCATTTTATTGCACGTGATAAACTTATCTCGGAAATTTTATAAATTCATAGTTTACGGAAGCGAAGGCAAGAAAAATCTTTTATAATCTATGTCACATTGTTAATTTGAAGCATTTGCTTTAATCGGTTTAGAGTGCTTTTATTAATTTCTCTTTGAAGATGGTAAATCGGATTATTTTACGCACAGTGTTATTAGAGCTTAGCCTAATTGGAAAATGCTTCGCTATAGGAACTGTTATTATAGCTAGAAAGTTATAAGTCATCATTACATTTTATTAAATTTAATACTATATAAGTACATACCTACAGGTTGGCCATATTAAATGAAGAGAAAAGCAAATTTCTCTAAGCCAGCAACTTCAATATTATGTCCAGAGTTTTTTTGATAGTTATTAGTAATTATTAGTAAAACTGAAGGATCATCGTTGTTTTATTTACGACATACGCATTTTGTCATCATAACTTGTTGGTGGACGAAGACACCGAAAGACGCCGACATAGACAGGTTCGACGTACAGATTTGTAAGAGCACATTTATTGACCGTCGGCATTGAACTAATACCTAATCACATTGAAACTATTGTAATTCTTTTATGGTCGTCTTTTTTTGTTTACTTGTCGACTGGCATACGTTTCTAGAAAACACCCCATTGTATTATTGTACTTTTTTATGACCGTTTACGGCCGAGTCATTAGCCAGGTGTGGCGGATTAAGTCCACTACGATACGGGCACATTGCATTTGTGCAGTATAAAACGATGAGCTGATTGCGGGAAAGGCAGTCGAGCGAGAACCACGATCAAAGTGATACGTGTGTACTACAATCGGGAATCTAATAGTGACGGATTTTGCGCGTTTTTTTGAATTACGACCTTCTGCATTACGTTTTGACTTGTTGTGTTCGGTTATATTTGTACCTGTGTTATTCGTGTTTGTATAATTCTAATAAACTCCATAATAATTCCAACGGCATTTTAATCCGAGTCTCGCTAAACTCGTAACAATTATCATCAATTTTTGACGAAAAGATTTTTGATTTAAATTCCTCTAGACATCCTTGGTGAACTTTAAAAAAATCTGGACATTATGGCCAGGCTTTACTTTGTAGTTATAAGTGCAAAATTTTATTACGGCCTTGAAGTTTGTACAAGTCACTGCGCAGAATACAATTATAAAGTTCACGCAGTGTAACATACAGGAAAAGTGATGTGCCCTCGCGCTTTCGGCTACTTTTCAGTTGCCGTGATCATATGAGGCAAACTTGATGTTTAAATACAAATTTGAAAATAAAACAGCACACTGAAAAAGCACACTTCAAAATTCTGCAATTAAGTTCAGTTTTAATTGATATTTTTTTGATATATTAAAACCTAGTTGCTCTTATTATACGTATCAGTCTTAAGTTGGATATTTCCCGTATTGAAAAAGAATGCTGTAACGTATTACTAGCAAGAAACGGCTTTATTTAATCAATGAGACTCGTACGACCACATATCAGTTCCAGGCCATAACAAGTAAAGCCATATCTCATACAGGTGGGCCACGGCTCAAATTTAATTTGGATCCAGCTAAATCTCACTCTAAATAAGTAGATTACGACAACGAGATATCAGGTGACCCTCGTCATGGTTCAAATGCAGACGTGTTACCATGCCTGCACATTGGAAATCAGTAAGAAAAGTTTGTATGAAGAAGGAAAGTTCACAATTTAATAGAGTAACTTCTAATCAGGTGTTAATCAAATAAACTGTGAAAGTTTTATCATCTTAAATACGTTGCGGACTTTATCTGGTACGTGCAGTGAGTATCATGCCATAATTCTAAGAAGTCAAATAAGTTTTTATAAATTTATTTTAGCAATAATCGAAATAATTTTTATAACCCAACTTGCGAAGCGCTTATAGCCCACGGTTAATGTGGTTCGATTTATGTGGACTGTATGAGAGAGATATGACCTAGATCCTTGCACTAGAGAAGCAGAAGCACCACCAACCTTGACATCCGCCCTCTCCTGGCTCGGTTCAGTTTACACACGAGCACAGCGCACGGCACTATGTTTCATTTTAGAGCTACCACTGTACACAGATTAGGTCTTTGCAAGTTCATTGGCGCGGCCGGTAATTTAATTATTAAAATTAATAAAAACAGATGAGCGCACGGCGTGAAGTCGTTGAACGTAGATTATGAGTGTCCAAAATGGCTACCTACCTACCCTGCTGTGCATTGGCCGTCACCTCACACAGAAAGAGGGTGAGTTTTTGGCGGGAACTGAAGGGAGATGTTGTGCTGTGCAGTTTTATTTTCTACAAATGTGTAAAATTACTCTAAATGAACAATAGTTGTAGGATATTGATAGTTTTTGAGTAGTAATTATGTGTTTTGTGAGAAATGTAAACTGTATAGTCAAATGTGGCCTTTTGAGTTGTTTCAAGAACTCCGTTGAATGGCACTCGCTGATTACGTACAGTTCAGCTGTGCTACACATAGGCTTAAGAAAATGAAGAAACTATATTATATAAACTAAGATATAGCTTAAAGGCCTAGCTGCCAAGCCATAAATCTAAATAAATAATAACAGAAAGAGGGTAGAGGGCAAAATTAATGGAGCGATGTTCTACCTACTTCACTAGGCAAGGACCGAACACAACTACTTATAATGTTATAAATGTGAATGTTAGATTGTAACATTTTCACACCTTAACTACTGAACCGATCTTCATGACATTTTATATACACGTTGTAGGCATATTGAAAAGGCCATCTATAGATTACCATATACGTACGTACTTTTTCCGAGGATATACCATAAAGTAAAAAACATGCTACTACAGTTATATCCAATTTAATTAGATTTTATTGACTTTAGAGATGAGCATAATTATGACACCTTTTATACTGAAAAATTAAACATTCCCGTGAAATATGGAACTAGAGTTCACACAAGTAAATATTCGAGGACTTAAAGTTAGTCGCAGTGTAAAATATTTAAGTTACCTACTGTTTCTGGCTTAACGCTTTTATATTTACACAGAATGTTAACTTTAACAAAATACTCTGTATATCCTGACGTCACGTCCGTCGACACACGTAATCGCTTATAGATTGTTCAATGATGATAATATCAGTCTCCTTTAGGGATTAATATGATGAGGCTGTGACTGACGCGTTACATAATGCGTACAGTATTGTAAAGGTTAGGTATAAATAGAGCTTTTGAATATTCTAACTATAACGCTCGAGTTTCCTTCGTAACGTGGGTATTTTTAATCGCTGAGGGGCGTTTCACACCGCGGTAATCTCGCATAAATCTTTATTAAATATATTCTGCTCCAACTTATCAAAGCGACGCATGTCCTTTGTCTTAATTTGATCTTACGTTTTTCGAATTAAATGATGTGACTGATATCTTCATCATTGTGGTGTCCTCGTGTCAATGTATTGGGATTTGAATAAAACAATGAATTCAGTAAGGCACTCGGGAAACATACACACTTGGTCTCGTCAACAGCGATTAATCTGCAAGATAGCAGACCGATCATGTGGGGTTGTGAGCTACGTTTATTGTTGTGCCTATATCACAATATCTTAGTAATTAAGCTTGGTTAATATCCCATGCACTAAAAGTTCATCCATTTTTAAACAAGTACAAGTCAGTTTTTCAAATTTCTTACCTAGGTTCAAATCGTAATTTTTTGGATAGAGCCATAGGGCTGGAGGAAATCCTACATAATTCTTTTTCTTACCAACATGGTGATGACTTTTAGTATTGTGTGTTTGGTACATTAGAGGCTTCGTATCTAGTTACTATAAAGATAATTTAGGAAGGACGTTAGCATGGTCTGAACGCACATTGAACAGGATAAACATCATATGATAGGATAGATACATATGCCCAAAAAGATATTTTATGTTATGATACAAACGTCTGTGATACCACAGAGAATGCCTTCCAGAAAAGGGTGGGAGGCAGAAAAAGGCAGTATAATGTGATTGATGTTATGAAAAATGTATTGTTGGAAGGAAAGGCAGGTCAGGTAAAAGAAGATAATTTTTATATTGCAAATCTCAAAGCGCAATGTAGTATTATCATTGACCATTCTTTTTCTATACTATAATAAATCTGTAAATGGTTCGAGTTTATATACTGCGTTTAAAAATGTAAAAAATATCAGGGAGCTAATTCATACCAAGAGATTCCGAAAATGCATTTTTTTGAATTTTGGTCTGTCTGTCTGTTAGAGCATCACGTGCAAATTACTGAACAGATTTGATGAAATTCGAAACGGAGCTAACTTATATCACGGGGCGTAACTTAGGATACTATTTATCCCAATGGTTGACGTCGTTTTCGTGGGATAGACGAAAATGGTGAAAAAGATTGCGCTGCGATCGTATGGTTTTCAGAAACTACTACTGAACATACATGATTGAAACTGGATACAAGTTGGGCTTATAACTCGAATCGACACTTAGTACATATGTTTTATCCCGGTAAAAGACATCGTTTACTTAAAATAGACGGATTAGCAAAATAGATGGTGCTGCAATCGCGTCTTTTCAATTCACTAACAAATACCTACGTAGTCATAAAATAACGTCATTCATTGTATTACTTCAAATCAGGTTGGCTTCGACTTGACTATATGTTTTGCTGGGCAGTTCTGTAGACTATATTATGGATTAATTGTCTTTGTTATTGTTATATGTACAAAACGAAACTAAGTTTTTTTACACATATGAATAATTTTAATTAAATTGAAATTAAATACAATTAAAAACTAAAAATAATCTAAGTTATAAATATTACAAGCTATTACAGACTGTGTAACAAATCGCTGCCAGATGGGAGCGATTTGTAAGTTTGTTAAGTAACAAAATTTCTGTGTAAAAAAAACCAACTGCCTAGGGTGTAACACGCGTCGTAGCCGCGGGGCAAACTATACTGTTTCATAAAATCGACAGCCACTAAATAAACGGATAGCAAGCACCATAGACCCAATAGGATCGATATGGTCCATACACTAGTGCATATCTACGTATACAACCATTGCTGAAAACCAGCCAAGCATCGGACAATCGAATCAGGGCCCCCAGGTATGGCTGAATGCGAATCAGTGAATTCGTTGCAATCAATTCCCTGCGCCAATCTCAATTAAATCAGCGCGAAACCTTATATATATGTTGTTGTACACTTTAATTTATAATCTAAAAATTAAAAATAAATAAGACAACTATTATTTATATAAAGCTATTAAATCCGAGTAGGTCATTTCCTACAAAAGTTTTAGCCACCTCATGGGCAAGGTTGTTTCTCCCAACCAGTGAGCTTATAAGATCATTGCTCCCAACTGCTATTGTATGGAACTCGAAGGATGTCCAATATCTTTTAATGGAGTGCAGTAGAAATAGAGATGGTAGAGTAGTAGACTGAATCGTTTTGATATAGGTTTTTTACAGAAATTCTGGCAGAGCCAGCTTTAAAAAAGGCTAGTGCTAGTTTGTAAGCCAGTTCATTATTTAATATTTAATTACATGTTATTGTAATTTAGGAGATGATGGGGCTGACATGCCTATGTGGCAAGTCCCAAAAAAATAAAGCTAAAAAATAAGACAACTAAAACTAAAGCTACATACCAATTCTAAGATAAAAATATGCATGTAGCTTTGCCAAAAAATATAGAAATAATGTATTAAGTGCTTTATTGTTTAGTTTTATAGGTCCAGGTTGAATTTTTCAAGTGGTCCTTAAGGACCAAATCCTATACTATACCAATTTTTTTAATCAAAAAAACCTTGGTTTGCTGTTTGATATCCCTTCACAGAAATTGATCCTTACAAGCTACACTATGACTTGATATAATAAAGGATGTATTTATTTTTCAAAATCAGCCGATTCGCTTCGTGACATGGGTAACTGATTTTTCAAAACTCTAATGATGCCACTTTAGTGTTCATCAAAATCGCGCTCGAGACTCTTTTAGTCTGTAGTTAGTTTAGGATTTGGTCCTGAAGATCAACTTGAAAAAATTACTTAATTATTATTTATAATTCATTAGTTGATTACTAATTGAGTCGTACGAAGTTACGGAGTTCCAAGTACTCTTGGTTTGCTGCAGGCCTTATCTGACCGACTGTATAAGATGAGAAGCAACTAAATTATCGATATATACTGTGTCTTTTAAAAAGGAACGCTTGGTATTTTAAAATGGGTACGAAGGTGCAACGTCAACATAGTCAATATGCAATAGAATGTTGTATAACGTATGTATCAATACTCTTTCTGTACGAGTTCAACTTGTTTTTCTTCGTATACTATGGGGCTGCAAATGAAAACCTGATAAATTTTAATCGGATGATACTTGTTCCGACGCGTGCTTTCGACGACCTTTATCGCCCGTGTATTACCTCAGTACGCGAACTTTCATAGGCGAGCACATACTTCCTTACAGAGTTGCACGCCTCTCACTCACTTTACTTTTCAATAAGACTAAATCAGCTAAATTAAGTCTTAATAAATTTCTCTTACAGTCTGCCGAATAACCCTAGCAAATATATATGTAGCTACATGCATATACTATGCATGTAGCTACATACGCATTCGATACGCAGAAACTTTTGTGTACATACCGAAGCTGAGATGTGCATTAGATAAATTGAATTGGCCAAAGAACCTCCGCAACGCAAATCGACAATAATTCGATATTTCCATTGAATAAACCTATCTTTCATGCCTTCAGGGCGACCTATTTGACATTCAGTTCAGGCATATACCTACGTATTGCGAGAAATTGCTGTTTCTACCGGGAAACGATAAAAGCCATCTTTTGTGGAAATATGTCGAGATTTACCAATTTTATGCGTTAAAAAATATTGTGATATGTATAAAACATTTTGATACCGGTTACTTGTGTGTCATATTGGAACGATGAAATTTCTGTCATTCTGAGATATAATAAACTAAATTTTTTATTCACAGATCAATTATAAAATTACATAAAAATCGAATATAATGCAAGAAAATTTAATTTATTTGTATTGTATTCTATCCATAGTCCCTCAAGACTACAAGTAGAATACTGGTCCTAGATTATCGTCTTCTATGGGTAAGGTGCCCAAAAGGCTGGCTATGTTTCCTCCGTGGATCGCCGTACCATGAACCGTTGGCCAAGGTAAGCGCCAGCCCTCTGATCACCTGAAAAGTCAATGAGTCGTTTCAATAAATGTTTTAAATATATAATTTTTATAAGCTAATTGACTTAAAATTTTATTTAAGTCATACTATTTTTTTTGGGTTGAGCCGAAAAGACAGTTCTATAAGGCCATCTTCAAAACTGTACTTTTGTACGGTAGTGAAGCGTGACTTGTACTTAAGGGATTAAATACAGGAGCTGCGTGTTATGGACATGACCATGCCGACAACGGCGGCCACACGTTCCTCCCGGCCATCAGATCATAGATGCCTTTACCTGCCGATACTTGCGATGTCATATGCTTGATTGATCATAATGATATTTCGTAGTCGTGAAGTTAACAAAGATACTAATACCAGAAGCCACAGATTGTCAACTAAACTGAATATAGTCAATGAGAGTCCTTGAGAGGCAACCGTTTTGCGGAAAGGCTCGCACTCAAACACACAGAGCAGAGATTTTTCTCGAGAACCCAACCCAACCTCTTCGTGATCGGTCATAGAGCAAGAAGACCTCTGAGAGATTACGGAGATGAATATGCTATATTTGGCGAATCACGCGGAATAATTTCGTAAGCAACTCCCGCATCTGTGGCAGCCTTATGTTCATGATATCGTAGACAAATTTGATTTTTGGCCAGCATTTAAACTCTGATGCCTCAGTCATTAGACCACAACGGCTTGAATGATATGATAATGATCATTAATAATGTCAATAGTTCCGGGCCATTTTCATGGTCCGTTGTCGTCAAAGACATGTCAATAATAAGATCTAATAAAACATTTCTTTCTATATTATTTACTTGTAATCTTTCCTCAAAGAACTTGCAAACAGAGATTACCAATGTGTGAAACTCGCTCCTTCGTTAAAAATAAGTGTAAATTGGCTCTAATTAATTAAATACGGCGTTTCTGAATCGTGCATGACTAAATCGATTAAGGTTTTGAATGGAGAGACATAAAATCTAAGAGACCGTAAACAGCAAACAAAGCGCTTTTTATAAATAGGGTAGTCCTATACATAAACCGAAGAATTTTAAAGGCTATTTCATATTGTAATTTATATGGCAATAAGAACTGCTTTTTAATTTGTTTTTCCACGAACAAAAGCTTCGATCCGCTCTGTTGGGGTAAACCACGAATGATTTCTGTGAAATTCGAGGCTTAATTACTGAAACATATTTTACGTAAACAAGCTAATTCAGAAACAATTTGTGTAAAACAATTTCACATTTTATACTGTATTCGGAGAATGGGACTTCATCCTCATATCCTGGATGCTTGGCACACGTCCATAAGATTTTTCAAAAGGGTGGTTGAGGGGACATGTGTGTAACGGAGGAATTATTTTTTATTGATCAATTGTTCTTATTTTTTTACTTTTCAAACTTATCTTTAATCCCATGAAATACAGACAAATTACTCAAGAGCCGCAGTAATTTGTCTTTGAATTACGTATGAGGACAGCACACTTTAGTAGGAGGTTAGTCCAACAGCGTTCTCCCGAGGGACACCCTAGCAACGTATTCCAAACGTAACGGTTGACTATTCCTGGCTTGATCTATCCATTATTTGTTGTTGCCCAGCCTCTCAACATCAATCTTCACAATTAGGGTTCTCCTTCTAACGAGGTTGTCGCAATTCATTTTATCGGTGGTATTCAGTAGCAATATTTTTTCCTGTTTGGTTTCCCTATTGGGTTGTAAAGGTTTCTTATAATGGATTTGAATAGAACTAAACCGGGTCACAAATTAAAAGCTTCGAGGTTAGGTCGTAAATCATGAATCGTCATTTGATTGGGAATTTATGACCTATAGTAAGTCTACAGTTGGTGTTGGTAGGCCGTTGCGTAATTATCACAACCAATTTACACATTGTTTTTATTGCTTCTGGTGTAAAGTTGGTTATGGATATTTGCAACACTAAAGGTGCTACTATTGTGCTGTCAGAACACAACGCGATGTTGTTATGACGGCATATTCTAGACCAGAGGTGCCACTTGCCATTAACATTATGAATTTTGAATGTAAGTGAAGCGAAGGTGTGTGCCAAAATAGAGTAGTAAATAATAATAATAATAATAATAATAAATCTTTATTGCCAAAAAATTTTGTTACAAGAACTTTTAGAAGTCCCTAACTCCCGAGCTAGGCATGAAGCCTGTGTTTCGGGAATCAGTGCCCTCTCACATTAGAATTTAGTTAAAACACAAAAAATATAAATCGGTAACAGAATACTTATGTCTAGTGAGTAAGCGTGTGGTGTAAATGCACGTGAGCGCGCGTCCGCGCGCACATCGCGCGCGTGTATGTGTGTGTGTGTGTGTGTGTGTGTGTGTTTGTGTGTGTTGTGTACGTGTGTGTGTGTGTGTGTGTGTGTGTGTGTGTGTGTGTGTTGTGTACGTGTGTGTGTATGTGTGTAACTACGTATGTACTGTACAGTTGCTATTAAGATAGATAGGTTAAAACATTGCTTCGGTAGTAGCGTAGTCGAGGGTAAGTAGCCAGTTTTTTAGTTTAATTTTAACTTCCCGACTAGTGAGTCCATGTACATTTATTTGTTTATTTATCTTGTTATATAGTATCACAGACATATAGCATTGCTGCCGTCTTGCAAAGCCAGTACGATACATTGGAGTTGGCAATATGTTGGTTACAGCACGTTTCTTATCACTAGTATTGTCACATTTTGGTGTAATTTTATGTTGTTTTAGAGTTATATTGAATATATATAACTGCCTAACGGTTAACACGTTACTTTTTTCATATAAAAGTTTTGTGGGAAAGCGATAGGGACTGAACGTTAAGGTTTTTAATAACGATCTTTGAGCCCTTTCTAGTTGGATCATATATGATTTAAAAGCGCTCCCCCAAACGACAATACAGTACCCTATAACTGACTGCACTAATGCAAAATAGACTGTACGTAAAATGTTGAAGTCTGCAGCATATCTTAATTTTTTAAACACCCAAATAAGTTTTCGTACACGTGTTATTAGGTTATCAATATGAGCATACCAATTTAAGTTCTCATCTACAATTACTCCTAAGTATTTAATGTTGTCTGCTTTTGATATAGAGAGACAATTACAATGTCCAAAAAATGGGGTTTGGCATACATGTATTTTAATTTCAAAATCATATTGCTTAATTTTAGATGCCGTGAACTGGATGAATTTAGTTTTAGAAATGTTAAGAGTAAGATAATTAATTTGTAGCCACCTATTTACTTTTTGTAGTCCGCTTTCAGTTATGTGCTTAACGTCTTCCCACGTATCAGCTTGAAATATGAGCGCAGTATCATCTGCGTAGGTAAAAATTTTTCCATTAGTAAGTGGTAAGTTACACAAGTCATTCAAGTACAACAAGAACAGGCTTGGGCCAAGAATACTGCCTTGTGGCACTCCGTAGGTGACTTCAACTTCATCACTTATGGTCTGTCCTATTTTAACATGTTGAGTCCTACCTATTAAAAAATCTTTAAAGATACCAAGGGCATATCCTCTTATGCCAAGCTTATTTAATTTATCTATTAGTATCGGCACAGCAACAGTATCAAAAGCCTTGGCTAAGTCAAGAAAAACACCAATACATTTTCGTTTAGAGTCTATCTGACGAGCAACATGATTAATAAGCTGACTGACGGCATCTTCCGAGCTTTTAGATGATCGAAAACCGAATTGATTTTCCGATAGAATATCATTACATTCCAAAAATTTAATAAGTCTACTATTCAGAGATTTTTCCAATATTTTCGATAATGCTGTGAGGACAGATATGGGACGATAATTGGTGACTTGTTGACGGTTACCACTTTTGTGAACGGGCGTTATTAGTGATTTTTTAAAAACAATAGGAAATACTCCTTGAGTATAACACATATCTATAAGCTTAGTAAGAGGAGGGACAATGACATGTTTGGCTAACTTTAGTAATTTAGCAGGGATACAGTCCCATCCAGTAGCACAGCTAGATTTTAAATTATTTATCATAGATTCAACTTCAGCCATATCAGGAGATAATAAAACAAATGAATTGTGGTGAAAAGGAATTTCAAAATTATAATCGGAAGGGTTATAAAGATTATTAATTGCATTGTTAGTGATTAAATCTGCTAGCCTCTTACCTACATTGGAAAAGTATCTATTGATATCATTTATGGCAGATGTTCTATCACCTATATTTTTAATAAGATCTTCGGCAGAAGTTTTAGTGTTTGTGTAATTAATAATACTTTTTATTGCATTCCACTTATCTTTGTTCGATTTTGCACAGGTAAGCAAAGATTTCTCATAAATTGATTTTGTTTTATTTAATATGTTATTACAAAACTTACGATAACGTTTATATGTAATTTGCAGAATAATATTGTTAGGATCTTTTCTCAAAGACTTGTGAAGTTTATCCCTGTGCCGGATACAGCGTAGTAAACCAGGTGTCATCCAAGGCTTAATGACCCTTTTCCTACAAGGCGCCTTAACAATGTTAGTGTTATTTTTGATAATAGATGAAATAGTAGAAACGAAAGTGGAGGCAGCATCATTAGCATCTGAGTTAGGTGTTATAAAAGAGAAGTCTGTTTGTTCCAATGAGTTAACTATTTTATCATAGTCAATTTTAATAAAATTTAATTCATTGGACATATATTTAGAAAAAGTCAAATCAAGGTTTAACAGTACAAGACAATGATCGGTTACAGTTGAGTCAACTACAAAAACAGAAGCTGGAAGTACGGATCTTAACATTATATGATCTAAAAATGCAGACCCAAAGATGATACTAAGTACGTACAGAATAGATTTCCAAGTGGGTCTTCAGGGCTAAATCCTAAATTATGCTAGATAGCGAGAAACACTCAAAGGAAGGAGTCTGGAGGTCAATTTTAAGTTGGAAATGGAGTCGGCTGATTTTGAAAAAAATTAACACATCCAATATTATTATATCAAATCATAGTGTAGCTTGTAAAGACAATTTTTGTGAGGGAATATCAAACGCTAAACCTAGCCATCGATGATTGTACGTACTGGGTGGTTTCTTTATGTGTATACACACATAAAGAAACTACTGGAATTTATTTTTCACTTTAAAGCTGAAGAAGTTCTATTCCCTTGAGAACCCTCATGGCTACAACCGTGGTGCTTTTATAACATTATATCGGTAGTCTCCAAATAGAGATTTCCATAAACCACATTCCAAATTGAAACTAAAAAGGTCTGAAAGTATAAAAAATAATAAAGGCTAGATATAAAGAAACTAATAAACAATATCGTAGTTCCTTTGTCTTATATATATTCTAATTAATTGGACCAATCACTGTGGTTCAACGAATCACATCGTGATAAGTACGTCTGGGAGCAATGAAATTGGGTCATTGAAATTAATCTTGAATCCAATGTCGAATAACAATATCAAGGCAACTTTTTAGTTGCAAAATATGTTGTTTCTTTTTTAATGAGCGTGTGTACTTACGCTCGTATTCTAGAATGGAACCGTTTGATTGAAATAAAAAGCGTTTTCAAATGATGTGATACGTACTGATTATTAAATGTTTCAGAATGTATTATTTTTTATCATAAACGACCTTGTTTAAAAATTAAATGTAGTAAAAAAAATCTCAATGTAGCTTTAAAAAAATTTCAAAAACATCAAAATAAAACATTTGCGTTTTACAATCCGTATAAATGTAACAAAGTTATGTGTAAGAAAACACAAAAGATTATATAATATGTACATTGTATATACTGGTACCTAATACTCATTGTGCTAAATAAATACATGATACCTGTTTGCTGTTCACGCATAAGTTCTGGGTTCCGACTTCGTTACCTAATGGTAAATTTTAACCAGTAAAGATCTTAGTAGATAATTGTTTATATTATGTTTAATAATTCGTAAATTGAGTATAGTTCGCAAAGGGGTGCTATATACGGTGTTATCAGTGGACCTTTACCTCTGCTGATGTAGTGGTACGCTCTGCTCCCTGGGGTGGTACCAAGCTTGCACAATAGGACCTCACGATGCAGTAACCCTGTTCTAGATCTCGTGGCGCTCTTACAAAGTGTATTTGTAGGGGCGCAAGATAGGTTTAGTGGGTCGTCGGCTCTCCCTTCTGAAAGAAGTACGCATACCATATGAGAGTCCCTCACGTACTCGTGCAGGCGGTACTAGGCGCTGCATTTCACATCCCCCGTATCCGTGGCCCGAGTGTGTGACAAGAAAAGACAAGCCTCCTGAATTATAAAAAAATACTAAGCACAATACTTAGCACGGTGACATCGCCTTATGTATATTATAATAAGGTAATATTAGTGACCCTAATCCATTGCTTCGAAGTGTAGTAATTAATTTAAGGAACACAAAAACGGGATAATTATAGCCTGTTGTATGTCTTCAAAGCGGTCCGAAGTTGTCCTATGTAGCCGTTTTATTATTGGAAAAGCTTTTTGAAGTACTTTGCGGCAAGTACTAGTAGTCAATAATATTTTATGATCTGTTTTATAGCACTTTTATTTTGATATATTGTGTTTATACCTTTGAAAGTCATGCTATAATAACAGCGATTTTTCACTCTCTGATAACTTTTATTAGAAGTTATTGAGTTCAGTTTATTGTTCGTTCAAGTTGATTGCCATACCTCTTACCCGTGAAGCAAATATCGATTTATTGTCAATTAACACTTGCAAGTTCCATTGCTAAATATACATACTTATATGTACGTATATTATATAAGTATTTCTCACACTGAGTTATTAACAAATTACGCGACTGTGATGAACAAACTATAGGTCACCTACAGAATATTCAACGAAAAAAATAATTAATGAAAATTCTTTATTATTCACTATAAACTTAAACCTAGACGATTAATATGAATAAATCTCTATTAGAATAATGGGCGACCTTATAGCTCATAGCGGACTAGTCTAGAATCCGCGCCACGAAAGAAGTCCCACGGAAAATAAAGGAACTAAAAGTGACACTCAAATAGCGGATCTTAGATATAATTTTATTCGTATAGTAGCCAGGAAATAAAATTACAATTTAAATTATGAAATATTTTGTGTTTATTATTCAGTAATTACCCATACCGATTTTTTATATATATAATTACTAGGAGCGCCGCGGATTATTTTTCAGGGCATTCCATTAGTAGCTCACAACGCTACCGTTCCACAAGGCGACCGCGGTCGTTGTGATCGTGGTGAAAACGGCACTAATGACTTCATCATTTTCAATCGCACAATGCTCACGACTCATGTCAGTAAGCGGGTCATATAGCCGTTCCACTTGAGTTTTGATTGTAACGCTGGAAAGCAAGTAGAATGGGATAAATCGCGGTCGTTGTGAGTCCCTAATGGAATGTAAAGCTACATTCCATTAGGACTCACAACGACCGCAGATTCTGGGCAACCCAGGAATCCAAGAAGGTTTGACAAAAATACAATATTTGTAAAACATGAATGGATCCTGGTTGCTATTAATTTTTTGTAAGTGCGGTCGTGTGCTTACTACTTAAATACGACTAAAAGGCTTACCTCACCCCGATTGCTGTCTGTATGCGTATTAGAGTTATCAGAAATGAAGAACGACGAAGAAAAATTTTATTTGACGAATCAACCAAATTAAATCAATTTGACTGAAAGGCACAGAAATGAAAAGACAAGACAGTATTCAATTATATTTAATTATTCAAATTTATGTTTGTAGGGATCACTTTGGTTGATTTATCTATTTTTTTTGTCGAAATGCAGGCCAAAATGAGAGAATTGTAATTTAAAACTTAAGGAATATCATCTATATCACGGATACTGACAAGTGACCAAAACGTCGGAATAAAAAAATCAAATATATTCGCGTTTAAAACTTCATAAAATATTACGTGAATATCATTTATCTACAATATTATAAAATTTTAAACATGCCGTGGTTGTACATTGAAGCTATTAAAAATAACAAACTATAATTTACCATATAAACGATGGAATAAAATAGGAAGTATAGAAAACGCTTTATTCACCATATATACACTCGTATTTTTTACATTTTTTATTGCAGGAGTTCAACGAACAGGTTCAACAGACAGTCCACTTGATGGAAAGCGGTTACCATCGCCTATGGACATTTGCAACACTAAAGGTACTACAAATGCGCTGCTGCTCCCTTAAGGGATACTGGAACCTGATCACTAATGCCGGAACGCAACTCAAGGTTGTTAGGGCGACATACTCTAGACAGGGGTGATCGACATCCAGTCGCGCAAATACCCTGCCATGCCAACGTAACAATACTAAAGAAAAAAAATTAAATGTAATGAATTCTTAAACACATCTTTGCAGCTAGAACTGTTATCTATGGCAGCCAACTATCAATTCTTTCAAGTTTAAAAACAGTGTAGTTAGACGATATGTTTATGTCACACGCCTTGCGCCGTTTGAGTCTGAAGATTACGCTTAAATAATGGCACCACATTTGTATTTGTAGTGCACTATTTAGGATCTACTACACTACAACGCAACGTAAATTGTTTTACCTTAAGAAAAGCTTAGGTTATTACTTACAGTTTATGTATATTAATATGATAATGTAAGGGAAGGTTATAAAATATATTTTATTCTTATTTACGTTTCTTGAATGTGTACATTAGAATTTTGTATATGTACATTATTAGTATCATTATTTAATCTTATTACCGAAATACGGCTAGCGCTGTGGGTTAGAATGAGAGGGAAGCGGAAAGGGAAGCCATACTGGCGCCGTAACGCGCTACGTAACGAAGCAATATGTGAGTCTTCTAAATCTCACCTGTCTAACTTTTCCACTTTGAAGCAGAACAATTGTCTAAGGCTAGGAAATAAATTCAACGAGGTAAAAACTAATCTAGCTTTTTACTTACATTACCTAAACAACTTTACACGTCGTCTATCGATCTACCAGACGCCCTAGACATGTGGAATTAGCGCAGAATCAGGATATATGGGAATGATATAATACTTAGCGTAGCGATATGTCATTCATATACATTTTCTATTTTATTCGTTTAGCGCTAATGCCATTTGTCTAGGGGGACTAAACCTTATATTATGTGTGTATATTCTGGCTAACTATAAACAATAATATTTATGTACTAAGGCGATAGTTTTATTGTACCTACTAACATAAAAATTTAATTCGGTTTTTTGCATATATAAGACTAGAGTTTACCCCGCGGCTGCGCCGCGGGTTAACCTCTAGTGCGTGTCTCTTGTTTATAGAGCAAGTGCTACAGGTTATATTATATTACATTTTTATGCATTTGCGCACAGAAGATTCACTTCATTTTATATCGTTAATTATATATACCATCCCCTGTCTATCTGTCAACAAAATAAATTATAAAACTTGACCAAAAAGGCCAAAATGGTCTAAATGACCAAAAGACCACAGTGACCGACATGGCTATAATGACGGAATAGGTAAAACGACCAAAAAGGCCAAAATAATCAAAATGGTCAAAATGACCAAGAAGGTCAAAATGATCAAAAAGGCCAAAATGACCAAATAAGCCAAAATGACCAAATAGGCCAAAATGACCAAAAAGGCCAAAATGACCAAATAGGCCAAAATGACCAAAAAGGAAAAATTACCAAATAGGCCAAAATGACCAAAAAGGCCAAAATGACCAAAATGACCAAATAGGCCAAATTTACCAAAAAGGCCAAAATGAAAATTATCCCTTGTCCATTCTCAGTATTTAATTTACCTACGTGCCGAATTTCAGCCAAATCGGTCCAGTAGTTTTTACGTGAAAACGGAACAGACAGAGTTACTTTCGTATTTATAATATTAATATGGATAACAAAGAAACCAATAGTAAAATCAAGTTCATATAAACTAGACAACTACCTATCAAAACAAAGGTGAGTCAAAGCCAATCTGATTTGAAGTAATAGAATGAATAACAGTCACGGGAAAATTCCGCGAGATTCCCGCAGTATCGCATCACTTAAAAAAGCACTTTTGCTATCGTTTAAGTTACATCGTGTCGAAATCAGCTAACATTTATGTAATCTAACTAATTTGTACCACATTCGGGAAAATTTCCTAAGGGACCGTTGTAGTGAAAACTGTGTCCGAAGAAACTAAATTTTATGCATTCGAAATTTAAACCGCTCCAGCGAAAATTCCCGCGAGATTCCCGGGTTAAAAAGTAGTACAGCTTTTAAGTGTAAGAATTTCCTGTCGATCAGCAAATACCGCATTGAAATCGGCCCAGTAGTTTTTACGTGAATCTTGAAAAGCAGACAAACAGATAAACAGATAAGTAATGTAAATGGCATTGTGTTCTCTTTTGGTTATATAGCCAATTCCAGTTTTTTAATAGCTTTAATGTAAGATACACGCTATACACGGCATGTTTAAAATTTTGTCATAGTATAAATTAATAAGCAGGTACGCTCTGACAGTTATTGCCACTTATATACTAGAGGTTATTCATTCTCGAATCATAGGTATTTCATATAATGTATTCCTTTGCTTAGCTTGTATCTACCTTGTCAGGATTCTTGAGTAATTCTGACTAATATTATGTGAATGTGAGTTTATTTGTTAAGTTTTTTCCCTGAATGAATTAACATTACAACATTTTGCATATACGTTGATAGCAGTATATAAAAGCGCATCCCTATTTCAAAATCAAATGAAATTTATTTCTTCAAAACATGGTTTTGAACAAATAAATTTTAATTTGATTGTTTTGACAAATAGATTTGATTAGGTATATGTTATAGTCATGACGATGCCATGAGTCCCTCGGCAATGGACGAGGCCTCCTGAAAGGGACCCACGCATGCTAGGGCTGCGGAGAGGCTAGGTCATATACCCGTAGCCCTGGCATAAGGCGAAGGACGGAACACCCAGGGGTTTTAGTGGGTATCCCTAAGCGGGGGTGGCAATAGCATGGCACCTGTTCTGACTGAGCGTGCTGGTGCCGCCCTCGATCTGGCGAGTCCCACACACGGGTCGCGATTTGTTCCCCCAAGGTTCTGCCCTTGTCGCGGTTTACAGTCCTCCAGCGGATTTCCCCTGGCAAAAAAATATATATGTTATGCATACAAATAATTAAATAAATATTATTAAATTGTATAATGTTCAATTAAACATATAGAACAAAATTGCTAATAAATGTCATTAAATGTCAAAGAGAATGGTGATAATAACCTTCATAAGTCAGGAAGGTATTTATATACAATTGAGGAAATCGTCCACCGAGCAAAACATTATATTTAAGAGTCATTCTTAACTGTATTTTAAATTTATTTATCCTAAACTCTTTTATGTGGATTGGCATTTGTTTTAGATTGGAATGCACAATATCTCTCCAGAAAAGTACAGTTCTCGAGGGATAGATATCCATAGATAGAAACGCGGCCACTATGAGCCATGTTATGGAGTCAGTAAGGTCAATCAATCAGTGTGGATCCAGTGAGTCAGTAAGTAAAAGCGTGTGAGCAGGATTCCTTTGATTATGTTCATATTACGGATTTTCAAAGCAAATGCAGGCGAAGTTACAGCCTGCCGGTATTATATAACTCCATATTCATGAAAATTGTTAATCGTTCTTTTCCAGCATCCGTATTGTTCATTGTAATTAAATTTAATGGTCCAATGTGCTCAATACAAGCACTGATGTGTGACGAATAAATATGGTAAATATGGTTTGCCGTTTCGCTTCGTCGCAATGGTATGTATGGCACATTCCACATAAAATCAATCGCTATGAAATATTGCACATAGAGAATATTGTTTAATCGTTTTATATACACATACATATATTTATAGTGACATATCTTTGTACTTGTGTTTTGTGTTGGTGATCCATATAGCATTGTCCACAGTGAAAAATGATCGGATTTGTAAATAGTTGTCCGTAGCGACTTCTTTCATACGAAATATGGACGACCGGACATAATGGGGTATCATGATGGTCGTGATACCCGTTAATTGCACCAGCAGGTTATATAACCATTCAATGACAGTAATTGTTACGAACATTTATGTTCATTGTCATGTCTTCTAATCACTGTAAAATATGAAAATGAAAATACAAGAAAATTTAATTTAATTTCTATTAATCAAATTATTGTATTCCGTCGTGTCATTTTCGAGTCTATTGGAGATATTCTTCCAGATAGGAAGACAAATATTTTAAAAACGAAAATTTATGAATAGGTATACATAAAAAAACCTGTTGAATTCTTCATTTTATTTCGCAGGCAATGCAGGCACCAAGAGCAAATTCGGGATTTTTACTGTACAACAGTGGGCACGCAACATGGGGGTAGCTAAAAAGTTCATGACACGGACGGTAGTGTCACCAACATTCCAGGTTTTAAAGACACATATAGACACATAGTTAAGGTAAAAAATTAAATTGATTTTGACTTTTTAGACAGATAAATGAGTTACAAATACCTACATAAAAACGTGTAATATGTGTACGTACGTGGTCGCAATATTTTGAATAGATGAATAGATTGACTCTAAAACTATCCAGGCAAAGTAGATTTAAACTAATTTACGTAAAAACAGCCTAAATCTATTCTTTTCTTTTAATGATAATTTGAAAAATAATAAATAATGTCGATAATGATAAGGAGTAAAAAATCTATACCCGGATTGTCAAATTATAGAACCAAACTCTATACGCCACGGTGTTATAGTATACAACTAATATTTTTTTTTTAAAGATTTCATCTTCAAATGTTTTGCGAATACGTGTATGTCTCCCCTTTTATATCTCCCAATGGGATTCTCGAAGCTTGCTATAGCCCAAAGGCACTATCCCATCCATGCTCTCGGTTGGCAGCACACAGGGGGCTGCTTGGACTCCAATTTAAAATTAAAAATGGTCTTGGCCAAGGAAAATATACTGTATTTCCCTCGTGTCGCATCGAGCGATGGACGCGTAACATGTTATATTTTAAGGGAATATTTAGCACTCTTAATGTTTTATTACTTTTTGGATTTCGTAATGATTTTTAACCGACTTGCAAAGGAGGATGTTTTTGATTCCTTTGTATGTTGTTTTGTATGTTTGTTAGGCGATTTATCTTTCAATTGTGAACTGATTAAAAAAAAAAATTACTCGAATACACCTGAGGTTGTAACATTGTCACCAAGTTAGGATAGATAGATAATTTAATAATAACTTATTAATTGCTTAAATATTTCAAGCATCTACACAAATTATACTACTGCCTTGCGTGTAAATGTTTTACCTTTGAAAAAGTGTGGGTAACAAGGGTTGCTCTCGATTTCCCTGGGACTCATCAGATCCTAACTTTTTACTTTACTTATTTATCTATTGCAATATATTTTAAATAAAAGCTTGCCTCATATAACGTTAACAAATATTTTTTTTTTTTGTATATAAGTATATAAATTACTATTATATTGATGTATGTATTCAATTTATAAATTAGTGTAAGTATGTATATTTAAAATGTACAGTCCTATCTTTTTTCTGTTCTACCTACATTGCCAGTTAGTTAAGAATTTCTTTTGAGCATAGTTGCCTGGAAGAAGTTTATTTAGCGATAAGGCCGCCGGTTGTTTTACCAAGAAGTATTGTAATTATGCATTTTGTTCTTGTTTATTTTGGTGAGCAATAAAATGTTATGTAACTATCTATTTAGCGAGTCCGTTAATAGTTCGAGTGCCTATGTAGGTCTTTCATCCGAGGTTAACACTCTGCTTATGATATCGAATATGAGGAAAGTAAATAAAAATTGATTAGTTAAACATACAACTACTTCTCTATTGGAATCAGGCGTTAAATCCATATCTAAATATGATGAACTCATTTTACACGTTACATTATGATACGTCGTTAAGTAAATTAGGTACTTTTTCTGTGGCATTTTACCAGCATTTTTGTCACTAGTGATAGTAAATATTTAACTAAAATTTATATTATAATTTAGTGAAAAGTAATTGACAAATATAAAATCACGTAGCAAAATTGTTGATACAATTTTACGCCGTGATTTAACAGTAGATGTTTAAAACGTTTGGACATGGCTAACAGTTTTGAATTTTTTGACAGCAGGCATTTTCAGGGAATAAAAGTAGGTTTTCATCCCTTTGATCAAGTAACTTCGAGCGTATTTTCCAACTATGAGAAATATAAAATATTTTTCTGTGTACTAGTGATGTGAGGTATCATTAGTAGATTTTGAATAACATAAGGACACGCTATGTTCTTACATAACATGTCCTTAATGACTTTTTAAATTAGTATGTATAGTATAGTTAGTTATATATAGTTCCTAAAGTCGTAAAAATGATTCCCGTTTCTTTAATTTTTGAACCATAAGCTCTAAAATTCTATAAAAAAAACAGATTTGTATTGCACCTGATATATTTTCATGGGCTATTTTTGGCCAAAAATTAAATTTAAAAAGAAATTTTATAGTTTCGTTATCAAATGACAAGAATAAAAGGTATACCTTCGCTACCTCTTCATAATGCTTCATTGTGTGCGGATTGTTAAGCATGTACCCAATTTATTTTATGTTTATCGTCGTCATGATTGATTGATCGTGATTGATCATCACGACAAGACCGAGTATTTCCACTTGGGACGCTATAAGAACACTCTTGTGAAAGAAAGGCCTTGCATGTTGGAAATACCAGCTACAGAGAATTATCCAAATTTAAATACCTGGGCTGTACTCTAACAGACATTATCACCTGCGAGGAAGATATAGATAATCGTATTCAAATTACCCTACGATGTACCATCCAAGCTTCTTAGCCGTAAGACCAAGACATGTATATATAAAACTGTTATACGTCCATTATTGATTTACGGTTGTGAGGCTTGGACCCTAACACTTAAGGAGGAGAAAAAGGTTTTGGTGGGTGAAAGAAAGGTCCTAAGAAAGATCCTGGGTTCAACACGGGGAATCGATGGCAACTGGCGGATCTGAAAAAATGCCGAAATCGAAAAGTTAGTGATTGAGCCCAGTATATTAGGCGAGAGCAAGGTGCATCGCTTACTTGTAGTTTAGTCACCAAAATAGATTGTAACGGCGAGTGACGCAGAGTGGAGGCTGATCTGAGTGAGTTTCAAGCCTATGACTGGCAGGAGACAGCGCTAAATAGAAAGGAGTGGAGTACTCTCATTTTGGAGGCCAGGGCTCACTTTGGATCGTTGAGCCGCAGCAGTTAGCAGACTTCCTTTAGTATAACGGGAATGGGCAAATGGGATTGTCTATATATTAAACAAATACTTCTATTAAAATCAACATGAAAAAGGGGAAAAACGTTAAATGACGGCTGATAAATTAAAATGAACTCTTCCGTTCGCATCGGGTGTTGCCAGTTAAAAATTACAGCCGTCCATTAATTGGGCCGAGGGTGGCGGTAGGGTTACACGACCACCATGACATTTTTAGGGCTGTCAGTAATTTTCAAAGTAAATAATAATTATTAATATGTATTATGCCTATTAACTGACTTCTCTGGTTTAAAGTAGATTCCGTTTTCTAGTTTAACTATACCTGTCGAACCTAAAATCTTCAGAGAAGTTGAGTTTTCTGTGATAAAATCTGTTACATTATTAAGAACTATTGTTGCCAAATGCGGGATACGGGCCTACTGAGTATAACATTTGTACGTAAGATCACAAAGTATAATTAATATACGTACAAGGATTTTCTGTGCAGCTATACTTGCGTAATTAATTCTGATTATTAATTTTTGGTACTTGTGATCCTATAACATAGTTATGCGTTGTCATACATATCTATTGCCGTAGGCTGGCAAACAAGTAAACGTTCCATCTGATGGAAAGTAGTCATCGCCGCCTTAGGACGTTTGCAACACCAGGGGTGCTGCCAACGCGTTGCCGGGCTCGAATATATTTTATAACGCCCTTCCTAAGCGACCCCTATGTTGTAACACAGAGGGAAAATTGCGAGAGTAAGTTTCCTCCAAATCCTTATTGTACGCAGAATAAACGATCAGAGAACCCTTGCGTAGTTGGAGCATTGTAGCTCAAGGTAATGAGCGTAAACATCCTCCCTATGGTGAGCAGTACGGTCTTGAATGTGTAGCATTGGTACTAGATTAAACAGTTCCATGTACAGTACTCTGTAACCCCAATGTACAGACGCTAGAATACGCAAAGAGACGCAGTCTTATTGTAAAATTTACTGGTTAGATAGGACGAAAAAGGGCCAGTGGCCAACCGCTGATTATATTCGCGCCGTGGCCGCTGCCGGTTTACAATGTTTACATCAGTTACAAAAAATAAAAAAGTTCAGAAATATATGCATTTCAGTATAATTAAAACAGCTGGCAACACCAGTCAACATAGTCCATTTCAAATTACGGTTAACAAAGTTGTTGTTGAAGTACTAATGACTTTGATGGTTTTGTTTACCCACATAATAAGTGCTTGTGCAAAAGTTTCGTTGAATAACATCCCTCACATCTCTCTCATAGGTTTAATCAGTTTATTTTTGGGGTTTAATTCTAACTGAAACATGTATGTGTCTGCGGTTATGTTAGCGCAGTCATGTGTGGTCTAAGACTCCATTGGCTCATCACTCCTTCCTATATCTTACTTTTCATATTCTTACATTGCCATGGGCTGAATTTTTACACTATAAGCTTATGTCAAACTTTAACGGATAGTGAAGCAAATGAACGGTTGGTACTATTATTGGTGTCTGGTTCTTATATCTTCTACAAAATTGTTTTTTTTATTACTGCCTGAAAATTTAACAATACTTGTGTAAATGTTATGTTTTTGTGACGTTTCGTGAGCTAATACGAATTTGTTGGAGTATATTATATTAGCAAATACCATTTTTAGACTTTGGCTAACGAAATTAAAACTATTGACATTTTTTGCATGGGAAAGTTATGTCATTTTATGCCAACATTGCCTTTATTGCTGTCATTTTGTATAAAACAATTAAAAGTGAAATGCGGAAGGTATTGTCTTACATGACTACCAAATTGAAGAAAAAGCAGTACAAGAAAGTAGCTGAATTAGAAAAAAAAATAAGATTGTTTACGTATTGTAAAAATACTCTGTGTTACCACAGAGTATTTTTACAATTGCCATACTCATATTTAAAATAAATTTACCGCGCTTTACAGAGTACAGAGTTGACATAATAGGAGGCCGCGCTTTTTCAGTCTCTATATTGTTTGCCAGACTGTAATCTATTATTTCGTACCACGGTTTGTTTCTTTGGAGATAAGGCCGCCCTAGCCTGTAAGTTTTAATGTTGTACTATAAAGTATTGTATATGTATTTGTAGTATTCCAGTTTGACCCCCTTTCGACCTAGTTTAATATTCGTGTTTCATACAGAATCCGTCATAAATCAATCCCACTGGCAAACCCAATCGTACCCCCCAGGGCCTCAACGCGTGAACAGTAGCTACTCGGTCAAAATCCAGAACTGCGGTGAATTTTAAGCAAGTATCAAGTCTGAGAAATATGTGTTTCAGTTCTAATAGTGTTTCTGTCTTTGTTCAGTTAATTAAGTGAGCGTATGCCTTATTTTTCTGAGTAGGCCCTTCAGTGCTGAGGAACATAACTCTAAAGAAAGTTTGTCCGTGCAGGAACGGACAAACACAACAACACAACACAGAAAATCTTCACTTTAAGGTAGAGGAACATTTCATCTCGCTCCTCCAGTTCATTAGAGTCACTAAGTACATACAACCCCAAATTGCAATTGTCCACAGGCAACAGTAACACGTTTCCATGGGCTTTTTTGCTATTTGGAGAAGAAGGTACCTTTTATTCTCTTTAGTTTAATTTATTTTATCTTATTATTTATTTGATTTAATTTTCCCAATGATTATGATACCTGGGCCTATGCACACATATAGTCAATTTAGTCGTAGATTATCAACGTTATACGTGCGGTAGCATTGTTGTACGCTATAACTGTTAATTACAATTAGCTTGAGTACTATTTTAATGTCCATTATCTTGCAGACAGCAATAATATTCTAGACCATTGCTTACACTTGCCAGACGATCGCTTTGCTCAAAACTTTTTAAATTATCACTAACAATTGGCCGAGGCTTCTGAGTTTGATAACTGCCCCACTTTAAAGTTCAGAAACTCATTTTAGAAGCAAAAGAGTGTCACAATTTCAGGCGGTAATATTTTACAACGGTCTCAATCAACCCACAAATTACTTCAAGGAAACGAATTAAAGCGGAGCTCGTTATAAATAAGTGGCCATGTACGAGTCGGGCCGCGCGTGGAGGGTCCCTCCATAAATTATATCAAATATGGATTCCTATTTAATCCAATTGAATTGCGACTAGCATTTCGGGAACGAACGCTTCCGGCCGACAGCAATGTGGATTTTATTTTTATACGTAAAAGGTTTGTAGTAGTTTCATTTTGTAGTGTTGCGATCAGATATTAATCCTCCTAATTTCTTTACTCACGTCGTAGTAAGACATCATAATACTTCTTTCCTCTGTTGGTATTTCATGTGAATTCGTAGTATACATTAAGCCAACCATTTAAGGATTTCAAGAACCAGTGAGCGTCGTAATGCTAGGAGGCCATGTCTAATTTACAAATGAATGAGGGTTGGTCAGTCGACAGATGCGGTCGTGTTTTGACTGCGAACGAAGCGTTACCTAGTGGACTTTCAAAGCGAATATCTTATAACGACAACTTTGTGCGAGTCATGTGATAATGATTTTCTGCCCTGCGGTTTAGTTTTGTTGTATTCGGCTATACTTGTAAAAAGTGTGAATTACGTGCGTGTACTTCTAATAAACTTGTCATAATTTCAAAGGCAGCCTCTGTGGTTGAGCGGGCTAAGCCTTTGACGGCCTACCTCACTACAACCCAGAGGTTCCGGGTTCGATTCCCGGTATAGTAAATTTCGGTAACGTATTTTCTCCGTTATTTACCATGGTCTGGGTGTCTGGGATCGGCCCCAGAGTGGTCCGTTGTATATTACCCATAACACAAGCGTAACTTGCTTAATTTGGGGATATACAATGTGTGTGTTTGTCTGCCGATTATTATAAAAGGCATTTTCGAATTTACATCCTACTAACCCCTATAAATTCGTAACTAATTGATAATATATTTATAAAAGTAACTATAACTACTTTGAAAATTAATAAGGTTTTTTGTGTACAAATTAAATATCAATAATATAACCCTAAAGTAACATTTACCAGCGGCTGATATAACACAGCTTAGTTCTCATCTGTATAGCGCTCACAACAGCAGTTTTTGGTCTAATATTTATGAGAAATTGTTATCTTTATTCTTAATTTTAATTCTTAGTTTTTTAGACCACAAAAAGGACTTTAATCTATTATTTTCATTTAAGACTTGCAGATTTTATTCAATAAAGTCTAATCTAATTAAGAATAAAAGTCTTAAAGCAAAATAAAAGTTTAAAAAACCTTTTCCAACAACAAATATTCTTAGGTCCAACTGTAGCTTACGATAAAATGAAGGTAAAGTCTCGTTAAGGCACGACATAGGACAATATTTAGGAGTTGAAACCTTGTAAAAACAGCAATTGAATTGAAACGAGACTTGATTACTAAATGTCGAAAACAATGGCCGCCTAAACACTTTAGGAAACCTTAATAAGACCATTTATGTTTTCTTTAAAGACCTCCTTGGCGAATATTGCGGGAATTTGCATGTTAAACAGCGATTAAATTTTCTTACAGTCTACCATAATGACGGACTTAGTCCCTGTATAACGATACGGAAAGTTTAATTAAAAACCTTTTATTGTATGTATTTGGTTCTATTTTCTTTTGTAACTTGAAAAAGAAGACGCGTTTAGAGATGGGTAGAACTAAGTCCTATTATCTCATCTTCTTAAGTAATATTGCCTTTATTAGTCCGGTCAATTTATACATTCGAAGGTGCTTAAAATCACAACAAGCTGAAAATCAAACGTTATAATCTCAGAAACGGTGGCTCGTAGGAAAAAAAGTATTGATACATTTTTTATAAATAATTTTATGATCTATAATTTTGGTCTGGGGTCTTTTATGATAAAACTTACCGTTTTGCTGAAAATCGCGAATAATCATTTTTGACCTTTGACCTCGAGTAAAATTTGTTCCATAAACGGGAATGATGGCCATCAGGATAAAAAGTATTTAATCCTGATAAAAACGTCGTTTTCTTGGGATAGATGAAAATAGCGAAAAAGATGGCGCTGCGATCGCTTCCTTTCTTGGAAACTACTGAACGTATATAAATGAAACTCAATGTTTTGTTGGACAGTTGGGTAGACTAATTATAGTCTACACAACTGCCCAGGAAAGACCAAGAAACTAAGTCCATATATATTTAATATGGACTTAGTTTCTTGGTTGCTATTTATTATATGAAAAAACCGAATAAATTTTTTTGTGCCCAGTGTTTGACACACCTGTACCTGGAAGCATTAAAATAATATTAAATGAAAATACCCTATATTTCAAAAACCACATAATATAAATATTTTCTTTCCGAGTGATTTTGGAGTTTCATAACCTGCAAATTATTATAATTATACGTCAAAAGTTATAGAGGGGACACAATTCATAGTTTGTTATTATTCTTATAAAGGAAACAAATACATCCTGCGCGTTTATAGACGTTTATAGTAGATTTTAAATAAAAAAAGTCATTAGGAAAACCGTCACCGTTTTTCAAGATCTGATGATACCCCATGCCGGTATTTAAATATAAAAAAAAAACACCGCTTTTATTTTCTTATTCTTCCTTTTTTATGTTGTACCCCTAATTTTTGTTGTTTTCACAATATAACAAAAAGAAAAAATACGAAATTATGAGAGATCCGTTTTGCCATTTGTCTACAGAATGCTAAAAACCGTAAATATTTTACATGAATGTTACAGAAAGTTTTGTTTTTCTTCTGAATTCAAACCAACGCTTCAAGAATGAAACACAAATATTTTTCTTGTAATGTAACGGTTTGGGAAAGTACTTTGTTTCAAGTTGCTCGGTATCGGATTTTCAGCATGTTTATGTTGCATGTGTTTTTTACATTTTACATTTAAAGGTAGTGATATTACATTTCTTACAAAATTAGATTATTATTACTGTTATTTTATATATTGATTGTTTTGTCTATTTATATTAGATATTGATTGTTAGGTCTATTTCTTTATATATTGATTAATTTCTCTATTTCTTTTAAATATTGATCACAGGCCCACATTAAAAAGTGGTTTGTACTTTTGACCAGACCATACACTGATTCCGGATCAGTTTGGTCCATAATCTCCTCTGAAAACTTTGAGGGTGTAAGGACCAAAATACCTAATCTTCGAAATCTAAAACTACATATACATTTGATCATGTGATGATTTTTAGCAAAGTTCTTGTGCATGAGCCAGAGAGGGTTTCTGAGTTAGTTCACAATTGGACCCGGTTGGTGGCGCTGCTGTCGGCAAATCGATTGAAGCTTTTTCGGACAGGACGACGTCTGCTAGGACAGCTAGTGTTATATAAAAATAACCTATAAAAAAGTTTTTATGCAAGTCAAATAGAGTTACTCCCCAGGGATTACCCGCGGCGCAGTCCCGGTTAAAACCTTAGTAGACCATATTACTTTTATTTAAATTAAGGAGAATGGGGTTGCCGCAATATATACTTACCAAATAAAATATTTAACCCTCTCCTCGTGCATTTCTTTCAGAAAATTGAAAATAAAATAAAATTTAGAAGCACGTTTCTTCAACAACATATCTTTCACGTGTATCTAAACGTTAACAATAACGAAACTCTGAATCTATTAGCATATCTAAGTAAAAATATTCGAAGCAAAACTCCCGAATAAGTTTTGATCTAAATAAGCCCTTCCTTTAGAATTTCCTTGTAAAGTTTTACAGGTAGATGGAAATAATTGCTTACATGTTATGAGAGTTCGAGCACATATCCATACAAAATTTCCGTAAGTAAATGTGAAACTGAGATTGGTTGATTGTTTGATATTTGTTTTGTTCGCTATTTATTATGGCGTTGGTATTTTTAGAATACAAATGAAATTTAGATATTGGAGAAACCTGTATTTGAATGGTAAGAAGTGGGTGTATGAGAGTTCGACGCTTTAATAAAAGTTTCAAGTTTATTAAACACTAGCTGTGCCTGCGACGTCGTCCGCGTGGAATTTGTTTTCAAAACCCCTCGATTTTGAAACATTCTTCATTGGTGCTTCACTCCCATTGGTCTGGGCGTGATGATATATAGTCTTTCTCGATAAATGCACTGTCTAACACTGAAAGTATTTTTCAAATCAGACCAGTAGTTCCTGAGATTCGTGCGTTCAATCAAACAAAGAAATAAACTCTTCAGCTTTATATATTAGTATAAGACAATGCAGCTATTAAAAATCTTATTTAGTTCAGTTTTAAAAATAAATGGTTTTTTAATATTGATTATTGTAACGATAAAAGTCCGTCTTGATACTAGCCGTCGGTTATTAAAGCTTCTTTTTAATTGACTTAAAAAAAGTAATTCGTCTGTATTTTGTATGTCGGCTACTCGATTGTTCCGTCAATTGTAAAACAATTTTCAAATCTTTTCTTTTGATTGAAAAATTATTCTCCCGAATTGGTTCCATTGTCACCATGTTACGACTTAATGAGTGGATTCCAAGAGAATTCGAGTAAAGCACGAAAATTGTTCACGAACTTCTTCGTAACACGATATCTCCGTCAATTGTAAGCCGATTTCAATATTTTTTTTTTTTACTTGTAAGTGTATCTTCTCGCGGTAGTCCCAAGGTCACCAAGTCAGGCTCTGATGAGTGTATCGGATCCCAGCGAAATTGAGTCTAGTTTTTTTAATTTGTTTTACTTAGAATATGTATAGTGGAAAGTTGGCTTCGACACATTATTCCTATGCGATGTTTTCCTTGGTTTTCTGATTAAGGTAAAAAAACTTCTGTATGTTATAAACGATGTGCATGTAATTCATGTCTTTTCAAATTTATCTTCTAATAATTTTTATGTGAAAATCGTATCTAATTTTTGAGTTATTTTACTTGGATTATGTATGATGGAAAGTTGGTTTTGAGACATTATTCCTATGGGATGTATTCTGCTGGTTTTATGATTAAGGTTTTCTTTCCCGTAAAAATAAGTTTACAGGCGTTATATGAAAGACATTTTAGATTCAGATAATTATAATTTTACCGCGAATAAAGTGTGGCTATGAAGAAGTTTGAAAGCCACTATAGTACACTGGGGTTATTTACGTTAGTAGACACTTTGGTAAGTTGATTTTTTATTTAAGATTATTTTTGTGATAGTTTCAAATTCGAATTAGGGTGAATACCCTAGTTATTGAACGTAAATGTAAATCGGAAAATTATTTTGAGTTTGTTTGTTCCTCTATTATGAGTTTTCATAAGTTGTCGACCATGGAGACCGTGGAGTGACAACCTTGCTTGCTCTGACCTACTCTGGTCACAAGGACTGTCATCCGAGCCATGCCCAGCGGGGGTTGGTTGAGAGAACACACTCGTTTAGTCTAGATGTGTTGGTTGATTAACTGATTGAGAAGTGTTGTTAGCGGGTTGGATGATTGATGCATTCACAAGGTTTTTGTTTGAATTTGAAATAATGCAATTTCAATTATTATTAAAGTTAGTAAATGCAGTTGACTATTATAACGTGTAGTTTTTAAATTTAGAGGTACATATAGAGTGAACTGGGTTTTTTTTAGAGAGTAACCTTTAAGTCTAAATTCTTGAAAAAACCCTTGTATACGCGTGTAGGAATTACATTTTCTACAGACGTTTAATTTTTTAGAGCGGCTTACGGATTTCACTCATTTTTTTTAATTGCCTGAAATAGGCAAACAGGCGGACGGCCCACCTGATGGAAAGTGGTTACCGTCGCCTATAGACGTTTGCAACACGGAGGGTGTGGCCAACGCGTTGCCAATCTTTAAGAAATTTTATAACGCGTTTCTTAAAAAACTCCATATCATAAAGCAAGGGGAAAACCGTGGCGGGCAGTTCCCTCCAGATCTTCGTTGTACGCGGAATAAATGTTCTAGGGAACCGTTATTTATTTCGACGTGCAGGTTTCCTCTCGTTTTTTTGTTTCACCATCAGTATGTGGCAATTGTACAATATGCACTAGGTTATAAAAATCTAAAGGGTGCATGCTTAAATCTGTGTAGGAAAGGAGAAAGAATACAATTTCCTGTTTTTTATATTTTTTTATTGCAGGAGTTCAGCAGACAGGCAGAAGGCCCACTTAATGGAAAGTGGTTACCATCGCCTATGGACATTTTACGGGAGACTGGAACCTGGTCACTAATGCCGGAACACAGCTCAAGGTTGTTATGGCGACATTCTTTAAACCAGGGGTGGTAGCCATCCAGTCGGGCAAATGCCCTACCACCTGGCTGTGGGCTGTTTTGTCGCCTCTTACGACAGGCCGCAAGAAATTGTATTATTTCTACGTCCCTGCACGGATAAGGGAGCAGTGTTGCAGACTGTTGCAGGGTGACTTGTGGTAAAAGGTGATAAAACAACTAAACCCAGGTGGAAGCGTATTTGCTCGACTAGTTGGTTACCATCTCTGATCTAGGGTATGCCGCCATAACAACTTTGTTCCGGTATTAGGGGTCAGGTTCCAAACTCCATTTAGAAAATGACAACACATTGGTAGATGGTGATACAAATATCCACAGGCGATGGTAACCACTTTTCATCAGGTGGGCCGTCTGCCTATCTGCTGAAGTCATACAATAAAAAAACCTACTCTCCAACCAAAATTTTGATACTTCCGTAAGAAGTCCTGTAAAAGTCGTCCATTTTTGAGTTGTTTCAATAAGGCGATTACTAAGCTTTTGAATAATATAATGGGCGATCACTTGCCCACTCTAAAGAGTGCTAAGAACAAAAAATGCTATGAGTGGTTCTTTAAAAACATACGGAAGCGGAATTCACTTTTTATCGCAGTAGATTTTGGTACGGCCGGTTCTATAATTAGGTTAATTTCGATTATTAAATAAGGCGTAGTTATAACAGCAGAATTTAATTCCTATTACAAAGGGGATTTTTTATAGATAATTTATGGATATGGATAGATATTTTATAGTTAATTGTGTTAACTAAAACCATCAAAACAAAGGACAGTTGTAATAATATGGTATTTCAGATAATACACGATCAAATTAAAAATCTTCAGAGCTCACCTTATCAGTAACAATTCAGAGGGCCTAAAGCGGTAGCTTCTGGAGAAAGAGAAATTGACTTCTCTGAATATACTGGTAGGTATAAAATATACTGGTCTAAATATACTGGTAGCATAAATGTCCACTTTGTTTTTTCTATGTGTCATATTCGTAATTCGAATCTGTGGAAACGGCTGCTTTGAATGCTGCTGTCGTATGTTGGTCACAAAACATTATAAACCCATAACACATTGCGAAGTGGCGTACATAGAAAAGCAAATATTAATTCTTAATTTATGCATGATTTTCAAAAAATGTTTTTCATCAGAATTTTGTTGAATTGAGTATAAGACTGAAATTTTGGAATTGTTTATAGATTTGAATAAATAATTCCGATCCAAAAGTGGCGTTTAAGTTACGAAATTCATTATGTATTTTTCGTACAAGTAGCTATATCGCACGATTCGGTACTTGGGTCACGTGCGTTCGCGGAGAGTATGGAAAATCCTTTTCATCCATCTACTTTAATATGTGTGTATATAAAGCTGTACTATATTAACAATAGCGTATACATTAATGAGGTGATGTTTTAATTCTAACATTTAAATCTGTTTATGCTTTCAAATCAAATAAGGCATGTACTGTCTTGTTTTTTTAGTGCGTAAATCTAACGGTAGAAAATTAACGTTTTACAACAATAATAGCTTGAACAACCAATGTTTCTTCAAGCTGTCTTTGTGTCGATGATATTGAATCAGCGTAGATATTGTAACATACCGACAAACTGCACATCTGGCAAGTTGTAAAAAAAGAATTCTTTTATTTACTTCGTGTTTAAACTTTAAAAACATCTATTGTTATCGTACTTATTTTATGGCTGTAATTACTGTCGAACGACTAAATCTTTGTTTTTATTACATTGCGTCGAAGCTTGCCAGATGTGGGTGAACGGGGGCCCCTTTGGCGGTTTATACAGTTAAGTATAAAACAATGCCCGAACGGAGGGGTGGGGCAGTCGAACGACGAGTACGACACGATTAAGACGTGTAGTACTTTCGTTTAGCGACATAGTGACGGACTTTGCGCATTGCATTGTAACGTGCAGTGTGAACTGGTTGTATCTAGTTTTATTTTGTACTCGATTTATACGTATTTGTACAGTTCTAATAAACTCTATAGTAATTTTAATGGCATTTACTTTAATTCGAGTCCTGTAGCTCGTAACAATATAAATAGACAAGTAAGATATGTATAATATTCCTTGCATTACACGTTGTACGGAAGTCAACAAGCTATAATAATATGTAAATAAAGTCCAGACACGTCGACTACGTTAATTTTCAATAAGAGGGTTACTAAAGTTTTAAGAAACGCTGATTTGACCTCGTGAGGTCATAAGATATGTGTAATAATGGTTAAAGAGCAAGTAAAAGATACAGAAGATACTGTCAAGTGAAGAAGAAAAAATGGGAAACCGAACAATGAATGTAATTATATTTCAGGGTGAGGATGTTGATGATGAGTTTTTGAGAAAAGTGATTGTTATATATATGAGCCCTTAGGCTTCCGTTGCCGATCAGACTCTAATGAATAAGCCTAGTTTATTTAGAGAACATGAATGCACCAAGTTTAAAATTGTTTAACATCTAAGCGCTATTCGCTCCCGGAAAATTACGACTATCGTAATACATAAAAAATCCGGGATAAAAAGTATGCTATGTTCGGTCTTAGTATTGGTACTACATATACTTGGTGTATATTTTAACAGACTCGATCTTATAGTTTTTCTATACAAGCGTAACAGGCAGAGCTACTTTTCCATTTGTAATATTAAGTATGGAAATATAGAAAACTTTTTGTGGATGATGTATTTTTATTATCCTTTTTAGAAATTATTGTTCTCACATACAAATTATCATCACCTATTTCATCCCTTGCAAGTTTAATTGTTCCGACAAATAGTAGCCTCCTTTCTTAGTATTGAGTCGTCACTTACACGAAATTTCACCCAAACCTGTCTTGTAGGTTTTTCCTGAAAGCGTCACGGACAGACAGAGTTAGTTTTGTATTTATAATATTGAATATATTGGATATTGATTCCGTATTGGCTTTTTAGTTACAAAACCTTAAAAAGCGAAATAGATAAACACTCTCTCTTATTCATTTATTACTATGAAAGCATGCAGAGAATAATTACAACTGTACAAGAGCCCTGTATCATGTCGACTCTTCTTTTATACTTAAATGCACAGCACTCAGGGCAAGTCTATAGAAAAAGAAATTCACAAAGGTTTTCATCCCTTGTAATCCTCCCTTTGATCAATCAGGAATTTACATTTTTAGTTCTTCATGCGAAATGTTTGTTTTAAGGATTCTTACCAAGTAATCTCGCAACATTTTGTTGAAACTAACTTAAAGATGTTGAGCTTAGAAGTTTATTAATAATTTTAAACTAATAGAGCCTTCTGGAATTTAGGGACCATATCTTGGGACGGATTAACAACAACCTTTGAGTAATTTTGCTATCATCAATAACTAAATATTTAGTTATTAAATTCGAAATACTTAAAAGTCTACGTCGTAAAAAGCGTAGTAGTTAGTAAACGTATTCGCCTCCTAAATAATTCCACACAATTATGATCACAATAAAGCATTTTTTTAAATTGCGTGAGTTCTGCAGACAGGCAGACAGCCCATTTGATGGAAAACGGCTACCATGGCCTATGGACATTTGTAAATTAAAGGGTGCGACCAATGTGCTGCCGCTCTCTGAAGAGAGACTGGAATATGGCCACTAAGGCCGGAACACAACTTAAGGTTGTTATGGCGGCATACACTAGCCTACCACTTAGCTGTGGATTGTTCTGTCACCTCTTACGACAGGCTGCCCGGCAACAGGAAATGGTGTTCTTTCTCCGTTCCTACACAGATTTAAGCATGCACCTATTAGATGCTTTTTATAACCTAGTACATATTGTTACAATTGCCACATGCTGATGGCGAAAGAAAACATGGAAAGGAAACCTGCACATCGAGATAAATAATGTGTCAAATCTGCAACCCGGACAAGCATGGCGGATATAAGCACAATTGGTTTTCCTAAAAATAGAGAGATCCGAGCTCAGCAGTAGGACATTAATGGGCTGCTTATTATGAAATACCTACTTCTTAAAATTTAGTAAGATACAAGAATCTTTGTTAGAATTGACTGTCAAGTCCATTCATTCGTTCAGCAATCATTGCCAGGCATAGGTTGGATTTTTTTCTATACCAATTGTCGTGTAGGGTATCGTTAGTGAGATCAAGAAAATATGATTATGTTCTTTTTCTTTGTTTAATATAATACTATCTATAATATTCTAAACATGTCGTGTCTGTATATTGATGCTATTAAAAAACCCAACCGGAATAGACTGTATAAATCGTGGAGAGATCGATGATTTTTTTTGTCTGTTTGTTCGGGATTCACATAAAAAGTAGGTATTCGGTCGATTTTGATGTAGTTTTTGCTGATCGACAGCTAATTCTTAGACTTTCGGGATTTTTCTGGTAATGACTTAAAATGGCCAGATTAAAAAAATCGAATTCTAATGTGATTTTTATACTGATCGATAGCAAATTTGTGTGGGATTTATTTTATCTCGGGAATTGGTAGTGGTACGAGTGCATAAAAAATTGCTTATTCCGACACAGTTTTCACTAAAACGATGGCTGCGGTACTTTGTGTCTCGGGAATCCCGCAGGTTTACAGAAATTGGTTTCTGTTCCCGCAGGTTCAAGTCAAACGTGGAAGAAGTCGCGGCTATATCCTAGTAAGCTTATAAATTTATAATATTACGTCTCCCCACAGTTAGTTTCGACCTATGAAATGGAAAAATCTCCATCTGTAATTTCTGTTACATTTTACTTCTTTTTCTTTCACCATATCCCAATTGTTTGGGGTCGGCACAATATGTCTTTTCCTTCTACATTCCTCTACTCTGACATACATCTTCTGTTACACTACATATCCTCATATCAACCTTCAAACAATCCATCCATCTTTTTTTGGTCTACCTTTACATTTGTACCCATCTATCTTGTAATTTGACATTATTTTTGTCACGTGAGTTTCATCCCACCACATTATATGCTCATAGCAACGTATTCTTCCTCTCAATTTTCCAGTGACGGGGGTGACTTTATCCATTCTTGCAACACCAATATCCATCTCAACATTCTCATCCCACCTCTTCTGTTACATTTTACTGGGTGATTATAATTTCCAATGTTCTTACTCTAAGTTACAAAGATACAAAATAGTACTTCTAGTACAAAGTAAAACGACAAAGAAATCCATCGGATTTATTTTGTTACTAAACAAAAAAATAAATTCGCGATTGATTGCGGTCCGTCGGTCCGTATGGCAATAAAATTGTGTTAATTAATTTGCTGAGTGTGCGCGACGCAGCGTTTCGATTGACCTAATACAAGACGCCAATACCCTCTTTTTGATATATTTCTAAACGATTGACTGTTTTGGATATAATTAGAAATAAATGTATCAAGGAGGTAGCTGGCAAAGTTAGCAAATTGACGTTTGTGACATCGGAGATGTCATCAACACACTATGCCGGCCTCAAAAAATTTAATTACACCCTTTTTGAAAAATTCCATCCCTCACGGTACGCAAGAGAAAGGTTTCAGAGAATCTTTGCGCACATGATCTCATGTTAGTGGATCAAGGAAGTGGGGATGAATGTTGAAATCGAATGAAAGTGCTGCGATGGTAGAAAAAAATAAAGGCACAAATCTAAACAGTTCCTCGGAATACTCATCATATATAGTCGGTACAATACGCAGAGAGACGCAAAGTTTCTCCGATGGTCAAGCGTAACTAGACCGACTGTTAGTATAGGATTATCGACAACGCGAAAGGCTCGATCTTGAATATTGTCCAGGGATTAAGCTGGTAGGCGAGTGCTGCAGCCCACAGGTATGAACAATATTCCAAATGTAACCTCACCTGGACTTTCTAGAGCACAAAGCGTTGCCGCGGAGTGAAGTGACAGTGGGTCTGTTACGTCTGTCACAGGGCTGGCTGCCGGGGAGCAAACGTGTCCCATACTGGGGAGCGTAGCTCGTTAAACATAGCGTAAGACGGCCTCCAGCCCGGTGGACCGATGACCTACGTATAGTCGCCGGCAGGGGCTTTATGAAGTAGGCTTTTATCCGTGCAGGAACGGAGAAAGAATACAAATTCCTGCAGCCGGGCGGCCTGTCGTAAGAGGCGACAAAACAATCCACAGCCAGGTGGTAGGGCATTTGCCCGACTGGATGGCTACCACCCCTGGTCTAAAGTATGTCGCCATAACAACCCTTAGTTGTGTTCCGGCATTAGTGACCAGGCTCCAGTCTCCTTCAAGAGAGCAGCAGCGGGATGGTAACCGCTATCCATCAAGTGGGCCGTCTGCCTGACTGCTGAACTCCTGCAGTAAAAAAAAAGGCGGGGACCGGGTTATGCGGTCCACAACCTTAGGGAGGCCTACGTTCAGCAGTGGACAATTGCATTATGAGTGCAATTTCCCGTTAAGCAAATTACAGATGTACTTAAACTATTTATAAATATTTATCAGGATCTGTCGTATGGAGTATCGGAGCCGATTCCCGTTGGAATTATAATTAATGCTTACTCCCACACTTAGTTTATTGGAGTGGGGATGTGTTTTGACTTCGCATTTATCATTTCGGCCCGATGGAGTGTTAATAAATGGGTTTTAAGATGTTATATAGCTTTATTGAATATTACTGTGCCAATTTCGGGTTGCGAAATTGAAATTAGGTATATTTCCTAAATTTAATAACATTCGGTCTTTTGTGTTACGCCAATTTTGTAAATTAGCAGTTAGAAGCCAAATTCTAAGAAATCCCTCTTATTTGGAAAGTCGTTTCATAAAAGATGATTTCACAAGCAGTATTCACATAACTTCCACGAATCCAGAAATTGAATGGCTAAGATAATATTCTAAGATCCTGGCTACAGGGTCTTATTAATATTTATTATGAACTAGAGCTTTCTCTGCGCTGCAGTTCAAACCCTAGTACGTGACTCATCTTTAAAGAGCAGGCGCTAATACAGGTTACATTGTATAAAATTTTTATGTTAGTGTTATTTGCCCCGGAAGATTCACTTCAGTTCATATTGCAAACTATCCCATCTCCTGGAATGAAAAGTATCTATGTCCATTTTAGGTATTAAAACTACATATGTATAAAATTACAGCAAAACCGAACCAGTATACTAGTGTAACGTCCACCCTGCCCTCAAAGAGCCAAGGGATGACAAACTCAAGCCGAAGCATAGAATGAGAAATAAAAGAAGTTATAAAGTGAAAATTAATAACATTTATTAAGTAAATAAACTTATTTTGGCCATAAATCGTGATCATCTAGTAATAAGAACCCTCGTCATAATACCGTTAACCCTATGTTCACAAGGTAGGTTATATAGGAGTGTTGATCAAGGAACAGGAAGACTCAAGGATCGGTGTATAATATATATCTATATAAATAATAATTTTGTAGTATAAGTTGTAAGTGTAAAATGCCATGCGTTTTATGAATAATGATAAATGTATCGACTCATGACATAAGCTCATCACCTGAGTACGCCGTGCCTTTATTAGCCAAAAGGAATTTTAATGCACATTTCATAACAAATTATATAATTTTGTGTAGGCACCCCACCTAACCACCTCTCTGATATTATGCCACCGCATTCATTAGCTATCAGTAAAAGAGCTCATATCAGAATAAAAGAAGAACCTCCAATCTTTTAATTAGAATTTATTGAATTGATTGTAAACATTATTTAAACTAGCGTCGGTTCACAACGTACTATCGCTGGTGAGAAGAGCCGACAAGAAACTCACCAACAGTACGACCTATCAATTTAGAAAACACATTTGGAGTGCCTTTGTGTAAAATGAGTTGGAAAGGCCAAAAGACTTGAGTGAACATTTCATCTCAGAGTCACCCTTCCAAAATATCAAATAAATTTGTAATTATGAGGAATATCACCTCAGCGACCTCCCCTGATGCAAGTAGAATATCACAGTGAATTAAAAATAAAATTTAAATAAAGTTTAAGTAGTGATACTCTCTACATCTCATGAAATTCCCTTTCCTAAAATGTTAAAGTAAAAGTTTCAGAATGTCTCTCTATGAATTGTAAGTAAACTTTAAATTAAAATTAGGCGAGAGACACCTTCACTTGTATTATGTATCCCCTTGTCAAAGACAGATTTCTGGATCCATCGTGAAAATGAAATTGAAAGTTTAAAGTTTAAGTAAAGTGATGGACCCTACACCTGTCTAATGACCCTAACCCTTGAGATGAGAGCATAGCACCGTAAGGTAATGATTTAAGATTAAATTAGATATGAATTGGTGATACTCAGCATCAAAGATGTCAACATCAGTAACACTGCTCATAAGTCGTTTTTATTAATCACCCTTTCCAATTCAGTCAAGCTTTGCCAGGCCTACCTACTTCTAAGACTCTTGTGAAATCACATATTGTGGAAAGATGTAAATTTTGATATGAATGATCCGCTTGCAATAGCCAGTAGCTGGCCTCCGGGGCCCTCAACTTCGCCTCCAAGCTGATCCGCGATTTAACAGTCTCCAACCCCTCAGTTACTCATTCAGTTAAACTCAATATGTGAAATCAACCTAGTCTCATGAAGGCACATATTATAACCAAAACAAACTAGGTTGCCTAAAAACAGCACGCGAGAAAACCTGGATAATTGACGAAACTATCCTAGGTAGATTAGATTGTCCCAATAAACAAATGGTTTGCGACGTCATTTGTCCAAGGTTACAAAGACCATAAACCGCGTCCCTAATCAAAGTTAATATAGAAACAATCAATATGTGCTTTCACCCCCTTCTCATTATTTTGTAATATTAATTGAATGCCTATTTTATACACATTTAGCAACAGCAGAGTTGTTTGTTTAAGAAAGTATAGTAAACCTAAAGGAAACCTTTAGCAAAATTTGGATTATAATAAGCAACTCCTTTGCGCCAAACAAAGCCAAATGCCAAGGCAAGCTTCCTCAATAGGAAAGTATTTAAACATAAAAATCCAATAAGCCAAATAAACTTTAAATTTTCTAAAGTCAGTTAAGCCTTCCCACATAGAATGCATGATTGTTGTATAGTGTAATGTAATAATGTAGTGTTATAAAATATACTTAAATGTATACACATATATGAATAGACTAAATAATAGATAATAAAACAAGACTATGACCTCACAGATCTAGGTCAGTAATAACCCTGTCTATGTTCAAAACAATCAAGACTCAATACGACGTCTGACTTTAAGCTCACTGCGACAAGAGCAGATAGACATTAACAATCAACACCCCTATCAAGTAAGTGACCGGAGTCAGGTACAACAACATGTATGCAACAACAAGACAAGAACTCCTACAAGTAAATCCCCATTGACATATAATTAATCTCCCTTAACAAATTAATAAATAATTATATTGCCTAAAAGAATCATCAGAACCCCTTAGTAGCTTCCGACTATGAAGTAGTAATGTTATCTAATTCAGTTTCTAAAACCAAAGTTATATCTCAGAACCCCTTAAATTAAATTCAATAAATTAGGATTTTTTATCCGCAAGAGACTATGTGTCATACTTCCTAAGTAATATATTAGCACACTCAGGCTTTACAATTAACCCTTAATAATTTAGTTAACTATGAAACTATAACAATGTACAAACAATTCTTATCTTATAATAACGCACAAGTCAATCAAGACTTACATCAAATTAATTTAATTTTGTATAGCCCATTCTCCATATAATATATAAATCAAGGAAAATAATTAGTTAAGTTCTAAAACAAGAAAGTCAGTAATAGATAGTAAACAAGTCTGTCTTTCATTACATATAGTTGTGTAAGTCTTCACAATAAATACTTATACATGTTAGCATATATGCCCATATAAGCCAAAGGAACGTTCTTTATTGAATTAAAAGTCTGTATAAGTGGATCCACGGGTCCCAATATGTCTAAAGACTAACACCAAAGTATACCATAGTCAATGATAACTAATTAATAAATGCTGCTGTAGCTAACTACACATCATTAGTTAAGTTTTTGAAGATAATCCCAGGTTTATACATACAGACACGCATTTAATGCAAATATTCCATAATTCCTAAAATTTAAATTATTAATACAATATTATTAGTAACATCTCTGCAAGAAAAGAACATTAGATTTGTCTGCAAAATAATGTAATTAGTACACAAGGAAAATATCAACAACACATAATTAGTTATAGAATATATGTTCAATAAACAGATTAGGTTAAAACACATAATTAGATATATCATTAATAACATACAAACATAAAACAACCTCTGGATCATCTGTGAACAGAAATAAAAGCAACAACACGGAATAGATTAATGTTAGTAGATTATTAGTATATAGGTATTAGTAGTTATATATTACAACAGTCCAAGAGAACATCTGAAACATAGATAAACACAACAAGCAAGATATCGGACAAATCTACATGATTAGTAAAATTATTAATGTATTAATTGTTGACTTGAAGATGTGAACTAGCCCTTTGGTGAAATCCATAGCACCGAAGTCTGTAGCGCACATATCGAATATATAGTTATTTATTGTTAGCATTGATCATTTTGTCCACAAATAGCTTTTTCTCCATCTGTAATAATATAAAACACAAAATTTTCCGAGAATAATTTTCTTCATGTCTTGTTCTGTCAAACACCAATATTAAAGTCCCCCTTTTCTCTGTCAAATTTTCAAACAAAGAAAAATTCAATTATATCATACAAAGAGATTAATAATAAATACACATATTATGCGAAATAAAGGAGGGAATACATTATATGGAGAACAGCCATTCCTTTATAAATAAATAAACATTAATAAGAGAAAAAAAATTAAATTCATGATGATGCGTACCGTCACACTAGTAGCTTTTCCGTGAAAGCTTAACAGACAGACCCGATTAAGTTATTATCGCATTTTTTATAGATGATATAAATATATATCATCTATAAAAATCTTGTCTTACATTTTTAAACTGCAAAAAAGACGAAAATACTCTTTTTTACCAGTGTTTCCCAGTAGCTAGCACCCCACAGGTCAAACCTAGTAGGTAACTCTAGAACTTTAAACATAAGCCACAGGCAAACGCTAGTTTACTGTAACGACTAAAGCCTTTTTAGTCGTCGTTTGTATTAAGAAATATAATTATTTGAATTTAAATTTAAATTCGAATAGAGAAAGGACTCGTAAAACAATCGCTATATGATAATTGTATCGGGCCGCGCATGGAACACATGTAACAGTCTCTTGATTGAAAATATAAAGAGTATTATATTCCCTAAACCAGTTCTTCATTTAGATCCCTACCCTGCTCCAGCCGCTGGCCGCCACGGTGCACACACACACACACACATGTGTGTATATATACGAGTATATATTATATAGACACCTCCCTTGAAAAATAGTTTAACTGATGATAAAATTTGCTTAAAATCCGTTGCGTGGTTTAGGAGTTAGCAAATATTCAGACAGACAGATAGACAGACAGGGAAATTGGACATTATTTTATAGTACTATGTATCAAAATAGAAATTTAAGGAAACAATGCTGATAGTCAGAATGCATACGATCACACATGCTAACACTCCTTCACACACATATAAACTCTAACTAATCATAAGTAGTATGTTTTGTATCCGCATTACATTTATTTTAAGTAAAAAATACAAAAACTGTAAATTGCTGAAGCATTTGTTTAGCATGGAAACATAAAAGGATGAAGGAGTTATACATAATACCTCCTTCAGTCATTTATGTTTCTAATTATTTTTAAGTAGTACCTAAGTTAAGTGATCGTGAATGATGTATTGCCATAGGGTTACAACATTTTTGTTAAGCAATTAAGGCAACAGGGAAAATATTTTTAATTTATCCTTATTTTATCTTATTATCAAAGACTGAGTCCTGCCAGACGAAAATTTTATATTCGAGCTTCGAAATAAATTAAATAGAATGTCGTCACTAAAGGAATAATTTGTCGAGGAAAGTTTCCTTTGGGTACCGCTTTGTCACCAGAAAAAAAGTTGAATTGAAAATGCGTAAAAATCACCTTTGTGATGCGAGCTCCCGTTTGAGTGGAGCTAAATTAGCTTTGGATACCCATTTTGCAGGGTTGGCAATAAACCATGGCCTTGAAGAATACCATGAGTGACCTATTCAATTTATACAAGTTTTCTAAGAATATTCTTAATAGTTGTCATCATCATCCGAGCGTTAAATCCCGGTCGTATTCAGAGCGTTCGCTTCGACGCCCAGGGTTTTCTTTTCTACTTTGTCTTCTCTTCGTGGATACGAGAGTTCCTGACGCGGTCCTTCCGCGAGACGTAGTTCTTGCTTGTGTCGCTGAAGTATAGACCACACTTCACTGCCATACAAAAGGACAGGTCTAATGATAGTATCTATAAGAATAGTAAGAGCCCATAAACATCCCACGGTTGGGTTTGGTCTTTCCAATTCTTAGAGGACCAGACCGTGTACCAACCACGCTTGTCCAAAGCGGCTTGACAAAAGCGTGTTAAGCTATGAACTATGAGGCCTTCCGTAGACTTGACCAACGTCCATTGGTGCAATTATCTATCAACGAACCATCTAAGTTATATGAATGAATGAATCATTTATTGCCAAAATGTATGTACACAAGATGTTAGAATATGCGTTGTTTCAATACATTTTGCCTTATTAGGCATGCAATGTCCAAATACATGTCATACTAATTATAATAATATACTTTTCAAGCACAGACTAAAGACTCACCAAACTACTACGCATGCATAAACATTATTTTTTTTATTTCGAGATTTCACCACAGTATTATCTAGCAGCATATTGACTAGGTACACTTTGTGTCAAATTTCTGAGAGAAATAAGTATTACATACAAATACAGACTTCACAGAGGTACCATTTTAAGAAATGGTCACGGATACCTACAACTATAAATAGCTGAATATTGAACATTGTGGGACTGAGGATCACTATATACCAGATAGTCGATATTCGCTACAGAAGATATGCTAGGTTGATGTATGCACCCATAACCAAGTGGACATAATTATTTTAGCCTAGATCCCATCGAGTATCTACATAGCGATACAGTAAAAAATCTGAAACCATTTTTTGTTTCACAAATCACACGCTTAATCCAATACTGAAACTATCCATTTTTTTCCAAATCGACGTGTTAGTGCCATTTGTAATAGAGCCTAATACTGGTTTAACCATTACAGAAATATCCACTAGGAAGAGATTATAATAATGCATGTAATAATACTGATTCATGCTTAAAATCATTTTTTGACTATCCTGTAAAGTTTAGTTTTCCGTAAGCTAGAAAAGAAAGACCTGTGGAGAAGAATGTAGTGTAAATAAAGTCATGTGGGGGTAGGTAGGTATGCAGATTCTTAGAGAGAATCGTAAACTAGACGATTGTCATTCAATGTTATTGCTAAATACTAACTTTGCAACGACTAATGACACTTGAAATTAGTTCAGCCCTATAACTCGGGCAAGTACTGGAATGAGAAAGGATAGGAAAGGTCAGAGGATAATAAATCGACGGCGGGTAGCCGGGCGGGGATCGGAGTCGACGCCATTTGCAAATTGTCCGAGCGCGGTTTGTCGACAGGCTTAGATTAGCTGTTTATCATACGTACGTATAGGGCATACCCGCAAAGAATGACGCAGAAAATCTTTCTTGTTTGACCAGGGTAGTGTATTGTATAGTATGGCCACATAAAGTAGAAAAGAAACAGGGTTGCCACTTTGGCAAAATTTTCACTTGCAATATTACTTCATAAGTAATATTTGCTAGTAATTTTATTAATTTTAGTATTATCTAAAATAAGGTGTAAATATCAAGTTGCTTTATTTACAACACGCAAATTTAAACAACATAAGCTATGATTTTTACTTTCATCATACAGTTACAGTATTTTAATAGCAATCATAATAATGGCTTGGGATAAATAACAGAACTATCAATTGATTGATGGTCAATTGTTCAATAATCAGATAAGAGTTATCAGTTGAATTAACTATAACCTTACTAAATTCGAAAGTGAAACGGTTAACTGTTTTATTCATGCATCTGTCATTTTCAATGTTGCTATTGGTGTTTTATTATATAAATAACTTTTATCTATTGATTGAAAAGTTGGCCCTAACAGGAGTAAACGAACCATTACAAACCTGTTATGTTGGCAATTCGTTGGTAAATATAGTTAAGTAAGTCGAAAACATTTTTGCTTTAAGTCCCGCTACAAATAAATTAGCCTCGAAACGTTTTTGCGTTTGTAGTATTATACGGCCAGAATATAAATAAATAAACTAATTCTTTTTATAGGCAGGTGATTATATGGAACTTATAATATTTAACGATATTAAAATAATTAATACTGAACATAACAAAAAAATAGTTACTTACGTTGTAATAATAATAAATAAATGACGACGATAATAATGATAACTTTAATTATATAACTATGACGAATGCAAATAAATATACAGTGTAATCTTCCATTTAATAATCATTAAGTCACTGAATAATTTAGTCGGATAATAATTGTATAGGGTATTCTGGGGGAGATCGCCTTTGGCGACAAGACAGCCCATTGTACTTTAATTACATAAAATTAATGAATGCAATGCAATGAAGTTATTCATTCATCGAAATATGACTTTTTGAGCTGCCACAAGAATTATCTCGTTTGAAATCAGTTAAACACGAGTATGATTGAAGGTTGATACATTATTAAAGAAACGTTTTGATTTTCTACATCTTTCACATTCCCGTTATTTGCGCTCTAGTAATAATCTCTCCTTAATGACCTGTACATATGTCTTCCTTCGTTGATAACTATTTCACGGTATAGGCTGTCCGATAATGGAACTCACTGCCACTCACCATAAGACAAGCTAAATCCATATTGTCTTTTAAACTGATGGTTACTAAATATCTTCGGTCCTCACAGGTCAAAAACATGCCGCTGATTCTATATTATATAGTATGATATATCCTATTTTTGTATAGTATATAAAAGTATATTATTATTTATTTTTCATCTATTCTTGGAATGTTTCATACTATTTATTGTCTTCACCGCCACTGTTGCCTTAATATTTTCCTTAGTTTAGGGGGTTGCCTGGAAGAGATCGCTTTAAGCGATAAGGCTGCCCTTTGTTCAACATTTACTGTTTCTAGTTTTAATATTTTTTTTATTCTTATATTTTAAAGGGGCTTTGAACCTAAACGGTTTAATTTTTGGTGAACAATAAAGTGTTTTCATTCATTCATTCATACATCAATATGGTACTATTCGTGAACACTTGCCACTGACGTGATGGAAAAAAGTCGGCAACCATATTTAAAAAAAAACCAAACGAATGCAATAACAACTTTGCAACGCTTTCACAAGTTAAATAAAACCACTTATGATACTGTGGAATATGAGAAGACTCCACAATAAGGCGTTTTTAGGTTCATAATAATCATAATAGTGAACTCAGAGGGCGTGCCAATCGATTTATACTTTATTTTTATATAGGGATAAAACGTAACGACTTTTATGAAAGCACTCTTTTATTTCAATATTCAACACCCTTTCAGATATTTCTATTTGTAAATATGAAAATTTTATTTTTCAATTTTTATTTCAATACTTGGATATGCCCGCGACTTTGTTGTTTTTTTTAAAGCAATTTTTGCTATGCAGTTGTCTACACTATATTGACTTAGTTTGTTTGTAATTGTAGTGAATCCAACAAGAAACTTAAAATATAAAAGTTTGTGTATGTAAAACTTGTAACTTTTTTATATATACGTTACATAGAGCTTCTACCTAGGTTATTTTCGCGATGAATCCACGGGGAAAAGCTACCATGAATATAAAGTTCAACTCTCGAACGAACGAAGCAGTGAGAACAGCTAGTTATAATTATATAAGCGCCTGTCGACAAAACACATTGTCCTAAGTATTACTTGATTGTTTGGAAATTAGGTCTCCAGGGCGTTACACCAAAATATTATTATGGACAATAATTTGTTATTGCTAGGTTAATGTACTATAAATATTAACACAAAACATGAGTCTTTCAGCACAACAAAAATAGATTTATACCCAGACAGAGGTAATTTGATTGTAGAGAGAATGTTTGATTTTAATCATAATAAGTACTTGTAATATGATTATTGCTTAAACTGTGTTACAATTCTCATAGTATTAAATCCCAATTGTGTTCGGAACGTTCAGTTTGGAACCCGGAGTCCACTTTCTTACTTTTGCTTCTTCATTTCCTTCACTCGTCAGCATTTACTTTTCTTAGATCATTGGCATACATATCATCTGTAAGCTGGCATTTCCTGAACTAAGAACACCTTCTACCGGGCTTCGGCAGAGGCTGGACACGCCATAAGTTAAGGTTTCCATAAAACGTATCCATTTACTAACTTGTAGTAGGTCCGTTATTTCACTGTTATGAAGACTGCTGTGAATACGAGCAATCTTAAAGCGGTTCTTGTTAAAACTCTAGATATTTATAAATGGTATAAAAGGTTCTGTACATTTTGATAGAATCCATCTGGTTACTTAATTTTCAAAATAATACTTACATATAAATTGCGGACGGTTTTGAGATCGAGCGATCATAGCTTACATACACTATGGTAACACAGTGTCTGATCAATAATTAGTTGCTCAGGCGGTCCTTCCGAACTCATTCATCTATGATGCAGAAGGCTGAAGATTAATCTGTGTGATGCTTCATCACATGTGGGCCGTGTTCGTACCGGCCGATTGGCCAAACGCCAGATAAGCTACGGCGTTTGATAATCCTCTTGGATCTTGTTGTGGCCAATAAACCTAGTGCGAAGTGAGGAATTGTTTGCAGCTTAACATAAAGTTGATCCTTATTTTGACACTGAAACCAACAGTTTCGGTGTAATTTATAAAATTCGATCAAATTTTTGAACAATTGAACTTTGATCTTGAATAACTTTTGAACACGTGGACAAATCAAAAAATGTTATCACACCTTTTTTGTAGAGCGTTCAATTCTCTATAAAGGTTGGAACAGAGATTTATCATTCAACCACTCGTTTGAACGGTACAAAAATCAGAAGAAGCAAAAAAAGGTTTTCCCGTGTTATTCTTATGGGAATAAAAAAAATGCGATGAGGACAATCTTAATATTAATATTAAGGGCTCATCTTTTCACAGAATGTTTTTTACACCCAAAGTAAACTTTTGAGCCTGTTTGAAAAAAGAAAAACAATGTTTTTTTTTGGATCACCCTAGTATACACAGCAAATTTTAAAGGTGTTGTGGGTAGTTTTGAATATCAGATCGTGAGTACCTGCGTATTAAAGTCAGTTGTTTCTAGAGCTCGGTGTTTCATTTATGTAAATCACAACAAAAGGTTATTTAGAAAATTGTATAACTAAAAATTGCCTAGGCGCTGCGTCCCCTCCCCTGGCCAGAAATTAAATTTACGTCATTTGAATAAGGATATGGGCACATTACTTACTTGAGCTATTAAAAAGCTTCTCATGAGGAACTATGTAGGCAAAAATATAACAGGCAATCGGAATGCAAGTCATTCGAATAAACTCTGTGATGAATTTAATTTTGCCAGCTAGGAGCTACGGACCTGGCAAATAGTTACCGTACAAAGCAATTAAAAACAAAATTAAAAAGTCAACGAATAGCGTCGCTAGACTTGAGAACAAATTCAAATTCAAAATTAAAAGTTTCGTTGTTCTCTCGCCTGCCTCATATTAAGCTCTGAAAAGTTGTCTCGTGTTCCCTACGTTTATGAGCGTTCAAACGAACTTTTTAATTAAAGAAAATACAAGTATGATGAAGAAGTACTTGATGGTGTTAAATCAATAATTAAAAAGAGTGCATTTTTGATTAATTAGGATGTATTAAGAGGCTATGTACGCCTAATTCAAATCGGCATTTCATAAAATCAACCCCGCACGTCCGATATTTACTTCGATGGAACAGCGCCAAATAAAACTTCGACCGTGGCGAAATATTGCAATTGATCATACCGACGCGCACGGCGATCATGACGACTTGATTCAATTTATTTGATTGTAAGGCCCACGAGAGCGAGACAAACTGTCCTAAAGTGAGATAGACCGTTTGTATGCGTAATTCCTATTGAAATTTTGACGTATCTTCCTAAGCGTCTTTAGCCCAACGGCTTACCATGCTCAACGGTAACTAGGAGGTACAGGGTTCGAACCCTCCTCCCCTCAGGCTTTACGTTTTTTTTCCAAAAACTTTTTAGATAGGTAAATTTTATTAAAATTATTTAATTGTATTATGGAACAACAATGAGTTGATCCTGTATATTCCTAATTCAAATCGGTGTTTCACATAGTTTACCCCCGCGCAACCAATGTTTACTTCGATGGAACAGCGCCAGTTTAAGCCGTGCGTGCGTGTGGTAAAATATTGTATATCACCGAACATGCGCTACATAACATAAGCAGTATATAAAGTACTCTCTGATAAGTAGGTACGTAGCTAACGTCCACGGCACCGATATCACACTATTCATGCGGCTGAGAACAAGAGGAAGCGAGACAAAACATCCTAAATTTCCTAAATCCTAGAGTGAGAGATCACATGGATAATACCTATTGAAAATTCGACGTTTAATATTAAACATATTTAGTCTAATGGTATTCTAATACACTGGTGGTGAGGAGGTATAGGACTCGATCCCCAAAAAATTTGTTATTTTTTTCACTTTTTCTAACTAAATTTGATGCAGTATAAAATATTTTTATGATATTAGTTTTTAGGTAGGTAAATTTTATTGAAATTATTTCATTGTATTATGGAATAACAATGAATTCATATTAGCTCTTCCCTATTAATATTATAAATGCGAAAGAAACTGTCTGTCTGTTTGTTCCGTTTTCACGGAACAACTACTGGAACGATTTGCTGAAATTTAGGCCATTTCAATCATTTTAGCCATTTCAGCCATTTGGACCATTAAAGCCATTTCAGCCATTTCGGCCATTTTGGCCATTTCAACCATTTTAGTCATTTCAGTCATTTGGGCCATTTCAGCCATTTCAGTCATTTCAGCCATTTCAGTCATTTCGACCATTTCAGCCATTTCAGTCATTTCGGCCATTTCGGCCATTAGGGCTATATCAGTCATTTCAACCTTTCGACCATTTCGGCCATTTCAGTAATTTCGGCCATTAGGACCATATGGGCCATTTCAGCCATTTCAGTCATTTTGACCATTTCGGCCATTAGGGCCATTTGGGCTATATCAGTCATTTCAACCATTTCTACCATTTCGGCCATTTCAGCCATTTCGGCCATTTGGGCTATTTCAGTAATTTCAGCCATTTCAGTCATTTCGGCCATTAGGGCCATTTCAGCCACTTCAGCCATTTCGGCCATTTCAGCCATTTCAGTCATTTCAACCATTTTAGTGTTTTTGGACATTTCGGCTATTTCAGTCATTTGGGCCATTTCAGTCATTTCAGTCATTTCGGCCATTTCGGCCATTAGGGCCATTTGGGCTATATCAGTCATTTCAACCATTTCGACCATTTCGGCCATTTCGGCCAATAGGGTCATTTGGGCTATATCAGTAATTTCAACTATTTCGACCATTTCGGCCATTTCAGCCATTTCGGCTATTTGGGCTATTTCAGTTATTTCAGTCATTTCGAGCATTTCGGCCATTAGGGCCTTTTCAGTCATTTCAGCCATTTCAGCCATTTCAGTCATTTCAACCATTTTAGTGTTTTTGGCCATTTCGGCCATTTCGGTCATTTCGGCCATGTGGGCCATTTCAATCATTTCAGCCATTTGGGCCATATCAGTCATTTTAGTCAATTCAACCATTTTAGTATTTTTGGCCATTACAGTTATTTGGGCGAATTCACTCAATTCAGCTATTTCGGCCATTTGGGCCATTTCAGCCATTTCGGACATTTGGGCCATTTCAGTCATTTTACCCATTTCACCCATTTCAGTTATTACGGCTATTTGGGCCATATCAGCCATTGCATTCATTTCAGCCATTTCGACCATTTCAGCGATTTCAGTCGTTTCAGGCATTTCAGCCATTTCGGTCATTTCGGCCATTTGAACCATTTCACTCATTTTGGCCATATCAGAAATTTCAGCCATATCAAAAATATTATTCATTTCAGCCATTTCGGTCATTTCGACCATTTGGCCATTTGGGTCATTTCAGCCATTTCGACCATTTCAGCAATTTCGACCATTTCAGCTATTCCGACCATTTCGGCTATTTCAGTCATTTCAGCCATTTCGGTTATTTCGACCATCTGGGCCATATCAACAATTTCAGTCATTTCAGCCATTTCGGTCATTGCGGCCATTACACTCATTTTAGTCATTTTGGCCATATCAGCCATTTCAGCCATATCATTTTTTTTTCGTTTCAGCCATTTCGACCATTTGAGCCATTTCGGTCGTTTCGACCTATTGGCCATTTGGGTTATTTCAGCCATTTCGACCATTTCAATCATTTCAGAAATTTGGGGCATTTCAGCCATTTCGGTGATTTGGGCCATTCCAGCCATTTCAGTCATTTCAGCCATTTCAGTCATTTCGATCAATTCGACCATTTGGGCTATTCAGCCGTTTGATCATTTAGACCCGTTCGGCCAAATATATTTTCATCTCGGAAACTATGTCATTTTTCGGGATAAAAAGTAGTTCTTGGCCACCCTCGGTATTAACATAACATATGTACCCAGTTTCAGCCAAATCGGTTCAATAGTCTTTCCATAAAAGGATAACAAACAGTGAGACAAATATACTTGTGGATTTTTTTTCGTGGAACCCTAAAAACGTAGCCTAAGTTACTTCTTATAACTTCAGCTATCTGCCAATGAAAATTACGTCATAATCGATCCAACTGTGTCAGAGATTAGCCGGAACATCCAGACACACAGACGGACAGGCAAAAATTCTATAAATAGCATTTTCGGAATCGCCTAGTCCGATTATTTTAGATTTTATTTTGGGATTTCAAACAGTCACTTCACTTTTATTTATCTGTATAGATAAGAACTATAAAGTAAATAATAATAGTTTCAAAAAAACTAAAAAAAACACGCTTTCATAAAAAATCCAACTAAAAAACAGATAATAAAATTTAATACATTTGGTTTCTGATGAATGGAGTCTTAAAAAAAAGCGAAAGCGCTTTTTTTTTAACTATTATTTACTTTTCATTTTTTAGTTGTTTTTTTAATGTTTTTAAAACAATCTTTTGAGATCCTGCATATCATGTAGCAGCAGAGGGCTAGCCAAGATAAGTAAAACGAGCTCACACACGACGGGTCTATCTTGTTTAGTACATGAGTTCCTATAGCCACCTTCCGACTCCATGATAAGATCAGCTTCATAGTACCATATTATTGCATTGTTACGCGATATAAACATATGAGCCCAAACACGAAGGGTTTATCTTGTTTAGTACAGGAGCTCCTTTGGCCACCTTCCGACTCCATCATCAGATCAGCTCCATGGTACCATATTATTGCATTGTCATCGACCTTTGACAGGTGTGCAAAGTTTGAATTAAATCTGATCGTTCGAAGTAGGACAAAATCGAGCTCAAAGGGGTCGGTTACAAACATACATACAGGTGAAGCTAATAAAAGCGTGTTAAAAACATAATAGGGCTAAATAAAAAAAATAGTTAGAAAAGGAAAATGGAGCGAGCACTCAACTTGAATTTGAATCTTCATATTATTTCTAACTATCCACGTGTCAACGTAATTTTCTATTGAGAAACATAGATGGCGCTTTCGAATTTTTATTTTACCTGTAAGATTGATTTAAATACGTTTTATTGTCAATAGTATAAAAGTAGAGATGAAATGAAATATAAAAATTTAGAAAAGTATTTTCTTGCATTTTATAAAATTATTTAGGAAGAGAAACAGAGCATTTTATCAACTTTCATATAAAAATAAAAAAATCTTCTAGATGAAGTGAAACTAATAGGGTTCGAACCCACACATCCTGTGATTTAGAACAGAATTCTACCGTATACGCCAAATAAGTACAGCGCGACCGCGTCAAAATTCTGGTTATTATTGCTCCTTCATTTATTTAAAATTACTTTTTAGCAGCGGAGCTACAAAAAGCGACATGACCGTTAAGCACGAAGCCGTCCTGCGGAATGATAAATTCCATACATTGAGACCGGCAGGCGGGATTTTTGCAGTCATTTTTAATAAAATAATTAATTACTTCCAAATTAAGTTAAGTAACCGAATAAAACTCTATAATTGTATTTGTTATAATATGATATGTTACTGTTATTTATTTTAGAGATGTACGATTCCCCTCAGGGGGTGCCGCCCTGGTCTCTTCTCCGACCAGGTAGCGGTACAAGGGGATGCGTCCCCGGGGCCCCGAGCGGCCACTGTCACATTCCCCCCTTCGCTCCGTGACAGTGGTGTCCCACCTTTCCGCCTCCAAATCCCAATGCCTGCCCTTCCTTACCAAACCTCCTCCCCAAACGCCCCTCCTTTCCGATGCGACCGCCAGCGTCGAGGTGTTCTCCGCTGGCTGTCAAGGACGGCGGTGGTGATGTCCACCCCACCACCGCCCTCCTGACAGGCGACCTATCTTCCCCGACCCCGTCTGCCAACGCTGCTGTGTGCGCGAGGCGACGGGAAAAGGGGAGGAAGGAGAGGGGGGAGGGGTGTTGGCGCAGGAGCAATCCTTCGCAGCCTCCCCCTCCCCCCATCGCGAAGCCCCCCCCCGCCGCTGACGCTGCTTAGAGCGCGAGGCGGCGGAGGGGGAGAAAGGAGAGGGAGGGGTGATGGCGCAGGAGAAATCCTCCGCAGCCTCCCCCTCCCCCCCCATCGCGAAGACACTCCCCCCCGCCGCTGACGCTGCTGAGTGCGCGAGGCGGCGGGGGGAGGAGGAAGGAGAGGGAGGGGTGATGGCGCAGGAGTATTCCTTGCAGCCTCCCCCTCCCGGCGGCAGCGGGCGTCGAGGTCTGGGGGATCAACATAGACCTCCGCCCGCACTAATGCCGCGAGAGGGCGCGAGAGGTAGCCGCGCGTCCCTCTCAGGGCCGGGGACCACCATCTCCCCCGGCCCGCACACAGGAGAGGCCGCCTCTGTTTACGAGGCGGCCGGCCGCTGCCGGGGTTGCGGGTTAAGCTCACGCATGTACCGCGACCCCGGCGCTAGGCGGAAGGAAGGCTCCCATGGGGTTTTAGTGGGTATACCGGCAGCCGGTCGTATTGAACCGGCGTCGGGGAGCCCCACACACCGGCCGCGCATGATCCCCCGCGCGGCTGACGGTGCGGCAACGCATTTCCCCATGTAAAAAAAAAAAAAAAAAAAGAGATGTACGATTAACAGTAATAACAATAACGAAGATTGAATAACTCGTTTAGAGGTTACTTTGCAATTATTTTCTATCGAGAAAATTTATCGCAAATGCGTTCCGAGTACAAAGTTTACTTCAGAAATATGATCAAGATTGACATATATTTTTTTCACCGCAATAAAGTGTGTATAACTACTGTAAACACTGTTGAGAAATCGATCTAAAAACGCCTTCTGTCTCTTATAACGCTGTTAATAAGCGTGGTAGGACGTCATTAAAGGATGCCAACCTAATAATACATTCAAGAAGTTCCGCTCGAACCACGCTCAACCACGCACGCTCTGAAACCATAATCACAACAAATAAAAGTAAGGTATTAAATAGATTATCATATATGAAAAAGATGTACTAGAATTTAAGAATTTTAACGTATATAAAACAGTATGCATAAACAAAATAGATATAAATGTTAAATGTAAATTAGTACTCAAGAAATTTGTATTAATAGATAAGATCTTTGAAAAGAAGACAATGAAAATAAATAAAAATGACTCCCCCATTTATAACCCTAAAGTAGTTTTTAAAAGATAGGTTTTAAAAGAGACAAGAAAAAGAAAATCTCTTTCTTAGCAAATGACGGAGGTGAAAGGTTTAATAAAAAATGAAATAATAAATTCAAAAAGAATTAATTATTTTTGTATGTATTATTAGGTTGGTATCGAGCCGACCGCAGAAGATCCTCTGCTTATGACTTATGATTTACATTTAGTCATGGGCTACGTCCTTCAGTAAAAATATTTGTATACTGGACATCTCTATCTATAATAATAAATCTGTAAATAGTTGTCTATAAATAGTGTACATTGCATTTTAAAATGTAAAAAAATCAGGGTCTCATTCGGATCAGGACATTCCAAAAACATTTTTGTCTGTCTATTAAAGAGCATCACGTGAAAACTACTGCATTGATTTAAATAAAACTCTACACGGAGCTAACTCATATCCCGGGGCTTAACTTAGGATACATTTATCCTAGAAAATGGCGTCGTTTACTTCGCTAACTTTTTGATAATTACTGAACGTATATGATTGAAACTCGACACTAAACACTTAGGCTACCTTTTATATCGATAAATTATAGCCTTTTCATAGAATAAATGGAATAGCAATATAGATGGCGCTGCAATCGCGTTTTTTCAAATGTACTCCCCGATACCTACGTTGTCATAAACAACACGTATTTCATTGTATTACTACAAATCAGGTTGGCTTCGACTCGCCTCTATGTTTTGCTTAGCAACTGTGTAGACTATAATTTATGGACTTAGTTTTTTTTGTTCTTATTATTTGTATAAATCAGAATTAAGTTTTTTCTAAGCAAAATAATACTGCTGACCAGTGGTGTACAATAAATTGTAAAACAAGGTATATTAATATCATTGTTAACGCCCTATTTGGTCACCGCCTCTTTGTTACCTTTTTTATTTTGCCGCATCTATCACTATATAATGTGACATGGAGTTTTCGGCGGGAACTGAAAGGGGATGTTGCGCTGTGCAGTTTTATTTCTAAAAATGTGTAAAAATACTCTAAAATGAACAATAGTTGTAGGATATTGATAGTTTTTGAGTAATAATTATGTGTTTTTGTGAGAAATGTGAACTGTATAGTCAAATGTGGTCTTTCGAGTTTTCACAAGTACTCCGTTGAATGGCGTGGGTTGTAGCCTACAATACAACTGCGCTACTATACGAAGATTTATACATAAGACTTGGCTGTATGGACTAGGATTCCTTTGCCTGCCTTTTTAGCGAATTCTACTAATAATAATAATAATAATAATGTGACGTAGTCTACATCCGACCGCTAAACGCATCGTTGCTTCCGCGCAAACCTCGACACGTTTTTTATGTATTGTGCCACTATTCAAACCCGCGTATATCAACCCGCACGCTGTACCGTTCCAGTTGGTCCACTTAACGAAGGAACCGAAGGACGAGAAGAAAAGATCATGAGGAAGAAGCGCCTGCCGCTGTGAAATCCGCATCGTTCGTAGCGTGTCTGGTGCGGCGACCTTATCCTGTAAGTCCTTTTCTTCTCTTTATCCTCACTCCCGTCTATATATAATTATATATCAGTCAATATACTGCGTGCATCAGTATATATTAAGGGTATGAGAATTCGAGAGGTCTGCTTAGTGCCATTTCTTCGAAACAATTTCTAAACGTGCACGCATATTTAGAGCCACTCTTTCGCTACTATTTTCAACACATGCGGTTCAGGATCTCCAGTACCCCGTAAGCGAACCATATCGACCAATAAAAATGTACCAGGGTGGTTAAAGCTTAAATAGAAGTTTTGGAAAGGCAATTTCATCAACACGAAATGGATACTTGGCCTCACTTCTTGTCCTCGCTCCGCTCATGTACGCGGCGTTTCTTAAGAACGCTTCCCTTGCCCATCTTGGGGATTTGGAATGTGAGCTGAACAGCTGAGGTTTTCCCATGGGTTTTTTTAAAAAGGGTGTCGACGGATTGAATGAAAATGATTAATTGCTGAGCAGCTGAGGTTTTACCAAAAGTTTTTTTTAAAAGGGGGTCGTCGGAAAGGATTTGTTTTTCAGGAAAATTATGCAAATTAAACAAAAAGATGGATATATAGGAAGCTGGTTTATCATTGATATTATATTGAATTAAACCTCATTTTCATTCATTACCTATTTGAAACTAAACAGGAAAACTAGTTTTACTAACTCTGAGTTGTTAGCAAATTTTGTGGCTGTTAGAAATAAACCCAAAACTGAACCAAACTGAATTTTAATTAGCAAAAGTTGGACATGCGAGAGCATTTCCCCGTCGGTTGCATTATAATAGTAGACTTCATTGCATTATATGGTGACAATAGCTGCATTGTGAGTATTATGACACTCATGTAATATTATAGTGCGATGCGGAATTTTTATGTTATATTGACAGCTGGTTTCTTTAAGATATTGATGCGTGTAACTCGGAGGTTTCATTCTTCAGCGTCTACCAAAGTTTACGAATATATAATGTTCACGTCATGTAAGACTTCGTTTATGTCTGCGATAATATAAGACGTTTTCTGATAACTCCAAATTTATCTCTAACCTCATTTACAGTTAGTTTAGCTTACAATATTTAAACTGCTATATATGTAATTTTAATTAATGATAATGATAGAAAGTGTCTATAAAATAGAAGAATTTTTAAATTTCTACTAGCGGTAGATATAAAGAGAGATCAAAAATTAGCTGAAAAAGAATATGTAGAAATAGAAGGATTAGAAGTGATGTAAATAATTTCAATAAAAAAAAAGATTTTTGGAAAAAAACATTAATGAAAAAGGAGTGGACACACAAATCGTCTGAGATAATTTTTATCATCTCACAAAACTCGCGTTTATTAATTGGAAATAGAAAATGTTTTCTTTATGCTTAGAATGACAACAATAATTCAGAATCATTTACATTTTTAATCAAAATAATATTTCACTAAATCACCTATTATTTTTGTAAAAACTCACCCGGACTCAGAGAGTTTTACCAAATTATGTCTAAATCAGAAATCTATAAGCTAGGTCAAGCTCACCCTCTGCAATGCCGGCTCCTACATAAAGTGGCGTGTAATAAAGGTTTAATTGCTGCTTGGCTGCCTTGACCAAATAATGTTGCATACTGAACAAAGTAGTTAGCGTCAGCCAAACGCCTTTGTGTTAGTTTATGCAGCCGTCAGTTAGGTCAAGTCTCCGTGTTAATTTGGAATTAACCCACCTACTAACCTATTTACCAGAGTATTGTCCCGGTATCAAGGATGCTAATATATTCGCTGTACATAATAAATCGTCCCCTATAAGAAATACTTGCATCACATCATTCAGTGCGTCCTTCAAGACGGTATATAAATAAGGAAGAAACTCTGTTTATTAACTTTTATAAATGAACGGCTCATGAAATCTTGATAAAATTCGGCAAGAAAATATATTGTATATTAGATTTCTTATATTCCATATAAAATATAGGAACTTTTTTTTAAATGAGCTTTAGATTCGTGCTGCGTCGTGCTTTAGAACGGATAAATAATACAATTTCCTACGGTTGAGCGGCCTGTCGTAAGAAGCGACAAAAACACCCCTCAGCCATGTGGTAGGACATTTGCCCGATTGGATGGCTACCACCTCTGGTCTATAGTATGTCGCTATAACAATCTTGAGTTGTTTTCTGTTCCAATCGGCAGCACAATGCGCCTTTGATGTAACAAATGTCCATAGACGACGATAACAGATTTTTACCAGGTGGCCCGTCTGTCTGTCTGCTAAAGTCATGCAATAAAAAAACAATACAGAAATGTGAAGAAAAAGAATTATTACCACGTTTTGATAGGGAGTTTTTTGCCCTTTCTTCGCCTTAACCAGCGATAACTCGTTAAAGTAGATTTAAATGTATGAAAAATGTTCTCCAGTGGAACTTATTTTAAACAAAAACGATTGAATTTGAACTTGAGTAGTACACACTACTGTTTGTCTCAAAAACAGTCTTAAAAGGGATGGATTGGGGGACGACAATTTACATGGATAATCCACAATCGAACTGGGGGTATGTAAAGATTTATTTAGGTTTTTGCTAAGAAATAGTGTTTCACTTTCTGCGTGCAATGGAACACAAACCAACTCGACGGATATTTTTTCTTCAACCCATTTTAATATTACATAACAATTTTAGAACTAGGCATGTTTGTTGAAGAGTTACTTGCGTCGCTTCTTCTCTTCAAGCCACAATATGTTGTGAAGCGGTGGTAACTTAGATCAGGCTCTCATAGAGTAAATAATAACCATAAACAAAATAAAAACTAAATATTAAAATGAACAAGTTGGCGGTAGGCTAAATAAAACTTTAACAATACACGTTAGACAAATGCCATCTTTGTCGTCCGTGACCACGGCCACTGAAAAGCGGCTGAAACGTCGGATAAACCAAAATCAAGTAAATTACCGCGCTTAAAACCGTTAAAACGTAGTTTTATTACAGTGTTTCACTGTTACAGGTACGTTTTTACTCCATTCAGAAAGTAATATAAATGTGTATAGCCGCGGATGGCAGTTAGTTTAGTTTAAATTTTATAACATTAAGTAGCAAATTTATCCCTATTATGGTATTGTATGACGTGACTTTTTCTGGCGGATCTTATATGTGACAGAAGTAAAATAAATAACGCCACCCAAGTGAAACTGGGATAAAGTAAGATGATGATTAAGTGTTAAGTCACGTATTAAAGGTGATAACATTCTTTATAACAAAAGGTGTAGCGACCACAATCCCTTACGTGACTGCGGCCAGCAGTAGCGCCGCCGTACACACCGAAGCGTAATTCTTTTTATATTTTTAACATTAAATTAATTACATTGTAACGTATTTTTTGTGTAAACGTTTATATTCATATTATTATCTAATATATTTACTTATGTATGTGTCTCAATAATTAAATAATTCTTAATCTCAATATTTAAATAATTTATTCGTGCAGGAACGGAGAAATAATACAATTTCCTGCGGCCGGGCGGCCTGTCCTAAGAGGCGACAAAACAATCCACAGCCAGGTGGGACGGCATTTGCCCATCTGGATGGCTACCACCCCTGGTCTAAAGTATGCCGCCATAATAACCTTGGGTTGTGTTCCGGCAGTAGATGTCAGGTTCCAGTCTCCCATTAGAGAGTAGTAGTAGCTTGTGACAAAATTTTGCGTTAAATATTTATTATGTTTCGGTTAAAAAGTCAGAGGTGAGTGGACACTATTTGTATGAGTTTCGAAGCGAATATCTTGTCAGCTATTGACTTCTTTGTGTTTGCATGTAGGCAAACTGCTAAACAGTCTACTTGATGATAAGTGGTTACTTTGAGTCTTTAAATTCTGTTTACGGCCTATTTGAATAGCTCCGTATTGTAGGGCTCTTGGGAAATCACGGTAAGTTCGTTCCACAGCTTACACATGTATGGCATGACGCACACGCACGTCATGCGCCACGTGCAGGGGATGACTTCCAAGTGTCTAGGAAGTGTCGATGAACTTCCAATCAATGATTAAATGGCGACGTAGACACATATTCAAAGAACCAACCAGAACACTGACATAATAAACAAGTAGGTGGCTTAACTTTTCAAAATTAACTATATCCTACACGAGTATGCCCGAAAAATATTTTATCAACTCGTATTTACTAAGTTACGTCTGATCTTTATTTTTGCACAATTTCACTACTAATATATAGCTGTATATAAATATTATATATAAAATAAGCTGTATATAAAAATTGTCAAAGAAGCAAGTGAGGTGTGTAAGAATACGCCTGTATGGCGCTCTGTTGTTCGTGCCTACCCCGCAAGGGACCTGGCGTGATGTTATGTATGTATTAGGGTGGCGCAAAAAAACCGACTATTTTTTTTAGTCTCGAGTGAAAAAATATTAGTTTTTGATGTTTTAAGAGCCCTCTCTAAAGGACAGCTGTAAAAAAAAATTTTTAAGAGCTCGCTCCAAATTTTTAAAAATTTCTAAAATCGTTTTTTTAATGTTTTTTCTTGTTACGGTAAAATTTTAGAGACCAAAAAATAATACATTTCTGAGTTTCAGTAAGTTTCAGTTCAAAATTAAAATTTTGAAAGGTCGCTCATAATTTTTTTAAATTTATTAGTGCATTACTTTAGATTTTTTCGAGCGACCTTTTGATATTCAAATTTAAATTCCATACATTTTTTCATCTTGTGCTTGATTTTTACTCATCTCGTGGTGTATTTTTATCTATTATTGTACTAAATTTTTTTTTACTTTTGGAGCGACCTCTTAATAGTTTTTTTTGAGCTGTCCTCTGGAGAGGGCTGTTAAAACATCAAAAACTAACATTTTTTCACTCGAAACTAAAAAAAAAAAATAGTCGGTTTTTTGCGCCACCCTAGTATGTATGTATATAAATACACCTTTATATAAGTTTTTTGAGTAAATATCCTGTGACATATACAAAGAGGGTTATATTTTTGACAAAATGCCTGCGGAACATTGAATGATAAATTGTTTACAAATTATATCAAAATTGTAAGAATAGAGTAATATATTTTCCCAACAATTATAATATAACGATATATAACACTACCTAAAACAAAAGTCAGCCTAATAATAGATCTAACTATGAAACATAAGTAAATCAAGTTAGAGGAGCTGGTTTACAGCAAAATTAGAGCAATAACAGAAATTAGCACAAACTTAAGCCCAAGTCGGCATAAATCCAACGAACAGATGAGCCAAACCGCGTTAACTTACCCCGTTTTCGTATCGCTTACTGCACTAGCTAAGTAAGTTAATATATCGTATTTGCAAATACTAACTTAGCAGTAACTTATTGCAGGTTGACATGAAGACATTGTTGCATTAAATTTATCTTGCTTAAATGAATGAATTAGTTATATAAGTTTGTTAGTTCCTTCTTGTGTGCGATTGTTATGAACATTGGTTTGTATGTGCTTATGATAAGTGGGATAAAGATAACTAAGATAGGATAATTATCGTACCAGAAACGAAACACTTAAACAAAGGCTAGGGGTCCAGTTTATAATGTGGTTTATCTGTATGATAAATACTGATGGGCCACATTTTGTCGACGGAATAAACAGACAAGGCCTACACGTTCAGTATTTATCAGGTCACTATTGTAACGTGTTTCGTACAGTTCAGACGTGACATGGATACGGTAAAAACTAACGCGTGTGGTTATTATCTTAGCGCTTGGTTTGAAAAGAAGAATAAAGATAAAGTAATGGACAAAATATTGGCTACAACGAAGAGAAAAACCTCAAAAAACAAGTCCTCCTCAATTGCTGTCGCGATGCGCACTGACATGCTCATGGACACGATTTTTTATATATAGTGTATTATCTATGGAGACGATTCCCTGTTATTGGTCTAAGTGGCTGTGAACGGCTACCTGTATGTATTTGACCAGACCTAAGTTTTTGTACATTGAGGCCCTTATACTTACCATGTATGGTACAGGGACTCACTAAGGTTAAAGTGGTGGACGCGACGAGCGCTGAGGTAATACAGGATCGATTTTTGACGAATTTTAAATGCATTTGAACACGTCTGCCGTTTAAAAATGTGAAAATATATGATTATTATTATCGGAAAATAAGTATGGCAGACCATTATCTCGCGGTTTTACTTTATGGCAGACAATTTTGAATATACTAAAAAAATAGACCAGATCTGCTATTGATATATTTTATTTATTATAGTCTTAAAAAATAATATTCATCACGGCAGACGTCTACGTTGCGTACACACATCAATAAATAAACGCTAGTAGATACCTACATAAGGTAATCGACAGTTGGAGGGATATGATGAGAGTACCTACAAGGATTCAACTTTTACCAAAGTGACTACGGAATGTTATAAAGAACTCCAAGATATTATTACATGTGTGTATTGTTCTTGAAAGTTAGATGAAGACAAACGACAGGAAAGTGTGAAAATATTTGAAAAGTTCTGTTAGGTGTGAGCCTTGCCAAGTTATACCTGTTTGACCCTTATTAAAGAAGCGAGCCAGCGTAACGCGTGGTAGACTATTTTATTATACTCATATTTTGGGTATATTATTTTCAATTTAGTGAAAAAGTACTTTTTGTTTCGAAACGAGGACGGGCGGGCACGTTGAATAAATATAAATTAACGTAATTTATATTAGTATAATGTTAGATCATAAACGTTTGTGGATGTGAAAAATGTCTATTGTGTTTGGCTATGAAACCAAAAAGAAGTACTTCATACAAAATAGCCAGACAGACAACTCATAGGCATTGCGATTTTCAAAGAGTTCTATTATTGCTATGAGGAATGAAATTTTTAAAAATGATTCTTAACTAATATGTGTCTGTAGTATATGCGCGGGGAGAACTGAATCTTATTACCTATTTATTTATCTTAAGGTAACATTTGAAAGCAGGCAACACGCGGCCGCCAAGACTGTAGTCAAAGTCATTGGTAAGCTGCTGATGCGAACACGTATGGGCTGAGCAGATATTGTACTGCTGACGTCTTATGGATAGATACTGTACAGCATCTGTATTGTGTTTTAGGGTACTGAACCCATTGTGACCCAAACGAAAATTACAATAGGAGAGCATACAGCCAAATGGAAAAGAAGTAAAAACATTCCTTACAGGCAATTAAACACATAGCACATTTTGAAAGTTTGTACGCCGCATTTTCAGCAAACAAGGTTTGCACTCAGCATATTGCTGTGGTGGAATTATAACCGACACAGCGCTGATATTCAGTGCAAACCTACTTTTGGCGTGTGACCAAAACGACCCAATTTTGTTAAACTATTTTGCTTATAACAGATCAACTGATATATTTTTTATACTTAAATTACGATCGTCGTCGATCGTCGCTGCCTAATAGATTTTGTACGTACGCACCTATCTATGACGTCATAAGTAAAAGCAGTTAAGTAGCGCATTAATTATAGTTCGAAATGTAATTAAAATTATTTATGTCATAATATTTTATAAATATCTTGTATGTAAAAAGATTAGAATTTATTGTATATGTGTTCGCATTTCTGTTGACATGACATGTTCGTCTATCTCTAAGTTTCTCTGTTTGTTTGTTTATTAGTCTTTTTATTTTACAATCATTTTTTTAGATACTACTAGGCCTATCCATAAATAGATGAATAATGAATTGTTAACGGTAGTCTATATGCTGCTACATTATGTTGTAGTGAAATCACAGATAACATAAAAATGGGGGTAGCTGAAAAGTTGTAAATGAAGGCTAAACAATTTCTTCAGTGTTCATATCATATGGGGTATCGTTAGGGCAAATTCGGAAAAATCATAAAAATGTTTTATAATGGCTTTTATTTACTTCAAAGTTGTAAAATTGTGACATCGTCTATTAAGTGTATTTTCTACTACTACTATGTAGTCGAAAATTAAAAGAGAGTAAATAAGGCAGTAGAACTCAAAAATATTTAAAAAAAAATTGTTTGATCATGTTCCGTTAAGTAGTTTTCAGATTTGGATAACTTTAGGTCAAATCTTTTTATGGTTTCATATTCAAATAACAAAAACAGTATACTTTTTCACTTCTAGGGAACCCTTGTTTGTGTGCGGATTACTAAACAGCCAATTAATTTTGTTATAATTATGAATCTCATTATCAGCTGGATGCTAATGCATGATGAATGATGATATATATTATATATAAATATAATAGGGTGATCCAAAAAAAAAAAAATTTTTTCCAAACAGGCTCAAAAGTTTCTTTTGGGTGTGAAAAAAATTCTGTGAAAAGATGAGCCCTTAATATTAATATTAAGATTGTCCTCATCGCATTTTTTAATTCCCATAAGAATAACACAGGTGTTTTTTTTGCTTTTTCTGATTATTGTACCGTTCAAACGACTGGTTGACTGATAAATCGCTGTTCCAATCTTATAGAGAATTGAACGCTCTACAAAAAGGTCTGATAACATTTTTGATTTGCTAATATATATATATATATATATATATATATATATATATATATATATATATATATATATATATATATATTAAATCTGCAGATAAGAAGTTTCTCAGCGCGGCGACACCTTGAGAAGTATGAGAAGTACTCAGCACGTAAACGGGTATGTTTGTTGCCGCGACAGCGGAGTTCTAGCAACAAACTCGCAAATAATACGTGCCTGCAACGCTAAGGGTTCTCGGTTATGTATACTTTAGACGTCGAGACCTTCAATATATTACAATAGTCGACGTTTTAAAGCTTCTTAGACAAATGAAAGAAAACTTCTAATTTTCATTCTTGCTGTATGTGAAAGCCCTCTTACTAGAAGACTGCTGGCACTGTATGTGGTATTGCCATGTAAACCTCCTTTTGACCTATTAATACTTTTCTTCGACATATTAAATTCTTCCTTCAAATCTGACGGCGCGTTCCCTTTTCGCACGTCACTTCAATCACTCATGACATATCATAAAATAAATTAAAATAAATCACTCCGCTATTGTAAATATATTATAAAATAAAATAACAAAATATACCGCGCCCGCTCTACATAAATATAAGTAATCGCTCCGCACCGTAAATGTAAAATAAATTAAATATACGCACATAAAATTAAATACTATAAACATATACATATAAAAGTACAATAAAGTGTGTGGGAAGTGCATAGTGGAGAAGAGGAGCAGGTCCATTTCATTCCCATTAATCAGGTAAGTGCGTGCTCGTTCTCTGATTCCTATTTAAAATTGTCCCACACTTCTTTTCCCGCAAAGTTGAAACAGTTCGCTTTCCGCTAAATGCAGCGCCGCCGCAACAGTATGACGAAGTCATTTAGAAAGAAGGCGTAGTGAAATCAAAAAATAATTAAGGGTTAGGGCCGTTAGAGCATTTCATTTACAAAACTGAGGCTTAAAAAAAGATATGTGGTGACATCGGTATCTTTAAATATGGAAGACGAATACTAGAAATGAAAATTATCTAGTATTTAAATTAAAGTTTAATTTCAATTTCCAGTAAGAAATAAAATTAGTTTCTATTAAATAAATAGAGCAGTTGATGTTTAAGTCAATACAGATACTTTTTATCGAGCTAGATTCCTCGCAAGCTAGCTACAGCAATTGAGCAGCAAGTTATAACGTAACAACTTAAAGATTCAAATAGTGTAATTAATTAGTTATTGTCAATCAATCAATCAATATCTTTATTTGCAAGAATGTAGTTTATACAAGTGTTACACAATTGTAGATGCACAGTTTTGTTTAAACATATATAATTTAATAAAAATAATTTTACTAATTATTTCAACATGTGTCAGTTTTCCGAATATCGTCCCATATCCATACTTCCTTTCCTGTCCAAGGTGTTAGAGCGTCTAATTTATCAGCAGTTCAGCATCTTCCTTAATACAAACTCCTTAATCAATCCTCTCCAATCCGGTTTTCGCCCTGGTTATAGTACTACTTCTGCATTAGTAAAGATCACTGATGATATTCGTTACGGTATGGGAAACGGTCTGCTAACTATACTATCGCTTCTTGACTTTAGCAGTGCCTTCAATAATGTCGATTTCGATATTTTACTCGGGATTTTATGCTCTCTTAACATATCTCCGACGTCTATTGACTGGTTTCGTAGTTACCTGTTTGGACGCCGGCAGCGAATTCGTATTGATGATGTTTACTCATCGTGGTGTGACTTGTCTGCTGGTGTCCCTCAGGGCGGCGTTCTATCCCCTCTTTTATTTGCTATTTTCATCAATTCTATATCCAATAACCTTTCTTCGTCATACCACCTCTATGCAGATGATTTGCAAATCTACACCCAGGCTAATTTAGACGGTCTGCATAAAGCAATTGCAACTACTAACCGAGACTTTGCTAAAATAGTTGACTGGAGTAAAGCTTACGGTCTATCTATAAATCCTCAAAAGACAAAAGTCATATTAGTTGGAAGTTCAAGGCTAATCTCTAAGATAGACTGGTGTAATCTTCCTCAGATTGAATTTGATGGCGAGGTAGTTGATATTAGTGAAACTGTAAAGAATCTTGGGATTGTCATTGACAGAGAACTGTCTTGGAGGCCTCACTTGACCAATATCAGCCGAAGAATATTTGCGTCGGCAGCTTCGCTTAGAAGACTTAAAAATTTCCTCCCTACTGCTACTAAAGTAATGCTTGCTAAATCTCTGTTATTACCCATACTTGATTAAGCTGATGTCAGTTATATCGACTTAACACAAGAACAACTAAACAAGCTCGATCGACTTCAAAATGTCTGTATACGGTTTATATTTGGATTGCGCAAATATGACCATGTTTCCGAATATCGCAAGAAGCTTAAATGGTTACCTATTCGCCTTCGCCGGAATGTTCACTTACTCTCTCTTTTGTACAATATCCTTTTTGATCCTCGTACCCCTCCGTATTTAAAGGAACGTTCTGATTTCCTACATCTTTCTCATTCCCGTTATTTGCGCTCTAGTAATAACCTCTCCTTAATGACACCTGTACACACTTCTTCCTTTGTTGATAACTCTTTCACGGTACAGTCTGTCCGTTTATGGAACTCCCTGCCACTCAACATCAGACAAGCTAAATCTATATTGTCTTTTGATGGTTACTAAATATTTTTGGTCCTCGCAAGTCTAAAACATGCTGCTGATCTTATATATAGTATGATTTGTCTTATTTTTGTATAGTATATAAAGTATATTATTATTTATTTATTTACTTATTCTATTTGTATGTTTCTTATTATTTATTGTTTTCACCGCCACTGTTGTCTTAATGTTTCCTTAGTTTAGGGGGTTGCCTGGAAGAGATCGCTTTAAGCGATAAGGCCGCCCTTTGTTCAACATGTATATCGTACTTAGTTTTAAGAACGTAGTTTTAATTTTTGGTGAACAATAAAGTGTTTTCATTCATTCATTCATTCATTCATTCATTCATTCATTCATTTACTTAATTATAATGAGTGTATTCCAATTTCTTATAGCGATAGATTCTTTTCGAAGGTATACTAGAATATCTAATCAAAACTCATGGGCACCTGTTGTAGTGGGCAACTCGTATATTTTATGAATTCAACTCTCGTGCGATCCGGCGTACTTCTCGCGTTACTTAAACTTGTTCACTAAGTTGTTTTGCCGTCACACGGCATATCTATATGGCAATACAAACTACAAACGAAATATATAATTGCTTAGAATCCTTATCTATTTTGACATGGGCGAAAAGGAAGTTTGCACCTGTGCTAGATTTTTTAGGGTTCTTTTACCATTGTTACAAAAACAGGGCACTTGTAAAATCTAACTTGACTCGATGCCACATGCTCGTATGCACCTATCAGAGAGCCTGGAGCGCTTGCCTTTGGAGAATCGCTTAGTGAAGTTCACACGTGTCTAGACACTGGTACATACTGGTAGTTGTTAAGACATAGCATAAAGTTATTTACCACTACGTTATGTTGATACTTGTCATGTCCATCATACGAATCTGCGAAAACGACCGTTTAAGGCCTTCAGATCAATTTAGCCTACAAATGTTTCAATGCTAGCCTTGTGCCTCCCTTTTATTAGGAGGGAATGAATAATTTACCCACCACGCTTGTTTAAAGCGGATTCACGGGTTACACACATCAATTATCTCGTTATTCTGGTCTTGCCACGGCGTTTTTCTTCACCATGAGCAGTTGTAAATAATAAGAAAGACAGGAAAGAAAGAAAAACTTTTTTAAGAAATAGGGACGTTATATAACATTCCTTATACATTATTATACACAGAGTTTGTTTTGAGATTTAGTACGCCGCAATAAGTAAAATAGGTCAGAAAACAGTGTTCTCTTCTGACTTCTATAACCGACTATTCCGACACGATAATTATAACAAATTTGGGACCAAAGGTTAAAAGCGATATCAGATTAAAACGTGAGTTTCAGACCTTAGAGCGTTTTAGGGATGATCATTATAATATGAGTGGAAATACAAATACTAGCAAAAACTGTTGAATTGGAACAACGTTTCTATGATATTAATATTCTTAGAAATATTTCAACAAAAGCATTACGAAAACACTTATCCTAACGTTTCTGGAATGTCAAGTATTCTATACCTCAAAAAATGTATTCGCAACCTAATTTCTAGGCACCTATTGTATAAAACAGGCGAATCTGTAAGTTATATTGATTATAGAAACTTTTGTTCTATTCATTTATTAATTCAAGTTGTTATTCAGCAAGGCATTTCTCTCTTTAGGCAGAGTTCTTATGTGCTTGCTTTTTTATATACTTCATTACATTCTTTATTTTTATAGGAAAAAACTTGTCCTTTATTTCATTCCTAATACGCTAAATTTTACAAGTAATATTATTTTTGTTTTTCTATATTTTTTCTGCTGAATACTACTTTATTACTACTTAAGTTCATGTCGCTTACATATACTTACTATTAATAATACATGAGTAATTCTATCTGTTGGCGCGGGCGGGAGCGGGGATAAAAGAGACGGAAAGGACTTCCAGGATAAGGTCGCCGCACCAGACACGCTACGAACGATGCGGGTTTCACACCGGCAGGCGCTTCTTCCTCGTGATCCTTTCTTCTCATTTTGCGGTTCCTTCGATAAGTGGACCAGCTGAAACCGTACAGCGCGCGCGTTGATGTAAGCGGGGTTGAATATCGGCACAATACACAAAACGCGGCGAGGTTTGCGCGAAAGCAGCGTCGCGATCAGCGGTCGGACGTAGACTATTTCACATTACATAGTGACAGATGTGGTGAAAGAAATAAGATAACAAAGAGGCGATGACCAAATAGGTCGGCGTTAACACTATCCTCGGATGCTATTCATCCTTGTGTACGTAGTAGTTGTATCATCACCTCTGTACGAGCCGAAAATCGTTCAGTATTAATTAAAGATAAACATAGGTGAGAGAGTAAAGTGAAGAATAATGGATGGGCTACGTTTGTTAACCACTATTAAACTTATCACTACCTATAGACTGTCGCCTTTTAAGTGAATTGTTCTCAATAAAGCTCTTAACCTCCCCCAGGCCTGAAGGGTCGGTTGTTACTCAAATTTCGTATAAACATTATCGAAGTCGAGTAAATAGGGTGCGAAAGGGGCTGAAATAAGTTCGTCTACGTTATAATGAAAGAGTTGTTTCATAATTTTAATGGGATACTTAAAGGAGTGAATAGATTGGCTTAATTTAACTTTTCTTAGATCAACTTTTCATTTATAAATAGAAAGTTAGACTTGTATTAATAGTCCCAAGAGGAAAAGACAGGATACACATAATTTATATTATATATTAATTATTGTATATTTCTCCAAAAAATTAAATAAATAAGAGTTTCGAGGCACGTTGAGTGACAAATTAATGAAAACTATTTTTCATTATAAATTGAAACTTAAAAACAATGTACATATAATAAAGGTTGAGCAAAGGGGCTTATCGCTTAAAGTGATTTGTATCAGGCATTCCCCTAGCATTATGAAAAACTGCGTGGTCGAACAGATATTAAAGTGGTTATTACCCCTATGCAACCTTTCTCTAGAAAAAATGCGTATATCCCCAAATTAAGCAGGATACGCTTTATGGGTCATATACAACGTACTACTCTGGGGCCGATCCCAGACACCCAAAACATAGTAAATACCGGAGACAATAAATTAACTATACAAGCAATCGAACTTGGAGCAGTTGCAGTGAGGTAGGCCGGCAAAGGCTCACCCCTCAAGCACAGAGGCCCTCAATCATATTATAAAAACCTTCAAACACAAGTAACATAAAAAAAATATAGATATTCGTATTATCTAATGATCTATACATATAATAAAATTGTAGACGTCGAATTTCTGTACAATTAAAAAAAATGCTAAAAACCGAGTCAGGGGTGTGTAAGAAGTGAAATAGAACTAATTTAGATTTTTTATAATTTTTTGTTTACCTGTTTGTCTGTCTGTTTGTACCAGCTAATCTCCGAAACGACTGGACGGATTTACATGAAATTTTGTATGGTGATAGCTTATACCCCAGGTCAACATATAGGATACTTTTGATCCCGAAAAATTAAAGAGTTCCCGTGGGATAGTTAAAAAGCTTTAATTACTTAAACACCTTATAACAGACTAAAAGTAATTTATCTGCAACGTAACATTATAGAAGCGGATATTTTAACAGGGTGTGGTGTCGGTGAGAGAGTTTTATGTTATATATATTATTTTTTTTTTTTTTTTTTTTTTTTTTTTTTTTTTTTTTTTTTTTTTTTTTTTTTTTTTTTTTTTTTTTTTTTTTTTTTTTTTTATATATTCATATATAAAGCTGATAAGTTTGTTTCTTTGTTTGTTTGCTTGAACGCACTAATCTCAGGAACTACTGATCTGATTTGAATTATTTTTCAGTGTTAGATAGCCCATTTATCGAGGAAGGTTATATATATTCCATCACGCTAAGAGCAATAGGAGCGGAGCACCAATGAATGAATGTGTGTTTAAGTGGGTTCCCGGATGGTTTAGATTTCCAATTAGAACCGGTAGATAGCGCTGAGATCGGGTTCTAGAATCCTCCTAATCACCTGGACCGATTATGGTGATTTTCTTTTTGTGTCCTGAACAAAGTCTTTTGGGAATTCAGAAAACATGGCGGTACGAAGTTCGCCGGGTCAGCTAGTCTGTAATATAATATTAATTTTTCTACCTCTGAATTTGTAAGCCTAATTGGTAAATAGCATGTGAACATTAATGTGTACCATGTTTTGAACAAATAAATGAATTGATTGATTGATTGAAAAAAAAGTATAGGAAATTATAGCGGTGATGTAGATACGATCTGGAATCATCAATAAATATGAAGTTGACATAAAGAACATAAAAATCCTAAGCTCACATTTAGGTATGTTATCGAACGCTATTTTTATGGGTTTGTCGCGTCAACGATTTGAATACGCTCACAAAATGTTAGTGGTCGTTATTTTTATTTTAAATATATGGCTTACATGTTCATCAGATAGTTGTATCACAGAATTCAATTGACTTTTAACTTACTTCAAAAAGGAGGAGGTTTTAAATATCTTTTGTGTGTTTGTCACGTGATTTCTCCGACATTGGTGGACAGATTTTTAATTATGTTTTATTCGAAAGAGTATTCTCCTCGGTTCCATTGTCACCAAGACAGAATCTGATTAGTGGAACCAAGGGGAATCGAGAGCAACGATCGAGTGTTATAGGCAGGCACTACGTGTTTGATATATATTTTTCTAAAGCTAAGCTAAGCAGCGCCGCCTACCCGGGACCCACGCGAACAACAGAAAGCTTTATCAATATCGGTCTAGGGGTTTATGAGGAGTTCAGTGAACAACACGTCAACATTAGAGTTTTATATATAAATATAATATATATAAAATAAATAATTAAAAAATCATGAACCCGACTGCAAAAAAGACAATTTAAAAGTAATGCACTAAAAAGACCGAAACGAGATTGAGAATAGAAAACAAAATTAAAATAAAGTATGAACAAAGTAAACTCTACTTCAGTTTAATGGACGTCATATATTATGAGCTGAAAGCCTAAGTTAAATACCACATTAAATTTAGTAAGAAGTTTTCTTTCGCTCTATAACTTGCAATTGGGTCCCGCCGGCACACTCTTGTGAACAAAAACGTTTTAAAGCAATTTATTTAGTTGATAGGTTTGTTTATATTTTTTTATTAACGTATCACTATTTCGCGCCAAAATCCGTCATTTTCAAACACCTACCTAAGGAAACTCAAGTTTTGAAGACGAATGTAACGATACCTTAAATGTCGAAATCCATCAAGCCGTTTGGAAGATACAAGATACACACGCCGAAAGCATAACTCTCTCTACCTTGGGAGTCGGGTAAGATCATGATATTAAAATCCCTTATTTCCTCTTTAAATATAAAGTGTAATTTAAAATTAGTAACACCATTGAGTAAGAGGCTGGTGCCTGAATTAGGTTAAAAATAAACCTGTAGTACAGTGACAGAACGCAAAAGTTCGCCATTTTTCGTTTCGATGTTACCTTTTGAAACTAAGCCAGAAAACAGACTGATCCACAGAAAATTTTTCACTGTTTGACAATAAAGTTTAAAAAACTACTAAGATCAAAGTTGTTTGGTTTTCTGTCTTGTCTCAGAAAATTGTTTAGAGATGTAAAACCCTTTGATTACTTTTAATGTGTATGATAAGCGTAGTTATTATATCCTCTTGTTTCTTATTGCTAATCTCAGTGTGTCATCAACATTGCAATTTTATTTTTATACGTTTCTTTATTTAATAAAGGTAACACTTATTAAAATGTTGGCATTTTTGATTTTTGAATGAATGAATGAAATGAATGGAAACACTTTATTGTTCACCAAAATTAAAACTACGTTCGTAAAAACTAGATACAATAATCTTGATCAAAGGGCGGCTTATCGATGAAAGGGAATTCTTCCAGGCGACCACTTGAACTAAGGAAATATGACAGTGGCGGTGTAGACAATACATAATATAAAATATTAAAAATAATTAAATAAATAAAAATCTTAATTATATACTATATAAACACAGTAAATATCATAATACACACAGAAAAGCAGCACTATTATACCTGAGAGGAAAAGCAAAGCAAAAATAATTAAAAATCATGATTTTAAAACAGGATGCTGACTTAGCTTGTCTGATTTTGAGTGCCAGTGAGTTCCATAAATGGACAGCCTGTACTGTGAAGGAGTGTGTGATTATTACTAGATTGTTTCTTGTACTCGTTCAAGCAAAAGTCGACTTTAAAGTGACGAATATTTTGATACCGAGACTACACAAACAGGATTAACCCATTGATCATGATATTTGGCTGATTAAGAAATAAATGTTTGCACACGTCTTATTTACAAGCCTACAGCGTACCAGACAAATTTGTAATTGGGTATTTTTAAAATTGCGTCGCATTCATAACGAACTCATTTTCTATCCGATTTCCCCCGTACCACAAATCACAGCGGCTTTGTTTTACGTAAGCAACGAACAAGGTGAATCTTCAAAGGTCGTACAAAGGAGACGAAGAAGGGCATAGGGGTATCCGGTTCTCTCATCTTATGAAACACGATTAGTAAAGGATTTTGTTTATATAATGTGTGATGCTTAAATAATTGTAAGAATCGCTATCGATTCAGAATTACAGTTAAATTCACAATCGAGTTATTATCGACTGATCAATCACGATGTTATTCGATTGTTTTGAGGTGACTTATGACCGGTTGAGTTTTGACATAAAACAATGTCAAATTAACTCAAAAAAATAAAAAGTGTAATTAAATGGAGCTTATTTTATTTTTACTGCATGAGCTCAGCAGACAGGCAGACAGCCCACCTGATGGAAAGCGGTTACCGGCTATGGACATTTGCAACACCAAAGGTGCTACAAATGCGCTGCTGCTCTCTTAAGGAAGACTGAAATCTGGTCACTTTTGTTACAGTTATTTACTTGCATAGTTTGTCTTGTCATTTTTTCGTTTAAAGTTGACAATTAATTTTATTATGTACCCTCTTATTCTAAAAAATACAATCGGACATTTCCTTAATTGAATAATGTTATATTTTTTCTTTATTCTGGAATTAGCGCCTGTTTTGTATAGAGTAGTTCTCCATAATTTACCTCCATTTTATATAACAATAATATACTGTGGCAATTGTGTAGGTTATAATTCAAAGTCTCTCAATTGTATATAGACGGTATTCATTATATTTCTTTTTTATGTTGGCAGACGCGATAGATTTGTTCTTCTGTGTTCGGTTTGTTTTATTATATGTAAAACTTTAAGTATAATGTTTAATATAATATCTTGTTTAAAATATTATCAAAAAATTTCAAACAGTAATGTTTTCAATTTTTTTCATTCATAACACTTTAATTAAAATAATTTATCAATGACTTCAATCCGCTATCGGTTGTGCCGATTGATAAGTTTCATGTACTGTTGACTTGTTGGAGGGATGGCAAGTGTTCTTAAAGGCTTGCCGAGTATTCCAAGGTAGTGTATAATATGTGTTAAAACCGTAAGGTTCTTTGATTATAAAGTATTGTGACCAGTTGCTGTTCTTTTACTACCACAAACCTTTCTGAGTTGTTGCAAGTATTACACTATTGCCGGGAAACAACTTAAGGCCAATGTCAAGTTCTAACCAAAATAAGGCAAACGTAAGGTCAGTAATATATAGCAATCAGCCATCTTTCTACTCCGAGGGTCGGCCGGCGAACGGTGCCAGTCGTGATTCGTATATGTAGTTTAAACGACGATTTATCGATGTGTCCATGAATGTGGTGCCTAAGTCGGGATTGAAACTTGAATACGATCGAAAACAATCCAGAATAATCGACATGTTTGAACAATCGACTTTTACATCTCGTGATCTCGTCATTGCGCATCGCATTTTATCTAAGTATCGACATGGCGTGCAATTAAAATTTAGTATTAGAAATGTTGAATGAGAGTAGTTGGCAACAATAATGTCAACCACATATTTTTTTGGTCTATAGCTGTCACTATCATGAACTGTGTGTATTGTTATTTGTTTCAAAAGAATATATTTGTTTTACGATTCAAAAGTCTATAAAATTTATTTTAATCAAGACCGAGATTTCAACCCCTTTATAAGACAACTTTATTCAGTAAAAATCTTACGCCCTACTTAGCAGGTTTCGTTGAAAACGAGAAAAATATCGAAAAAAGTTTTTATTTGTGTCTAGGTATTTGAATTTTCTCATCTGACTGAATAAAAAAAAACTATCAAAATATATCAAATTTTAGCATACCAAGCAAGTTACTAAAATATTAATAAATCGTTATATAACATTGTTTATGAATTGGTACTTAAAGGTAAGAAATAGCTACATTTTTCTTCTACGAAATATTACAAGGTTTTTCCGATGTAATATCTTAAGCTCATAAAAATATTAAGTAAGTGCTTTCGCAACTTCAAGGAGGTACTGAAATAAAATCGCATGGCCCTTGAGAAATTCCTAGTAAAATAAAATTAGATCAGATCAGCTCTTGCCTCAGAGTTTTTTATGCTTTTTAATGAACGATTTCTGGCTTTAGTTAGTATCAAACATTTTTGAATAAGCGCTTTTACAATAATCGTCAAACTAGTCTTCAATTGACGGTAAACAAAAGTTCTAGTGTTAATTCTACGACTATTCAGGTGGACTTATGAAGCCAGTCCCAAACATGGATCGAATTTTGTATATCTATACCATGATATTGTTACGAGTTTCAGGACTCGAATTAAAAAGACGTTGGAATTATTATAGAGTTTATTATAACTATACAAACACGTCTAATACAGGTACAAATATAACTAAACACAACAAGTAAACGTAATGCACAATTCAATAGCACGCGCAAAGTTCGTCGATAATAGATTACGTTTGTACACACGTCTTGCCTCGCTTGTGGTTATCGCTTGGCTGCCCATCTCTCCATCGGGGCATTGCTTTATACTGCACAAATACAATACGTCTCTTGACCGCGTGGACTGAATTTCTTAGAATCACACCTGGCTAATGACTACCATAAAAGATTACAATACACAATGGGCTGTTTTTCTAATTACAAATTTTAAACACAAGGTAAACAAAAAAAGTCCAAATGCCGAAAAGGTAATAAAATGTCTACAGCTGTGAATTTGTCTTTTGTTGGTGTTCGGGTCGTAACAATATTATAAAATTCTAAACATGTACATGTGTGTTCTGTACATAAAAGCTATTTAAAAAAACAACTGGAATAGGCTACATAATCGATGGAGAAAAAAAAAGGGGTTTTTTTAGATTTCTTGTCTGTTTACCTATTTGTCGGTTTGTTTGTTTTTTCGGGATTCACGTATAAACTATTGGGCCAATTTCAATGGGGTTTTCTCTGATCGACAGCAAATTCTTAGACTTAAAGTCTGCGCTACCTTTTACCCTGGGAATCCCGCGGGATTTTTTTTAGGAATTATTTAAATGTAAATAATGAAATCGAATTGTGATTATTTTACAGATTGATAGCAAATTTTATATAATAAAATGAGTGCGTGTTTTTTTTTTATCTCCGGTACCCAACGGCAATTATCCCGGTTTGTAGTTGTTCGGATGCATAAAAATTAGTTATATGTGGTATTAAAAAGTTCCAAATCAAATTTGTCTAGACAGCCAAAGATCAAAGTTGCGTCCAAACTAGGCAGTCTTATCATTTGTATAATATACGGTGTTTTTTATTATAAAGTCGAGCAGATAGGCTGCCGGATTACCTCAGTTATATAGATCAGAGAAGAAAATGGAAATATCGAAACGCGTAGAAGATACATAAGATATATGTGGTGTGAAAATCTTCGCCAATTTTCATATTGATTTATTTAACGTTCCGTCAGCAGCTTTTCAAACTAAGTTGCAGAACGGACTAGTCTGCAGAAATTTTTAGGGGAAGGTGTCGACGAAATGTGACATTGTATGACAAGGGGTCGGAGGGGTACCTACTAAATTTCGTGACAACACAATACAAAATGTAATATATTAAAGCTATAAAAGATAAAATTCGAATTATTAAAAGAAAACAAGTGGGAAATCAAAATATTTCCAATTCTATCTATATGGGCATAGTGATTAAATTATGGAAAAATAATTTAAATGAATATAAAACTAATTAGGAACTGCTGTTTTCATTTAAGATTTTTTTGATGTAAGATTACTAGGTATGTGATCTCACACTAGGGAGGGAAGAGACACACGAATGTGACCAGCTCAGACAAGGACGGGGGAGGGATCAAAAAATTATGAAATTCGTGTAACGTAATTTGTAGATGGCCCCTCAGATAAAATAAAAAACAGCTAAAGTTGGTAAAATATAATAGATGTTTTTAATATGACGTTTTTTTTAACAACTCTACGGACTTGAGTTCCGTAGCCTTTATTACAACTTAATTTCTAGATGATTTTTTAAAGTTTAAACACACCTATTGGTTATTTTGGTTCTTGTGTTTGTCATTAATTTAGTGATTTTGGTGTTGTGGTGTACCTTACGAATAACTTATTATATTAATTTACTAGCTGTGCCCGCGACGCCGTCCGCGTGGAATTTGTTTTCAAAGCCCCCCGATTTTGAAACATTTTTCATTACTGCTCCGCTTCTATTGGTTTTAGCGTGATTATATATAGTCTACAGACTTTCTCGATAAATGGGCTATCCAACACTGAAAGAATTTTTAAAATCAGACCAGTTGTCCCTGAAATTAGTGCGTTTAAACAAACAAACTATATATATAAATTATATTATATATAAGTTTAGTATTAAAATTAGAATATATATTAATACTAAACTTATACCAATGTAGAGTGTATCTGCTACACTCTACATTGGTATAAGTTTAGTACTGTGTCTAGTAGTTTGGTTACTGGTGTTCTGAGGAAGTGCACTTGCAGTGTGTGCTCTTATTTTAATATGACGTTATCAAAGTTAAATTCGCTTAAAATTAGCATTTTTAAATTTAGGCATACTGCTTTCTAGACACTACGTATACAGTGGTGGTCATCTAATTAGAAACACTATCAACGGTCCTTGACATTATGTAAGATACTTCACCGCAATCGTTTTTATTTTCAAATTAAACAATAAATAGAACAACAATACGTTCAACGGTTTATCATTTATTAGAAAAACATTATGAATTCCATTACACATGTGCAGTTTTAATATTACATACATACCCGCGCGAGACGGCGATAAGTGCACACGCGTTACCTCGCTGTTTCGTAATTCGAATTATTAATAACCTTTTCTGAACTACCCTCAAAATATTCCAATGTTGATTATTATAGAAAATGGGTGATTCAAGTGATTTCCAGAATTCTGTTGATGCAAGTGGAAGTGATTTTGAAGAAGAAGAAGTATTAAAAGATTGCGAGCAACAAGTTAAACTCCAAAATGATAACCAAAGTATCATCTTAGGTACAAAACAAAAAAAAAGTGAAAAAAGGGTTAGAGAGGACAGTGAGGAGGCAACAGAAGATGATAATGGCTTTGTAACAGTTAGAAGACGGCATAAACGGTTTCTAAGAAACATGTCACTAACTAGTAGCAAAGGCGGGGAGGAAAAGATGGAGTCTGGGCAACAAGTCGGAGGAAATATATTAGTAAGTGTTACTTCATTAGAAATATTACCTAAACCTTTTGCTATGGCCAAATTGTTAAGAAATGAGAACATTAAAGAGGTCTTGAAAATCAAATATAAAAATCCCTACAAAATTCTATTAGAATTCGAGTGTAAAGACAGTGCGGATATGTTAATTGCAAATGACAATATTAAATCCTTGGGATATAGATGTCAATACCTTGATGAAATATGTTTGTCATATGGTGTAGTAAAACAGATTGACCTAGAAGCAAATGATAAAGATATTATGGAAAGCTTAGAATCGGAAAAGGAAATTATATCTGTACGCCGATTAAAACGCCAAACCTCTTCAGGAGAATGGGTTAATAGTGAGAGTATTCGCCTTTGTTTTAAAAGTTCTACCTTACCCTCGTATATTTTAGTATACGGATCCAGGTTTAAGGTTGAACCATATACCTTTCCGGTTTCACAATGTTCAGGGTGTTGGAAGTTTGGACATCTTGTGAAGGCATGCCCTACTAAAAAGATACTGTGCCCAAAGTGTGGAGGTAATCATAATAATTGTGAGACTCAAATCTTTGTATGCTTAAATTGTAAAGGGCCTCATACAGCACTAAATAAATTATGCCCCATATTTCTAAAAGAGAAAGATATCAGAATAATAATGCGTACAGAAAATGTTACATATAGAAAAGCTTTAGCTCTATATAATCAAACCAGAATCCAGTCACGCAAGAAAAACATTTCAGAAATTAATGAAACTGCGTTTGATACGAATAAAGAGTTCCCGAATACTTTGGGTAATAAGATAAACTTTCAAGCTGAGGTTCACAGAGAAGATATAGAATGTATGGAGGGTAAGGGTATTAGAGATGTATCAGTTGAAAGATCAATTACTTATTCGCAAGCGGTCGGTAGAAAAGCAAGAAAACAACAGAATAGACAAAATAACCAAAAAGAGACATCAGAGACGAAAGAGACGTCATGTTTCTACGAAGGAAACATGCAAGTAGAGCAAGGAATTAGAAAAGAACAGAAAAAATCAACACGCAGTAACGATCTATTAAAGAAGCTTTTAGAAAGGATGAAGGAGATTATTTTTTCTAATAGTAGCCTTACAGATAAAATTAAGTCGCTTTGTAAATTTATTGTTAAAGAAGTATTTGATGTACTAGTAAGTTTTTTACAAGAAGGAGAGATTATTAAGAATGTATTTTCCTTTTTTAACAATGGATAAGTATCCAAAAAAGTTTGATCTAAAAATTATACAGTGGAATGCACGTAGTTTATGTCCTAAAATAGAAGAGCTGAAAACATTGTTGTTTCAAGAAAAGATACATATAGCTTTAATATCTGAGACATGGCTAAAGGATGAGATGAGTCATAAAATAAACCAATATAATATCTACAGGAAGGATAGAGATGATTCTTATGGAGGATTAGCCGCAATGGTACATAACTCATTTAAAGTACAGGAAGTACCTCTATCTATTCAAAATCATGGCATAGAGGCCTTATGTCTTAGACTTATTAATTGTAGCTTGATTCACTATATAATTTTGATATATTGTCCTAGCTCAGTTCACACATCTCAAGTCGACTGGGATAATATTTTTTCCAAATTTAAAAAGAAATGTCTTATTGTAGGAGATTTTAATGCGCACCACAAAAGTTGGTCGTACAAAAATGATTCTAGAGGGAATTATATATACGAATCAGCTCTTGAATTTGATTTTATTTCTATTAATAATGGACAGCCTACAAGAATTAGCCTAATCAATAATAATTTTATTAAATCGTCCCCTGATATTACTTTTACATCTAGTGATAGCTGTTCATTTTGTGTGGAGTGTTTTGAACGAAAATCTAGGTAGTGATCATTTAATTATTAAAATTATAGCTCAATATTCTGAAAAACTATGTATTACATGCAAACGCAATTATAAGTTAGCGGACTGGAATAGTTATAAATCATCATTATCCTATTATTTTGATGCTTATAGAGAAGTCAATGATGTTCAAGTATCTTATGATATATTTACCACTCAGGTAAATAAAGTGGCTGACGAAAATATACCATATATTAAAATATGTCAGAACCCTAAGAGTAACTTTAAACCTAAGAGCTATTGGTGTCCTAAAATATCTCAATTAGTTGCCAAACGTAGACTCGCTTTAAAGCAATTTCGAAAAAATCCAACCCCAAATAACCTACAAATACTTCAAGAAAGGATAATTGATGCTAAGAATGCAATTAATGAAGCAAAATCTAATTCTTGGAAAAAGTTTTGTGACAGTATTGACCATTCAGTGTCAGCTTCTGCTGTGTGGGATAAACTGCGGTGGATGAAAGGTTATAACAGATCAAAATTTAATGTTTCTCAGGAAAAAAGGATAGAACTTTTTGCAAAATTTAGCTCCTGATTATGTATTACCTTGTCCTCCTACCTTTTGTTCAACAAATAAAGTATTAGAGGCAGAATTTTCCTTACAAGAAATGAATCATTGTTTAAAAAAGAAAGATACTGCCCCAGGAGATGACCAAATCTCGTATTCAATGATAGCTAATTTACCCATACCAGCGAAAATGTACCTCTTGCGAATATATAATTTAATATTCACTTCTAGTAACATTCCTTTACAATGGCGGAGCATCAGAATCATCCCTATTCCAAAATCCAATATATCACACGAAGTAAGACCTATATCTTTGATGTCCTGCATATGTAAGATTTTTCACTCTATGCTGAGTAAAAGGTTAGAATGGTATGTAGAAACGCATGAAATTTTATCAATGTTTACATCAGGGTTTCGAAAGAACCAATCTACCTATGACAACTTAGTACGCCTTGTGACACAAATTCAGATTGGTTTTGCTAATAAAACCCCTACTTTAGCATGTTTTATTGACTTAGAAAATGCATATAATAATATACAGATAGAGAAGTTAACTATTGTTCTTGATAATTTTTTGATAGGTAAGAGTATATGTCAGTATCTGTATAGCTTTCTCAGCACTCGCTGCCTTAAAATTGCAGGCGAATGTAAAGAAGAATTAGTTAGATATACTGGAAAAGGTTTAGCTCAAGGGGACCCAATTTCACCTTTACTCTTTAACATAATTACCTTTAAACTCTGTCGCAATATTATTGACGTGTGTATATACCAATTTGCAGATGACTTTGTATTACATTCAAGATGTAAGGACATATTAGATAGCACAAATAAAATTCAAAACGCAATAGATATCTTTGTTGAGCTTCTCGACGAATTGGGGCTAACAGTATCTACAAACAAGTCAAAATTTTGTATTTTTCATAGGGATCGTAAACTTTATCATGTTGATATAAAAATTAATGAGAATAAATTAGACTGTGTGGATACATATAAATATCTCGGAGTATGGTTAGATAAGTCCTTAAGATGGAAAAAACATATTAATGAAATAACAGTAAAAGCACAAAATTATCTTAATGTACTTAAAGTCTTGGCTGGTTCATCTTGGGGTGTACACCCAATACAATTGCGCAAGATTTATTTGTCATTAGTTAGGAGTAGGTTAGACTACGCCTGTTTTTTATTTGACAATAGTGCTAAAATGCATCTATATCAATTAGATAAAATTCAAAACTCAGCGCTTAGAATTATTGGCGGTTTTATAAGAAGTACACCTATACATGTGATGGAATGTGAGTTGTGTGTGCCTCCGTTACACTTAAGGAGAAAATGGCTGTGTACTAAATACTGCCTTAAATCTCGTTCTTGGACAAGTAATATAATTAACGAACTATTGCTAAACCCCAACGCTGACGTCGACATAATTTCAAATCACAAGCAGACTTTAATTGCAGAAATTTCTAAAGAGATACAAGAAGAGACTATACGTTCTTCCCCAATTTTAGGAATGTTTAGCTTAAAGACCTGGGTAACTAATTTTAACATTGAAGATAGCATTTCTCTTGATTTGATAGCCTTGAAATTCCCAAAAAACACCTATGATCCATGTCTCATAAAGTTTGAAATTATAAAGGAATTGAATGAAAAATTTTATGACTGGTATGTTTTATACACAGACGGGTCTGACAGTTCCGAAGGTAAAGGTGCAGCTTTTTATGACGCACAAAAACCTTTAAATTGTACAAATAACCGTTTTAAAATTAATATATGCCTATCTATTATGACTTTGGAGCTCATTGCAATCTCAGAAGCTCTAACCTATGCGAGTGAAATCTACCACAACAAGGTTCTAATTTGTGTTGATAGCAAAAGTGCACTATGTCATATTGCTCGATGTGCCTCTGGTTGTAGCAGAAGTACTTCGATAGCATATGAAATTATCAACAAAATGGATAGCATAATTAAAAGTGGAAAAGAGCTAAAATTGCAATGGGTTCCTTCACACATAGGATTAAAGGGCAACGAGAAGGCTGACTCTCTTGCCAAAGAAAGTGCTATCAGGGGCAGGGAGTTAAAGTATGAACCTGATTTTTTTGAGTTAATACCCAAATATAGGAAGCGGATACAACATCTTTGGAAGGAGTATTTTGATAGAAGATCTTTAGACAAAGGTATTTGGTATAGAACGATAGTGAGTGAGCCTCCTCGTATACCTTGGTTTCATTCTATTAAGCTAAATAGACGTCTTTTAGTTATAGCACATAGATTAAGATCCGGACACATTCCGCTTAATAAGTTCAAATACCTTATGCGCAGAAGTATAACACCAAATTGTGAAGTTTGCGACCTTGTCGAGGATGTGCCGCACTTATTAGCAGAATGTGTCAAGACTGAACAAATAAGGAGTAAGCTAATGAAGAGCGCTAATTTATGCAGGCTTGACGTAGGAATGTTTAATAGTATTCTAGCAGACATCAAATCAAGTGCATTTAAACAAATGTTAATAGATCTAAGCGAAATAATTTGATTTTTTTTAAACTATAAGGTACAATGGGACTGACATATTTTTTGTAAATGAAAGTCCCTTCAAAATAAAGAGAAAAAAAAAAAATATTACATTACGGAAAAACATTTAAATCAGTTTTAAGGTATGAACAATAATGGTCAACTAATTAGAAACAACAACAAAAAAGTTTAAAAATCAATATTTTTTTAAGTATTAGTAATTAGTATTTTTATTTACGAAATAGCTACTATCCACAGTCTACCAATAGTTGTAATAATATTTCGTGGCGTATCCCTTATTTTGAATAACAGCACTGCAACGACGTGGCATTGATTCAATCAATTTCATACATTTTTCTAGGGGGATTGAATCCCAGGCTTCATATAGTTCGTTATGACTGGTGTTACGTTTGTTTGAGACTTTCTTTTTAACAATACACCAGAGATTTTCTATCGGGTTTAAATCCGGACTATTTGCTGGCCAGTCTAAAACGGATACACGCTGTCCGCTAAGGAAATATTTGACGCTATTGGCCATGTGTTTAGGATCATTGTCATGCTGAAAGATCCAGGTTACAGGCAAATGATCGTCCGAGTAGGGAATCATTGTGTGCTCTAAGATATTTTTGTATTGCCATTGATCCATTGTACCTTCAATCTTCCGAACGGGTCCAACTCCACATTCGGAAAAACACCCCCAAACTTTAATGTTACCGCCACCGTGCTTGACTATACTCCTACTGTATTTATAATTAAAAGCACTGTTTACAGGACGTCTAACATAGCGCTTTCCATTAGGATTTACCATATTTATTTTTGTTTCATCTGAAAATAACACTTTTTTCCATTCTTGTACCGTCCAATTAACATATTTTTTTAGCGAATAATAATCGCTTCTTCCGGTGTTGCTTGGTAAGAAGCGATACCTTTCGAGAGATTCTTCCAAACAATTTAGCGTCCACTAATATTCGGCGTATCAGTCTTGACGAGATGTTTCTCGGGTCATCAGACGAAAAAACTTCATTTTTAATCTGGTTGGAGCCTTTACTTGGGTCTTTTTTAGCAACACGAACGATTAGCGTATCTTCTCTGGGAGAACTTTTTCTTGGCCGAGCCTTTCTAAGAACATTTTCAACAGTTCCATGTGTTTTATAAGGATCAATTGTATTAAAAACTTTCTTAACAGAACTATTTAAATGCTCAGCTATTCTTCTGTACGCCCACTTATGATCCATATGTAAATTAACAATTATTTGCCTAGTTGACGCGTCACAACTTTTATTTTTGCCCATTTTGAACAAAATAAAATTCAGATTAAATTTTTTATTGCCGCCAAAATAATAGAAAAAGCCAAGAAAGAAATGTTATTCTCCAATTTCAAAAAAAGAACGAACTATGGATGCTTTTTTAAAATGTTTCTAATTAGGCGTCCAAGCGGCCACTAACAGAAAATAAACTCTTACATGTGTAAAACTCATTTTGTAATTAAAAGTAAGATATGTTATATATTTTATGCATTTAATGAGTTTTTTATTTGAGTGGCTATATTATTGCATGATTATTATTTATTGAATGTGTATATTTTTACGAACATTTGTACGTTGAAGTTATACTTTCTTTATTCATAAGAAGTGTTTCTAATTAGATGACCACCACTGTATATAGCTATATATCAAAATATTTAAAAAACGAGTAAAAAAGCAGCCGTAAGCCGTTCGTTAGGCTGTATCGTAGCAACGAAAGCGTTAGTTTTAAACCGTAGGAGTGGTTTCCCGTGGATGATAATAGTCCACTGCTGCCCAATTACACTAACGAATGTGGAACGAACCGCCATATTGCTATGGGCTGCGTAACTAGCGGATTTTCCACTTATCATTGTTCTATATAAACTTGAACTGAAACTTGAACGCACTTATATACTAGCGGTCTAGGGTAGACGTTGTTGTACCCTGAAGAAATTAAAAAAATCTAGATCACGATCCCAGCGCCACCTACCGGTTTTAATTGTAAATCTCAACCACCCCGGGACCCACTGCCGCGAGCGAGGGCGGCATTTTTCATTTTTGGCCCTCCTCGAAAAAGTTTAAGACAACGACTATCATACCTGGCAGAATTAATACGATTAAGAAATCAATGATCGATCATTCATTCTTAGCAGCCCAAGTCTTCGTAGCTTATTCCACATAGCTGCTACTATAACCAAACTTGGTTTAGACGAGTACTAAATAAGTTAACAAACCACCAGTGTCTTATTTCAATAACCTGTATTCGAAATTTGGCAAAATGCTTATATATACGTTGAATACATTTTAGACTACTAATTATAGTAATTACTAGATAGATCAGATTCGCCCAAGTGTCAATTTCATAAGTTCAGAGAAAACATGGTCGAAATTTGACCATAATAATTAATGTCAAAGACTTATACTTCTACTTTTTTATTTAATCACAGATTTTGCCAAGGGTACACTATAAAACATAACGTCAAAATAAAACATAACGTAAGTAATTGATAAAAAGGTTTTAAATGGCTAAAAATTGGCGAGAGCCTGGCGTCAGTAGAAGGAAAAATCCTGCGTGACTGATCACCAGTACAATAAACAAAAGAGTAATATATGCGTGTATCTGTGTCAAATACATGGTAGTGCATGTAATGTTGCTTTTATTGATTTAATGTATTTTTTATGCACAATATAAAAAAGATATTAGCATTCGTTGCTTTTTATCTATATATATAAACTATAAGTGTGTGAAATTTTCTCAGTTCGCAATTAACATAAAAAGCGGTACAAAGTTTTTGCATCACGTATTAATAATAATTATTAATCTCAGAAACATTTTAACTCCCGAAGTGCAATAAAATATACCAGGCGGACATATCACGAGAGATAGTTAAACGCAATCGGAAAAAGTAATTTAACTCCGATTTTAAGGACCCACTTTTAGGGTCATTACACACAACTTTAGAGGAAGCGGACACGGCACCGAGACCAGTTAATAAGCTTAAAACGTTACGCGTCGGCAGCCGTAACAGGCGTTTAACCCTCCAGTCACACAACAACGTATTTATGTGCTAATCTTCCCTATAAGCAATTCCTCTCCTTTAATTTGTAGCACCATGGAAGAGAATAACCAAGGATCTACCTAAACGGTTAATCTATTCCATGTTCTCTGTTTATCTATCCATCTTGCTCACGCATTACTATATATTTGAAGATATAAATTCAAAGATTTTACACGCGAGAAACGCGTATTAAACATAATGACAAAATAACGAATATTTCAAAATAAAATCATTTTGATTCAGACCAGATTTCATGCATAAAAATATTTTTTTTCAGAAGAATTAATTTTTATACAGAGAAATGTATACGAAATAGTAACGATTTTTTTGCTAAATATTCGTAATTTTTTGGTAAGTTTTGTGTAATATGGTTTTGTAGTAAGAAAATTCTGTGAATTTATGTCTTGAAAAATGTGATAATGTATGAGCGAGATAGCGAATTCCCTTAAAGAATATAATATAAAGTTGGCAACATAGGACTTTCTTCTCTTGCTTTTTGATGGAAGAAAACGCTGTATTTTTAACGTTTTATATAGCTTTTGCCTGAGGCTCAGCTTGCGTTAGTTTTATCCCTTAAAGACCATAAATTTTTCCAGAATAAAAAGTATAACACTTATTATTATGCTACACAGGTAGCCGTTCACTGGCTCTTAGACTATATCTCTGTGTCAAATTTTGTCTAGATCTATTCAGCCGTTTAGGCTTGATTGATTAACAAACAACCATCTAAACTTTAGTACTTATATATTAGTATAAATAAAGTCTGTTGAGTTTGTATAAGTCTTTTAAAATATTAGGGGGCAATTTCGGAGTAATAGATTTCGAAAATGTAATTTCAGTATAATAGATAACATTTAATTAAACAAGTCAACCGACTAATTCCAACTTCTTTCTGATTGTGACACTTGATTAAATTAGTTTCTTCAACTTAGTCATTTTGCGAACAGGGTTTATACTTGCCCTAATAGGGTTTAGGGCAAGTTTTCTAAGTTAATCCTACGTCTCAGTTGTCCCCACTTAGTTAATTCATAAAATAAATAGAAGTTTCATTTAAAACATTTTGTTAAAACAGGTGCATGTACAACTGCTACTAATCTTGGTCTATCTGGGTTGAATCCCAGTCGCGAACAGTTAAGTAGATGACTTTTATAATGTACTAGCTGTCCCGGCAGACCTCATCCTGCCCGGAAAAGCTTCAAATCGATTTGCCGACAGCAGCGCCACTTTCCGGATCCATTGCGAACCAACTCAAAAACCTTCTCTGGCTCATGCACAACAGCTTCGCTAAAGATCATCACACGATCAAATGTATAGTTTACGATTCTATAAAGGACATACAGACAAACATTCATTTTTATACATAAGAAGATGGAACGTTAGAAAATTAAATTTTGTGATTGTACATTTACTAGACTTTTCACGCAAACTCATTGACATACCTTAATTATGCATATTTATAATATTTTACACAATTAATTACACAACAAATTTTTTATATAAAATTAAAAAAATATCGCGCTTAAACACGTTAAAACGTAAATTAGAAAATCGCCAGATAAATACACAAATTGTACAATCATCTTAATAAATCCTAAATTAAGCAACTTACGTTTCTGTTACATTACATGACGGATACCTACCTAATCACCTCTTCCATCGCGATCTATCTGGCACCTAGATTAGAGTATATAACGAAAGGAAACTTGTCTATAGAACTGTACCCTGTCGTGAATGGAATCCGGGATCTCTGTGGTGTAATGAAGTAGGTGACGCAACACTTAGATCAGTAACTATAGAATGACATGACAAACCAATGATATAATAATTGATACTTATCATTTATTTATTTATCCTATTGACATCAGTCCAAATCTATATAAGTAACTATATAGCGAGCACTTGAAATAATAAGGCTTGATTTTATGGTAAACTTGTTTTAATGAATAAACCTACTGAACGGTTATCACGAACGCGCGGCGCGCAGGCCGGCGCGTGAGTTCCTACATACATACGTACTTCACAAGGTTTCATGATTAACTGACTACATGGCGGGAGGGCCGCGCCAGGCGGCCCGAGTGCCGATAGGGTGGAGCGGGGAGCCGCATTGGGGATACGGAGTCCCTAACAAATATAGGTCCAGCGCTTTTACACACTGGCCTCGCTATAACTAGTGTTACCAAAATACTACACAAGTACAGACAGTTTGAGAAATTACTCTCATTCTTAGTCGGTTAAAAATTGATTAATTTAAAAATGCAAATATATCTTGTAATGACTTAGTTAGTGTTATAAATAATGTCACACATATAATACTTTTCAACCATGCATTTAAGAAGTTTGATCGTAATATCTCTCTTTTCTTTCACCATATCCCAATTAATTGGGGTCAGCACAATATGTCTTTTCCTTCCACACTCTTCTATTCTAACATACATCTTCTGCCACACGACAAATCATCATATCATCCTTCAAGCAGTCCATCCATCTTTTTTTGGTCTACCTCTACATCTGTACCCATCAATCTTGAGGTTTAACATTATGTATGTAAAAAATACACATGATGGATTAGAGTAGTCGGCGGATAAGCCTCGGGCTTGGAGTCGCAATACCGTGGGTTAATTTATATAGTTTCATGGTAGCAAAGCTTTTTAATATATGTCATAAACATAACAGGAATATAAAATGCTTGCTTATGATAGTAGTGCGACTAGTTGGTTTACTATAGTCACGAGTTTATAAAAATCAACTACCGCACGTGTGTCATACAAAGTTTTTCATCACATTTGCCAGAAAACATTTCCTATTTATAGGTACTGAAATAAAGTCGGAAAGTCGCAACAAACAAAAAGTCATATTTGAGCTTTAGCCGGATTAACAAATATCAATAGATTTATACTTATAAGATGATTATAACTACTAACATTCCAACCCTAGTGCTCCGAGAGGAATATCTTATTTTCAAGGTCCTAACTAGGAATAGTACTTCTGTATATTTTGTGCCCTGGTGTGCATTTAGGCATTCTTTATCCCTTTAAACCCCTCGCTGAGAGCAATTCATCTCGCTTTTTATCTACGTACCGTTCCTATTGTTTGGTTTTCATTTCGGCCTTTGTTATCTTAATTGCTAATCCAACGACCCAACATCAGCCATTAGCTTTGCCACCGAAAAGCGGTTTTGTATTTTTGCAAAATATTAATATACTAGCGGTTTCGGCAGACATTGCCCTGCTCTGAAATCTAGAACCCGATTCCAGTGCCACCTACCCGGTGTGATTGTGAATCTAAACTAACCCCGGACCTCAAACACATTTTTTTAAACACTTGTGTTACGCTATTGAAGTTTTAGGAGGGATCCCTAATTTTTTCTAGTAAAAAAATGACCATATTAATCTGGGATACTGTAGCGTTATAATAGTTAAAGAATTTTTAAATGAAGCCTAATATTTTTTGAGTTTATTCATTATTACAAACATATAAATATTTCCTCTTTATAATATTCGTATATACCACCTACTTTTTTCATGCAACTCATTGCCGGAGTCTGTTTTTTATGAAAATTATAACCTGAGTGTCTTCAAATTTTTATCTGTGTAGGAACGGAGAAAGAATACAATTTACTGCGGCAGGGCGGCCTGTCGTAAGAGGCGACAAAACAACCCACAGCCAGGTGGTACGGCATTTGCCCGACTGGATGGCGACCACCCCTGGTCTAGAGTATGTTTCCATAACAACCTTGAGTTGTGTTCCGGCATTAGTGACCAGGTTCCAGTCACTCTTAACAGAGTAGCAGTGGATTTTATTTATTGCAGGAGTTCAGCAGACAGGCAGACGGCCCACTTGATGGAAAGCGGTTACCATCGCCTATGGACATTTGCAACACCAAAGGTGCTATAAACTGTTCTCTTAAGCGACACTGCAACCGGACTCGAATGCCGCAACACATCTCAAAGTTGTTATTGGCGGCATATTCTAGACCAGGGGTGGTATCCATCTACCACCTGTCTGTGGGTTTTGTGTCGCCTCTTACGATAGGCTGCCGGCCACAGGAAATTGTATTATTTCTCCTTTCCTACACGTATAACGCCCTGATTGACCTCTGAAAATGATACGTAATAAAACATCAGAAAGCAAAACAAGAATAACTAGTGCATCACATTGTTATGTAGGTTTTAGAGCTATTCACGGTTACTTGTGCTAGACAGTGATTGACATTCCTAATTGTGTAACATACTTCTGTATAAAATTTATTGAACAAAAATAGTTCAAAACTTTAATAATATTTTTCTATCCTTTTATTGTGTCTTGTCTTACTGAGGATGCACTGTTTGCTACAACTGTATTGGGACGTGTGCGTTATCCATTACGCTACCACGACTTCTAAATGACTTTTGAATAGTCTTAAATAAGTCTGTAACGACATTCCAATCTAATTGAGTGGTCGTTTAACAAAAAGTAACTTGAGGGCCTCACAGACAAAGTTCCGCACCGCCACCACAAGAGCTCATCCCTTTCAACGCGAAGGGGATTATTAAACATTCTATTTCCATTCTCCTACTATGTAGATCAGGTATTCCTAAAGTGGCTGATTGGCCCCTTGGGGCGAAATCGGTCGACATAAACGAAAACTGATTTTGGGGCTCGACAAGGTCTAAAAATCGACTCCTGTTCATTAATACAAATTCTTATTTAAATCTTTTAAGATAATGGAAACTAAGATTTTGGATATGCAATACGCTTACACTTATGGGCTGGAGCACCCGCTTACCAGACTGACCCTCTCGACTCCATCCAGCGTCGCACCATTCGTATAGTTGACAATCCAACACTAGCAGGCTGTTTAGAATCGCTTAGCTTTCGGAGAGACTGCGTCTCTCTGCGTATTCTACCGCGTGTACAACGGAGAGTGTTACGAGAAACTGTTTGAACTGATGCCATCGCCTCATTTTTACAACCGCACCACGACGGGTTGTTCACCCCGCATTCCTGGAGCTCCCACGATTCAACTACGCAACCGTTCTCCAGAACGTTTATTCCGCGTACTGCAATGATCTGAAGAGAATTTCCCGCCGAGGCTTTTCCTCTGCGCTACGACATGGGTCGTTTAAGAAGGGCATTATAAAATGTCTTAGAGGCCGGCAATGCGTTTGCACGCCCCTGGTGTTGCAAACGTTCATATGCGACGGTTACCACCTTCCAAGGGGGCCGTCAGCCTGTTTGCCTTTTTCAGGAAATAAACAAAATAATAATAAAAAAAACTGTGTAATTGTGATACGTGTACCAACTTTGTATAAAAATGACTAATATTGATTGACTGACTTTTATGTCTATTTATATTGTTGAATTTTGATGAGAAAATTATGTCAAGTTTACTCACTTAAACAACCGCAAGTTTTTAAATTGATAAGTATTTTATATCAATAGGAAAAACTTTGGATTTTTTGAATAATTTGGCCCCATAGCCAAATTATTTGTTGAGGTATCAGTTCGGTTTGGAAAAGGGGTCTTTTACCTTAAATACTTTGGGAATCCATGATATATATAGTCTAGTTTTAGAGGTTACGATCCGATTCATAATTCAATTCTAATTAGGACATCACAGATTAGCGAGATGAGTAGTTTTGGCGATATGATATCACGTTTCCACATAATTTCGGCGTTTAATGGATAGCTTTGAATTCATTGTGATTAGTACGGTGATTAAGAGTTCCGGTAGCACACTTTTCCTCTTGTACTTCCTGTATATAAAATCCTGTTTGCTCGTTTTCTGCAATAATTATTTTATAATATAGAATAGAATACTTTAACACTAACATCGGAGTATTCCGTAGAGGTGACAGGCGTCTACTGTTTTCGCTATTTAGCTAGAGTAACATGAAAGAAGTATTTTATCTGAAACTACTCAATACAAGTTGTTCAGACTAATTTTCTTTGAAAATATTTTTCAAACTATACCTTAATTTTTCATCATTTTTCACCTTATAGCTTGAACAAGTACAAAAATAACATTGAAGAGCTCAATGTTATTTTTAATAATGAGGGTGATTGAATCATAGTTAAGCTTTTAAATAAATACTGAAAAGTGTATAGAATTACCAACTTCAGGTCGTAACGTATAAATAGCATTGGCCTAATCTTGGTACCAGAGTTCCAGGCGAGGAAAATGCAAACTTAGCGAATACATACGTTTGATTCGTATGGAACGCCGCCCTAATGGAATAGCAACGTCTTGAATGGATCCCGGTGTAATCCCGCATAATCTCGTATAATCAGGTGGGATTCCCGCCGATTCGATTTCACCGGATGCATGTTTGCACAAAAATGTTTTATGGACGTATTTTCAAGTATGAACATCGATTGATTTGGTTGTTTTTGTTTCAACTTTTATGTTACTGCTACATCCGGGATAATGTTATAGTTAGTGATCGTTTCATGAAGATGTAGTTATTAATTGTTAGTGATGTTAAATATTGATAGATAAAGTATGTATGCATATTTGCATAGGTAGCCAGTTTCCATCAGGTAGGCCATTAGCTTCTATATATATTTATTAATATATCATATCTTAAATTTTGATTGAAATCATAAATTTATGATTAATCATCGTATAATTAGTAGCAGTTACCAATTTAGCCATAAATTTTCAAAAACCACAGACAAATAGATAATTCATTTTATTTACTTGGATAGATAGTCATCTTCAATTTATTCGCAAGAAATGTTTACTATTGATAACATAAATCTTATTAAAGATATCAGATTTTATAGAGGTCTAAATATCATGCAGTCTGTTGGCGAGGGCAAAGTTCGACCGCTCGCTGTACTATCTAATCTCAGTCGAACATCGTTCGCTGGAACTAAAATGAATAAAAATATTGCAATATCGTCTGTACAGCCCTGCAGGTTGCAACATAGGGATGGGAAGAGGCTAAATATTTAAAATTCGATTCGGTTCGTTTTGAATTTATTCGACTACACAAAGGATATAGACACTATTGTCCACCAGAATAATTACAATAGATCGACCAAGTACGTTCAAACAATACAATTTCCTTAGAGACGACAAACTCGAAAACAACCTGAGTTTTTTGTCATTTAGGTACGAAATCCATTTGTTTTGATAAGATATTAAATTAAACTCGGTTTCGATTTAGTATGTATATTTTATAATTACACAGCTTTTTGTATATTTAGATTTATAGACATAATTTAGGTATAATATATAGATTATTTATGTTAATATAAGGCGAGTGATATTTGTGATGTATAATAATAATGTTATGTAAGTTATGAGGTTGTAATGAATGAAAAGTTGTATTGATCGCAGAGACCAATGTCCTCCATAACTCATTATTTAATATTTTTTAGGCTCTGTCACCTTTATTTTCAGATTTTCCACTTACACTTCAAAGGTTAGAGAAGATGTCGAGACAACATCTAACAAACTTTTGAACTAATATTTCGATGTCTTTTGACTTAAATACAAAAATAATTAAATTACTAAGGTTCATTGGTTTCGGCTCATACTAAAAATACATTTATTTTAATTAGACCAGCTATTATTAAAGAAACAAAAATTACGAATTCGTATAAAATATAAGCTATATTTCAAGTCATTACGTGTCATCAACATAATAAACTTATCTGCCATAAGTATCGTTGATACATTTCTTACGGCTTTATTCATATTGAGTTAGAGTACATTTGTAAGTATAACAAAATGAGTACGAAGTTTCATATGATTATTTAATATCAAACAAAATATTTAAAAATAATAATATACGTTTTGTTGTGCTGGTCTCATGCCTAGCAAACTTGCTTCGAGCAGACGCTACGCGTATCAAATGTGAAATGAAACGGTTTTGATAGAAATGTTATTTTTCGATATTTTATTTGTGGAAAAAGGTAAAGCACCTCGCAAATGATCGCAGTATAAATTGCCAAAGGCGAGACGCGTGTCAAACTTTATTTACAGAAACTTTTAACAGTTGACGCTTGCTCGGGAATATTTATGGACTATTACTTTTATTGGTAGAAAAGATTTTATTACAATTATAAATTATATTAAAATTGTTTATCCTTTCCTTCCTCTGGTCTATCGAAAGCCTATTCCTTAATTGACAGTTGCAACAATTATTTTCAGACTTCGAAACTTCTGGATAAAATAGTCTGATACATTGCATTATTATATGTTTCGCTAGTTAAACAATACCTATCGCTTCGCTTTTTGAGAGTTATGAAACTACGTAATTAAAATGTATTGGGTGTACAAAACAGCCATAACAACGGATTTGACCGCGGTAATATTAGTTACTCATACCCTATAGAAATACATTGTTAATTATCTGTGCTACAACATAGATATACGCACACCCCTTCCTGATATGTTCAATCCTTGGCAGCTTATTTCACATAATTTCATATACATATACGAAGTATAAGATATATTTATACATGCAAACATAACTATTAAGTTATCGAAAATAGCTAAGGGCGCCCATTGTTCGACTTCGTAATACATTGCATTTAATTTTAATATATATTAAACAAAGTGTTACAGTGTTAATAATATATTAATTAATCCCTTTAATATTATACGAGTATAACCTGTTACGTACCAGCTTTATTGGAGCCGAACGATATCGCTCGTAACGATGGTACGCGTCCTGAAGGATAGACGCTAGTTCCTTATCGAGGTGGCAACGCGGTGGTATAGGATGCAATCTGTGTACACCTTGGCCGTATACCATTTACTAAACACGTCAAGATCAGCTGATTCGGCGCGGAAACGGATGAATCTCAGCCTCAACTAACAACAGCAATCTCGTCGGGAGTCCAGAGGCCATGAGCCTCTACAAAAATATATCAAAACGACTTATTGACTTTCAGTTGATCAAAGGGTTGGTGCCTACCTCAGACAACAGATCAGTATGGCCACCCAGCGAGGAAACGTAGCCAAACTTCTGGGTACCTTACCATAGAAGAAGATGACCTAGGCTCAGTATTCTATTTATAGTCTTGAGGACTAGGGGTAGAATACAATATAACTAAGTTAAATTTTATATTATTGTATGCGTTTTAAAATCTGTATGGAGTATTTAAATCATCGGAGCAGTAGTAGTCATATTGCACATTCTCTTAAGCTTAAGAGACTTAGGTTCCCCGCAGCGATTGAGCTGTACCTTCCGCTCCAGCGTTTAATAAAGTGTTATGTTTCGATATAACGTATTGAGACAAAATAGTTATTTATTATCTTATTTCAATTTTGAGATACTTAGGGCCGGTTGCATAACGATCGCCTTTAAATAAAATTAGTTAATCATATTAAACTCCCTAAATACGTTTTACACAAAACGTATTCACAGTTCTTTGAATATATTTAGCGGCAAATTTTGTGTTTTTTAAATAAATTTAAGCAACCTTATGCAAGCGGCCCTTAGGGTTAAAAATGCAAAATTATAATCTGCGCACTTACGTTTTCAAAAGGATTATAAGCTATTATGTTTAAAAATTAAACAATAATAATATTACACAGGAGCAAATTTATTATTATGGTTTTATATATAAGTTACTATAGTAACTTCAGAAAGAGAGAGAGAAGATTATGTTAACATATTATGTTACGGTTTTATCTACAAAAATATGTAGAATAATAATATAAGTGCACTCACTAATTTTATACGTTATGTGCAGTATAGTATTTCATAAACAATTATATTATAATTAGGAAGATAAAATATGTAAGTTTGCATTAGCTCGATATATTCCCTGCAGATATGCATATATGTATGTTGTTGCTCCGGGTGGTCTTTTCATAAGTTTAGGGGATTGCTTGGATGAGATTGCTTAAGTGATAACTCCGTTTTTTGTTCAACCTATATTACTTCGAGTTTACCAGAAACTAACTTTATTTTACGGGTGACTCAAAAGATTTTTTCATTCATCCAAATGGTTCAGCGGAATGTACTTAGGTTATAGCCTCCGAAACGAGAACACGCAATCGAGTAGATAGAAATTTAAAATATTTTCTAAAATTTACTAAACACAAAAGAGAGGGCTCTAAAACTTAGTCTTATTTTCAAATATCCCTTTTTAAATAGTAATTAATTTTATTTGCGTTATTTGGCATCTTATAGTTAGTTATGATGTTATAATTTTATACGCTGGTACAGTCTAGTGGGCTGCGATGCTTGTCAGATGGTAAAAAGTTCTTCAGTTTATTTGACCATTATTCTTCCTGTCTTTCGTCAACCCTTCCTAATATAGTGAGGGATATGTTGGTATGTTGTTTATGTCACCGTTGAGCGGCGTATGCCCCTCTTCAGCGTGGATGGGAATTGAAACGATACTTCAGTCTTATACGCTTTTAATCACACTTTGTATTATACGTTATTTATAATTGTTAATCAAAAGGATATTGCGAGGGCAAGCGGCATGCGCGAGCATCGATCGAGTTTTGAGTTTACCGCGAATTTAGTGTATCCGCGTTGAATGCGTGTGATAAGCTGTCACGAGTTGTCGTTCGGTTTTTGATCGTTGGTGTTTTCGCGCCAATAGAATATTTTGAACGATTAACGCGCGCGATGTCATACAACAGCGCGCTATTTTGAAGGCATATATTAATATCGGTTTCGCGCTTGCGTGTTTGCTTATGATATTGGCACTAATGTGGCCACAATAGGCTTGAAAATCGTACAGGTTAGGTTTGGTCAGGTCAGTTTAGAAGACGGCATCGGGGTCTATGTTTTCGTCGGCAGATTTGGTCCACTTTTCTCGTAACCCTGGCATAAGGCGAAGGAAGGACGGAACACCGAGGGGTTTTAGTGGGGATCTACTACTACTGCTTTTTGTTTGTTGTCTGTGTGATTCGCCAGTCGGGGTGGTACTAGCAAATCTAGCCAGAACTAAAGATGCTATTGCCTCACCACAGTAAGGCATACCTATTAAAACGCCTAGGTGTTCCTTTTGAGCCTCATGCCAGAGCTACGGGAAAGCGGAATCTCGACCAACTGCGCTTACCCTGGCTGATAGGGGCCTCTAAGGCCACATCCACTACCGGGGAACTACTAGTGCTGCCCCAACTTCGCACATAGCGTCTGAACGCTCCCGCTGCATTTCTTCTACGGAGGTTATCATCAACGAATTGCATGTTCATTGAACAGGCTTTTTAATTTTAAATAAAACGTGATATGATTTAGTTACTTAAAGTATTACATTTCTTAGAATATAGTCAAAGAGCTACTACATATATTCCTTAGTCTTGAAACGTCCACTACTTTTTCTCCAATAGATTTATCGTAATACACTCACGCGGTCGTTCACCTCAGAAGCAGTTTTGTAACGGCCTATTTCGATTAGGCCTATACACGGGAGGCTATAAAAGACCTCCTTGTTGAATTCAATCGTGCGTGCACGTATTTTTGCTTTTACCCATTTCTATGTTTCACAATAACGAGTTTATTCGAACTTTTTGCTACGTCTGATAAGATTAAGAAGACAAGAACTACAAATTGGGAAATTGATAAATGAGGGCATTTTGTAAACTTATTGTATTAGCGATATTTCTGGCGTTATACGTATACTAGTTGTTAGTCCCGAATTCATCCGCGTACTAAAATTTCGTTTGATAATTTTTAAGTCTATTTCGAAGCTATTTCTGAGCTGTTCTTCTCCCTTCCCAATTCATCTCTTCGAATTATTTGTTATAAGTTGTTTAGCTTTTTATATTTATATATTTAAATATGGGTTCCGGCCGATTAATAATGATTGTCAACATGGCCAGAATATATTAAAAGGCCAAAAACTCCATTCAACAACAAATATAGAAATTACAACATAAAGGAAATCCAGGTTTTTATATGTAAAACAAATAAATAAATTCTCTGTATACAAATCATATAACATATGAGATAGTATAAGTCAAACCCCGTACTTTGTATGCACACGTAGAACTTAGGGTACGTAGGGATGGCAAATTAAAAGTTTAGGACATCATAAATCATACCTCCTGTAAATTATTAAGATCATTTTTTTTCTGTTAGATATGAGTACTTATGCTCAAGAAAAAATAGAAGTAACCAAATTTCCAACATCTAAGTCAGGGACTGGCAACAATAGCAACGCTGCTTCATCAGCTGAAGAGTTCAAATGCGCAAATATGGCACCTAAGTTAGGGCTTATGTATTTGTGCCTTTAGGAGTTAAAACATTCGATCCGTGGCGTCTCTCAGCAAAAACTTTCTTTAAAGAAATTTGTAAGAAAGTATTTGATGCCACACCTGATTAGAAGTTAGTTCATATTTCACTCAGCAAATCAGCATTGACACAGGGCGTGGCAATGCAGCCAGCTTTCTGGCCACGCTTTCCCTGTGGCGCGATTTGTTACATAGCCTATAAATTTAACGTTTTAAATTGTATTTTTTTACTTAGTTTAAATTCTTATGATCATATAACCAAAAACGTAATATAGTAAGGAACCTAATTAACAAACAAGTGGAAAAACGAATGGCAACGGATAAGTGGGAAAACGAATCGCAACGGACAAGTGGAAAAACGAATCGCAACGGACAAGTGGAAAATCTTCAACTTGTTCAACAACAATTCGTTGGTGTAAATGTATCGTATCTGAAGAAGCATATTTTGAAGGTGATAAAATAAATTTGAATGAATAACTAACATTTTGTGTATCGACCTTTTCCCGGTACTTTTTTGACAGAGTAGTATTACACGGGTTCACTTCTATATTTATTTATTTAACTTGCTTGGGAAACATACAATAATTAATATTCTTAAATATAAAACACAAAATGAACACATAATATATCAATCAAGTTTCCTCTATAAAATAATTTATATAATAAAAATACAAAATTAGCTCTAACAGTTAATTACAGAAAAGAAAAAAAAGAAACACAATTATACGAAAATTACATAAAATGTCTATTTAATTTACATTGAGTCATAATTGAATAAAATAAAAAGAAAATGTCAAAAAATGAAAGTATATAAAAAAAAGTTTATTACATTACTAAATTCTAAAAATTGAAAATCATTGGATCATTCTAAATTACAACATTTTTTAATTTGGGTTTTAAATTGATGTAGGTTACCTATAAAAGGATAAATACTTGTAAATAGTGCATTTTATTGCTGACAAGTGCGGTATAAAAACGATATTTAAATTTAGATAAAAAAGTGAGGCAAAGACTTCTCCCGAGCCCTCACGAAGCTGCGCTTTTTGTTATTACATTTCAAATTAGTTATTCAAAATCTACATACGTGCATGTCGGTGTAATTTAAACAAAACTTTTTCATATTGTATTTTTTGTTTTTGGTTCATAATTGAATGAATAATAATCTCAATTTTACACACAAACGATTGCTTTTATATATTTTAGAGGGCTGATAAAAAATATCGCAATTCTTTAATGTCCAACACATGAATGAGCCGTAAATGCGACTGGATTTATTTTCCCAACAATAGGTCTCTAGCCAGCCCTGAATAGCGGCAAGTCATTTATCTGCCTCGGGGTACGCGGGGGCATAAATCATAATCGACGGGCCGCCAACTCGGGTCGGGTTGAGTAATATCATCAATGAAAGCATCCGATATGTCCTACCTAGGTTAGTCTTCTTATAAGCTTCGTATAATAGGTTTTATGGGACTTTGATTAAATGCTTCTATAGGGCTGTATGATTTTTTTGGTAAATAATATTGTTACATACCGACACAGAAATGCGCACCTGGTTTATTATTACCCTTCCTGCATTTGGGATTCAATTTAATCTAGCCATTTTAAATAATTCCCAGAAAAAATCCCGCAGGATACCCAGAATAAAATGTAGGGGAAATTTTAAGTCTAAGAATGCTGTCGATCAGCGAAAACCGCATCAAAATCGGCCTAGTAGTGTTATGTGAACCCCAAACAAACAGACAAACAGGATAACAGAAAGAAATCTAAAAGAATCTGCATCGTGTTCTCCATCAGTTATATGGTGTGTTCAGTATTCCAGTTTTTTTTTAAATAGCTTCAATGTACAGACACGACATGTCTAGAATTAATAATGTTATAAAATGACATCTATTGAATTTGCACACCACCGTTATATACTCGCGATTCCTTTTCATACAAATCAATAGCCGGGACAAAATCGCTTTAAAGCGGTAAGGTCGGCCTTTGTTTCTGTGTGTGGTGAACAATAGAGTCTTCTATCTATGTAATAGTTTCTGCGGGATACATCTCTGTAATTTATACAAGTTTTTTATTCATTAACAATTCTACGGACTCGAGTTCCGTACCCTTTTTACAACTTGATTACTGTTAGAGTTTTTTGAGTTCATACACGCTTATTGTAATTTTTGTTATTGTGTGTGACATTAATTTTGTGGTTTTTATGTTGTGTTGTGTACCTTAAGAATAACTTATATTTTTTTCCCAATTTTAATACTAAACTCATACTAAGGTAGAGTGTATCTGTTACATGCTGTGTGTGAGAGAGTGCATATGCGCAGTGTGCCTCATGTCTATACCTTGTACCTCGTTCTTGGTTTTGTGTTTGTGATTTTATACAAGTAATCGAACAATAAAGTAAGAAAGTAACAATTATATTCGGTATATTAATTACATTTAAATTGTTTATTTTGCTAATATGTCCTGTCGTCCATTGACAACATTTTGCAATAAGTGCTTAATTTTTTTGCACAATATTATAAAACGAGTTGACTTTTAGATTTTTACATAATTTTTCTGAGGACATAAAAGTTAAATAAGATAATTTGTGTGTAAGCAGCGGCTTTGTATTTGGACCATTAGAACAGACCAATGGGCCATAAACGTCACTTCGGCTCGATCGTTGCTCGTTGCGCCCTTGTTTAGGGCTCAACCGTCGTCGCCATTAGGCCACAGCAACATTCAACCAGTAAGTCAAATTAAGGTGACACTTTATGTTTCGAGAGGTTTAAAGTGAAATATTGACATTGTTGCCAATTTTTCAGTCAAGTAGCATCTCAAAAATATTTGTCTTAGGTTGATCGCATGTTGACTACTACAGTGCGAGTTGTTTGATTTGCCATTAAAATATCATTTTTTCGAACATGCGATTTTTGCATCTTTTTTACCTATAGCTATATACAGCAACACTTAAGTAATATATACACGCAAGCAGATATTTAGAAGTAGATGAATTGTTAAATTATTATTGATAGACAATTGCGAAAACTACCAGTATCTCAAACGCTATCGCCAAAGAATAGAATAGAATAGAATAGAATAAACATTTATTGTATAAACTGTCACAATTATAAAATTACAAAGTTGTTCGAGTTTCTTGTTGGAACGACAGTTTGTCCTTTCGGACGTACAATACAGGCGATTGTAATGGTGCCTGGCCATAATTACATTATTTAATCAAACAATAAATTATTAAATTAATATAAAACTTTATCTTTATAGAGCCATTAATCAATTTCACATTACTATAAATATATTTCATCGTCAAATCACTTGATGATTGCCCTGTACAAGTATAATTTTATAAAAGCAACGAATTGCGACTTTCAATTTTTGACTGTCACGATCTAAAAATACGGTTTAAATATTTAAATGTTGTGTTAAAGTCAAGTGACATTTTTCTAAATCAAAACGTAAGGACAGGAAGACTTGCGGTGCTCTTTGGAAATGTATGGATTTAGGGTCTAAAAAGCTATCTGTTATTTTTGGGTAATTATCATATATCAAGCCTTAAACATTAAGACCAGGAATTGTGTTATCATATATTTTCTATATTTTAGTTGGTATAATGACTGTCTATCTTTTTACTTATGTTTCTCGGGAGGATTCACAAACTAGATTCCTTAAAATAATACAACAGTGTTTATGTGTAAGGTTTGTGTCAATAATCATTATCTACTTCGTTCATTATCAGCTAATGCAGTATCAGCTGGACGTTACGCAACGAAACATTATTGGATATATGGCTCTCCTAATTTGCATCCCACATTCCGTCAATACAGAAAGATGGAAATCGGCATTAGTACTGCGTACACGTCAGTGGCACTGATTCTGCTATACGACAAACCTGATGTCTCTGCCATAGTTTCTGTATATACGTGACCGATTCATTGTCGCTTTACGCAACAATTCGAAAGAAAGTTTTAGTTTCATTTTCTAATTCCATTAGACTTTAGATGTTAAAAGTCCCATCTTTATACAGCTAACATACTTTAGCTTTAGGTATTTAAAATGTGAACTTTATTCATAGTAGATCTATGATTTAATTATTATTAATCTTCACTTTTTTATTGCGAAGCTGGCAGACAACCAGCCTTGTAATGGACAGTGGTTACTGTTGCCGGAACAAGTTTCCAACACCAGGGCTGAAGTTCAGCCTTTAAGATGAGATAGCGGATAATTTAAAATCAGACCAGAGGTACCGGATCGAGAAATGGGTTTTTTGCCTTTTTTGTTTATTTCATGAATTCAGCTGACAAGCAAAGGGCCCGCCAGTTGGAAAGCGGTTACCATCACCTGTGAAACATCAAAAGTGCTACCAATGTGCACGGAATCTCTAAAGGCTGACTGAAATTTGTCTACTAATGCCGCAACACAACTCAAGGTTGTTATGGCAGCATACACTAGACCAGGGGTGGTAGCCATCCAGGCGGGCAAATACAAAATCTGATACGAGCATGGGGTGTAGGTTTCACCATTTAATATATAGTCCTAAACACCATATTTTCCTAAATCATTTTAAAGCACAAACAAATTTTAATCATAAAATAAACATTTAAAGTAGGTAATGTTATTTGTTGTATTATAGTACGTACAATAAAGGCAATTCTCTATAAAATAAACATGTTATCCTATCTCGTTTAACTGTAATATGAATGGCCGTAAGCGGACACTCCGCGTCTCACGGTCGTCGGTCGCATTGCAAAATTCTCCATCCGGGACCCTTTCAACCGCCCTGTTTATTTCGGTCGAGATTCCACACATTGCGTTCACTTTATCCCAAATAAAATGGTACGGAATTGGGAGTGGCCGCTTTTCTTCTTTTATTTGTTAATTTTTGTTTACATTTTCATTTAATTTGCTATTTGCCCATATTTTAAATTATTTCAACAAAGGTGCGTATTTGTACGGAATCTGGCATGATATTATAATGTAGTAACGTGTGGAGCACGGTTAGATAGGGTCTATTCATATGCGGCGTTAAGACTTCCATAATTTAATTTCAGGAAATTCAAGTACGTTTAATATATAAGAGTTTCACTAACGTTCCTGCTCTAACTATACACTGCACACGCACACACACACACACGCACACGCACACGCACACGCACACGCACACGCACACGCACACGCACACGCACACGCACACGCACACGCACACGCACACGCACACGCACACGCACACGCACACGCACACGCACACGCACACGCACACGCACACGCACACGCACACGCACACGCACACGCACACGCACACGCACACGCACACGCACACGCACACGCACACGCACACGCACACGCACACGCACACGCACACGCACACGCACACGCACACGCACACGCACACGCACACGCACACGCACACGCACACGCACACGCACACGCACACGCACACGCACACGCACACGCACACGCACACGCACACGCACACGCACACGCACACGCACACGCACACGCACACGCACACGCACACGCACACGCACACGCACACGCACACGCACACGCACACGCACACGCACACGCACACGCACACGCACACGCACACGCACACGCACACGCCACCACCGCACACGCACACGCACACGCACACGCACACGCACACGCACACGCACACGCACACGCACACGCACACGCACACGCACACGCACACGCACACGCACACGCACACGCACACGCACACGCACACGCACACGCACACGCACACGCACACGCACACGCACACGCACACGCACACGCACACGCACACGCACACGCACACGCACACGCACACGCACACGCACACGCACACGCACACGCACACGCACACGCACACGCACACGCCACACACACACACACCACACACACACCACACACACACACACACACACACCACACACACACACACACACACACACACACACACACACACACACAGTACACTAATGTATTAGTAAATTAGTAACATTTCTGTTATTACTCTGTTAAGTGCATTCTGACGTAAAACATCACTATTATTCTGGTAAACCCCGGTAGTGTCCGCGTCGGAATCTCTTATTGTGAGCTCATCGACACGCATGTTAGCCCTTATGATGTCCAGTCAGCAGGTTTTGGTACGAACCCCTTTTACAGTAAACTGGCAGAAGCTGTATGGCTGGACATTTATTATCCACATAAAATGCCGGTTTCAATAAGATCCATTTCTTAAGCTCTATCATCATAGATGATAAACTCTTGCAATTTATTTGCAATGTTAAGGACTTGATGGCTGCCGTGGTACAAGTGTCTGATGTGATGCATCCGCGTTGTAAAACAATGTATTTATGCTAGTAGTGAAAACAAGTGTGGGAAAGTGTATATTATATATCAGAGTGGTAAGCCGATATTCATCGGATCAATTCTGTCTTTCAATTTTGATGAAATAATCAGGGATTCATATAATCATAAACTCGAATTAGTCAATTTCATTCAATACTACCGTGTCACTTATATTTTGCGCGTTGTAACCAAACTGAGTCAGTACGGTTGATCCGTCTAATATCAGCATTATTAGGCTGCTCGTAACCGAGCCACAGCCAAAAAGTGGCGGTGACGCACACATGTGCAGCGGGTACTAGGTCCAAAGTGTATGAAAATGCGTTTGAACCACTTGTCGCTGGTCACCGGTTGCTGTGGTCGGTGGTCCGTTTGCGTCCAGCCTAAAACGTATAAGTTTCTAGTAGGTATTATATTGTCTATGTAAAGTAAATAAAATTAACTATAATAAAAATAATCTTCCTAAAAATTGGATAATTTCTTCAACATACTGATTTGAGGATTACGCGAGCTAAGCAAAATGACGTCATGAATCAAGAACGATCATAAATGAATATGCTTTTATTCCAAAAAAACGGTTTTGAACGTGCTCATTATATTGTCCCTAAAATATTAAAAAAACGGAAAAGCGTGATCGTCAGGAATTTAATCGAAATGTAATTTGAAAATTCTTTTCGTCATGTTTTTTTGTAATTATGATACAGTACATCATATTTTATATACTACTAGCTGTCCCGCAGACGTCGTCCTGCCCGGTGAAAATAGGGGTTGATCGTAGAGGGTTGAAAATCTAGGGTTGTATGTATTTTTGTATGTTGTATCATAAAAAAATAGAAATTAAAAATTTTGTCTCAAAAATAAATAAAAAAATTTAGGGGTGGAGTACCCCTAAGATTTAGGGGGATGAAAAATAGATGTTGGCCGATTCTCATAGATACCGGATAAGCACAAAAAATTTCATCAAAATCAAGCCGTTTCGGAGGAGTATGGCAACGAAAACTGTGACACGAGAATTTTATATATTAGAGATAAATAGACCAATAGCCTATAGCTTTTGCCCGAAAATATGTCACGAAGTGGGGATGTTATAAATCTTACGGTGCAGCTTCGTCTATCATCTTCTATTACTATTTATTATAAACCTGTAAATGGTTCGAGTTTTTACAATGCGTTTAAATATGTGAAAAAGACGGCTAATTCGGACTAGCAGATTCCAAAAATGAAATTTTTAGAATTATAATAAAACTACGTTTTAACGGTTTTAAGCGCGGTAATTTATTTTATTTAGGTTTATCCGACGTTTCGGCCGCTTTTCAGTTGCCGTGGTCACGGAAGACAAAGATGACATTTGTCGAACGTGTATTGTCAAAGTTTTTATTCAGCCTACCGCCAACTTGTTCATTTTAATTATTTAGTTTTAATTTTGTTTATGGATATTATTTACTCTATGGGAGCCTAATCTAATTTACCACCGCTTCACAACATGTTGTGGCTTGAAGAGAAGAAGCGGCGCAACGCAACGCAAGAACGATGCGCACACACCGTCATACGAAAAAGCTACACCATAAAGTTAGCTATAGTCAACCGACAACCTGAAGTTAGCTATAGTCCACATTTTAGTTTTTTGACAGAATGTATTCTTACATAAATAACTCGAGTACTTGTAAAACATTTATTAGAAAAATAACAACATTAAGTAATGATGTGTGTAGAAATACACGATTCAGTAGGTCTAAGAAGTCGACCGGAAATCGTGTGGGTCGGCACAAGTAGGCACACATAAGAGAGCTCCAAACGTTGTAATATATCAGATTAATCGGCGTGAATCCGATAACACGCCTACAGTGTTTGTGATGTGACATTAATAATATACTTATATGGCTATATATAAAAGACAATTTCCTGAATGACGTTCTCGTCATCGCCCAACCAAAACTGGTTAGAACAGAAATCTGAATTTGGAGAGTTTGAGTTTACAACGTACCTACGCCTGTACTTATAAATTAAATACGTTTTTAAAACATCATAATCAACTTGAAATATAACTCAAAAATGAGTAAACCTCAATCTTTTCTACACCAACTTAATTTTGAAGTCAGTGCCAAGTAAAATGTAAGTTTGTTTTGCTATATGTATTAAACGTTGAATTTTTTTCCCTTAGTCCCTACTGTTATGCAAACAGTTGTTAAATGATGTTTAATAAGGACACGGCAATCTGTAAATGTGCCATAACTAATGATAGCTAATTGTAAGATGATAATATCGCATATTATCAGGTGATATTTTTAGCAACCTTTACAATTTCAATATACTATATTATACCAATGTTATTGTTGCCGACAGAGAGCATCCCCCTGACCCGCCCGCCGGAGCAGACCTACTCTCCGCGCCCCGCATATTTCTGACGCCTATAGCTCGAACAATTAGCAGCTAGGCGTCGGACAGCATGCGGGATATATATAGGAGCGGCCTTGGAGGCAATTTTTTAAATACAATTCTCATTGACAACTTACCACCCTC